>CAXKVI010000003.1:100088810-100492861 GCA_964058755.1 Campiglossa producta
GTATGGTAATGGTATGGTAAATGGTAATGAGGTAATGGTATGGTAATGGTATGGTAATGGTATGGTAATGGTATGGTAATGGTATGGTAATGGTATGGTAATGGTATGGTAATGGTATGGTAATGGTATGGTAATGGTATGGTAATGGTATGGTAATGGTATGGTAATGGTATGGTAATGGTATGGTAATGGTATGGTAATGGTATGGTAATGGTAGTGGTAATGGTATGGTAATGTAGTAATGGTATGGTAATGGTATGGTAATGGTATGGTAATGGTATGGTAATGGTATGGTAATGGTATGGTAATGGTATGGTAATGGTATGGTAATGGTATGGTAATGGTATGGTAATGGTATGGTAATGGTATGGTAATGGTATGGTAATGGTATGGTAATGGTATGGTAATGGTATGGTAATGGTATGGTAATGGTATGGTAATGGTATGGTAATGGTATGGTAATGGTATGGTAATGGTATGGTAATTTGGTAATGGTATGGTAATGGTATGGTAATGGTATGGTAATGGTATGGTAATGGTATGGAATGGTATGGTAATGGTATGGTAATGGTATGGTAATGGTATGGTAATGGTATGGTAATGGTATGGTAATGGTATGGTAATGGTATGTAGTAATGGTATGGTAATGGTATGGTAATGGTATGGTAATGGTATGGTAATGGTATGGTAATGGTATGGTAATGGTATGGTAATGGTATGGTAATGGTATGGTAATGGTATGGTAATGGTATGGTAATGGTATGGTAATGGTATGGTAATGGTATGGTAATGGTATGGTAATGGTATGGTAATGGTATGGTAATGGTATGGTAATGGTATGGTAATGGTATGGTAATGGTATGGTAATGGTATGGTAATGGTATGGTAATGGTATGGTAATGGTATGGTAATGGTATGGTAATGGTATGGTAATGGTATGGTAATGGTATGGTAATGGTATGGTAATGGTATGGTAATGGTATGGTAATGGTATGGTAATGGTATGGTAATGGTATGGTAATGGTTATGGTAATGGTATGGTAATGGTATGGTAATGGTATGGTAATGGTATGGTAATGGTATGGTAATGGTATGGTAATGGTATGGTAATGGTATGGTAATGGTATGGTAATGGTATGGTAATGGTATGGTAATGGTATGGTAATGGTATGGTAATGGTATGGTAATGGTATGGTAATGGTATGGTAATGGTATGGTAATGGTATGGTAATGGTATGGTAATGGTATGGTAATGGTATGGTAATGGTATGGTAATGGTATGGTAATGGTATGGTAATGGTATGGTAATGGTATGGTAATGGTATGGTAATGGTATGGTAATGGTATGGTAATGGTATGGTAATGGTATGGTAATGGTATGGTAATGGTATGGTAATGGTATGGTAATGGTATGGTAATGGTATGGTAATGGTATGGTAATGGTATGGTAATGGTATGGTAATGGTATGGTAATGGTATGGTAATGGTATGGTAATGGTATGGTAATGGTATGGTAATGGTATGGTAATGGTATGGTAATGGTATGGTAATGGTATGGTAATGGTATGGTAATGGTATGGTAATGGTATGGTAATGGTATGGTAATGGTATGGTAATGGTATGGTAATGGTATGGTAATGGTATGGTAATGGTATGGTAATGGTATGGTAATGGTATGGTAATGGTATGGTAATGGTATGGTAATGGTATGGTAATGGTATGGTAATGGTATGGTAATGGTATGGTAATGGTATGGTAATGGTATGGTAATGGTATGGTAATGGTATGGTAATGGTATGGTAATGGTATGGTAATGGTATGGTAATGGTATGGTAATGGTATGGTAATGGTATGGTAATGGTATGGTAATGGTATGGTAATGGTATGGTAATGGTATGGTAATGGTATGGTAATGGTATGGTAATGGTATGGTAATGGTATGGTAATGGTATGGTAATGGTATGGTAATGGTATGGTAATGGTATGGTAATGGTATGGTAATGGTATGGTAATGGTATGGTAATGGTATGGTAATGGTATGGTAATGGTATGGTAATGGTATGGTAATGGTATGGTAATGGTATGGTAATGGTATGGTAATGGTATGGTAATGGTATGGTAATGGTATGGTAATGGTATGGTAATGGTATGGTAATGGTATGGTAATGGTATGGTAATGGTATGGTAATGGTATGGTAATGGTATGGTAATGGTATGGTAATGGTATGGTAATGGTATGGTAATGGTATGGTAATGGTATGGTAATGGTATGGTAATGGTATGGTAATGGTATGGTAATGGTATGGTAATGGTATGGTAATGGTATGGTAATGGTATGGTAATGGTATGGTAATGGTATGGTAATGGTATGGTAATGGTATGGTAATGGTATGGTAATGGTATGGTAATGGTATGGTAATGGTATGGTAATGGTATGGTAATGGTATGGTAATGGTATGGTAATGGTATGGTAATGGTATGGTAATGGTATGGTAATGGTATGGTAATGGTATGGTAATGGTATGGTAATGGTATGGTAATGGTATGGTAATGGTATGGTAATGGTATGGTAATGGTATGGTAATGGTATGGTAATGGTATGGTAATGGTATGGTAATGGTATGGTAATGGTATGGTAATGGTATGGTAATGGTATGGTAATGGTATGGTAATGGTATGGTAATGGTATGGTAATGGTATGGTAATGGTATGGTAATGGTATGGTAATGGTATGGTAATGGTATGGTAATGGTATGGTAATGGTATGGTAATGGTATGGTAATGGTATGGTAATGGTATGGTAATGGTATGGTAATGGTATGGTAATGGTATGGTAATGGTATGGTAATGGTATGGTAATGGTATGGTAATGGTATGGTAATGGTATGGTAATGGTATGGTAATGGTATGGTAATGGTATGGTAATGGTATGGTAATGGTATGGTAATGGTATGGTAATGGTATGGTAATGGTATGGTAATGGTATGGTAATGGTATGGTAATGGTATGGTAATGGTATGGTAATGGTATGGTAATGGTATGGTAATGGTATGGTAATGGTATGGTAATGGTATGGTAATGGTATGGTAATGGTATGGTAATGGTATGGTAATGGTATGGTAATGGTATGGTAATGGTTTGGCCTGGAGTCTCCCTAATATTTTGCTAATGCTTCAAGACAGTTAATCATATAGCTGTGTGTATTCATACGTGTAAAGCAATATTTACGTAAATCCATATATGTATAAGAAATTTTGCGCCATTTACAATTTGCTTTTCACATAAACTCAAGAAAATTGTGATTTAGTGTCGCAACAACCTTCGAATGCTTACATACATACATAGAAACATGACTTTGCAATATTTTGTAATCTTTGAAATCATTCATACACACACATTTACACATTCCCACACACATTCCAACCGACGTGCACACAAATACCAAACGAAGCATTTAAGTTATCTCATTTCTCGCGTCGCTTCGTGGCCTCGTGATTCGTGGCCTCGTGATTCTTGTTGACTTGCGCTGTCAATTTCGCTTTTAATGTTTTTGTTGTTGCTTTATCCTTGGCATCTTTTTGTTGTATGTACGTCGCTTTTTTAGGATTTTTCTGTCGTCTTTCAGCTGCATTTTCATCTTTTGATTTTATTGCTTTCTCAGTTTTCATATGTTTTAAGTATCTATTTTTTAGGTATATAGGGCTTAAACGCAAATGCGTGCTTTGGAGAAGAGCAAGAAGCCATTGTAACTTCACCAATCTGACTCTCAATATCTTTACAACCAGCACTTTTATAATTTTGCAATCAAAGAAAGTGTTTTCCTGCACTTAACTCTTGGTATGGATAGGAGTCAGCATCTTATGAAGTTTCTTCATTTTTAAAGCAGAAGCAGAATTTAACAAGATATACATATTTCTGAACTTCACCATTTCAAAGTCATAATAATTAATTAATTATACTATTAAATAATTAATATTTCATTACACCAAAGTCCGAGTAATTCTGGCGTTTCCAAAAATATTGACCGGATGAAAAAACTAATTTCTTGAAAATTTTCAAGGAAATGAGGTTAAGTAGAGTGTCATCCTCCCGTGCAGGAGAAGCTCACCTGGATAATGTGTAGGCTTTTTTATGAACTACTCTTTCAAAGATTCCGTACGCATAACTTCGTTTAGTAGCTGCCTGGTTTTCCGAATAAATATTGTATGCACTATTCGTCCCCTTTTTGCGTTTTTATCGTAAACGCCAAAACCCAAATTTTACAGGAGAGCATTTTTTAAATTTTTTTTTTATTTTTTCATTTATGAATTGGTGGATACGATAAAAAAGATAGCCATTTTTTGAAATAACTGTAAGGATTTCAGCTATAATTTTTTTCCAGATGATGCGCTAAGGGATGATGAACAAATTTGCATCAAAAAGTAAATTTCGAAAAAATGGTGGTTACGATAAAAACGCAAAAAGGGGACGTATTATTATTACTAGAGTTCGCCCAGTGGTTGAAATTCAACCACAAAACCTTATTTTATTTTCCTACCTTTTTGCTATTTCTTAAATTTTCCTTTCTTTTCCATATTTTGTATATTTTTGGTTTCTATACATTCCTATTCATTTTGCCTCCCTCTTTACACCATTCAGTAATATAGTTTCAATGTTGATAATTATTTAATCTTCTTAGGTCGTCTTCATACGTATTTATTTCCTTTCCTTTCCTTAGCATTCATTTGCTTTTATTTCCTTTCCTTTCCTCTCCTTTCAACTCAATTTATTTCTTTTGCTTTTCTTTCCTTCTCTTCCCTTTTATTTCCTTTCCTTATCTTCTCCGTTCTTTTCCTTTTCTTTCCTTTTCTCTTCTTTCATTTTCTTCCCTTTTCTCTTCTTTCTTTTCATATTATTTCCTTTCTTTCTTTCTTTCTTTTCTGTTCTTCTCTGTTCTTTTCTTTTATTTTTCTTTCTTTTCGTTTCTTTTATATTCTTACCTGATCCTTCTTTCCATTTCTATTACATTCCTTTTTTCATTTTCTTTTCTTTTTCTTTCCTTTCCTTTCGTTTCCGTTGCTTTAGTTTCCTTTCATTTTATTCATTTTTTTTTTTTCATTTCATTTCTTTTCTTTTATTTTTTTCTTACCTTTATTTTCTTTCACTTTTTTTCTTAAATTTCCCTTCCTGACATTTCGTTTCCTTACCTTTCCTTTTCTTACCTTTCCTTTCCTACCGCTTCCTTATTTTCTTTTGTTCCTTTCCGCAACTCCTTTGCTTTTCTTTTTCCATCCCTTTCCTTTCCTATTATTTTCTTAATTTAATACTTTTATTTATTTCATTTTATTTCATTTTTATTTTATTATTCCCTTTCCTTTCATTTCCAACAAATTTTATTTTTTTACTTTCAATCACTGTTCTATTTCTGATTTTAATTATTTTTTTAATTTTATCAATTTTCCATTTTATTTTATTTCACTAAGTCTAGCCACGAAGCATGATCTAGCTTATTTGTGCTTTTTTTTGCAAAAGCATTTGCTTCTCTGAATCCCCACGCACAGATTTTGTTTTTGTAAACACTGTTTGTACCTAAGCTCAATAAAGTTGACGCGCTGGCTCATGTTATCTTATTGCTGCCAACAAAACAACTCAAAACAACTGCAATGAATGCAAACACAACAATGCACGTGGTCATACCTACATACACCCATAACAGCGGCTCTATAAAGCGAATGCGTGTATAGCACTTGTAGTGGTGTGATTTTCAAATCATATTATAATTAATTTTTTTAAATTTTTGGTTTGTTGTCGCACACCCCGCTCGGCGAGACATATCGATACATACCAAATTTTATATACCTTAGAATTGTGGTTATTGCAAAAAAGGGAGAAAGCTGTTATGTTTGCGCATTTATATATAATGGATTATTATTATAAAGCCTTATTACCCCAAGCTGTATGGTGGGAGTTTGCGTCACACTCAATGAGAGATTTGGATTCAGCAGTTCGGGCTGTTTCCTCCTTACTCGGAAAGTAAGCTTATGTCAAAATGGCCTCTTTTTCGCCTCTTGGGGCTGGAATTTTTGCCCAAACTGCAACCACATCAGCCGTCATGAACTGTAGAAGCATCGCCGCCCTGGTGCGGGAACCGAGGGAATAGATTAAATAACCGCCAGTACAGCTTAAACCTTTTACAGAACCATGTGAAATCTATGGTTCTGTAATGAAGGCCACTCCCAGACCTTCTCTGTTGAATCTTCTGCTAAGAAAATTCGAAGCTGCCTTGGCATGGTGAAGATTCACCTGGAGGCGTTTTAGACGCCTCGAACTGCGAGTGTTTGCTGGGAGACCTGAAATTAAGAAGATTGTTTGCGGTCCCTATTCGCCACCGATGACTTTAGGTTACCGCTGAGCAAAGCATCCCCATTAGATGCCTGACTTAGGCCCGTTTTTTTTGTCGACTCCGGGTCTAGCGTCTCACTACATAATTGATTTGCCTGCCGGCTTTGAGAGGGCGGTGGAGTCCCGATAATGGTAGCTTCTGCGAAGTATTTCAGCTGAAGCTTAGTTGGTACATCCTCCAAGCCTTGTGTCACGTCTGCCAATTTTGTGTTGCAGGCTGTTTGCCTTCTTTTCTACCGCAACATTTTCATCACTGCGCTAAATTCATCAGGTACCCAGGGTATGCCGATATGGGTATTGAACGACAGGCTATTCTATGTTGGTGTTGTAATGTTCACAACTCGTGTTTCACGTCGTATTCAAGCCGGGTTTACCACTAATGACTATATAATTTTTTGCATATCCACTATTGTTTACGCGGCATAAGCTATGATTATTTCGTTCATTTCATATCTCCTGCATTACATACCAATGTAATTCGCAGACAGTTTATAGAATTTTCTGAATACATAGCTTATAGCTGCTTCAACAAAGTGTGGTTTTAGCACTCACGCTAGCCTCCTATGCATACGCTTCGAAGGGGATCTACGCCCCTAATGACAACGATGCATATAAATAACTTTTGGAAGGGATCTACGTCCCAAAATAAATACTAAGTATAAAACAATATAATGTGGGTAAAGTGAGTGTCAATCAGCTAAGGCTGCTAACTGCCTCAGGGCCTAGTGCTGAGTATCATTCAGCTGTTGCTGCTAACTGTCTCATTAGGCCTAGTGCTCACCCTCATTAAATAACTTTTGGAAGAGATCTACGTCCCTAAATAAATACTACGTATAAAATAATATAATGTGGGTAAAGTGAGTGTCAATCAGCTAAGGCTGCTAACTGCCTCAGGGCCTAGTGCTGAGTATCATTCAGCTGTTGCTGCTAACTGTCTCGTTAGGCCTAGCGCTCACCCTCATTAACAATATACTTTAATAAAATGATTTTACAGTCCACTAAACTAAATAGAAAATTAAAATAATAAAATAAATAAAATTAAAAAGACTTTGGTTGAGGTGGGATTCGAACCGGCAACCCCGGCCAACTCCCTCAACCATATAATATAACAACAACAATAATAATAAACTGCTCGCCGCCCACCATTTAACTCCAGCTTAGATAACTATTATTTCGAAGCTATATTGACACATTTCTAGTAAAATTTTGCATATGTATACATATGTGCTACAGTCTAAGCTCCCCTACACAAGTGTTGCCACTTAGAAGGCTTCTACAGAGCTGCCACCTATCTGAAATTCTCTACTATCCACTTTTACTTTCTGGGCTAATAACGACCTTCTAATCAATCAGCAGCAACAATTTCACAAATACTTTATTAACTGCAGTTATTTGAAAATTCGATAGTCTGTAATTATATATTTGCCAAAAGCTGAGGGAAAAGCACAAAGAAAAACTACTCATGAGATAGAAATAAGAAACCATTGGAAAAAAAATCCAATGAGAGTTTGATTCGATTTCTCTAGTTGTGCTTTGTTTTATGTGCCACCACTTAGTTTCATTTCTACCACAAAAGCAGCACTCATAAACGAAGCCAAAAGCGGCTCTTAAGCGCCAAATGTGGTCAAACTCAATTAGAGAAGGCAAAAGTGAATGAAAAGTGGAGAGAAGAGAAAAAAAAACATTTTAGCTAGAAAAGTGGAGGTTAATGGGCAAAAAATGTAACAGTGCGGGTGTGTCGACATAATCACCAACATAAACTTGTTAGCTGGCACAAGTGTTGCCCTAGATCACTTACCATCATATATTTATTGACGTTCTTTGGAAAGAAGAAGAGAAAAAAAAAAACAGAAATGTGGCCAAAGCAAAAGTAAAAACTAAGTTGTGTTGGCCACTGCCAAAACGTGCTGTAAAATTGAAATCAACTGAATGCAGCAAAACTGATTGCAGCTGTTGCAGTCGCACGGAAAATTGCCAACTAAGCATGTGGGCAAGTGTAACAACAACAGCAACAGCCACCAATGAGGAAAGCATACCAACAGCAATCATGGCCGCAACAAAAAAACTTGTTAAGTGGAGGCCGAAAGTGCTGCAAACAGTTGGTACACACATACACACGCACTTTCATAGAGGCGGAAAAAAATGTGCAATCGGGAAATGTTGCAAGTAGTTAATGGACAAATAGGCAGCGCTGCACTGTGTGTCGCGATTTTGTTTACCTAATTCTGCTGACTGTTATAGAAATCTCCATCTAACAAATAGTTTAACTTTAAATGCGGTATTCTTATACATTTGTATATCCACTATTCTTCAGAAACCGATTAATCAATTTAGATCTAATTTGGCTTCGTTCTACTTGGGCGATGCAACTTTGAGCGGTTTGTAGGGCTGCCACCTGTCTCATGTTTTTTTTTTCAAATATTGGGCAAGATTTGCCAATATATCAAATGAAATGTATTTTCGAGCGTATACCAACAAAGCTATTTTCAAACCGTATTGCCACCTAAACGCATTTGATTTATTTCTGGGAGCAGCTGAAGCGATGGATAAAATTTTGGTATATAGATAGTTTGCTTCATTCTATGGTTTTTTTAAGTAGAGTTGCCACCCATATACATTTTTTCAAATATTGGACGAGATGTGGCAATATAGGTAACAAGTGAAAGCCATTTTTGGCCGCACACCAACTAAGATATTCCAAAATACGGTTGTCACCTGACCAAATTTTGACATAAAAAATTATTTAGAAAAAAGTTTTCAGACGGGGTCACCCATAGGCAGTGGTTTGGCAAACTACCCGATTGTATTTTTGCCATGGAAGTCTTTTCAGAAAAAAATTTATTGCAGGCCCTCTTCGGGGTCGGCAAAACCTGGTGGACCCGCCAAGTTGCAGGGAAAAATTCAAAAGCAGCAGGCTGTAATAATTCGCGCCAGACGTTTTTTTTACTACATTCTAAGAACTCATTTCTAGGTGTGGCCACACAATTAACGTTTTTATACTAAAATAAGATATCGTCGGCTAATATGGGCATCATATAAAAGGTATATTTCTTTGTAGTAAAAACATATTTTTATTTACCGTTGATCCCTAGAGTTGCGAAATAATCCTATTACATTAACTTTTTGACATATTCGCTTTTATCCCGAAAACGACTAGACTTATTTCAAAGCTTTTTTTTTAATTTGTGTAGAGTATGCCCAATAGGGTATCGACCGAAAGGAATTTTATTTCGTGTTTCAACAAAAACATATGGATCTGGGGTTACAACTTTGGGTTGGCATCTACTACCACTATGTTTATTTCACAAAACGAAAAATTATTCCACAATAAACTACAAACAAACGCTAAAAGTTTTGCTAAAAAAGTTAGTCTTCTGGCCCACTTTGTGCTGCACTCACAGCCAATACATGGTGGCTACACCAAATTAAATATGCCAGCGGAGGTGATTGTTTGTTCTAGCTGCAAGTCGTACAACAACATATAGACGCACATAACAAATGCTAGCAATTGTATGCAACAATGGCAAAAAAGAAGTTACAATCTTGTTGAACTGCTGCCAGGCGCTTTGGATTAGGCACTTTGGCGCATTCGACGAAGCCATCCATCTCGAATAGCGTGTGCACGGTTGCCATTGGCAAACAAAAAAAACTAACCAATTTAAAAAAAAATACCAAATTTCATTTTTAGGTACTTATTGTAAAGAAACAATAATGTATTAAAAAATTTTATATAACAAAATAGTATTACATACATGTCAGATTTAAGATTAAAAAAAATATTTGGGGGTTTCATCGATTCTATATGATATCTAAGCAAAAAAAAACTACCAAATCAGAAAAAAGACTACCAAATTCGAAAAAGTAAAAAAAACTACCAAGTTTGATATAAAACTACCAACTGTGGCAACCGTGAGCGTGTGCATATATGGGAGTATAGTTAGGACACTAAAATGGTATTGTGGTGGCAACATGTGGCTAAAACTTAACAGAAAACCACGCAACCAACTTTATAGTAATAGCAGCTAAAGTGCTTGAGCCACGTTGGTATTGTCTCAAGATGAGTGTATGCAAAGTGCGAGTAAACATAAGCGTATGTGGTTACCAGATGCACTAATTTTTCATTAGCCCAATTTCGTAAAGTTTTTTTCTTTAAAGTGTGTAAGGCTTGTCGGTCTCTATTGACTAACTTTTGTTCTACTATCATTGTTGTTTTTTCTAGAATTAACAATGCTTTGAGAAACCACAATTATAAAAATAATAAGAATTATAGTATAAACTGAGTTAGCAAAAAAAACCATGTCAATTATTTTAAAAACAAATTTTAAATACCAAAAATAACATACCACATTTTTCTTAAAATTTCAGGTCAACGACGACTCAACGAATACATATCGCACTATGAAGAACTCAAATATGATCATCAACACATACGAGCTAGTCACAGTAGAGCGAAACGATCCGTGACCAAAGATCATCATGTAGATTTAAAATTTTCAGCACACGGAAGACACTTCCATCTTAGATTAAAACGTGATTTAAATACATTTAGTGATAAGTTAGAGGTGAGTGAAAAATTATATTTAAGAAAATAATGAAATAGCAATGATACATACATACATATTTAGGAACTATTTATAAAAAGCATGAATGTGTCAAAATTAAAATTTTGGGAAGTCGTATTTGAAAGTTTATTGCTCTCATAAAATTTGAAAATTTTGTTTTTGACATAAATATATTTTTGCAAGTTATATTCGCGTTGTACTTTTTCCCCTGATATAGTTTTTGCTTTAATATTCCTTCAATTCGTCGAGATAATGCACATTCATCTTTTAAAAATTTCAAAACTAAATTTTTAAAATATTTCTTTGCGCCAGAAGCATGAATGTGAAGCACATTCGTGTTTTTGCGCAATAAAAAGGTCTAAAAATTGGATTTCTAAATTTTTCAAAATTTTCTTTGTGCCATATAAACGAATGTGAATCAACATTGTTACGTATACGCCGTGGCATTTCTTGTTGAGGGAATGACATTCATGCTTCTAGCAAAATTTAAATTAAAAAAAAATTGGTAATTCAATTTTTAGAAATTTTTGTTGCGCCAAAAACATGAATGTGTAGCACATTCGTTTTTCTGGCAAAATTTTGAGAGATTGAACTACACATTTATGGAAATGGCATTGCAAATTTCCGAGGGTTCCTTGTACTTTGGAAACCGAGAGGTTAATCACGTGAACCTATTAACTCAAATTTGGAAAATTGGCACATTCATGCCTCTGCCATGCGAGCGACGATATGTCTTGTTGACAACCACAATGTTTATTCCCTTTCTCTTCTCTGCGTCACAGTTTTATGATAGCAACAACCTGCCCTTGGATGTATCGACCGATCACATTTACGAGGGTCATGTGATAGGGGATCGTAATAGTTATGTATTTGGTTCCATATTGGATGGGATATTCGAGGGTAAAATAATAACAGAACGTGATGCCTACTATGTTGAACATGCCAAACATTATTTTCCATCAACAATTGCGAATGGCACACAACAAACGCCATTAGCACAACGACTGGTTGCTGAACAATATGCAACAACACCAACAACAACAATAACAACATTCACAAATAGTACATCCAAAACAACACCGATGACGAGTACAGAAGCGACAGCAACAACAACAGCGTTTTCAGCGTCCACAAACACCACATCTAGCCCAATGAAAGCAACTCCAACGTCCGGCGGAAATCATAAAAATGGACAAACTGACGACAATCGGAATATTGGTTTCCATTCGATTATTTACAAGGATTCGCATGTGGACGATGCTTACAAGGACATGCGCGAAGGTAAGCAGTAGCTTTAGTTATTTTTAGTTTTTTATTTCTGATTTATAATTACACTGTACAACAAAATTGGAGTTTTAGAAAATTCCACCGGGTTTCTCAACAGTTTCAGAAGTTTTTGGGTTTGCTGAATCCAAAGCTGAAGTAAGATATTTCGGGTCACCCTAGGTGTTCTCCCCAGAGGGGGTTTGTAAAAAGATCGGTAGTTGTTAAATTTTATTTTTTTTAATATTTTAACCATTTTTCTTGGGACAAGGAACCATGATTTAATTTTGGTTTTTTATAGTTGGCGGCATACATATGTTCCATAAAGAAAAAAAATTGGGGTATAGTAAAAAACATTTTTATAAAAAAAAAAATAAAATAAAATAAATTTTTTTTTACGTCCACCGATTTCTGAACAAACTACTCCTATTTTTTGGCTGTTGTACAGTGTAATTTATTCAGTGTAGAGATTCCAAAATGATCCGAAAATTACCCCAAATTTGTCCCAAATTAATCCAAAATTGAATCCAATATGATTTCAAAATAGCCCTCAACATTTTTTCAAAGTGACCCCTAAATGGTCTCAAAATGATCGCAAAAATATACAATACAAATACAATATAGTAAAATGGTAACCCTGGGCTACCCTACTTTAAGATATTTTAGTTGGTATGTTGGCGAAAATACCTTTCATTTGATACCCATATTGGCATATCTAACTCCATAATTAACCCTGTACGCCCCCAAGTGGCAATCCCCAAGTGGATAATTTTAGAATCAATCATACTATCTATATGGCAAATTTCATCCAAATCGGTCAAGCGGTTCCCGAAATAGTCCGGATATGCAATTATACTGCGGTAATGTGGCAACCCTACTTGAAAAAAAAAAAAATTATAAAAATAAAATTAAATAAAATAAAATAAATTAAATTAAAATGAGTATTTTATCGCCCCGTAAAACCATCGCAGATAGATGACATCGTGACGTTATTTCGCGCAGGTTAAACTGCACTCTAAAGCTAGTAACATAATAAAACACTGCAAACAATCTCATTATTTAAAACGAGCAACGAATTCCCCTTTTTTATGAGCCCTTCTGTTGCTAACGGGTTACTCACTCCCAAACTATGTAGGTATGTGCGACAATACATCACCGTCGGAAGCTTGGTGTGAATTTTTTTTTTATTTGAGGCGCCACGCAAGTATTACGCATTTACAAAGCTTTGACGCCAATGCGACTGTAAGCACACTCAGGAAATGTCTACCTTCTCATATTGTGCCGCTCTACTTCAACACCCTTCAAATGCACATTTGCAACTGGTTGCGTGGTTGCTTAAACGACACAAACTGCAAAAGAAAAAAGGGCGCGAAAAAAGTGCGCAAGAGTCCTTGATAGAGAACTTTGAAGGACTGTGAAATAACTGCGGGTTTGTTGCCAAACATTAACACCGATTGGGGTTAAGTAAGTAAGACGCATATTAGCATAAGGACGTTTATTACTTGCAATAATTTTTCCATAATATCCACATAAACGCAATTATTTCCTTTGTGTGTATTGCATGCACTTTTGAGCTTTTTCAACTCGCAACCTTTATGCGTAGAAATAAACAAAATACAATGCATTAATGCGCAAATGTAATTATGCAACAAGCGAAAATCAATAAAATAGGGTAACTTGATATATGTTGGAGGCACAGGGCAAATGTTAGAAAGAAGGAACAAGCTGCGTAATTCTGCGTTTTAATTTTCTTTAGTGTGTAAATACGTCAATGTGGATCACATGAGCAAAATATGTTTCGTGTTTAGAATTGAATAGTTATACAACCTTTGCTTCCCCCGAGCTTATTCCTTTTTACTTGTTAATAATCGCTTCACCGCACTCCCTTGACACCCGCCTTAGCTTTTCCACTTGGTTTCAACTAAATTCAACTCCACTCAAGCGTATAGCATGCGTGTGCGAGAGTCAACACCAGCTTAGGCGATAAATAAAAGTTTTAATCTGAGGTTCCATAATAAATTATCAAGTTGATTCAAACAGACGTTCATGTTCTTCCATATGCATGCAGGTTACGTATACGCCCCACCCCGGCAATAAAACGAAAACAAGGCAAATTAAAAGAGTGTCATAAGGCTGGACAGTGAATGGACAGCGAAATGCATTTAATATGCAGTGAACTCTCGATGGCTTGGTGCCTTTGATTCTTTTATTATAGCTCGAAAGTATTTTCATTACCCTGCAAAAAATTGTGCGATTAATCCCTAAAGGGAGTTGTCCTCGATTAATCCCTTTCGGTTACAACTGGTGTACAATTTGCCCAAAACATGCCTTACGGATAGAGTTGGGGATTAATCAGACTGATATCTTGGGGATTTGGAAGGTTATATCCTATCCAATCCAATAGGACACTATAATTTCAATAACACTTACCCGTGAAAGCTCCTAGGAGCTGTTACAAATATGAATGGGGAAAACTTAAGTTTACACTTTACACAAGCGACGAATCTACATTCATACGCGTTCTGGTATGAAAGGGGTACAATTAGTCTCTCCATAGGACATGCTCGAACAAATGCGATCAAAACTCTCCATACAAAGAGACTAGAAAAAGTAGTAGTCTCCTGTTCCTCTGCGATTGATCCCAGATGCATCCCGGACTATTCGCATTTTTTGCAGGTTATTACTCTGAAGAGTGCATATATACTACGCATACTAGGGATGTTACGGATGTGAGTTAAACAGAAATGGAACTACATCTTCAAATTTTATGTCTTAGTAGCTTCAAATTTTATGTTTTACTATTGCCCGCGACTTCGTATGCGTATAATTTCTGTTTTTTTTTTGTACAGATATCGACCTGTTACAATTTTATTAGCCATATTAAGCGTTTTGGTATTAAGAAGGTTCCCATTTTATGAGATATCTCCGGGGTATCTTAGGTATTGAAATTAATCAAATGGTTTATGACAGCATTCATAAACACCTTTGTTTGATACCCATAATTTTTGTGAAAATATTCGTCGATACCTCCGAAACCGGTCGAGCTATCGAAATTTGAAGATATCTTCCAAACGATTTCGGATATTTCAATGTATCACATCGCATATTATAGCACTCATTGACACTTTCGTTTGACACCCATATTGTACTAAGACATTTTTGGTCACCCCTGGTCCACATATTGAGCGATAACCCCAAAACCCGTTGGGATATCGCAAAAAATAATATCTTAAACTTTAAGTTGAGCGTCTAGCAATCCAACGATTCCCTCGTGCCGCGGTACGAGGGCTTAAGTCGATAGCCACAGGGCTACGCTGCCCTTGTGATCATAGCGCCGCCGGTACTACATCACGAGAGAAGCCAAGCCTCTCTGGCGCGACGACTAAGATCTTCCCCCTCCCAATCCAGGGTGTTATGCGACCACGTCCCCATTGGACGTTTGCAGCCGGGAGGCAAATCGTGGCTGTAATAGAACGGAGCCTCTCAGATACCGGGCCGCCTCGGAGAGTAACTATGGCCTTACCGCGGTATGGGGCTCTGCCGCGGCGGACTATACATTCCCCTTACTCTTCCCTTGACCCTAAACTGGCCTTGCCCGGCGAGGGGTCGTACGAACAAGATGAAAAATAGTAACAAGAACCCTACAACTAAATATACAACAATGTATACTGCACAGCAGAGGAGGAAAATGCTGGAGCAAGCGAGAACGCAACGTCGGAGGACAAACTCCACTTCTTTATCAGCCGAGAGATCGACAGCGATGGCAACTACGAGTCGATTAGCTCTGGATAATAAGGGGGCAATCTCCAAAGTAAGTACCGGTACAAACACAGTGAAGCCAACAACGGCTGATGCTAAAGCCCTAGTAAGTGCCGGTACCGAAACCAAGTCTTTAACGTCTGTGGCAGTGGTCTCACGACCTGGCCCCAGAGATCCAAATAAGGAAACGACCGCGATGGCAACTACGGGTCGAAATTTACCCCAAAAGACATCTCCCAGTCGCTCTGAGTACTTGGACGAAAGAGCGGCCGCAAGGATCCTGAAGAAATACGAGGGTATTTCACAAGATACGCTATCGCCGAATGCTAGAAAGACGGTGGAGATGGCTGAAGCTATCTTACCGAACTTCCAAAGTGATTACGCGCCAAAGAAGGTTAATGGAAATCCCTTCAAACGCCAGAGATCGGACGTGGATTTAAAACCTCACCCGAAGCGGCAACAACACGCCCCCGTAATGGGTAAACTCAGCTTTGCTGAAGTGACTAAGGATAGGATCCTCATAGGCGTCATTGACCGAGGTAATGAAAGCTGGGCCATCCCTAGGGACCAGTGGCGGTACGTCCGGAACGCTATCGGTAATGCCCTTCTCGACATTATGGATGAGTCTCCGGGTGCCACGCCGATGGGTTCTGATGCGGGATGGCACCAGGGCCGAATCACGGTATTCGCTTGCGAGGATGCAAAAACTGTTGCACTGTACAAGGCAGCAGCTGCAAGACTGGGTGAGATCTACCAAGGGGCGAGAATCAAGGGTGTCGACTGGAAGGACATCCCGGCTCGGCCAAGGGCAAAAGCGTGGATTCCTGCTATCCCTGCTGAACCTGAGAGAATTCTCAGGATGCTGAGGATCATGAACCCGTCTCTCCCGACGCAGGACTGGGGTGTCAATCTGGTCGAGGATGCGGTAGGGCCTGATAGGCAAGTGGTCTTCACCTTGAATAAGGAGGCATTCGAGCCCCTTAAACGGTGCAATGGACGAGTGCACTACGGCATGGGTCAGATCGTGATCCTCCTATACCGCGGCGATGCACAGCGCGCTGCTATTTCGGCTGCACCGGAGGATTCGGACATCGCAGTGCCGGAAGGGGAGTCGGAGATGTCCGACTCGGAAACTATGGTATCTGCCACGTCAAATGGCGAAGGAGCAGTGAACAGCTCGGAGATGGGAGACAGCCTGCTGGACGGGGAAGACTTCAACGTCACAGTGATAGCAGCTAGTCCTGAGGGCACCAAAGGATCTCTGTCACGCCAAATCGTGGTCTGAACAAATCGTCGTTGAAAGATAAGCCTCCAGACGAGGTGGAACTCGACGATACGGCGGTGGCAGGAAAGTCTGAGCGCTCTCATGTTGGTGGTGATTCAGATAAACCTGCACAAATCTAAAGCAGTCTCGGCTGCTTTAATCAGTCGTCTCTCTAAAGGCGACGTAGATGTGGTCCTCATCCAAGAACCCTGGGTCAACAGCTCAAGGATTTGCGGTTTGTGGACTAAGGGTTTTAAGCTTATTCGAGCCAGCGAGGGGGGCAGGGTTAGAGCCTGTATTTTGGTTAAGTCTGAGCTGAATGCCTTTCTCTTGCCCAACTATAGCAATGGTGACGTTACAGCTGTCAATTTAACAGTCGACAGTATCAGTCTGACGATGGCGTCGGTCTATATGCCCTACGACGCCGAAGAACCTCCGCCACAGAGGGAGGTAAAAGACCTGGTGGCAAATTTTTCCATGGGTCATCTTATTATCGGAACGGACGCTAATGCTCATCACGTCCAGTGGAGAAGCTCCGATATCAATGCTAGAGGAGAGTCGTTGCTTGACTATTTGTTAACAACTAACCTGGTAGTTTGCAACGTGGGTAACGAACCTACGTTTATTACTAAAACCCGTAGGGAGGTCGTAGATCTCACTATTTGCAGCGAAGGCGCTTATGAGTGGGTCAGAAAATGGCGCGTTCTCGATGAACACTCATTCTCCAACCACCGGTGCGTAGAATTAGTTCTAGACTTTTCCGGTTATGAAACGCAACCCACGTAACACTAACTGGCAGCTACACAATGAAATACTATCTAGGGACTTACCAGCACTGCCCCCACAAGTCCCGTCATCAGTAGGGGAGTTGGAAGATCTGGTAAAGACCTTTACAACGGCGCTCTCGAATGCCCTAGAGCAGGCTTGCCCAGTGCCAAAACCACGCGGTAAACATAGGCCGCATTGGTGGTCCTACGACCTGGACTCGCTCCGAAAATCATGTAGGACACAATTTAATAAGGCCAAGAGCCTTGGCACGGAGACTCAATGGCTCGAATATAAAGTTAAACTCAGGGCCTACAAAAAAGCTCTGAGGCAGGCGAAGAGAGTATCGTGGAGAAATGTCTGCACTGGGGTCGAAAATGTCGACGATACAGCGAGACTTAGACGAGTGCTCTCAAAAACTCAAACAGCCACAAGCTACAGGAACCCGTAGCACCTACAAAAAACCTGGCTGTATACATACCCATCACCGAGGAAAAGGTTAGGTGGGCGGTTAAAAGCTTCGAACCGTTCAAGGCTGCCGGGCCAGACAGGATTATTCCCGCACAACTCATAAACACGCTGAAGACATCAGCCAAATGGCTGGTATTTCTCTATACAGCCTGCCTTTCTCTTAGCTACATTCCGTGCTCCTGGAGAAGTGCCACGGTAGTGTTTATTCCTAAGGCGGGGAAGGCGTCTCATTACGAGCCCAAGGACTACAGGCCGATCAGTCTCTCATCCTTTGTGCTCAAAACCTTCGAGAGGATAATAAATGACTACCTCTCCTCTACTATTGATAGCAACCTGATCTGTAGCTATCAGCATGCATACACCAAAGGGAAATCTACAGAAACTGCGCTTCACAGCCTAGTTTCTGTTATTGAAAAATCGCTGTATGAGAAGGAGTACTGTCTTGCGGCCTTTTTAGATATTGAAGGAGCCTTCAACAACATAAGCCCTGATGCTATAAACACCGCTTTAACAAGTCTGGGCATAAGCAGGTCTCTTATTGGACTTATTGATCAACTGCTAAGGGGTAGACGAATAGTTTCATCACTAGGCTCGGTTGACTTATCACGCTATGTCACAAGGGGAACGCCTCAGGGTGGTGTTCTCTCACCGCTTCTATGGAACCTCACTGTCAACTCGATGCTGCGAGACACAAGCTGGGGGGGGTACCCCCTGCGGATTAGGGGTTTAGAATATGCCCGAGGTAGGCATACCGGTCGTAAGAGGCGACTAATATGCATATAGGTAACTGACGTGCTACTCGATGGTTGATTTACGGATATGATGCCTCTCACCTTTCATTACCCATCTTCTCCTTCCTCATGAGTGGAGGGATGCCATGACCTAGAAGGTTCCACTGGTCATACCAAATCGCTACCACGACAGTCGGGCAGTACCGCAGCGTACCGGGGTCATATCCGGCCAAGGACTGTCAACTTCGGCATCACTCCTCAAAACCTTCGGGGAGTGTTTTGTTGTTAACAACAACAACAACAAGCTGGGGCGGCAGGGGGGTAGTGGCATATGCAGACGACTTAGCTATAGTACATAGAGGCAAATTCCCACAAAAGCCTGTGCGACTTGATGCAAGTAGCACTGCAAGAGGTTTCCTCATGGTGCTCGCGCTGCGGACTGAGCATCAACCCGGGAAAAATAGAACTGGTTCTTTTCACCAACCGCTATAAGATACCACCGCTAATACTACCAAAACTGAATGACGTGCAGCTGAACTTGGCTGACAAAGCCAAGTTCTTGGGCATAGTTCTGGATAGGAAACTAACCTGGAAGGAGAATGTTCTTCAGCGCCAGAAGAAAGCGTGTATTGCACTCTACACGTGCAAAAGAGCCATTGGTATGGTGGCCTGCGCTGGGAAAGGCAACAAACCTTAATCTGCTAGGTAAAGTACACAGATCTTGCATGATCTTTATAAGCGGTGCATTAAGAACAACGCCCAATGAAGCACTCCAGGCCATTCTTGGCATTTTGCCACTCGATCTGGAAGAGCACCGGGTAGCAGCAGCATCGGCTCTGCGTCTAACGGAAACGTCCGGCTGGGGCGCAAGCACTACTGGACACGCCTGTATTTTGGGATCCTAAAGCTTTCTTCCGCTGAGCACAGATCGTTGTGCGATCAACATTCCCAGCAGGGAAGAATGGGAGAGCACGGATCGGAGTCCCGCCACTCATGGCGGCACTTCCATTTATACTGAGGGCTCGAAGTTAGACGGCAGAGTTGGAGGAGGGGTTTATTCAAAGGATCTGAACCTTGAGCTCTCCTTCAGACTACCTGATCACTGCAGTGTCTTCCAGGCTGAAGTTTCAGCAATCGTGGACGCCGCGGCTTGTATAGGCCAACACACTATCGGACAGGACATTTTTATATTCAGCGACAGCCAGGCGGCCATCAAATCCCTTGGCTCTTATTCGTTCAATTCTGAACTGACGCTCAGCTGTCGTCGATCTCTACAAGAGATGGCCCAACAGAATCGCGTGAACCTCACATGGACCCCGGGGCATAGGGACATTGAGGGAAATTGTAGGGCAGACGAACTTGCGAGGCAGGGCACGACCAAGCAGGTTCTTCGGGATAAAGAGCGCTTAGGTATGCCGTTTGCCACATGCAAGCTTATGCTGAAGGAGGTCACACTCCGCCAAGCCAACGAAAGATGGCTGCAATCTCCAGGATGCCGGATATCCAAAGAAACCTAGCCGAAATGGAATCATAAAAGATCAAGACAAATTTATGCCCTAAGGAGAAGAGAAATCTCCATATTAATAGGCGTATTAACTGGCCACTGCCTCATTGGTAGGCACGCAGAAAGACTAGGTGTGCCCTACCGACGATGCTGTAGGAGTTGTAAGGATGATGAGGAGGAGGAAACGGTGGAGCACCTCATCTGCAACTGCGCGACTTTAAGTGGCGCGAGAATGCCCTTTTTGGGAGTTCCCTTCCTGGTTAGCTTACGCCAGGTCACGGAGCTGGACATAAAGGACCTGATGGCCTTCATCAAGTCATCTAAATGGTTCGAGGAGAAGTAACGGTGTCGGTATAGGAACGTCAGTCCCGGGATTCTGCTATGTGGAGAATTCCGTTAATACCGGGATTTGCCATATGGCAGGGTCCCGGAACTGACTTTCCTAGTGTTGGTGGTATCACAACGTGTGCCTCTGCGGCAGCCACTTGAACCTAACCTAACCTAATCCAACGATTCAATTCCATTCACTACTTTTAGAGTGTTACGACCACAAACATACAGACAGACAAGGTCCACATATTGGGCGGTAACTCCAAAACCATTTGAGACATCGAAAAAAGTAATATCTTAAATTTTAAGTTGAGCGTCGAGCGTCGAGCAATCCAACGAAAAAAGTTTCATTCAATTCCATTCATTACTTTCAGAGTTATACGGCCACAAACATACGGGCAGACAGACAGACAGACACACAAAAAATTTTAAAATTGTTGATTTGGATTCTACTCGCTTAATAATGCTTCCCCCAATCAATTTTTTGTTGATATCTGCCATGTACAGACATCGACCTGTTACAATTTTATTATATGTAGAGATAAGATAAAAAGAAACTAAAATAAAAAAATTTAATAAAATGAAATAAAAACAAGTAAGGAAGTCTAAGTTAGGGTAAACCGAGCATTAAATACCCAGCGGTAGTTTTCATATGATTTTCGAAATATTCCATTTCGGAAGTAGGCGTGGTCGGAAAGCACCTTGTACCAATTTCATCGTTCTACCGTAATCAGTTTAAAATTTATGACCCGTGAAATTTTCAAATATGCCTCCCTGAAAAGTGGGCGATGCCTACTTTTAAAAATTTATCAAAAAAATCATAATAGAATGACGGGGGGTTCATCCTACCAGACGATATCATTTTAGCCATTTCCATTACCGAATTATGTCAATTAGGTGATTTTAGAAATTTTCGATACCGAAAGTGGGCGTGGTTGGAGCGAGATTTTATCCAATTTTATCGGGTATACTCCCTACGATACTAGTATGCTTTGTTCCAAATTCCATGGTTCTATCGTAATCAGTTTAAATGTTACGCCCAGTCGAATTTTCAAACATGCCCCTTAAGAGTGGGCGGTGCCACGCCCAATATAAATCATAAAAGAATGACCAGGGGGATTCACCTATAAAATTATATCATTATGGTTAAAATGAAGCTGCCGAGATATGCCAATTTGTGTGATTCTCGAAATTTTCGATATCGAAAAAGGGGGCGTGGTTATCATCCGATTTCGCCCATTCTCAATAGAAACCTACCTTTGCCAGAAAGTAACCTGTATACAAAATTTCATGCAAATATCTAAATTTTTACTCAAGTTATCGTGTACACAGACGGACGGACGGACGGACAGACGGACGGACATGCCTGAATGAACTCCTATCTTCAACCTAAGAACATTCATATATGGAACTCTATATCTATCTCGATTATTTTGTGCCGTTATGTGGGCAAAATTATAATACCCTTGTACTAGTACTATTAAAAAAATATATATTTATAAAAAAATAAAAAATCAATAAAATTTAAATAAATAAAAGGAAATAGTTTTTGAGCTTTAAATATCAATATACTAAAATAAAGGGGATCCGAAATAAAAACTACAAGTTAAAGTATAAGTTCCGACATATGCATGCTTTAATATTTCACCCACGACGGTTACATATTTGCCCCTTCTCTTTTAAACGCTAAATTCTGCGGTAAAGTTTGGGATTAAAAGACGCACTATTTTTATACCCAGCTGTACTTGTACACAGGGTATTATAACTTTGTTAGGATAACGGTTGGTTGTACAGGTATAAAGGAATCGAGATAGATATAGACTTCCATATATCAATATGATCAGGATCGAAAAAAAATTTGATTGAGCCATGTCCGTCCGTCTGTCCGTCCGTCCGTCTGTCCGTTAACACGATAACTTGAGCAAATAATGAGATATCTTCACCAAATTTGGCATGCATACTTATTTGGGTTCAGAATAGATTGCTATTGAAAATGGGTAAAATCGGACCATAACCACGCCCCTTTTTCGATATCGAAAATTTCGGATAACGTATAAAATGGGTTAATTCAATATTAGAAGCAGCTACAATGATAAAATTTGCAATATGTATTGATTTAGATGTTCTAAGGCCGATTTTATAAAAATTTTTGAAAAGGGGGCGTGGTACCGCCCACGTATATTTGAAGAAATTTTAAAATTTTGACTCTTAATAACTTCAGAACAGTTTATGCTAGTATAACGAAATTTCGTTGAGGACATACTATTGTTGTGGTAAATTCAGCTATAGAAAATAAACGAAATCGCTTCGCGACCACGCCTACTTTTTCATAAAAGTTATATTGAAAGGAGGTGGAAATATTGAAAAGTCCATATCTAATTAACTGATTTCGCTATAATAATATAATTTGGTACATACATCAACTTTCATATTCTTTACATAATTTTTCCAAAATTTTGGAAAGTGGGCGTGGCACCGCCCACTTATGAGTCAAGCAATTTTTAAATTCGACTGCTAACAACTTCAGAACGGTGTGAGATAGATTTACGAAACTAGGTACCAGGCATGTTATGTTTATGTAGAGTACTACCACAGAAAATAAGAAAAATCGGTGAACGATCACGCCCACTTTATGTGCACAGCTGGGTATGTAATGTTCGGTTTCACCCGAACTTAGACTTCCTTACTTGTTTATTTACGCTTTTTGTCGACGTACACTATTATTGTGGTTGTTGTAACCCATTGTTTGTTGCTGTCCCAACACTTATTCCTAAACGCACATTGAACAAAAACAAAACAAACATAAATACATTTTTTGTTGTTCATTTTAATGCAAGAAGAAAAAAGAACTGCCCCTCTAGCAAGAGCTGTTACTTTATAGGGTATGGTTAAATACAATAATATATATGTGTGGTAGTGTATGTGAGCTCACACATGTGACTGTGCCTGTGAATACCCTAGCTTCGGTCACACAGGCGACACTTTTATGGCACGATTTTAATGCGTTTTGTCCTTGCTCGGTTGCTTAGTAATATTTTCCCCTATTTTCTTTAATGTACCGTAGCTAAAAGCATTTTTTCTCAGACTTCTTCTTCTTATTCTTATTGTGCAATGTTTATGCGTTGCGCACTTTAATAATTTCATTACAACCCAACGTAATGCATTCACTTAGTGCATGAATGAAGAAATTGAAGCGTAAAGTGTGCTTTTATTGATAGGAAATTAGATGATGCTCACTTTAGGTACTTCAAGTAATGCAAATAATGTATTTACTTGTAAGATTCAACTTTATAAATGGGGGCTCAGCCCTAGAGTATGCAGTTGGATCTACACGGCCATCATTCGCCCAATCATGCTGTATGGAGTCGTCGTATGGTGGCCGGCACTGAGCAAGACAACATACCTGAATCTGTTGCGGAAAGTCCATAGATCCAATAAGATCTGTATAAGCGGTGCGCTAAGGACAACGCCCAACGAAGCCCTCTTGATCTGGAAGGGTTTCGGTCAGCGGCGGCATCATCAGCACAGATCGTTGTGCGACCACTACAGTCGGGGATAGCTGTTTCATAATAAACATTCCCAGCAGAGAAGACTGGGAGAGGACGGATTGGTGTCCCGAAACAAATGGTGGCACTTCCATATACACCGACGGCTCGAAGTTGGACGGCAGAGTTGGAGGAGGGGTTTATTCAAGGGATTTGGACCTTGAGCTCTCCTTCAGACTACCTGATCATTGTAGCGTCTTCCAGGCGGAAGTCTCGGCAATCCGGGACGCCGCGGCCTGGTTAAGCAAACGTGTTATCGGAGAAGATATCACTATTTTCAGCGATAGCCAAGCGGCAATCAAATCCCTTGGCTCATACGCGTTCAACTCTGAACTGACGCTCAGCTGTCGTCGATCTCTTCAGGAGATGGCCCAACAGAACCGCGTAAACCTCATATGGGTCCCGGGACATAGGGACATTGAGGGAAACTGTAAGGCAGACGAGCTTGCCAGGCAGGGCACGACCAAGCAGGTTCTTCGGGATAAAGAGCGCTTAGGTATGCCGTTTGCCACATGCAAACTAATGCTGAAGGAGCACACACTCCGTCAAGCCAACGAAAGATGGCTCTACAATCCCCAGGGTGTCGGATATCGAAACAAACCTGGCCAAAATGGGATCTTAAAAGGTCTAGACGCATTTATGCCCTAACTGGGAGGGAAATCTGCATATTGATTGGGGTATTAACCGGTCACTGCCTCATTGGTAGGCATGCAGAAAGGCTAAGTGTGCCCTACCGACGATGCTGCAGGAGTTGCAAAGATGATGAGGAGGAGGAAACGGTGGAGCACCTCATCTGCAACTGTCCGGATTTAAGCGGCGCGAGAACGCGCTTTTTGGGAGTTCCGTTCCTAGATAGCATAAGCCAGATCGCGGAACTGGACATAAAGGACTTGATGGCCTTCATAAAGTTATCTATGTGGTTCGAGGAGGAGTAACGGTGTCGGTTTAGGAGTGTCAGTCCCGGGATTCTGCTATGTGGAAAATCCCAACAACTCAGGGATTTTCCATATGGCTGTGTCCCGGGGCTGACTTTCCTTGTGTTGGTGGTATCACAACGGGCCTTTCAAAACTGGCCTAAGTATGCCTCTGCGGCAGCCACTTGAACCTACCATTTACTTGTAAGTGTTTTTAAATAAAAATTGAGAAATTATGTTTAGATATCGCTAGGGCAGCTTTGGGAGTCATATGACACCATAGAGACTACGCAAGTGAGTAAAATTTCAAATATAGATATGAATAAAAAAATGAAGTAAATATAAAAGAAGAAAAAAAAAATAAAATGAAATAATAAATTAAAATTAAAATTAGAAAAAAAATAAAAATTGTAACAAAATAAAATAAAATTGAATCAAATGAAATAAAATAAAATAAATTTAAAAAAAATAAAAAAAATAAAATAACGCAGGTAAAATTGAAATTAAATGATATTTAATCAAATTAAACTAAAATAAACAAAAATAAAATAATTTGAATTTAAATAAATTAAATTAAGTAAATATTAAATATAAAAAAGCCGTAAAACAACAATTCCATTCTTGTAAACAAATATAAATAATAAATATGTAAAACACAATAAAATAAAAAAATGACAAAAAAAAAAAACAAAAAAAGGACGTGTGGCACTCGGGGACTGCCGCGGTAAAGCTATTGCATATCACTTTTTATCAACTTATGCAATTATAATATTTATGAAAACTCAGTGAGCATATTTATGGCTTTAGAGCAGTACAGCCTTAACCTGTTAACAGTATAGCCTAAATGTAGGCAACGCTTACAGATCCAATTTTAATGTAATGTACAGCTCCAATTTTATGTAATCGGCATGTTGCTAACATTAGTACAACGTCATACACCTAAATGTAGGCAACGCTTATATTTATTTTTGTCAAGTTATGTTGCTAACGCCGAACCTCTTAACATTGAAAAACGTCCGTTACTACGAACTTTTTTAACATTAGCATTTTTTTTCATTTCACTCCCACCGCCAAGGCCTGTGATAAAATCTATGCAATAGCTTAAAAATAGATAAAAATGAAAGAAAACAAAATAGAGAAAAAGAGACGTGATTGAAAAAAAAAAAAAATTAAATGAATAAAATATAATTGAATAAAATAATGAAATGTCCCATCAGTAGAAAATTTCATGGACTATTTGACCGATCGAATAATTTATTACTTAAATTATTATTTTCTGTTTTTAACGAACAAACTGAGCAACAACTCACAAACAATGCTAAGGAACTAGGCATTCGAATAAAACTTCATACATAAAAAAAAAACGAATGGCTGCGATATACCAAAAGTTTATCATAACCTCTAACGAGATTTTTGTCGAGCTTCTCTTCCAACTTGTGCTGTGCTACTTTTGAGTTTTTTCCCACAAGTTGGCGGGACCTACAGTTTTTTGCCGACACCGGACGGCACACTGAAAAAAAAAAAAAGAAACGGCCGTCAAATTAACAGTAAACCCTGTCATTTTTCGTCCAACAGTGGGTAATATCAATTTTGAAAGTGACCCCCTATCATTCTTCGAATAAACTACCATATTGACATGAATTACTGTAAATTTGAAAGTGGACTCATATCAATAATTGATATTTTTCAAAAATCACATGTTTTTACTGCCATTTTTACAGTAAATACTGTATTTTTTACAGTATTACCATAATCGCTTTGAAAGTGGTTTTGATATGTTACTTTCAATGTGCACTTTCAACCTTTTTATTTCAGTGCACTTGCAAAGCAAATGAGTTTTTGCTGAAAATCTCATGGCAGAAACACACCCGGAGAGTTTGCCAAACTACTGCCGAAAGGCGACCACGTTAAGAAAAATTATTTTTTTAAATCAATTTTGATGTGGCTTTTGCCGGGCATCGATACCCGACTACTTGGTGTAGTAGGCCGAACAAACTTTATTATATGTAATAAGTATTTAGAAATGCAAATTTGACCGACTAATTTCATAAGGACTTTATTTCATTGACATTTCCTTCAAGCAATGAGTTACGCAAACTTTAATTGTTGCCGACATCCCTTAGAGGCAGTAGTAATTATGCAGTAGTATCGCTTTACAACCTCAATCCGAATACCTACATTATATTTCGTCCCTTCGGCTTGTCTGCATGTATACCTAATGGGCTTCGCATGTGCGGTTCACTGTAGCTGTACTTCTGTAGGTTTGTATGCAAATTTAATGATTTATAGCAGATAATTTTTCCAATGCATTGCACTCGTTGCTTATTGAAATTTTAATGTGCATACGATTAAGATGCAACTCTAGTGTTTTATGATTTTCGAGTGAGCTTATTTATAGCGTTGAATGGTTTCGTAGCACTGAACAACCAGAAACAGAATACACATTCCTCTAAAGAAGCATACATGCAGGACTGATAAATTGAAGAACATAACAATTGATACCTTAATTAATGTTAATACAAAAATATCTGAAGAGCATTTCTATTATTATCATATCTATTATTCTTAATACACGTCCACATATTGTAGGTATGTATTAGCTTAGCAGTTATGCGCATATCTGGCCAATCCAAAATAATAATTTAATTCGAAATTGCTGAATATTTGTAAATACAAAATATCGATAGATAGGCTTGTACTTATTTTTGATAGCATGATTTAACATAATTAGAATCAAGGCTATTACAACAATTCTGCCATACATATCGACATGCGTATAAAAGCCCTTACATGCCTGTAATGGACTCACTGCAAAAACGACTTGTAGGCACGTAGTTTTTGCTGTGAGCTAGTTTTGCGTAAGCTCATATTTGTGTGTTTCAGATAACTAAAGCAGAATGGTATTACAGAATTTTGCATAAATACTTTTAATCAGAACATCGTAATATGCACACGTTCTATAGATAGCTGCGTGTAAACTCTTAATTGGAAATGCATGTTGAGTGAATGCATGTTTCAATATAGGCACGTGCATATATATTTTCAACCAAGGTGACCAAAGCATGAAGTAAAGAGAGATATTGATTTGTTTGTATTTTTCTTTTTTTTTTGTCCAAAGTCTTCTGGGTAGGCAACTTTTTGTAAAAAGTTTAACTTACACAAAGCGGATGAAAGAAGTGCAACAGCATTTATTGTTCTAGGAATCGTTCCGCTCAGAGTGAACCTCAAAATGAAACCTCTGACTTCTCAGATCATATTTTTATTTTTTTTTTAATTTTTTGCCTAAGTGATTCATCAGTGGTAAAAAATCTGGCACTGACAACGGAGCGATATTTAACATTTCAGTACATAGCGAAAAATTTAACTTATTTGTGCCATAAACTATGCGGGAGCTCTATAACTAGAAACCTACTATCATACCACCAAGTGATTATTGTTCCTTATTTTCTGGACTGCAGTTGTCTTAGTTGTCGTGGGATGACTTTAATCAACAGTAATTTTTCTCAAAGTACGCATTCCTGCCTTTTAACATTAAATTCAAGAACTATGTGTTCTGGGATACAATTTCGACAATAATAATTTATTACTCGTTAACTTGTGTGCTTCTCTAATGATACACAAGCGGATATATATCTATTAGGGTGGTCCCTATAATCAAAGGTAAATCTCATCCCCAGTCTAAAGCGGTTAAACGTGGATCCGATATATCACATATAAATTGTTATCGGGATTGTGGTTTGTTTTCCTCTAATAACGAAGATATCACATATAAAACTTTTCTCCGGCCGCCTGCCTTTGAGGGGTGCTTCGCAGGGATCAAATTTCGGATTACCTTAGTGGCTCCGATCGGTAACAAATTTTATAGGCGAAATCTTCGACTTTAGGTTTACTTATAGGGGTCGTGCACTTACGTGATGTCACGTTATTTTTTGCATGTTTTCTAGCGTGCAACGTCCATGAACGTTTTCAAATTTAGCACGTTTTCATTCTTTCGATTGGCAAATATTATTTAATAATTAATATAAACATTAATATAAACATTCAATATGTATCAGATTTTATGTCAAATAAATATTGAATTTATATTTATTAAGGGTGTGATGTGACATTCGAGGGGGAGGGGGGGGTCTGGCGTTTGTGACTGGGTGTGACATGGGGGGAGGGGGGGTCAAAAACTACCAAAAATCGCGTGACGTCATATATGCACGACCCCATATAAGATTTTCGATCATTAGCCGGCAGCTGTTTTTCTGGGAGGAAAAACCTAAAAACTTCGCATATGTAGTCCTCTCTCCCTGCAAAGCATTTTCAATCGGCCCTAATAGTTCGCATAATACCTCTGGCTATAGTACTACCGGAGCAGTAGTTGAACCTCAGGAAATGTGAAGTGAAAATTGCTTCCCTATAAATAAGGACCACCCTCATAAACATATAAGAAATATGTTTGCATATTGCACGTTGATTGAGACACAGGTGGTTTGTTCCAAGTTTTAGCCAGAATTAAAAGCACGCCCTTAGGTTATTAAATGTGTGGGCTGTGTGTGTGTGCGTGTCTCAATGCGTGTGCAGAGTAAATATGATGGTTTAAAACTTAGTTAACAGTCGGGCATTGCATCTGTGATGAGGTCTCTATGCCTATTAAGCCGCAAGCATTTGTTACTGGCTAATATTGGTTGAATGGACATGTAGATTAGGGTGATTCAAATAAAAATAAATTATTAAAAAAATAAAATTTTTTACCACATACACAGTAAAAAATGAAAGTTTACTTTTAATACCAGTCGGTATTGAATTTAAGCCTTTTTGGAATTAAATTTGAGTTTTAATACTAAATAGTATTAATTTAAGACTCTGAATTTTTTTTAATTCCAAATAGTTTTAAAATAATACCAAAATAATACTAAAGCGCTCTCTCCCTAGCGCTTTCTCTCATTATAATGTTTTAGGTACTATTTGTTTTAAAACAAAGCCGGAAAAGTATTAAATTAATTACTTTTTAACATTAGATTAAGTCCGGTGGTTTGTTTGCTCAGAGCACGCGATTCGTCGCTATTGCCATACTACATTAAGAACAACAGTGGAATTAGACGCTGACAAACACAAGTACTCGGTGGCTTGATAGTAGACATCTCCGTTGAGCATTCAATAAATTGTGAGTTCGACTCTCGGTGAAGGCAATATAATAAAACTGTAATTTTTTTTTTTTTTTTGCCTGAGAGAATCTTCGACTGAATTCCTCTCTCACGAGAAATCAGACCGAAAATGGTATTAATTTAATACTTTTTCGGCGTTGTTATATATAAACACCAAAAAGGTATTAAAGTTAGACTTTTATTTTTACTGTGTATATAAAATGACCTCTAAAGGGCGCAACAAATTTGTAAAGATACCCTGCAGCGAAACGTCAGACTAGTGAGAAAAATACTAGAGTCATGAAAATAATGCGATTATTAATTTCTGGTCGAAATCATACTAGGCCAGGTTCAATCCTTTTTAAACTAGTCAGGGGCTAGTATATTTTGTTGAAATTACACTAATTCAGGTTCAATGCTTTTGGCCTAGTATGGAGACTAGTATATTTTGATGAAATAATAAGTTAGGATCAATGCTTTTTGAACTACTATGGAACTGGTATTTTACAACCAGTATGACTAGTATATGACTGGTATGTTATGGTAGAAATCTAACAATTGACATGTCGTAGGACATCAAAACGTAGAAAGTACCAGTTGCTTATATGGGAAAGAGTGTCTAGTTCGGCCTGGTACACAAACTAATTGTAAAGTAGTTTTCAACTGGTTTCTTTCATGGCAGGGTAGTTTTCACAGACTCTTTGTACTGAACACAAAATCGAAGTTATAAAGTTTATATCCAATCAGCATCGTGATTTGGAAACTTTTTTGCAGCTTTATGAAAATGGTAATACAAAACAAGTAAGGAAAGCTGTCTTCGGCTGTGCCGAAGGCTAAATACCTTTCATGAATAAGCGTCACGATTTTCACTGTTTGATCCCCAGTACAGCCTGTGTGAATTTAACTTTAGCTCATACCGAAATTATCGGAGCTATCGATTATATGGGGACGATGTGTTATATTGGTCCAATCTCATTAATTTTTAACATCGACATTCCACATTCTAAAATAGCAACATTTACGAAATTTCACGTTCCTACCGATATAATTACAGGAGTTATCTACCAAAATCCGTTTATCGGAACAATCGATTGTATGGGGGCTATGTGAAATATTTATCCCATTTCAATGATTTTCAACATCGACATTTTACTAATAAAAATAGCGACGCTTCCAAAATTTCACGTTCCTATGTGTTTAATTACAGGACTTATAGCCCAAAATCCGCTTATCGGAATAATCGATTGTATGGGAGCTATGTGAAATAGTTATGCCATCTCAATGATTATCAACATCGATATTTCACATATAAAAATAGCGATACTTCCAAAATTTCACGTTCCTACCTATATAATTACAGGAGTTATCTACCAAAATCCGTTTATCGGAACAATCGATTGTATGGGGGCTATGTGAAATATTTATCCAATCTCGATGATTTTCAACATCTATATTTCACATATAAAAAAAGCAATACGTCCAAAATTTCACGTTTCTACATGTTTAATTGCAGGAGTTATAGCCCAAAATCCGTTTATCGGAATAATCGATTGTATGGGAGCTATGTGAAATATTTATCCCATCTCTATGAGTTTCGACATCGATATTTCACATACAAAAATAGCAATACTTACAAAATTTCACGTTCCTGCGTGTTTAATTACAGGAGTTATAGCCCAAAATCCGTTTATCGGAATAATCGATTGTATGGGAGCTATGTGAAATATTTATCCCATCTCTATGATTTTCAGCATCGATATTTCACATATAAAAATATATATATAATCGGAATAATCGGTTGTATGGGAGCTATATGTTATATTGGTCCGATCTTGCTGGTTCCGACAAATGATTCCTATATTGGAAAATGGTGGCCGCATACCAAATTTCAGCCAAATATCTCTAAAACTGAGGGACTAGTTTGCGTTCAAACAGACAGATAGACAGACAGACAGACGGACAGACGGACATGGCTAAATCAACTCATCTCGTCATCCTGATCATTTCGGTATACTTATTGATGGGTCTATCTCTTCTTCTTCTCATATTTACAAACATCGGACCAAAGTTATAATACCATTTCATGTTCATGAAAGGTATAAAGACGGTCCCAAAACACAGCGCTTTAAATACAATTTTAAATAATTTATTAAGTTTAAAGTGCATCTCAAAATTACTATTGATGCAGCGTTATTCAAGCTCCACTTAAACCGTGCCCATATGATATTTACATAAATGAGTCACCTGACACACCTGAGTGTCCATCAAAAGACCGACCAAACATTTCAACAGCTGCGCCAAGCTACGCATCTATCCTACCAAATGTTTGCTGCATTTATCCTAACCATAATTTTGCATTTTCGTTCAAAGCAAATGTATCTTGCGTGAACCAGCTGTATATCCGCATGTGTGTAATTAAAAGGACTTAGTTACCCATGCCCATATATGTATATTATTCACAAATGCTAGTATCTCTAATGTGTGCAACTACACCCACCAAGCACCTAACCCTAATGGGGCCAACCATGACAATGGGTAGGTAAACTTCGTGCCGTTGGATGCAGCTGTTGTTAGTTGGCGTAGCTGTGTCTCGTTGACTGAGTAGCGTGTCATAGGTGCAGGTGTGAAATTCAAATGAGATTTTAAAATTTAATAAGTACAATAAGGCTACAAAATAAATTGCATAGTAGTTAGCAAAAGTTGTTGTTGTTGTTGTTGTTGTTGTTGTTGTAATCTATTTTAGTTATAATTCAGTTGCCCGCATCATAACACATTCTCGTTCGTTTATGCTTTGGTAGGGAGTTTGGCTATTCTGTGCATTCTATAATTACAAAAACACTTCAAATTTACAACTACTAATCAACGAAAAAACTACAGGTTTTTCTTGTAAGTTTTAGAAATTCCTATTCGCAGGTTCTTTACATTTCTTTCTATTCCAGAATAAAAAATGTCCAAGTATGAACAATTCTTTACAGAATAATAGTTCAGAAGTCCAAAAATCGACCATGGACCAAATAAAAGCCAGCAAAAATTCTACTTCATAAATGCTACCTTTTCTACATTGGATGGCAAAAAGTTTGTGTACTACAGCATGCTATACCTACATTTTAACTATAATAAAATAACAGTTTTGAGTATTTTCGAATCATTAAAAAAATGTTGGCATCTATTTTATTGTCTTACGTAATCAGTTCAAAAGTTACGACCAGTCGGATTTTCAAAAATGGCTCCCTTGAAAAATCATAATATAATTACCAGGGGGACTCACCCATAAAATTATATCATTGTAGCCATTTCAGTTACTCAGATATGCCAATTTATGTGATTTTCGACATCGAAACAGAGGGCGTAGCTATCATCCGATTTCGCTCATTTTCAATAGCAACCTACCTTGGCCAGAAATTAACATTTATACCGAATTTCATACAAAAATATCTCAGTTTTTACTCAAGTTATCGTGCACACGGACAGACGGATGGATATGCCTTAAGCAGGGAACAGAAACAATACGGAAATACGTTAAAACAACTGACAGCTAAGTAGACTGCGGGTGTTTGTATGCGTAACAAGAGATTCGACGGATAAGGCAAACTAGAATTTGATCTAAATTTCGACTTATCTAACGTCATATGCACGGAGGGAAATCTATGGATCGAACATCCATAATTATTGATATCACATTAAATAAAAATTGATATTTCTGTCCCATCAATGAATATGGATGTTTCATCAATGCTTTTTTGATAAATCACTATTGAAATGGTATCCATATAAACTATTGATAAATTCTAAATAGTTTAAAAAAACAAAATTTTATATAATTTGACATCTGGTTTCAGTGAGACTCGAACCATGCTCCTCTGGCACGTTAGCCCAGTATTCTACCATTCGGCTACGGCATATTATAAAATTTTTAGAAAAATGTTCAATCATAAGAAATTCAAAAAATTTTGAATTTAAAAAAACCGCTCCAACAAGTTGTAATATTGTTAGAAAATCCATAGTAAAAATTGTTGAACTATTATGATTATGCGTCCCAGAAAAATTGACATTTCGTCCATATATATTAATACGCTGTCTCTACCAATATTACTATGTAGTAAATATGGATATGGATATACCGACAATAGAAATTCATATCACGACCATAGATATTGACATGCCGTTCAAACATATTAGTATTCCATCCATAAATATAAAAAATAGTACATCATATCGAAATGGTTGACATGTCATTTTACTTTTTATTGGGAGCAAATAATATTTGATAACTCGCTCATTCTGAATGAATATTGCATCAAACTCGGCGCTATCAATAGTGATATTGTCACAACATTCAATGCATTTCTCTCAGTGTGTGGTACTCTATATCTATTTCGATTATTTTGTTCCGTTACGTAGTTCCGTTATCTGCTGGGTATAAAAATTATTCATCTCTACATATAATAAAATTGTAACAGGTCGATGTCTGTACATGGCAAATATCAACGAAAAGTGGATTGGGGGAAGCATTATTAAGCGAGTAGAATCCAAATCAACCATTTAAAAAATTGTTGTGTGTCTGTCTGTCTGTCCGTATGTTTGTGGCCGTATCACTCTGAGAGTAATGAATGGAATTGAAATAAACTTTTTTCGTTGGATTGCTCGACGCTCAACTTAAAATTTAAGATATCACTTTTTTGATATCTCAACCGGTTTCGGAGTTATCGCCCAATATGTGGACCTTGTCTGTCTGTATGTTTAAGGTCGTAACACTCTAAAAGTACTGAATGGAATTGAATCGTTGGATTGCTAGACGCCCAACTTAAAGTTTAAGATATTATTTTTTGCGATATCTCAACGGGTTTGGTGTTATCGATATGTGGACCAGGGGTGTCCAAAAATGTCTTAGTGCAACATGGGTGTGGGAGATATCTTGAAATTTCGATAGCTCGACCGGTTTCGGAGGTATCGACGAATATTTTCACAAAAATGTGTTAGTGCATTATGGGTATCAAACAAAAGGTGTTTATGAATGCTGTCATAAACCATTAACCCAGCTGCAAAAAAAAATAAAAATTATACGCATACGAAGTCGCGGGCACCAGCTAGACATTTATAAAATTTTGAGTGATGGATGACCGATTATATTTTATTCAAAAAACAATGCTACCATAATGATCCCAAATCAGCCCAGAAATGCTCCCTAAAATAGTGCAAAAGTGATCCCAAAACAGTCCCGCTGTATAAATAGATGCCAGCCATTTAGCTCATATCTCAACATGTATGAAGAGTTGTGCGTCTTGGTCGGCATTTTTAAGAGTTGTAAAAGCTTTCGACTGGGTAGTCCTTACCATTTCCTTCGTGATGGGTATGTTTACTGCCAGGTTTGTTGCAGGTGTTGAGGCTGCATAAAAGTTCCTCGGAAAGTGGACCCAGGACTGACTTATTCTAAACTATCGTATAAATGGGATACTTTTTCTTCTAGGAAGTTTACCAGGGTCCGATATATTCTAAGCAATCATATTTATGACTCGATGAGCTTGATATTTGGCGTGTAGCTGGCGTTTCACCGTGATAAAATATAAACTTTGGATACTACAATAATTAAAAATAGATAATCTTGTCCATCAATAAATATAAATGTGCTCTCTATATACGAACAATGTGCAACAATTGTCAATTTGGAAAATTGCTTCTGATAGATACAACTCCAATTTATTCAACAATGAGAAAATTGTACATATTTTTGATATCTTGTGGCCGAAGTAGATTTTCAACTCTTTTTATAGCCAGTGTACTAGTACAAGTGTATTATAATTTTGTCCACATAGCGGTACAAAATAACCGAGATAGAAATAGAGTTCCATATATGAAGGTTCTTAGGTTGAAAAGAGGCATGTACGTCTGTCTGTACGTATGTACGTCCGTCCGCCTGTCCGTCTATCCGTGTACACGATAACTTGAGTAAAAATTGAGATAATTGCATAGGTAGGTTGCGATTGAAAATGGGCGAAATCGGATGATAATCACGGCTACTTTTTCGATATCGAAAATTTAGAAAATCACATAAATTGACATATCTCGGTAGCTGAAATGGAAAAAATGATATAATTTTATAGGTGAATTCCCCTGGTCATTCTCTTACGATTTTTCAATAAATTTTTTATAGTGGGCGTGGCACCGATCACTTTTAAGGAAGGCATATTTGAAATTTTTAATGGTCATAACTCAGTTCAGATTACGATAGAATGACGGAATTTGGGCCACAGCATATTAATATCGTTGGGAGTATACCTGATGAAATGGGATAAAATCGTCCTCCAACCATGCCCACTTTCGGTATCGAAAATTTCTAACATCACCTAAATTGACATAATTCGGTAGCGGAAATGGCTAAATGATATAATTTTAAAGGTGAATCCCCCTGGTCATTATATAATGATTTTTTGATCAATTTTTTAAAGTGGGGGGTACCAAGCCCATTTGAAAATTCGACTGGTCGTAACTCTTAAACTGATTAGAGTAGAACGATGAAATTTGGCACAAAGCATACTAGTATCGTTGGAAGTATACTTGAGGAAATTGGATAAAATCGCTCTCCAACCACGCCCACTTTCGATATCTAAAGCTTCGAAAATCACCTAAATTGATATAATTCGGTAACGGAAATGGCTAAAATGATATAGTTTGATAGGATGAACCCCTTAGTCATTCTATTACGATTTTTGATAAATTTTTAAAAGTCGGCGTGGCACCGCCGAATTTTAAGGGAGGCATTTTTGAAAATTCGACTGGTCGTAACTTTTAAACTAATTATGGTAGAACGATGATATTGGTTCAAGGTACATATCGCCACCTTAATTCACAAAGGCCCTAACTGACATAAAAAAAATTTTACAGGAGAAGCAAAAACAAAAATTTTTTTACATTGAACGCATGTAAATATAGCTTTGTAAATTTGGAATATCTCCGTTATTACTGTTAGTAACTCCTTGAAATTTGATGTGAGTGTGTATTTAACTATATTATACTTAAATATGTAAAAAAGTCATTTTCGAAAAATGTGTCAATTAGGGCCTTTGTGAATTAAGGTAACGATATACTAGCATAATAGGGGGTATATCTGATGTAATTGGACGAAATAGCTTCCCAACCACGCCCACTTCTGAAATGGAATATTTCGACAATCATATGAAAACTACCGCTGGGTATTTAATGTTCGGTTTACCCGAACTTAAACTTCCTTACTTGTTTTAAAATGAGCTTATGTTTCTTTGCGATAGGAATTGCAATACCCCAATTCTTCTCTTTTATCATTTAATGTAGTGAACCCACTCACTGAAAAAGTGTGAGAAATTCACAATTCCAATTTAGTTTGATAGTAGCTCTCGGCATGCCTTTGCGTGAGCAAATCAAAATGCTCGTACATGCACGTCTAGTCCACCTACTCCACCTGCTATCTGAACCATGCGTAGGAATGCAATCAAAGGCTTGCACTAACTACATAGCCATCAACCACAATGTTACGTTTGTTTTACGAGCAAATCACATGACCACTAGAAATAAAATGAATCCTCGTAGGAAAATCATACAAAACTTAGAGTGCGTTAAATGGACATCTTGTACTTTGTAGTGTTGAAAGCACCAACCTTTGTTGTGACTGTAGCTCGAAAATTTGCAGTTTTCCGTTTCAGTAGATTTGGCAGGAGATATTAGGGTTGCGCTTGCTTGACTGTTGTTTTTTTACTGTGGGATTCAATCTTACCAGCATTTCAGTTATGAATGTATGGAGATTTTTCGGTAGTCCTGCTTGCAGTTTTCCTTCAATGTATAGAGCAATCTAATTTTCACCGAATCCGAGCCCGAATTCAATGCACGAAACTGTTAATAAAAATAAGATTGTGAAAAAGAATAAAAAAAGAATAAGAATTTTATGTAGATATAGCTCTGATCTCTGTCTTTGATCACTGAAAAGTGCCCAAATACCATAGAATTACTTCATCATTAGCTGAGAAATGTTTCAGTAACTATAAATTGGGAAAGGCTGAACCAAACCGGGATCCGAATTTGTACTCTTCGACAACCGAACCACAACATTCGATCCAACACAACTTTGAAAACCCAAAATATCTCATAGTTGCAATAGAATTCGATTTCTGCTAACCAGCTCGTGTTTTTGTTTATGAGTATTAGTTAGTTGCTACTGCCGAAACTTGTGTGCACTTGCGCTCGCCCTCACTTGCCCATCGGGCATTGCTGACCAACTACTTTTTCTCACTCTTTCAACCATTCACAATTTGCATATTTGTCGCCTAATCGTAGTTTGTCTACAAAATTGTCTAGCTGCACTAGCTATGGTATTCAATACATTTTTTCACCTCCGGCTACAGGTGGTGGCAAATTCATTCGATTGCTTTTTAAACCACATTCTTACTAATCTACATCAACTGATGGCACACTTTTCAAATACATGTTCATATAGAAGGAATTTGATTTTATGGACTGGCAACCCAAAAATCTATCCCGACAGCCCTGAAGGGATGAATTCCTCTGCAGTATTTGATTTGTTTTGTATGTATGAGTGTATTTTTCTTAACCCCAAATTGACTCTCACCTCACTTCGAACATGCTTACAAGCTTTTAACTTAATTGTTGAGGGTTAAACTTTCATGGAGGTTGATATGTGTTCATATATTAATCGATTTTAGTTTAATTTAAACCGAATGTCAATTTTAGTTTCACTGCCTTAAACCACACCAATGCAATTTTGGTGAATAGTTGAGTAAAAAACAAGTAAGGAAAGCTGTCTTCGGCTGTGCAGAAGGTTATATACCTTTCATGAATAAGCGTCACGATTTTCACTGTTCGATCCTCAGAACAGCCTGTTTGAGTTTAACTTTAGCTCATACCGAAATTATCTGAACAATTGAATATATTGGTCCGATCTTACTTTAACCGTTAGCGAATAACGTTCTAAGTGTAATTTTTTTCAAAACCGGTTTTATTGCATATAACATTTTGTATTGCTCCCTTGCACTGTCCAGATAAAAAATTTTCTAAAATTTGTCCCACCAAAATTGTAAAAATGTATTTACAAATAGTATGTTAATTTAAAGTGACATACATAATTTTGCATAGAAGCGTCGAAAGTGATTCAAAATTGCACTGGAAGATTATAAGGAAGGTGTAAAACTGATAATATTAAAGATGTAAAGAAAAAGTAAGGGAGACAGATGAGAGAAATAAATTGAAAAAAATATGACTTTAGCGTTTTTTTGCTCTCGTGACAAATTCTGATTCTGTAACTTTCGCGATGATGCTTCAAATATTGGGAATTTTACAATTTTCGATATTTAATTGAAGATGTTATACCCCAAAGCCCGTTAATCTGAACAAGCGATTATATGGTCGCGATGTGTTATATTATGGGGGCTAAGTGAAAAATTAATAAAAGGGCGCTACTTACAAAATTTCACGCTTCTATCTGGTTAATTAAAGGAGTTATAGCCCGAAATCCGTTTATCGAAACAATCGATTGTATGGGAGCTGTATGCAATATCGGTCCGATCTTGCTGGTTCCGATCATTGATTTCTATATTAGAAAATGGTGGCCGCATGCAAAATTTCTGCCGCATATCTCAAAAACTGAGCCCCTAGTTTGCGTTCAAACAGACAGACGGACAGACCTAATCTAATCTTGGCTTGCGCCATTTATTGACGCTTGACCGCATAGGCGATTTCGGCCGTTTCGTATCTAAGCACGAAAGGCTTTGTTACATTGTAATGGCTAAATCAACTCAGCACGTCATCCTGATCATTTTGGTATACTTAATGATGGGTGCAACTCTTCTTCTTCTTCTCATACTTACAAACATCGGACCAAAGTTTTAATACCATTTCATGTTCATGAAAGGTATAAAAAAAAGTGAAAATTAAAAGTACACTTATCAGCTTCTGTATGTGAGACTTTTTGAAAACGTACACTGCATTCGTAACCAATTTGCTTGATTCTGCCATTTAAACGTCATTTGCTTGACAAAAAACTTTAACTCACAAAATACAAAATGTTCTGCCCCTGACGGTGTGTAGCTGCGCATGTCATCAACCCGCAGCAAAAAATTTGTATCGGTTGGCGAAATGACAAGGTCCAAAAGGGTATGACGGACAATTTGTCAAGATTTAAAACTATCCGTATTCTTCTCCCTTAATAGGTAGCAGCCTAGTTATTTGTCAGTAGTGGAGTATTTGTGGTAGAAAGAAAAGGTTGTTTAGCGTTCTTTCGGATCCGACAATTTTTTTTTGGATTTTGTGTGATATTTCTATGAAGTCAAGCCAAATATATTTAACTCTAGCTTCAAGGTTAAAATTATGTAAGGCGGGCTGTGAAGGACGATGCCGATCCCAACGGATTATCATAATATATCAGAGACGGTTTTTTGACGTCTCAACACATAACCTGATCAGCAGTCATATAGATACATATTAATGTAATAATCGAGGCCACCCAACGTCAGTCCCAGGTAGCAAGCAGTGCCTAACAGGGTGGAGCTAGAATGAGGTTGGATATGATAAGCGCTAGATGAATTAGTTTCCAATGAACTTCAGAACTCTTCAGTAGTTTGAAGGAAAATCGCATAGTGGTGTAAAAGAGAATTGAAAATAACAGTTAAGTAGTTTTAGAACAACAAAGAGCAAATGTTATTTACCTAAGGGTTACCATTGATTTTTTTATGTTGACTCTGGTTGAATTCAAAAACTTGCTGATTATGACATCGACTGTGTATCACGAGGTAACAACCACAAACAAGAAAATCGAGGAATGATTTTGAACTTAGATTATATTTTGAACTTGGAAATTTGTTTCTTGATATTTAGAAAAACCAGGATTTCTAAATTTTTAAATAAATACGAAAATGTTTTCTCAATTTTGCCTTGATAAACACTAAAATAAATAAGAAAATGTTTTCCATCTGGAGTATGCAATTTTTATAATCTTTGTTCAAATTTTTCAAAAAATGCTGGGATGTCAAAGAACACGTTTTCTTAAAAATTTTCCATCGTAGTGTTTGTTCTTGTTTGACAAAAAGAATAAAGTTTCCTTATTTTTTCTTGATATAAGTAAAGATATTTTCTCAAATTAAGTATATTTTTGAATATATTTTCTTGTTTTTTTTTTTAAATTTTTTTTTTAACTTTTCTCGTCTTACTTTTTGTTTTTACAATAAGAACATCACTTGCTTGTTGAAAGTAAAATTTTTTGATTAATTTTAGTGAAAATAAAGTAAATTTTTGAAATTTATCAAATTATTTACTAATTTGGGATTGAGAAAATATATTTCTCCGTGTGGCATATATAGATGCCCAACAAATCTATAGCTCAGCAACTTGGCAATATATACGAATGTTTATACTGTCAAAATCAACCATATAAATACTCATGTTTCATTTACATGTCGACTTATGTAGTTCGAAAAATTACCAAAAAATAGATTTTTGTAGAAAGTTTTGCAAAAAACCTCTTCGTACTCCTTGAAGATATACTCCTCCGTTACCCGCTATTTTCTTGTACGCGTATGTGGATAAATTAATCCCCCATTCTCATTTCGAAGACTAAATGGCTCCTATCCTACAAAAAAAAAAACACAAAATAAGATAACGACTTTAAAAAATCGATCTCCCCTCACGCTTTTTTGTTGCGTCTACTCGTGCATGAAAAGAACGCTTGGTGGATGCTCACATTATCAGTAGGAGTATCCTGTCGGCAACAGCATTGTTCATATAGCATATAAAAGCACTCTTCACCTTCCCCACTCCTTTTGCTCTTTAAGTTAAGATTCGTGTTTAACAACCTTTTTCGTAAAAAAAAAGAAACGTTGATTATTCGTGCAAATGTTGCATTGTGTCTGGGGGCTTAATCGCACCAAACTGGAACGCGGATTCAATAGAAAATTCCCAAAGCTGAGAGCCAAAGTAAAGGTACATATATATTAGTAAATACAGCGAATTGATGCGAAAAATTTAAAATTTCTTTGCATCCTTTAACGGTATTGGTAAACACAAAGTTGTTAAAAAGGTTTTTTATATAATTGTTAGACCGTCCAAAAATTGCAAAGTTATTTTATTTAAAAGCATACCCCCTAATTTTGACCATTGTGCATCAAAAAGTATCCTGACAAAGTTTTATGCAATTCGGACCACGGCAACCCGTGCCGACTTGCAGTTGAAGTTATTAGTAAAATCGTACTACATTCCACTGCGCTTCGTTAATTTAATGATTTATGTACTCGGTTTTCTCATATTGCTGTATCGTTACCCTTTAAGGACTTTATAATTAGTAAATCGGTATTTTTTTCTCTACCAGATGCCCAGAATATCCTTTAAAGGATCAAAGATTGTAGAGCCTCCAGAAAAACTTAAACAAAATGTGGTTATGTGGTTACTAATTTAAAGGATAATAGAAATATAGGCTAAATATAAAATTTTTTCTTAATGGTCCTTCAAGGATATTAACGTAATGTCCTTTAAAATTATTATCCTCCAACTTTTCCGAAAGTCTGTGTTTTAAAAAATTGTATTGTAAAAATTGTTTTGAAAATGTGTAAACAAATATTTAAGGATACACAGGAGATGCGCAGGACATACGCCAGAAATTGATTTTACAATATGGGTATCAAATGAAAGGTGTTTATGACTCATGAGGGCCTTTTATTTCGATATCTCAATCCGTTTCGGAGATATCGACCAAACTAATTAATACTGTTTACCTGTTCTATTCATCATATTGCGTAACATAATAAGTATGTTTTCTAGCAAAAATAAATGAACACATCTTGAAACTTTGCAATTATAGTGCACTTTTTATAGGTCCTACACGACGTATGAGTAACATATACCTGTTCTTTTCATATACAAGTATAATTGCAAAGTTTCATACGTGTTCAATTATTTTTGCTAGAAAACATATTATGTTACGCAATATGATATATTATATTTGAAGGTTAGATTAGGTTCAAGTGGCTGCCGCAGAGGCACACTTAGGCCAGTTTTGAAAAGCCCGTTTTGATAGCACCAACACAAGGAAAGTATGGAAAATCCCTGAGTTGTTGGGATTTTCCACATAGCAGAACCCCTGACTGACACTCCTAAACCGACACCGTTACTCCTCCTCGAACCACTTAGATGACTTTATGAAGGCCATCAAGTCCTTTATGTCCAGTTCCGCGATCTAGCTTTGGCTATCCAGGAAGGGAACTCCCAAAAAGCGCGTTCCCGCGCTGCTTAAAGCCGGGCAGTGGAAGATGAGGTGCTTCACCGTTTCCTCTTTCTCATCATCTTTGCTCCTACAGTATCTTCGGTATGACACACCTAGCCTTTCTGTGTCCCTACCAATAAGGCCGAGCCCAGTTAGAACACCTATTAATATGGAAATTTCTCTCCTTCTTAGGACGTGAATGCCTCTAGATTTGAAAGTCCAATGTGCTTTTCTCGTGAATACGTTTTTTAATATCCTTTCAAAGAATCCTTTAATAATTTTAAAAATTCAAAGGTGGATATTTGTTGCGCAGTCTTTTAAATGTGAGTCAAATATGTATTAAGATTATGTATTTTTCGGACTTATTGGACTTTTTGCAAACTTAGTGTGAGCTGCTAGCAAGAACTTTAACTCAGAATCGGTACGGGTTACCGTTATCCGTGAACAATAAAACTTCGTACACATTTTATTTAGGTTAAAGCCCACCGATTCAGAGGGTATGCCTATCAAATTTCGAACCATCAGATTTTTCCATACATTTTTGGGACAGTCTAATAACTATAATTTTTTTTTTTTTTAATGGGAAGAGGTCTAGTTGTAAAATTTGTATCTTAAAATTCTGAAATCCTCTAAAAAACCTTTCGAAATAATTCTTGAGGCGTTCTACAAACATTACCAAATCACTTACCTGTTGTCGATTCAACCACTCCTCGGTAGTTAGCCCGATACAATGCAGCTTTTAAATTTTTATACCCAGCTGTACTTGTACACAGGGTATTATAACTTTGTTAGGATAACGGTTGGTTGTACAGGTATAAAGGAATCGAGATAGATATAGACTTCCATATATCAATATGATCAGGATCGAAAAAAAATTTGATTGAGCCATGTCCGTCCGTCCGTCCGTCTGTCCGTTAACACGATAACTTGAGCAAATAATGAGATATCTTCACCAAATTTGGCATGCGTACTTATTTGGGTTCAGAATAGATTGCTATTGAAAATGGGTAAAATCGGACCATAACCACGCCCCTTTTTCGATATCGAAAATTTCGAAAAACGTATAAAATGGGTTAATTCAATATTAGAAGCAGCTACAATGATAAAATTTGCAATATGTATTGATTTGGATGTTCTAAGGCCGATTTTATAAAAAATTTTTGAAAAGGGGGCGTGGTACCGCCCACGTATATTTGAAGAAATTTTAAAATTTTGACTCTTAATAACTTCAGAACAGTTTATGCTAGTATAACGAAATTTCGTAGAGGACATACTATTGTTGTGGTAAATTCAGCTATAGAAAATAAACGAAATCGCTTCGCGACCACGCCTACTTTTTCATAAAGTTATATTGAAAGGAGGTGGAAATATTGAAAAGTCCATATCTAATTAACTGATTTCGCTATAATAATATAATTTGGTACATACATCAACTTTCACATTCTTTACATAATTTTTTCAAAATTTTGGAAAGTGGGCGTGGCACCGCCCACTTATGAGTCAAGCAATTTTTAAATTCGACTGCTAACAACTTCAGAACGGTGTGAGATAGATTTACGAAACTAGGTACCAGGTATGTTATGTTTACGTAGAGTACTACCACAGAAAATAAGAAAAATCGGTGAACGATCACGCCCACTTTATGTGCACAGCTGGGTATGTAATGTTCGGTTTCACCCGAACTTAGACTTCCTTACTTGTTAAGCATATTTTAGTTTTATACCCAAATTTACTGCTTTTTAGAATACTTTATTTTACGTGAATTTATTTATTTTGATACGCGAAGACGAAGAAATTTCTTAGAATTTGTTTACATTGTGCGCGCTCGCTAACTATTTTTCTGTATCGCAATATCGGATGCTTTCAACAGCGCGCATTCTGTTAGCTATATTCCCGCCAATTTTGCCCATCTACAACAACAGCACAAGCAAAGCCCCAGACAGTCGGGTAGATGGTTGGTCATTGAAGATTGTACAAATTCTATTTGCAACAGCACTTCTTCGTATGAACGCGCTTTCTCTTGCCTACCTATTCAAGTTCCATTAATGGATAAGGTAGGAGAGAGCGGCGAGGATGATGGTAGCGGATGAAGGAATATGGGTATCTGAACTGTTGCATTTTGCATTATTTTTATTTGTTTCTTGTGTAAATATTAATGTTGCCTTACGGATTAAACGAATTGTTTGCGCACACAACAAAAAAGCAAAAAAATGGTAGGAATATGAAAATTTGTAGCAGGGAAAATAGTCGAAAAATGAGTTGAAAGTGGCTCGAAAAATGTTGCTTGGGAGAGTATACGAGCTTATCAATATTTGTCGTTATTCATAAAAGAGACCTTCCAGATATCTTTCGAGGAGTGTAGTCTTGGTAATGTCTGAATTTTCGTACGAGGTCTGTTTTTTCTCGTTAGTGATACCTACCAAGTTAAGAGTAGGAGCTATCACAGTTTTGCTGGAAATTTAAATCCATTTGCTTTCAATACCGTGGTATACGTTTGGCACACAGAAAAAAATGGCATTGGTACAATCAACATTTAATAAATCCACCGTAATTTGAAAATGGGAAAAAAACATTCAATTTCATAATCTGCGTTTATAAGCCGAAGGAAATATTCGCATAACTATTCATCGTACAAGAGGTAAAATTGAGTAAACGTTGCAGTCTCAACTTAAATTAAAAAAAAATACAAGAAAACCAAAAAATATGCTTGAAAAAATTACAGTTTAAAGCGCAGCCAAAAGCTTGCACAACAAAGGAAAAGCGTTGAAATTGTGAAAATGGTAGCCAAGTGCGGAGTCGTGGGTTTAGCCAACGCTGCAGTTTCGTATGTGCAGATAAGATACAAAATACATTAGTTAAAGGACGATGGTTGGAGTTGACGAATCCAAGCAATGAAGACTCGTCGCAGTTAAGCATACGCAAACAAACGTGACTGAGTCAATCCACCAATTGCCATGGCAGTGCAACGTCAAATCGAAGCAGTGTGGGTAACAAACACAAAAAAGGTAGCAAAACAAAACGAAAAATATGATAATACTTTCACAAAAGCTGAAAAAAGTAAACTAGCCAACACCTAAAAGCAGACTATAAAATCGTTGAGATAACAGTGGCAGTAGAATAGTGCGCGAACTCAAGCTTTTGTGTAAGTAAATGTATGTATAAAAAGTGCTGCGAGAAGAATACAAAGCAAAAAAATAAAAAAAAATAATGCAATAAAAATTGGAAAGGGGCGCGACAGGGCATGGACAATCTAAAGTGGATACAACAAAACAATAGCGAATCGAAAAATTTCACAGAAGTACTTTTGTAAACGTGCGGTTGTGTAACCGCGATGTAGACGAACGAGCAACAGAGTAGTTGAAAGCAACAAAAAACATTGTCTGAAAGGGGTCATTGGTACAGAATGAAGATACAAAGGGATGCAATCACAAAAAATTATAAAAAGAAAAAAAAGAATTTCCTGTGAAAATGTAAAACAAGAAAAGCTCAAAAAATCCAGCGATAGCTCTCTTCCATAGAGGGCTAAATTTATGAAGTCGAAAGAGAAGCAGCAATTTCACCCAAAGGATACAGTCGCTGTTAAGAGTCAATGTATTTCCATTTTTTTCATTTGGTGATCGTCAACGATTGCAATGCGGCGCGTTTACAATTGAAAACTGAATTTTGTGGCTTACCTAACTACCTTTGAAATGCAAATATAGCACGCTGAGGTGAAGTGAGAAAATTTGGTATAGCAAATTTTGAGGACGAGGAAAATATAAATGTAACTATGCGCGAAAGTCAACCGCAACTGACTGGCAGTTTTTGAAGTTAACTTCTTAGGTGGCGATATGAAGTTTTTATTAACAGCCCTATGCTGCGCGTTACCGGTAAAATTGCCATCGGCAAACAATATTCCCTAAAATACGTTACCAAACAAAGTGGCTGCGATTCTGAGCAGATGGTAACGCTCTAATGGCAAAAAAACTCACCAGTGTGTATGGTGAATTGAAAAGCAAACCACAACTCTTCTATGAGCATTTTACAGGCTTCTTTTGGCAAACGAAAATGTTGCTGAAAATATTGGAAGGAAGTTGCAACGGAGCATGACTGTCCCGAAGGCTTTTCAAGTTATGTCTCCGCTCCAAAATTTCATCATTTTCATCTTCTTCAGCCAGCAGCAATAGTATTAACGCGGACATTTTTACTATCTTAAAGGAATTACTGGCGTTAGAAACGTTATACACAGTTTTTATTGTGATTTATTAATACTATATACCTGGTTATTTGTTTGATTTTCACTTTGTTTTATTTATTTTGTTTAATTTTCACTTTATTTTGTTCAATTGCACTTTCCCTTTCTTATTTTTCAAAGTAAACATCAGCTGTTTTATATTGATGGTACCACATGTTACCACCTATTTTGGTGGTAAGGGTGTTACCAGAAAACTTTTGCCTCAGAATACCAAAAAGGAGTAAAAGTTCCCGAGTGAATTTGTTTGCCGGTAATAATAAAGTTATTACCATAGTAGAATAGACCTGTAAGAGTAAAATTTGAGAAAATGGCTGATGATGCAACGGTAATTGAAATTGTAGCTGACTTTCAGGCGTATGTTAAAGATTTTCAGACGTAGGCGATTTTCACCACAATGTTTAGCTGTGCAAATCAAATAGGAGGTGAAATTCTAGGATCTAGCTAACATTGCACAAATTGTAATAGTTAGGCCGAGCAGAATTCATGGGTGTTGCCACATATGGCGGTTTACAGGGTTGCCACTTATCCCAATTTTTTTTTTAAATATAGAGCAGGGTTGCCACTAAGAGTTGCCATCTAACTGCAATTTATTTATTTTTTCGTATATCCCGGGAACTGCTGGACCGATTTGGATAAAATTTAGACAACTTGATTCATTCTAAGATTATATACATGGGTGTTGCGACTTAGAGCGGTTTACAGGGTTGCCACCTATCCCCATTTTTGTTTAAATATAGAGCTAGATATGCCAATATGGATAAATGAAAGGTATTTTCGGTCGTATTCCAAATATGACAATTTCACGCAGGGTTGCTACATAACCGCAATTTATTTCTTTTTTCGTATATCTCGGGAGCTGCTTGACCGATTTGGATACAATTTGGCATACAGACAATTTGATTCATTTTTAGATTATATATGTACATGGGTTTCGCCATTTGATTCGGTTTACAGGGTCCACCTCTCCGATTTTTTTTTTTAAATATTGAGCAAGATATGCCAATATGGGTATCAAAGGAAAGGTATTCGTATTGGCCCCTGTTAATTTAGGTATAATTCTACCCACGTACCGAATTTGAAGGAAAACGCACCATGTATAAGATATTTTCGAATTGATCGGTTCCCTGGTGGACTTCCCGGAAGTAAGAAATAAGAATACACCTTATTCATATTTCGTTATTTCTGAGTTTAAGAAGTTAACTTCTTTCACGTGTGCTGGTTACACGCGGTTTTTTTTTAAGTATCCAGATTCACTTTAGCCTGGTTTTTGAGCTTTAATGCTAGATACAATTTCTTAAACAGCCATCCTTTCATTTTCCCAGCTAACTCAATAGTTCACGTTTGCAACGTTGCAGTGTCATATCTTTTGAATGCCAATCCTTTACAGTTTATCGCTTGCTGCTGAGTGCGTAAAATGAAACCACAAATTTACCTTAAATGAAACCATTTAATCGAAGCGAAAAAATGCGAAATATTCATTTATTTATGTGTTTGTATGTGTGAACGCATTTTGGCCCACTTTTTATCGGTCGGTTGCGGAATCGTTAAAGTGATTATACATAATGGCAATGCGTTAACATATAAATAAAATATGTAGAAAAAGAACGATACTTAAAAATTGTATGAATAAAAAATAAGTAGCGAAATGCAAAAAAAATACTTAATGTGGCATTCCCTTTGTTGCATTTTAGACCTCATTTATTGATACAGTGTTGGTCAATATAAAAGTAGCGCAAGTCTAAAACATTTACCATATCGTCGCCGTTTTGCCAGAGGCATGAATGTGCCAATTTTCCAGATTTGAGTTAATAGGCTCACGTGATTAACCTCTGGTTTCTCTACGATTCACGAAAGTCCTGGGTTTTCAAAGAGAAGGAATTTTGCAATGCCATTTTCATGAATGTGTAGTTCAATCTCAGAAAATTGTGCAAGAAAAACGTATGTGCTACACGTTATGTTTCTGGCGCAACAAAAATGTTTAAAAACTGAATTTTTAAATTTTTTAAAATTTTCGTATTGCCAGAAACATGAATGTGTAGCAAAATTGTTACGTATACGCCATAGTGTGTCTTTCAATTAAAAAATTTTCTTTGGAAATTTTTAAGAGATGAATGAGCCGAATCTCGAGGAATTGGAGGAATTTTAACGTAAAAACACATATCAGTGGAAAGAGTATAATGAGAATAAAACCTACCAAACATATTTATGTCAAAAACCAAAATTTCAAATCTTGCGAGAGGAATAGTTTTTCAAATATGATTTCCGAAAATTTTAATTTCGGCATATTCATGCTTCTGGTAAGCGAGCGACGATATGTTTGTACTTATTTGAAAAACTGTTAACATTGCCTAGACTTGCTCGAAAAAATACTACATAAGTTAACGCAAACCTTGCATTTGTATTACACAATACTGTACAGTCATTTTGTTTTCAACTCTAGATTTTTTAATGGAGTAAACGCTTGAGCGAGTGTATGTTTCGGCTATTCATTTATCTCTCTTTCAAAGACGCCAGCGAAATTTTTAATTACAAATATAAAAATATATCCACAAAAAGGAATATGTGTCAGAAATTGTGAGCAAAAATATAATGAAAAACCGGCACACAATTATATTAAGGTACAAAAGGCATCGCATACAGTTATAAATATAAGAACGTCCCAAAAATGTATGGAAAAATCTTGCTTCGTAATTTGATAAACATACTCTCTATATTGGTGCGTTTTAGACCAAATATGTACATATGTATGCTTGAAGTTTTATTGTTTCAAGCTAGCAGTTTCTAGTGAGTCAGCAAAAGGTGCATTACTTAAATTTACGTAAATTATAAACTTTATTATTTTGCCAATATGTAGTTATATAAAAAATGTTCACAAGGACATTGAAACCCCATAAATAAGAGAAAGATCATTGGAATTATACGAGTAGTATTTTGGACAACTGCGTAGCAATATCATTTGTAATAAATAAAATTGGGGATAAATATCTTGAAATTTTGCGAGTATAGTGCACTTTTTACAGTTATATAAGGCGTATGAGTAACATTTAGTTATTCAAGTAAGAAATGATGGAAGATATTTTATTCCACATAACTATAAAAAAAACCGCGCGTAGACAGTACACATGAAAGAAGTTAACTTCTTAAATTAGGAAATAACGAAATATGAATAAGGTGTATTCGAGAATGGTTTAGATTCACAATTTCTTACTGCCGGGAAGTGGACCAGGGAACCGATCAATTCGAAAATATCTTATACATGCTGCGTTTTCCTTCAAATTCGGTACGTATGTCTAAATTAACAGGGGCCAATACGAATGGGATATAGAGGAAGAGGGGCATGGTATAAGAAAAGAGGGGAAGGCGAAGAAAGATAGGAAGAAGGGTTGTAAAAGCCATATTGGCATATCTAGCTCTATATTAAAAAAATGGGATAGGTGGCAACCCTGTAAACCGCCCTAAGTGCCAACACCCATGTATATAATCTTAGAATAAATCAAATTGTCTATATGCCAAATTTTATCCAAAGCGGTAAACAGTTCCCGAGATATACGAAAAAATAAATAAATTGCGGTTAGGTGACAACCCTAAGTGGCAACCCTGCATGAAATTGTCATATACGGAATACGGCCGAAAATACCTTTCATTTGATACCCATATTGGCATATCTAGCAAACCTGTAAACCGCCATAAGTGGCAACACCCATGAATTCTGCTCGGTCTAACTATTACAATTTGTGCAATGTTAGCTAGAGCCTAGAATTTCACCTCCTGTTTGATTTCTATTTCCGTTGCATAATTTCCGTTGCATCATCACCTCCTACATCGTACACACTAAATCAAAAAGAGACACAACTCAAAATCGGAAGAAGTTCAAGTAAAGCGCTTCTGGATCGCACAAAAGTAACTTGATTTTAAAAAACTTTACAAGATAGGCTTTTTTAAAGAGTAACGATAATAGTCAACAAGAAAAAAATGTTATGTACTAGCTATATTTATTTTATTGAGCGACTATGCTAAGCAAGTTGCCTGCAAAAAATTTTGAGTTGTGCCGGCTTTTGATTTAGGGTGCGATATATGTATATATAGAACGATTTTTTTTCTAAATTATTCTTTTCTCATCGTAGGTAAATGTTTTTATTGTTTGTTTGGTAGAGGCGATAGTTCTCCGAGCTAGTGTGATTTGTCTTTGTGCATAGTATAAAAAATTATGCTAATTTTTTTGTAGTTCATTTCGTAAGGTGCCAATATCATCATGAGGGTTTAATAATAAATCAACTAGCGATTGGTTTATCGATTAAGCACAATTTGATTAATTATAATCTAATTGATTTTGGGATACTAAGGAAATTGCTTGTCGATTATTCGCAGATCCCTATTACTGACAAAACTCTTAGTTAGTAAAGGTATATTTTAATCTAAATAGGTGTTTTGTCGATTATAGTTAGTCTTACTCATTTTAACCCATTAACGGTCCTAGATGAACCCATTGGAGGCCTGAAGTTATTTGAATAAGAATCGTTTGACCTCAACTAAAGTGGTACATATGTAGCATTTTAACCTTTTAACGGTCGCGTAGTGCTTATTTTAGGCCGTTTTTCTTGTTTATTTAAGATTAATCTCTGTATTTTTCTGACATACAAAATATGTTAGGGTCCTTAAAGTGTTGTTCAGTTAATTTGGGGTAAAGTTTGAAAAATTCTCATCTATGCCTGAGAGGTTCAGCATCTACTTAAAAGAGTTTAAAACAACATCTTAAAATTTGCCTTCTTAACTCACGAGTGGTTTTACCACCACATCGTTCCTAACTGTTATCCTTGTATGTGTGTGCCTATTTCCTATCTTTAATCTTGTAAGCATACTTGAAGACATGCATGGATGAAGGGGGTATGTCGAATTTTGAGTGAAACGAGAAAATTGACTTTAAAGTTTTGCTTAAACATTTGAGGTTTTTTCAAATCTTTATGGAAAACTGACAAAAAAATTATGCAAAGCCATAAAAGACGTTGCATAATATGCAATAAAAAGCATAAGTTTATGTTTAGTACTTTATATGAAATAAACGGAACATACCCACTTCTTCCACAATTCATATTGAAAAGTTGTGTACATGCCCCCTTCATCCCTGAATTATCTTCTACAATTTTCACGATAGCCAAGTTCTGATAAGACAGAAATATAGATATGCATAAAAACTATTCACCAATACCAAAAACCGAAATTGAGTGAGAATGCGACATACCCCCTTCATCCATACATGTCTTCACTTATCATTTATTTTTTATTCGCACTCACTTTTTTTGTGATTTGCATAATTCAAGTTAACTCAGCAGCTTTTACATTTTTCTTATCCTTCTTTCTTTCTTGTCTCGTTTCATAATTGGCAGGACATGTTGGTGGTTGTGGCATTACCGAGGAGGTATCCCAATGGATGGAAAGTATACAAAACTCTGCTGTGGAAGAGTTGCCAGAACCCATGTCGAAGGATGATGTCACCCACCAAAAACAACAACAACACAAATTAACCAAACCCCATAGCGAGCGCATGACACAAATGCAGGATGCAGCTGAACATGAACGAGATAAAGCTGCAACAGCAACAAACAAGAAGCACAAAAAATCCACTGCCGCAACAGCCAGTACACAAGCAACAGGAGGATCAGGAGCTGGATACGCGCAACAGCGTCCACCGAAAAAATACTCAACACACACGACGACGACGACAATTCCTTCTACAAGCAGTGGCAGCAGTAGTGTTGTTGGTGACGACGACTTCAAATATCCTTATCAAAAATACTCCAAAGACGCGAATCTACGCTTCGATGATGATACGGCAGCCGCATGGGGAGCACCGGCTTCATCAGCCGATGACATTTATGGTATGGCTAGCAGCGGCAGCGTTGGTGGTAGCAGCAGTTTCTCAGGGGCGTTTTATGATCCGGAAACGGGGCGAAAGTATACGCCTCAAAATATGGATCGTGCAGCATGGCATGCTAAGGTGCATGAACGTATACGACGCGCTGCCGGCTCCAATCCCAATGGAGCGAGCGCGCGACGTGAAGAGAACAAAAATACCTGCTCGTTGTATATACAAACGGATCCGTTGATATGGCGGCATATACGCGAAGGAATTGCTGACGTAAGTGAAATTTATATACATACTAGAAGTCACAGACATATACATTAGTGTGATTCAAAAAGTATTTATCCTAGATCAAGTTTTTACATATATGTATGATATTTATTTGTTTTATTTTATTCTTTTGATTTAATTTATTTTATTTTATGATTGATTTTAATTCATTTTACTTTATATTATTTTATTATATTTTTTAGTTTAGCTTTATTTTATTTTAACTGCACTGCAACGGCACTAAGATTAGATCTTTGAGCGCTGCCACAACGACTTTAAAAGCCCGAATTGTTTAGATGCAAGAATTTAACTGGCGGCCGCCGTGGTGTAGCGGTTAAGTGTTCGGCCTTCTACACCAAGTCGTGGCGGTTCGATGCCCGACAAAAGTAACATCAAAAATTATTTAGAAAAAGAATTTTTCTAAACGGGGTCGCCCCTCGGCAGTAGTTTGGCAAACTCTCCGGGTGTATTTCTGCCATGAGAAGCTTCTCATCAAAAAATTCATTTGCTTTGCAAGTGCCGTTCGGAGTCGGCAAAAAACTGTAGGTCCCGCCAACTTGTAGGAAAACTCAAAAGCAACACACCACAAGTTGGAAAGAGAAGCTCGGCTAAAAATCTCGTTAGAGGTTATGATAACCTGTTGGTATTTCGCCGCCATTAGTTTTTTTTTTTTTTTTTTTTTTTTTTATTTTATTTTATTTCATTTTATTTTGTTTTCGTTTATTTAATTAAATAAATTTTTTTTATTTTATTTAAAAAATTAAAAAAATATAGCCACCTCTGAGAGTTAAGTTACAGAGCTTATTTATTGCGACGATAATTTTTTGATCAATAATCGACTTTTGAGGTGGTAAGACCTAAAGAAAAATTTATAATTTTTTTATTGGAATCACCCTAATATTTATGTAGGGATTTAAGCATGAATTCAGGCAAGTTTTGCTTCGTGAAAATGAACATAGGACGACAGTGCTGGGTTATAAATTCAGTTTAGTTATAAAGTTTATGTTCTCCATTGTTTCTTCGCTTTTGTTCATACATTGCTCTAATTCTCTTGTTATTCTATTTTGTTTACTCTTTGCTTTTACGTTAATTTAATAATGTACATTTTATCTTATTTTATTTTTTCCATTGCCAATGTTTGCATAATTTCACGGTTTTGCTTGAGCTTTCCGAGCGGATGTTCATCTCATAGAATAAGTAGGCGAGGTATAGAGATGATGGAGCGCCATGATGACATTTTTTATATAGAGAAGGGGAACAAAAGGATTATGAAAAATATATGTAATCACTAGTCAGTTCAGATAGATGACATGTTTTTTGCGGAGTAAAAATACATTGGAGCATTGCAGCGTATCAGCGCCCCCAAAATGGGACTGGGTGCGAAACGCAAGGAAGTAAGGATTACCAGAACAACAAATAAAAGCTTGGATGAAATTGGCGGTTTGAGGGGAGAGCAAGATTTTGTACAGCTCAGCTTTTTCTATTTATTTTTTTTTTTAAGAGATTATGCAACAGGATACAGATTTAAGAGCTACTAAATGGTTTTTACTTCCGCTGTTGGCTCTAAAATAGAATCATGTTTTATGCAGATGAACTACGCGATTTCAACTCTTTCCGTTTGCGAATTGAGAATTTTTTTTTTTTAATGAGCAGCGAAAGTGAGCATGGTATCGAAGGTTACACCTAATAAGATCTTGGGGTGGGAGATAGTTCGGAGCTTGTGGCCACGAAAGTGGATTTCTAAATAATAAAAAATACTAGTTAAAAAAATAAAGAATAAAAAATAGAATAAAAAAAATATTTTTTATTTAAAATGTTTTTAAAATGAACTAAAAACTGGAAAATAATTTCCCCCTCTGCCTACATAGATTCTTCACTACGTAAAGCTTATCTAGAATATTTGTGAGTGGGAATTATTATAGGTATTAAATAGCACTTGGAGTTTGAAATGTATAAAACATTGAGGGAAGTTCGTTGAAAAACAAATTAATCGACACCGAAAACAGACCATCGCATTTCTTAAATAGAGCGACTCACGCCCCACCTAGCGGGTCCAATTTTTTTTAACATTTGGAAACTGATTAAGTAATACACACGCTAAATATCAGCTAAATCGGCCCATAATTAGGATTTTCAGTTTTTATTACCCCGATCTCAGCTCCACCTAGCGGAATTTTTTTCAGGAAAATATTTCTTTTCATAGTAGTAATACATGCTCCGAATTTCAGCCAAATCGGACCATAAATGCGATTTTAGAAAATATAGCGACCCACGCGCCACCTATCGGATTTTTTTTTCATAATATTGCATTGTCATCGCGACCTGAACTGTGGTGAAAATTTCAAGACCCTAGCACAACAGGAAGTTGGTTCAAAATCGAATGCAAAAATCCGGGCACAAGAACGACGAAAGCGACCTAATACACATTTTAAAAGCCAACAGCAATAATGAAATTTAATATAAAGTTTTCTTTATGTCGACGCCTGAGTGGAAGATTACTATACTTAAAAATATTTTTAAACAACTCCATGCTTTATAACTTTTTTCAAAATTATCTCAAAAATGCCCATTTCTTTCAAAAAATGCTCAAACCCAGCTGAAAATAAGTTTAATTTTCATTCAATAGTGGGTTTTTGTTGCTATTTAAAAAAAATTCTCAGATAGACCATTTTTGCTAAATATTTCGGAACAGGGAAATCTCCACTCAGTCGTGGAAATATTACAATAAGTGATTTTTTTTAGACTTTAATTGAAATAGAATAGTTTTTACACCTTTTTAAATACACACTTTTCTTATTTATATTTTACACTTGTTTTAATTTTCAGCACGATCGTGGCCGAAAATATGAGATTGACGTAAAGACGCGTGAGGAGATCACTTCACTAATTGCACATCATGTAACTGCCGTAAATTATATATATCGTAATACAAAATTCGATGGACGTAGTGAGCATCGTAATATACGTTTTGAGGTGAGTAAAAGAGAAGAAAAACTCAGACTTTCCGTAATTTTCCGTTCATAGGGATCTACCTGTTAAGCTCATAGCACTTTCTTAGCTGTGTTGTAGTTAATAATCATTTTATGTTCCTGAAAATAAAGAAAGTAATACATTTTTTCTTGTTTCAGGTGCAACGCATCAAAATTGATGACGACTCCGCTTGTCGCAATTCATACAATGGGCCACATAATGCCTTTTGCAATGAGCATATGGATGTGTCCAATTTTTTGAATTTACACTCACTGGAGGATCATTCGGACTTTTGTTTAGCCTATGTGTTCACTTATAGAGACTTTACCGGTGGTACTCTAGGTCTAGCCTGGGTAGCCAGCGCCTCTGGTGCTTCTGGTGGCATTTGTGAGAAATTCAAGACTTACACTGAAACAGTCGGTGGACAATATCAAAGCACAAAACGCTCGCTAAATACGGGCATTATCACATTCGTTAACTATAATAGTCGTGTCCCACCGAAAGTGTCGCAGCTAACGTTGGCGCACGAGATAGGTCACAATTTTGGATCGCCGGTGAGTATTTAAGAGTCAGAGATTAGAGAGAGATGCTTTTATAAATTTCATCTTTTATTTACAGCACGACTATCCACTGGAATGTCGTCCGGGTGGCCTCAACGGAAACTTTATCATGTTTGCCAGCGCCACCTCTGGCGACAGGCCAAACAATTCTAAATTCTCACCATGTTCCATACGTAACATTTCCAATGTGCTCGATGTTTTGGTTGGCAACGCGAAACGAGACTGTTTCAAAGTGTCCGAGGGCGCTTTCTGTGGCAATAAGATTGTCGAATCGGGCGAGGAGTGCGATTGTGGTTTTAACGAAGACGAATGCAAAGATATTTGCTGTTATCCGCGCATCATTAGCGAATATGATTTATCGATGAATGGCTCAGCGAAGGGTTGTACACGCCGCGCCAAAACGGAATGCTCACCATCGCAAGGACCCTGCTGTCTATCGAACTCATGCCAATTTGTGCCGACGAATTATCATCAAAAGTGCAAAGAAGAAACGGAATGTTCCTGGTCGAGCACATGCAATGGCACTACGGCCGAATGTCCAGAACCCAAACCGCGTGATGATAAAACTAAATGCAACAATGGCACAGCTCTGTGTATACGCGGCGAGTGTTCTGGCAGCATTTGCTTACTGTGGAACATGACCGAATGCTTCCTTACATCGCAAGCGGTGCCGCATGTCGATAAGCGTCGCTTGTGCGAACTCGCTTGTCAGAATGGCAATGATAGTGGCACATGCCGGAGCACTAGTGAATTTGCCCATAAATTTGGTTTACCAGTGGGTGGTATAAATTTACGTCCTGGTTCGCCATGCGATAATTTCCAGGGTTACTGTGATGTATTTCTTAAGTGTCGTGCCGTCGATGCGGATGGCCCATTGGTGCGACTGAAGAACTTGTTGTTGAACCGTGAAACGCTGCAGACGGTGGCACAATGGGTTACCGAAAATTGGTATTATGTAGTTATAATGGGTGTATGCTTTATCATTGTAATGGGCATTTTCATTAAGTGTTGCGCTGTGCACACGCCAAGCTCAAATCCAAAAAAGAGACGCGCGCGGCGCATTAGCGAAACGTTGCGCGCGCCAATGAATACACTGCGGCGAATGGTAAGTGCTAAGATATACACACGTTTTGAAATATTCCAGCTAACCAAAATGGGGAAAAAACTCCATCTGAGGCTTTAACGCTCAAACTTTTCGTATTTCCCTCCTAAATAAGTTTTTTACGAAGCTCGAAAATAATGATTCCTTATCCGATGATTTATGAGTCTTTTTTAATTGAGCTTAGAAATCTTTTTGGACTCTTGGTGGTTTTTAGAACTTTTTTGGTGCATTTTATATAGACTTTTCTGAAACCTGTTTTAAGTTAACTTGTTAGACGGCTATGCAATGTTTTTATGGCGAGTGAATTTGAATAGGCAATAAAAATGTATCGTAAATGAAAAACCTGACCCTATATTATTTATTACCTCTTATATCGACCAATATCTCGGGAACGGAAAGCTATGCAGTTTAAATTTTTCATAGAGATAGTATGCTTCATTCTACGAATTTCTACTTCGGAGGGTTCCCACATAACGGAATTTTAGTTATTCCTTCGTATGTATATCGACCAATATATAATTGGCACATATCTAATTGAAGGTTGCCATTCATACTCTTTTTAGCATTTATTTTTTCTGAGCAAAAAATACTCGCAACCACTCATATAATTGAACCTTGCCGCTTTACAAAGTCCATTTATTCTCCGAAAGTCTTCACAAAAAATGTTTTTTTTTACTTACTGAATAGCACGTAGTAAGTAAGAATAACACTCGAAAAGAGCTAAATTGTGGTCTATTTTTGCATAATTTTACGTCGTGCTACTACTTTGGTTAGCTGGTTTATGAATTTCACTTGTTTATTCTATTTCTATAAATGCGTTTACTTCCTCTATTTGTAGCAACGTCATCATCAGGGCCGCGGTGCCGGCCCACGCAGCATACCACCGCCTGCACATGAGCAACGCGGCGGTGCGCCTAGTGGTCATCAACGTAGCGCGCATCCTCATCACTGGGATCGTCAACAGGGTGGACACTCTGTAGTGCCGCTACCCACCGGCGGTCCACATCATTCGCATCATCCTAGTGGCGTACGCTCGTCAGCAAGTGGTACTGCAGCGGCTGCAACGAGTGGGCGCGCACCAGCACATGGACGTAGCTCGCGACCGTCAACGCGTCCATCTAGCGGTACACGCAGTACAACACATGGCGGGTATGCAGATACGCCACCACCTGTCCTTGTGGTTGGTGGTGTGCCAAGTGGTGTTGGGATTGTGCCAAATGGCGCAGTAGTCAGCGGCGCAGCCGGCATTGTAGGGACTAGCGCTGGTGTTATTGCACGTCAGCAAATGCCGCTGCCACTGCCGCCTACCGGCGCGGTACAAGCACAACAATTACAACAACAACAACAACATGTAGTGCAGGCAACACTCTCACAGGCATATTATGTGCCGCCGAAAGGTGTGTTTCAGCCGCAAGCGGCACCAAAACGCGTTAAAGCGCCGAAAAAAATACGCGCGTAGTTTTTGTTAACGCACAAATGCTTCTTTACATTTTCGTTCTGAGCACTTCGAAATTAAAAAGAAAAAAATTAAGTTTTATTTTCTATTTTTATTTTAATTTTTTTTTTAATATTTTTTAAAATATTTTAATTTTACTTACTATCAATTTTTTCTATGATTTACCGTTTTTTGGGTTCATTTAATAAACTTTGTTTTTTTTTTTTTAATACCTCGTTAATCAAACACAGCACCGGCCGCCAAGCGTAATAAGTCCCGTAATCCAGCTGCACACACCTCCTCGGCCTCCGCTTCAGCGCGCTCTTCTAAAGAGTCGCCACAGCGATCTCAACAGGCCAACACAAGAAAACATCGCAAGATTGTTTACTGAACCCACATTTGCGTACCCATTGTTCACTCCACAATATTCGCTACAGACATACATACAAATATTTTTCCACGGTTTTATTATCATTGGTACGACACAACCTTCAATCCCTAAAAATAATTTATTTTCTTTAATCTAACCCCACTTTTTTACTATAACTGTCAAGCATTTGTGCAATTTTTATTTTTTTTTTTTTTTTTTTTTTGTTTAATTGGTTTTTCTCTGTTTTTGAATTGAACAAAAACATTTTTTGTAGCTTTTTTCGTACAAATAGTTGTTGTCGTTTTTGATTGTGTATTTTTTGATCAATTGTTGTTGTTTTGTTTTAGCATGTACCAGCGTTTGGTTTTCCTAATTAATACTAATAAACATCTTACTTCTATATTTATAAACTAACTTTGGTTTATAAAATTTAGATACAACTAATAACTAAAATTTATCATTATTTACTTATGTAAATTTATATGTTTTGATTTATGTCTGTAGGTGCATACATATGTATTTACTAATTATAAGTTATGAATGATTCTTATTTTGTCGATTGTAAAAGAGATAGAAAGCGCACTAGTAAGGGTTCCAAGCGCACTAGAGACGACTAGCTTTGAACTCGAGATTTTCCCTACAGGGATGTAATAAACTGACGAATTTAACATTTCGATGTCCTAGGCGGCGGAAATTGTGCCCCGTTGCATTGCCATTTCGACAGTTCCGAACTAGTAGAAAATTCGATATTTTGGATATAGTTCGTTTATGGGTACTGGGAGTCGAAAGTAAATTAAAAAAAAAAATATTTTACAGAGTTTTTATATTGCCTTCACCGAGAATCCAACTTACAATTTTTGGAATGCTAAACTTAGGTGCTCACCATCAGGCCATCGTAAACTTATGCTTGCCAGCGTCTAATTACACTCTTGTTTACACATTGTCCCCCGCTGCATTACCTTTTCGATAGTTCCGAACTGGTAGAAAATTCGACAGTTTTTCCATCTAGTTCTTTTATTGGTACTATTTCTAAATTATACAAATTAGATCTAGTTCTTTTATGGGTACAATATCGTTGGTGGCAAACCAGAACAAACTTAATCACTGGTTTCGAACTAGTTAAGTCACTATCGCACTAGTTCTTATTAGCCACTTTATCTCTAGTTCTGAACCAGAAATGGGTGTCACCAGTGACTGGCTTCCCTGCAGGGCATTTATTCGGTTGCTATGGGAGCTAGGAGCTACCCCGTTAGCGTATATATAGAACACATTTTCCCCTACATAGCATCATGCCTAACTAAAAAAAAAAAAAAAACTGGACTTATGCCACTTGTGATGTAAACGGCTCAATTATAAAAATAATTGTTAATTTTTTTCCGTATTCATTTTCAGACTCGCATTCATACCTTTGAGTCCAACTAGAGAATCCCATTTGAGAAACAGCGATTTTTTCATATAAAAAGATTACCTTTTTGTTGAGAACGCTATCATTCTCATGTTGTTTCGGTGTTGAGAAATAACGCTTGAGGTTTGAGAAGCCCCTTAGTTCTCAGCTTGAGATCTAACGTAACTCAAGCCTAAATGTTGGTTTCGGAGATATCTCCTACAATGTTAGACCGAAACACAGAAGGGTGGGAGGTTCGAGTGGGTCTACGGGATGACAGTACTGAATACATTTAGTTTGAACTTTTTTTTATTTGAACAATTAAATATTACTCATACCTATAAAACTGCCCTATAATTGCAAAATTCGGGATATATGACACAATTATTTTTGGTAGAAAACATATTAACAAGCATTCTACGAAAATTCAAGTGTGAATAGTTGTTTGTTAAACTGTCCTTTCTATATTAAGATTAAGATTTTTTAATTTCCGTAGCTTTTATGAACTTTTGTGCTGACTTAGTAAAAGCTGCTAGTTAAATTTTAATTAAAAATCAGCGCGGGTTATCGTTATACTAGAAAAATTAAATTTGGCACGTATGTTATTTAGGCTAAACCGCGCCAAAACAGATAGTAAAGATATAAAATTTCAAATTACATTTTTGGGACGCTCTAACTCAACAAACACTTAAGTTAAATGTCAATTAGAGGTAGATTAGATAATTAGCCTCATTCTCTAACATTAGAACACGACTCAAGAAACACTTGAGAACTGTAGTGTTCTCAACCAATATGGGACATTTCCAAATCGAAAAATCATAGTTCTCCAATCGAGTTCTAATGTCATTCTCTAATGGGATTCTAATAGTGTTGGGCAGTATCGAGTACTTTTAATAGTATCAGGTACTTTGTGTCAAGCTCTGCTGTTAACTCGTCATTTAGGTATATAACTTAGTAAAATCCCTCGGTACAGCAAACATTTTGAAATAAAAAAAAAAATCCGTATCTATTAAGTAGACAAAGTCCGGAAATTTCGATAATTAACTGAGTACATGGGATTAGTACTTTTTTCCTACTGAAAAACATTTGGTTTTAAGTACTTTTTGACAGTTGAGTACTTTTTTGTACTGAGTAAATTTTCGGTATTGAGTACTTCTTATGTACAAGTACTTGTTAGACACAGTACATTTCGGGTATATAGTAGTAGTAGTCAGTATCGATACTTTTAAGAATCGGGTACCGTCGATACTTCTCAGCATCGAGTACTGAGTACCAGGCCCGTGGGCAGGGGGGTTTGGTGGTTCAAACCCCCCGATCGGCTCTCAACGACTGAATTTTTTCATAAAAACTGTCAAAAGTCACAACCTTCGGATCATCCAAAAGTTCAAAACCCCCCCTATAGAAAATTCCTGCGCACGGGCCTGCTGAGTACTTTTGGAATCGATACTGCCCAACACTAGATTCTAATGTGAATTCTATTTGCATTATTTTTCTAATCATTCGCGAGTGGTTTTCTAGTGTATTTCCCTAGTATCTTTCTCTACTCGAAAATTACACTAACTAAGTAGTTATCTAATGCATCAATGAAAATTTCTCTAAAGTTAGAGACTATTTGTTGGGAAGGTACATATCAAAGGAACAAAATTTTCATGTTATGAATAAGTGTCCAACTCTTTGCTAATTCAAGAGAGTTTAAATATAGATCTACATAGCTGTACTAACTGCAACGTGTGTGAATGTATGTATGTTTGTGTATGACTAATATGCCTATTTATTTATTTGTTAAATATAAAATAATTATATTTTTATTTTGCAGAAAGAGAAATCTTACAAACTAACTAAATTAAATTTTTAATATGTTTCTTGAATGTGTAAAATAGCTAACATTTCACTAACTTCTGTATATAAACTTTGTAAACATGATTTTAATCAACTTCTTTAATTTCATAAAATTTAACGCATGCGTGCAGGCGTCGCTCCGCAACCAGCAAATTATAATCGACCGCCATCGCTGCAAAATCCTGAGCTATATGCGGATGCGTATGCTGCGCTGGGGCGTGGAGCCTATGAAGCGACTTCACGCCCAACCAGCAACAAAGTTTGACAGCAGCAACAGCAAACGCAGCAGCAGCAACAAGTGCTAAAACAAACGCAAACGCTCAAGAAAAAACAGCAGCAACAAAAATCAACAGCAACAAAAACCACAGAAACAACAACAACACTACAAAAATCAAATGAACTCAAATTAAATGTAAATGTAATTTTTACGCTAATTATTATTATTTAAAATAACCAAAAGTAAAAAACAAAAACTGTAACAAAAAATTTAAACATTAAATACAAGAATAAATAAATAAATATATATTTTTTAAATTAATTGATATACAAAATACAAAAAAAAAAACACGGAACAAGCATGAAAATAATCAAAAACTAAAAATACAAAAAATATTGATTAAAAATAAATAGTGAAATTGGATATAAGCTTAGGTAAGAGAGAATATTCGAAAGTTTGATAGATTGAAAGACAAAAGCGAATACTAAAATAGTTAAAAGAATTAAATGTGAAATGATAAAAAGTAAGATAAAAATATAATTCTAATATTTTGTGCAGAAAATTTAATGAGATAAAAATAGCATAGGTAAAGAAAGTGAAATAAGATTTATGAAAGGAAACACTTAAAAAATATTGCAAAGAAAATGGAAAATGTATTGGAAATGCAATAGCACTTAATGGGTATGAAGTAATTATGTATGAATTCATGCATTTAATTGTGTAAAATTAGCTAAAAAATTCAGTAATGAAGTTTTATAAGAACACAGTATACAGTAGACCAGTTATTGACCCCTTGTTGACAATGAATGCTACAAGATTCAACTTTGCGCTTATGGCGACGATATAGGTACTAACAAGTTATCAACATAACCGCTAAAGATATTTTTGTGTCGAGCTTCTCTTCCAATTTGTAGTGTGCTGCTTTTGAATTTTTTCTACAAATTTCACCTGCGAAGAAAACTTTCCTGGCAGCAAGAAACTCGGAGAGTTTGCCAAAGTATCTACTGCCGAGGGGCGAAGCAGTTTAAACAATTTTTTTTTCCAAAGATTTTTATAGGGTGATTATCTCCGTAACAACCGTAATATCGTGTCTAGAAACATGTTAAACTACACTTTTTTCCAGCGGTACTTTAGAAAAGAACAATTAAATTTTAGAAGACTGAATTCGATCTTAGAAAACGTGAAAGTTTAGAATATGTTTATAAAATGGACTTTAGAAAACTCAAGTATTTTTTTGAAAGCCTCTAATACACCAAAGTCTCGTGCTCGTTACAATGGAAAATTCCAAATGTATTTTGTTTTTGTTGTTAACAGCAAAAACACTTCCTAAAGTTTTGGAGAGTGATGCCGAAATTCACAGGCATTGGCCGAATATGAACCCTGTACGCTGCGGTACTCCCTGACTGTCGTGGTAGCATTTTGGTATGGCCAGCGGAACCACCTAGGTCATGTAATTCGTCCATCCGTATGGAAACATCGATTTAGCACGTCATTACCTATGTACACATTAGTCGCCTCTTACGACCGGTATGCCTACCTTGGGCATATTCTAACCCGGGTGCTGTCGATCGTATCACTTGATAATTTCTAAAGTGAATTTGATACTTTCGAAAGTAAATTTGAAGCTTTCAAAACAACATTTGACTATTCTAAACTCCATTTAATATATTCTAAAGGTATTTTGAAGGTTTCTAAAATCGATTTGATGTTTTCGAAAGTGCTGCTGGAAAAGCTGTAGAATGGTAAGGGAATGTAAACTAAATTTGCGTTAGAATCCTATTAGAATTCGATTTAAGATTTATGCCCCATTTTGTTTGAAAAAATCATGATAAAAATACTGTAAGGTAAAACCTTTCTCTCTTCTGGTTTTATTTTGACATATTTAAGCAATATAAAATATGTCAGTCAAACAGAAAAAAATATTTAAAAATTTGAAAATAAAAAAATTGGAAAAATTAGAAAAAATCCAAAAATATTTTTCAATTTACAATGCACATGTTAGTGGACGTGAGATGGCAGATGAGTTTGCTAGAGGGGGCTCATCCGCTCCGCTTTCACAGTTCCTATTTTTAACAATTATAGCAAGATATTTAAGCGTAAATTCAAGAAAAATTAAAAAAAAATTATTTTGATTTGTAATTTATTTGATTGAAAACTCCATTCAGAAAAGTAATGAGATAAAAAATGAGTATGAGAAAAGCTTAAAAACGTCATTAGTGTCATTAACGGTTTTACCTGTAGTATTTTTATCATGGAAAAAACTATGTTTCTAAGTCATCCCCTAACGCTATAGAGCGTTCTTGTTACACAGAGAGAAATGAGCTGGTCATATCATTCAATGCTGTTGATTCGACTGAATCATTCATTTAGATCCTAAAATGTATTGATATAACAGAAAGTTTGGATGTTTAAGGTGTTTTGATTTGGATTCTCGGTGAAGTCAATATAATTTTTTTTTAAATTGAATTTTTTTATATATAACTAAAATAAGTGTTATTTTAACACCGAAAGGAGTCAAAGGATAAGAAAAAATATGTATCTAAACAATCTCTAATTGTTTGTTGGAATGGTACTCAAAAATTGGAAAAAAAAAATTTAAATCATCACCTGTCAGATAGTTATTTTACAGCTCTTCTCATCAATGAACGTATGGCTTTATATTGCAACTTTTTGGACAAAAATATTTCATGGAGTCGTAGTTATTGTTTCGTTATAGTTTCATTTTTAAATCTGGTTAGAATGAGTATTCCATAATAAACTGTACACGGTTAAAAATTTGAGCCAAACCAAATTTGGTTTCAAATTAAATCTAGACCGGTTTTCAAGAAAATTGGCTAAATGGATGGGGTTTCAATTTTAAACCTGAAATGTTTTAACAATTTTTTAAAGAAAAAACAATTTTTTTGTCGTTTGGCTGGGATTCGAACCAAGACTCCCCTCATCATGCCCATCTGCTCTACCACTGAGCTACATCGCATACATAAATGTTGTGGGAAAAATTCAATCTTATATAAGCTTTCAAAAATAAATGAAAACAAAACAAAAATTGTAGACCGAAAAGGTTTTAAATTTAAACGGAAAAGTTTTAATTTTAAACCGAAAAGTTTTAAAAATAAAATAAAATGAAAAAAATCTGGCACTTGGTAGGATTCGAACGAAAACGCTCAAGTTTTTGTGGGCAAGATTCAATTACATTCAAACAAACCAAAAAAATAAAAAATTTATACTGCCTTTTCATTTAGATCTTAAATCGAAACCAAAACTTTTGGAAGGCTTAAAATATTCCAAAAGAAAAGTTAAACAAAAACGCTTAAACTTTAGACGGGTTTAAAATTTAGGATCATTTTTTTTTAACCGTGTACCAAGACTCTGAACATAATGCTGAAAGAAACTAGCCTTTCCTAGAGTTATAATAAGACTGATTTATCGGGTACACTTTCTTTCTAACACTTGTATACCAAAACTTGTCCTTTTTGAGAGCTTGATATCGAATTAAGGTTTCGAGACGAATTACGAAGACCCTCCTTGTTTGCTAACGTTTGCTATGTGCTCTCCAGTTAACATGGTTCCAGACCTCCTGTTCATTGCACTGTCAAGCTAATATTAACGGCATTAGCGCCAAAGGCAGATTAACATTCTTTTTGCTTATATCGACGAGCCTTACGAAAACTAAAGCCAACAATTTTGTGTCTGAAGAAAATGTACTACCTAAAAGTGTTAGTTTTCGTCAAACACCAATTGATAGAGTTAGTTTTCGTCAGAAACAAAATGAAAGTGTTAGTTTTCTTACAGAGTTTTAAAAGTGTTAGTTTTCGTAAATTATTTAAAAAGTGTTACTTTTGGTATGGCGCGTCGATATGGTCTACTGTATATAATAAAACAATGACAATTGAATTATCATATGTTGTTCGAAATTAGATTGGTAAATAGATACTCAACATTTTGAAATCTCTTTTTTGCAAGCCCAATTTTTAACAGTTTCAAATTATGTACACTGCGGGTCATCTAAATAAGTTCAATATTTCGTGTTTCTGAAATACAGTTTTATGAAGTGAACTTAAAAATTCATCTGAACAATAAACAGAAATTTTCTGCACATAAAATAGGTTAAAGACTTCTTTCGTCACACGAATTTGAGAATAGACATTGGTAAAATTCAACAGCCACTTAAGCATTTAATGTGTGAAGTCTACACTACTTTAGTCTAAAAACAAAATATTTGCAATTTTTTTTATTGAAATTAAAATTTTATATTACGAAAGCTTTTAAACCTATTAATTTGTCCGGCAGTATATGTAATTGTTTTGGACCTTTACATAAAAATATGTTTGACGAATTGCATTTAAATAGATTAAAAGAAAAATAAAAATTGATCGCATACAAGGAAGGTTTTCAAGGTGTAGATAAGGAAACACGACCTTTTTAAATTTTTAATTTAGCACAATTCCCGCCGACAAAAATGCATGTAATAAAAAGAAGTTCAATATGTATTCATTTTACCCATTATTTTGTAGATACCTATTATCAATACAAATTAATGTTGAAAGTATAAATTTCTCTAAATTTTGTATGGTTATTTAAAAGATAAACAGCTTTAATTAAACGCAATAGCTATGAGCTATTGTCATCTTCGACTCATCAATTCATCTATCTTTATTGACTTGATCGTGCGCTTAGAAAACATGCTCGCTTTTTACTCAGAAAATTAAAATATTCGAACAAAATATCTACTCCGACTTGTGATTACAAGCTTTTGAAAGTATGTCAGTTCGAATAAGTACAGCAACTATTTTTAATGCCAATGTAACAATTCTCAACTTGGATTTAAATTTTTTATTTTTTTTTAATTTAAACAAAATTTGGAACATTTTATTTTAGAGCAGTATTTAATATGTACAGTGTTTTTATGCCACAAAAGCACCTTGACTTCCTTCCTTTAGGTTCGTTCTCTGTTCATTAAACATTATTACAGCATTAATATCGCATATATGCCTGGAATGTATTCAAATAAAGTTAATAATAAACGAACAAACAAATAACTAAGTACTAAATAATGTATATGACCTACGTACATACATATAAATATACAAATATTTTTGTTGAAGTTTGCTTTGTAAATCATAAATGCCTCATTATTTTAAATAATTAAGCTTAGTATAAATTAGTTTTCGTATGCACACATATACATAGTACATAGATTTGCATACACACACACAAACATTGATACAAAGATGAATATTTTTAATTAAAAGCATAAAAGTCATAAAACAAAGCATTATTTTCTTCATAATGTTAATTTCTTTTTATTATTACAACTTTATGTATGTAAGTAGTTTAGGAAATAAAGAAATACAAATAATAATAATAATTACAACTGCATATGAATTATGTACATGTCTGTACATATGTATGAAGTTAAGCGCATACCTAATAAACTCACATTGTTAGTTGACTTTTATAAATTATAATAACAATTTATTTGTATGTATTTTTTTAATGTAAAATGTGCTGTTTAGAAATAAAACTTGTGAAATTTCTACATTTCGCTCAATTTTAAGCAAAAAACAACGTCTTTATTTTTGTTTGATTGGTCACATGTAATTAGGTACGTAAATAAAAATTAATAATATTTTCAACAAAGTTGATGTGTCTAAATGTTTGATATTATGTATGGTTTCCTAATGAACTTTAATTGCGGTAAAAGTTGATAACTCTATTTGTTTTGAAATCTATTTTGGTGCAAATTGTAATACCTTTTTCACAGGGCTGGATTTTACATTTTAAAATCATGGTCCTACCAAGGGCAGCTTGCTAAACCAAAAAAAAAAAATAACCATGGTACGCGCCACGTCCGTAAGCACTCTATTTTCTGTCTTCCTTGCCCGAACTATAAATAAATAGAAAATCTTTGATAGTGGGCTCACACACTGCTGCTGAACGAAGAATAGGTTGACCTAAAATGACGCCAAAATCTGTAAATTCCACATCGTCTGGAACGCTGTCCTGATCAAGGCTGCACAATAAAATAAACAAAATTATTTTGAAAGTAACGTTATCAAAAAAAATTATTTAAAAAAATTTCGATTTTGCTAGCATCAAAAACAAATCCAAGAATTTTCGTTTCCATTTGATATTTCGAAGTTTGAGTAATTTTTTGAGTATTTTTTGTATGGAATAATATACTCTTACTCAAAAAATCAAAATAAACAAAATTTTTGAGATTTTGATTTTGGTTTCAATGAAATGAAAAGCTTTTCGTTGTTCTAAAAACGTTTAAACTTTTGAATAACGAATTGAAAACAAAATATTTTTATTTTTTTTGATAAAAATAACGTTATTATGTAGGCCTGGTCCTGATGACGTATCACTTTGATTTGAAATCCTAGCTAATCCTTTTTGGAATTTTTTTTAGTAAATAACACATTGCACCTGAAGGGTTAATTGGAAGGAACAACTCAGTAAAAAACTAAAAGTTCCAAATCGTTGATAATGTCATCCAGTTGAAAATACCGTTTGAGTTGAGATCCTAGCGACCATCGTTTTGAGAATATGCACATGTTTTGCATTTTTGTTCATATATTACTACTTTAGTGCAGTTTCAGGCATTACCGCGTATTTATATAATTTTTTTTTTCATAAGTATTAGGGTGATTCAAATAAAAAAAAAATTGGTTCTTTTTTCGGTCTTACCCCCTGAAACTATAGGTATTGATGAGAAAATAATCCTTGCAAAAAATTAGCGCTATAACTTAACCCTTAGGGGTGGCTATTTTTTTCGCCCTTTCCCATACGTAATTAATAGTTAAGATAATCGCACATGGCATACCATTTTGGAAGCTTCAAAGTTTCATCTTTAAGAGTATGTAAAAATATTTTCAAAAAAGTTTCAAAAATTAAAAGAAAATTCACTTTGAAAAAAATGCCGTTTTTCCCCATACAAAATGTATGGGAAAGGGCGAAAAAAAATAGCCACCCCTAAGAGTTAAGTTATAGCGCTAATTTTTTGCAAGGCTTATTTTCTCATCAATACCTAACTTTTTAGGGGGTAAGTCGGCATTTTTTTTGAATCGCCCTAATATGTGAAGACATGCATGGATGAAGGGGGTATGTCGCATTTTGAGTGAAACGAGAAAATCGGCTTTAAAGTTTTGCTTAAACATTTGAGGTTTTTTCGAATATTTATGGAAAACTGACAAAAAAATTATGCAAAGCCATAAAAGACGTTGCATAATATGCAATAAAAAGCATAAGTTTATATTTAGTGTTTTATATGAAAAAATCGGAACATACCCCCTTCTTCCACAATTCATATTGAAAAGTTGTGTACATACCCCCTTCATCCATGAATTATCTTCTACAATTTTCACGATAGGCAGATTCAGATAAGACAGAAATATAGATCTGCATAAACACTATTCACCAATGCCAAAAACAGAAATTGAGTGAGAATGCGACATACCCCCTTCATCCATGCATGTCTTCATGTATCTATATTTCTAAATATTCTTTTTCTGTATGTATATATAAGTTCGTACATATATCATTTTATACACAAAAACCCGGTAGGAAAATTATTCAAACATACATCATGACCGCAAAGCCCGTGTTGCTCAGATCTTCAATCGGTGTTGGGATTTGAAGTACCTCGAATAGACCTCAAGCTGGAAGGTATTTGAAAAAATTTTGCTTCCATAGCAACCAAGAAAATCGCAGCTAAAATACGGAATTTCTTCAAAAAGTAGAACTTAACCAATTTTCTTGGTTGCTATGGACTAAGGAGTTTGGGAGAAAAAAAATTCGCAAAAATCAGGGAACTTTCTAATCGGCTTAAACCTTGTAACTCATACGTATATTAAAATTCAAAGAGCTACAATACTACATACTCAAAAAAAATCTTACATATATGTATATCGACCATCAGTACAAAAGCCAGGAGAATGACACCAGGAGAATGACGAATTGCACCTAAATATGAGATTACATCTAAAGCTAACGTCCTAGCTAAACCTTAAATATTTAAGATAATATGTCCATACGACTCACATTTAACCATGTATAAATTAAAACGAAATATAGCCACTAAAGAAAATAGGAGCTAGCCAGGAGAATGACGATTTGAGTGGAACCGTATAAATAGACTGAGTAGAAGTTACGCTAGAACTGATATCATAATGGGTGAAGACTGCCATTTAACCTGCACAATGAATTATTCAACGTCCGGCAATATTTTGCGAGAATTTCCCATTTTAACCTGGCCCAGGAGAATGACGGCCGAAAATGATGAGAAAGTTTATTCACTTTTTTAATCAGATTATTATAGATCATATTAGTAAATCTATTAAATATGTCTTAAACAGATATTAAATAATGAATAGAAACAAGAAATATTGGAATAAATATAGGATATTTGGTTTTACGACAACTTTATTAAGCGTTCAAGGAATTGTGACACGCCAGGGGGCTGATGTTACGAGGGTTTATTCCATTATTTTATAAACTAGCTTATAGAATATGTAATTGAAATTGAGGGGATATATAAATAGGATTCTAAATTTTCATAAGCTGTTATATTATATCAAGTCACTTTAAAACTTTCCGATTGATTGATTGATGACATCAAGTTGTACTACTTTTGTGTTTTCACCCATATATATATATACGAATTTATGTATACATATATTTAGAAATATATATATCCCTTGACATTATGAAAAAAAATTATGTAAATTCGAGGTAATCCATGAAACTGCATAAAGTAGTAATATATGAACAAAAAACATATATGTGCATATCCTTAAAAGGATGGCCGCTAGGATCTCAACTGAAACGGTATTTTCAACTGGATGACACTATCAACGAATTGGAATTTTTAGTTTTTGGCTGAGTTGTTTCTTTCCAATTAACCCTTTAGGTGCAATATGTAATTTACTAAAAAAATGCATATTTTCCAAAAAGGATCAGCTAGGATTTCAAACCAAAGTGATTCGTCATCAGGACAGCGTCCCAGACGATGTGGAATTTACAGATTTTGGTGTCATTTTAGGCCAACCTATTCGTTCAGGAGCAGTGTGTGCGGCCTACCTACATAAAGGCTTATGTTACTTTAAGTAAAACAATAAACAGAAAAAATTAAAAATATTGTCAGCCCAATCCTTAATATTCCCATGGGAGTTCATCTCCCTAAAACTTGTTTGTCCCAATTGCGAACTGCCAGAGATTTTTTTAATTCAAAGTTTGAATCAAGCTCTCAATGGGAAAGGGTAATGTTTGGTAACGTGTAAAGTAAAGTATATCCCCTATAAAATTTTGTATGTACAACCGATTATAAAGGCGAGTTTCAACCCTTATGCTATGGATACACACACGGAGATTATCTCTAATAAATCTTCTTTAATCAGATCCAAATTTTACCCTGACACACACCAAATTGAAGATTAACAATCGGCGCCATCTAGTGCTTTGGTTGTATTTATTGCGGTTTAAAAATAGATTTCGCTGAGGATTGTTTATTTTTTGGTCACTCTAGTGTCCAGTAGCGGTAAAATCGTAATTTTGGTAGTTGTCCTTGCTATTTTTGTTTATTTATCGGTGACAGTAGTGATCAAATCGTAATTTCGTTTTCTGAAATGTGCTCAAATCTTTTTCATTTTTGGGAGTTTATAATGAAGATTATGCTCAAGTTAACTCCCAAAATGTAGTTCATTCGGAATTTGCGCTAATGTATCAGCCCTATTAGAGTCTTTCATATTACATTTTACCTAATTTTGCTAAAAACACCACTCAGGTTGTAATTGATGCCATTAAAGTGGCTTCTCAAAGCTTTACACAAAACTTATTCCTAGATTTTGAACTTTTGTCCATTAGTCCAACAAAGCGCAAATCTCAAGGAGCGCTGAAAACGCGTTGATTTAAAATTTTTTTTTTTCAGACTCACCTTCGCAACAAAAAAATTGTGTGATTTCGTTATATGGAGAAAAATTACACAAAAAAATCAACGCGCTTTCGAAAAATGTTGAAATTTTTTTACAAGGCCTGCTTGCTATTGGAACGATCTTTTCTTGTAACAAAATTCGTACATCTTTTCATGCGTGAAAAAAGTAATGCTTTCCCCATTTTCCGACTGGGATGTAAGTTCAAAATGAGAAAATATAAATCCAAGTGAGAATGATGATTTTACCCATTATTTCACTGTCTGGAGCGTTTCCTTGAATTCAAAATCGAAAATGCAATTAGTTTTTAATAATTTAACATTTACTTAATATAAGTTTAAAAAACATAAAAGACATTGGTACAGGCAGAAAATACGACAAAAAATTTAGTGTTAATACAATAAAGAAAATAACATTTTGCACATATAATGCTCCAATAGGCACAATGGTGTGGAAATTCGAAATCCAGCTATCGGCGCTAATCAGCTGAGTATACCTACGCACGCACACGTGAAGCTTTCTTGCTTTTATCAGCTTTAGGTGGTGGTGGTCCACGTTCGTTTTTTATGTGACGATTGTAAAGACTGAAAAGATAAAATAAACTCGTTTAAATCTCTGGACTCCATTTTGAGGGTCATTACTCACATTTTGTACGTTTCCGTTTTCAAATATTCAATGACGTGGCTAATGCCAAGCAAATATTGTTCCTGAATCGGCACAACCCATGGATTCTCTTCCATCTTCATTACTGACTTGCTGCCCAATAAATCGAGATAGCCCACTTCGGGTGGCAACACTTGTAGACGATTATTTTGAATATGCAGCTCACGCAGACGAACGAGTTCACCAATTTCACGTGGCAAGTCGAGTAAATCGTTATCGCGTAAGCCGAGAATTTGCAGATTCTTCAAATTTCCCAACTCTTTGGGTATGTGCTCGAAATCATTGTCACCCAAATAAAGTGCACGGAGTGTTTCAATCATGAAGAAATTACCAGGAAGCACATTCTCGTTGAGATTATTATAGGATAAATCGAGCACCTCCAGCACGGGGAAGGCACCAAAGCCACGTGGCAGAGTGTCCAAGCGATTTAGCGAGACATTTAATATGCGTAATTTGGGCATTGATGATAATGAAACTGGCAGTTCGCGTAAACCATTGTTGGATAAATTCAATATTTCCAAGTTTAGCAGATTGGCTATGCCAGGACTGATCATGCTGATCTTATTGTGACTCAATGTAAGTCGTGTGATGTTGGACATGTTGACTTGGAAGAAAGAGAAGTGAAGATTAATTTATGTAAGTAAATATATAATTTGTTAACAGATTATTTGGTTTTCGGCACTTCTCATATAGCCCGATTCCGTGATTGACGTTCCTAGTGTCGGTGGTATCAAAATGGCCTACTAAACTGTGACTGCGGCAACCCCTTGAACCTAACCCAACCTGATGAATTATATTTTGATAGGACAGTTAAAGATAAAGTGAATACCAATATTATCAGTAAAACAGACTTAACAATGTTTTTGAAATTCCACGTTTGGTGGGACCTTTCACTTCACAGTAAGTTATGCATAATGGTTTCTACTAAATTACAAAATCTACCTACATAGTAAACAATATTTTAAAAATACCGATGGCTCCCAAACTGTCTATACTCAAATTTAAATGTCAACAGAGAGCGAATACTTCCGCTGCCCAGTGGGAAAAGGTAATGTTTGGTAATGTATAAAGTAAGGTATATCCCCTATAAAATTTTTTATGTATAATGGAATTCATGCATTACTTTTTCTATAGCAATGTCATAGGAAAAGTAATGTTTTTGAAAAATAAAACCTTACGAAATACATTACATGGGAAGTTTTTCAAATATTTTTTCATGCGTTACTTTGCTCATGCTTCTTTTCATGGATGAAAAAGGTAATGCATTACCTACTTTCCCACCGGGTGCATTCATAGATACTCACTCACACTAAGAGATACACATCCACCTTTTATATGTCAAGTATGAGTGAGTTCATTAAATAATTTTCAGTGTTGCCATGTGGGGAGAGTTGCTAAGCGATTAAAAAAGTTTTTAATTGCTACACTGAGCCAAAAATGTAATTTTTTTTAAGAAAAAACTTTCATAGAAGTTCAAATTGATATTTCTTGGAATAAAAGAAAAAATTCATAGGCCCGTAGTCATAGTCGAAATAAAGTAGGTACCAAAGTTAGCGTCAGCTTTTTGACACAATTTCCAACAGAATATCTGTGAAAAAAGCCGATGCTAACTTTAGTACCTCCTTTATTTCGACTATGACTACGGGCCATTGATTCTAAGAAAATTATTTTACAATTTATGAATAAATTCATGATTTCAGAGGATTTGTTCACATTTTTTAAGAACAAGTACTTATATTCTAAGAAGTATTCTTAAGTTTCTATGAAAAAGTTCTTTGGAGAGGTTTTAATGAACAATTCTTAAATCCATGTACATTTTCTTTGGTAACATGAACTTTTTTGGTTCAGTACACTACTGGAATTTGAAAGTTAATTTTGGTAGACATTTTCTTACCAAAAAATAAAATGGGTTATGCCAAAATGCGTAAAAAATTCGAGAAGTATGTTTTCATCTTGATAAAAAGTCATATAAAAATGTTTAAGAACATTGGCTGCTCGATAGTTAAAAAAATTCATACTATGTATTTTTTTTTCTTGGCGTCACTTACGTTTCGATTTTTAAATTGCAATAATTAAAAAAATGGATTTAATATTAAATTTTAAGTTTTGCAGTTTTCTTTATACAACTGAATTCAAAAGAAACTTTAAGATATCAGCTAATTTGAAAGATCGGGTTTGAAATTAAGATAACTTTTCTATGTTTTTGCGCCACTTACGTTTTATTTTCCTGTTTATATTTTCAGCACGAAATTATATGTGTTACTGCCATGCATCAACCAAAACTTACTTAGCTTTAGTTCAATTATGTAACCCATCATACAATTCTTACTATTAGTAACTGTAGTATCTACCATAGTAGATAGAAAATGGTACATAGATACTCACACAGCATTTGAATGAATGAATTTTGAAAATATATCAATTAGAATACATTTTGATCAGTTTCTATGACGAAATACTGAGTTATTCTTTAAATGAACAGAGGGAATAATCAAATGTGATTCCATTTGATGATCGAAAACTGATGACCATTTTCTAGTCATCATTGTGAATCATTTTTCAATAACTCTGATGATTAAATTCTGAGTTGAAATTTAACAGGAAAATGAATCAAATATGTTTACCTTAGGTGAACAAAAACTGATAATAATTTTTTAAGAAAATTTTCAATCCTTTTTGATTATTTTTTGGTGACGACAAATCAATTTTCTACCTTTTAAATTTATACTATACAATACAAATTGAATTTTTCGTAATATACTTTTTTTCATATCATAAAATTTTGAAAATATAGAAAAAATTTTTGGAAATAAGTTGGATCTGCTCAGCCTCATACAGATATTGTTATATTACACATTTGCCCACAACTGAAGGTTACCTGCATGTTGTTGTCTTTCTCCTTCCCTCATCTCAAATTCCCAAACAAAAAGAAGAGTATGGAAATAATTTTATCCAGAAGTCATGTGCTGATTGAAACGTAGGTACATATGTGATAGCCAGACTGCCCCGACATGCGTGGACTTCGGCACATGACTTCTAAACTCAACAAGAAAAGAATAAATTATGATCATAAAACTATATAGTAAAATATGATCAGTATTTTATTTGAAAGAGTTTTCAAAAACGGAATTCAAATTGCATTCAAAAAGGGTAATGTAACATAATCTAATGCGATCATTAAATGATTACAAAGATATAGTACAATGTTTCGAAACAGAATAAATTTATTTCTCATAAAAGATTAGTTATGAGTAATCACATTTAGAGTACACTTTTCCCCGGACAATACGATCATATTCGATTTAAAAATGTACTTAAATTTGATAGTTTTTAATCATTTGGAGAATGATATTTAAATAATTTTTGTTCAAAAGTGAAAAAAAAACAAGTAAGGAAGTCTAAGTTCGGGTGAACCGAACATTCAATACCCAGCGGTAATTTTTAGAACGGGATAACAACCATTAGGCCCTAGGGGGATTTACCTAATTTCCGTTACCGAATTATTTCAATTTATGTGATTTTCGATATCGAAAGTGGGCATGGTTGGAGGGCGATTTTATCCAATTTCATCAGATATACTCCCAACGATACTAGTATGCCTTGTGCAAAATTTCATCGTTCTATCTTAATCAATTTAAAAGTTACGACCAGTCAAATTTTCAAAAATTCCACCCTTAAAAGTGGGCGGTGCCACGCCCACTTCCACCCTTAAAAGTGGGCGGTGCCACGCCCACTATAAAATTTTTTTAGAAAAATCATAAGAGGATGGCCGGTTGGATTCACTTATGAAATTACATCATTTTAGCCATTTCAGTTATCGAGATATGTCAATTTGTGTGATTTTCGAAATTTTCGATATCGAAAAAGGGGGCGTGGTATTCATCCGATTTCGCCCATTTTCAATAGCAACCTACCTTGGCCAAAGAGTAACCTGCATATAAAATTTCATGCAAATATCTCAATTTTTACTCAAGTTATCGTGTACACAGACGGACGGACTGACAGACGGACGGACATGCCTGAATGAAATCCTCTTTTCAAACTAAGAACTTTCATATATGGAACTCTTTATCTATCTCGATTATTTTGTGCCGTTACAAACTACCGTTATGTGAACAAAATTAATATACCCTTATACTAGTACTAGTACGCTGGCTATAAAAATGCTGGCTGGATACTATTCTGAATAAATTTTTCCAGTTTTTATAACTTAACTATTTGAAATAAATTTGAACAGGGAGTGGATTCTCTAAAGTGTACACTGAATCAAAACTCATTTGCACCGAAAATTTACACATGCGATTTTCATGCGATACTGTAAACTATTGTGTACATTTTTGTGCTGAATGAGAGATGAAAAACAGAAAAAGGGTGTTTCCATTGGGGTGAATAAGTGGTGACGGTCAATACCATGTAACTTTTATCAGCTATTTTGTGTACAGTAGGCAATGTAAGACGTTTTGATTTTAAGTTTTTAAATTACATTTGTAAGCAATACTTTTAAAATGTTTTTCGAATATTTTATTTTATGTCGTTTTAAATTATCCATGCTCTTGTTGAAATACCCTTTACACCAAAACTCACTGAAAAAAGTGAGTGAAATTTTTTGACAAGCTGTGTAAATTATTTTGATAGAAAAAACTCGCACTCATTGTTACTGAATTGGAATGCTAGAGTGTACACAATTTTCAGTGTACATTTGAAAGCTCATGGTTAGGGAATCCAGGACCTGGGCTACAAACATTTTTCATTTAAAAAGTATATACTTCTGAGAAGTATATATTTCTGAGCACCAATAATGGTACTTTGGAATTTCTACGTCAAAGTAATTTTTCCTCAATTTAAACCAGGCCTGCATAATAACGTTATTTTTATCAAAAAAATAAAAAAATTTTGTTTTCAATTCGTTATTCAAAAGTTTAAACGTTTTTAGATCAACGAAAAGCTTTTCATTTAATTGAAACCAAAATCAAAATCTCAAAAATTTGGTTTATTTTGATTGTTTGAGTCAGAGTATATTTTTCCATACAAAAAATGCTCAAAAAAATACTCAAACTTCGAAATTTCAAATGGAAACGAAAATTCTTGATTTTGTTTTTGATGCTAGCAAAATCGAAATTTTTTTAAATATTTTTTTTTGATAACGTTACTTTCAAAAAATTTTGTTTATTTTGTTGTGCAGCCCTGATTTAAACTTACTTTTCTAGGATTTGCCAATCTGTGAAACTACTCAAAAAGGTGGTTAAACATCATCATTTCAACTATCTGGCAACTCCGATTAATTAGTATGGGAATTAAAATGTATGTACCTAATTTTAATTACCAAAAATATCAACCCTGATCGTGCAACAAGTACCAACCCCTATCGCAGGTATGAATGGAAGTATTTAGATCTACATAGATACATACATACTTGAACTATAGATAGGCAAATCTTTTAAGATACATTTTGAAAAACTAACTTCTTGAGCTTTACTAGTTTTGTAAATTCATTCAACCACAATTTTGCCTGCAAAATATTCAGATGTATAAGAAAAACCTTTGCTGGAATGCGTATGTATCTACAACTATGTACCTAGCTGTTTGAGAATGCAAACGCCTAGTACCTACACACAGCTGTTCTAATGACGTCATAGATATTTCTTTTAATTAAGAACTATCAAAAATTCCATTGCATAAAAACAATTCAGTAATCAAATCAGCAATACAAGAGTTATTATAAAGCACAAGTATCTCTAATTAATATTCTTAAAATTGTTCTTTTGTAAGCACCAAAACAATTTAGCGTGGGCAGCACAGTTTGAGTGCAATTAAATATTCATTCACTTTCCTAAGCGACACGCGCAACTTATTCCCCTGTCGTTAGTTAATGTTGTTGTTTATATGCAATTTTGTTCACTTACACAATCCCGGTAACTCCTCAAAAGAGCTAATTCCTTTGTCGACCAAGTCGAGCTCACGGTTCTGTGTTTCACGCGCTTCGTCCAACACTTTCTTTGCCTTCGACATTTTTGCAGTGACTGGTATACACGATTGACTCATTTTGGCTGCTGGCTAATGTTTCGTAGTATTTGTATGATGTTTATTTTTTGAGAATTTTGAGATTTCACCTTTTTGAGTGAGTTTTTTCTCTCTGTTTTGATTTTATCTTTGTAGATACTTTTTGTTTTATTTTAAAACATACTTTTGTATCGTTGCTTTTAATTTATTTTTAAAATCTTATACCTGTTCAGAATTAAAATTGGTAAGTTTTATCAGTGACCATAACGGTTGTGGAATTTATTGAAGAACTCAAAAACTATCTCTCAAGTATAGTTAAGTTGTGGAATAAGTAGCTAAAGATTTTATTTTTTTTTTCCAAATTTTTACGAAATCATGAAAGGAAGATCAGCCTTTCTCAAAATATTTTTCAAAAAATGACCTATCTCAGAATTTTAGTCAAAACTGCTCTATTTCAGAATTTGATTCAAAAACATCCTATCTCAAAACTTGTTCCAAAACTCCCTATGTCACCTTAAAACGTATTAAATTTAAAAAATTTTAAATAGGGGGTTACTAAAAAAATGGTGAAATAACTAAACCGTTCTTCGAACAAATTCTGGAATACAGACACTACAGCGTCTCGCCTAACTTCATTTTCCCTCATTATCTACTTCTCAATTTAAAGCGAGATTTTAAAATGTGATAAGTAAATATTTTTCACGAGGATAGGGTTCTTAATACCGAAATTCATTGATCTCATGTGGTATTACCCATCAGATCTCAGGGTTACATTAGCTATGATGGAAGACCGTGGGTCATGTTTTGTGAATGGACAAATGAACTCTGGCCCGGAAGTTTTCCTATCGACACCCGATGCGCACGGCGGAGTCGATATATTCCTCATCTCTCTTTGGTTAATAATTTCTCGTATGGCATGTTTTGCCAGCGGCTATCGAAGCGCCTCTAGTTAAACTTATCAGACGGATGTCACGGCTGAGTGGGACCAAGAAGCGACCCGGGTTAGCGTTACTAGGTATACGCCACAGGAGGTGTGCTCAATTCACTCCTATGGATTGTGGTGGCCTACTCTGATAACCTAGTCATTATGGAGGGGGGTAAATTTCTTAAAAATTAGATCAGTCGTGTCATACCTACGCGGGCTCTGAATGTAATGCTAAACCTGTACCTGGTAGACATTGCGGGTAAGATAACCGCAGCCCGAACTGATAAGTATTTATTAAGCCCCGAAGCGCGGGATACATATTTGTGAACGTCTCTGATAAGGCCGGCTACTGTAGGCCAGTTTCTGTCCTATTTGCCAGCTTTGATACTATCATACCATTAAGGGAGATGTTAATGGGAGTTTCGAAAGTGGACGAGCAGGTATCAGAGCTGGATATCAGGTATAAATTTAGCCGGCGATTTCAATGCAGTATCTTCCAAGTGGACGTGGTGGCTATAAAGGATGTAGTGTATGAATTGAACACCTTTTAGTGAAGTCAGGCGGACAGAAGGAGTACTTGCCAAGCTAGCTGAAGAATCGCACTACTATATTTGAGGGTCGAGGCTCAAAGACATCTGTGGTAACTGAGTTACAGTTTTCCTGGCCAGTTGAAGACTGCAATAAGTGGTCGGAACCGTTAGAATTTATCAAGGCGCATCTGTCCATAGTGATGGGGGTGTTGATGAGGCACTGTTCGAAGCGGCCCACTGATCATCTTACGATGATGACTAAGTGCACTCTCTAAGTCAGTTCATGTTGAACTGCAGTGTTTTCACTAGGACGAGGCGTAAACAATTTGGCCAAGACTGTCCGGAGCTTTCCGAGATCGAGGTGGACCTTATCCGTAACCATATCGTTCCACGCTGTTTTGCGACTAATAACTGTACCTAACCTAATATAAGCTATCTGAATCCTAATCGTTTGAACTAAAAAGTCATATCGTCGGTGATTCTGCAAAACGATGTAATGGACATTTTAAAAACGGCGTACATATGTGACATTTCAGTTTGGTAGTTTTGCAGCTACAAATTATTGAATTTAAAATCAACTCCATTCAAGATCGATAATTTTAGTTAATTTTCAAAGCAAAAGTATTTTTCTTGATAATAAATAAATAGATCTTAATGGCAGGGCCTATAAAAGTGTTTATTATAAATGTCGCTTACGCTGTCTTTTAAATGTCCATTACGTTGTTTTGCACAATCATATGCAATATCTATGTAGTAGCTTTTTTTTCTCAGGCGACCTGAATAATACCCACAAAGAGACACCCTAATGTATATACATATCGCTCATTTGCTGCAACGTCGTCATAACTCAAAAAATGTGATATTACAGAAAACGCATTTTTAGTTTTTGAATTGCTGTATATTTATATGGGATAAGTAATTACCTAATTCTACCGCGATGCTGCGTGAAATGTTAAAACCTCGGATATAACACTTTGCCAGTTAATCAAACATATTATTTCCGTTATATTAGTGATGTTAACTCAAAATTTGGGTTTTTTGAGTTATGACGACGTTGCAGCAAATGAGCAATATATTTATATTTGTGAGCGCGTTGTTCTTTCATGCGACTTCTCATCTGGATTATTAAAAATAAGATTTTATTGTTATGTTTAGCTAAAAACGCTTTCGACAAACAGGTATTGTGACAAAATTATATTTTTACGAAAATTTTGTAATTTTACTTAATTTTACAAAACTATTCGAATCAAGCGATCAAGATGGGCAAGTTCACTGAAACGGTCATACCAAGTTGCTTTTCAATAGAGCATGTGGTATTATTAATGTAACAAAACTTGAGTCGTTTCTACGATAGCGACATACGCGCTATTGCGAGTTCAAAGACAATTTATTTGAACATCTGCATGTTTTTTTGTATTGATTTCATAAATGGATGTAGAATTAGTCACTTTTGTCGATGCGATACACATTTTTCTTTCGCAAGTTCTTATGTCTTGAATTTCTTGTCAAGTTACAAATCAAAGCGATTTTTTGGATATTATAGTTAAAAAATATCCATATATTTTGTAATGATCCACATTTGAAGAATATGTTATTTATACACTTTTTTAAGGCATATCTCTTCGTTAAGCACAGTTTTCATTCGTTAAAAGCACCAAAATTTAGTTATAGAAAATCTTCACATGTAGTTGATTTTTTCTCGCAATTCTGATTAATTTTTAGCTATTCACAAACCAAAAAGCTTCACCTACTACTTAATTTGTTTCTCTATTCATTAGCCTTCACTACTTAGATACACTTTCTTAGCGGTTTGTTAAACGTCCACTCCGATCGATAAATCAACGCACACTACTCGCTTCAGTTGACTTTTACAATTTCTATAATTTATTGCAAAAATAGCTGCGACATCGAAATCCATACGTTAGCGGGTTGTACGGGCAGGCAGTACGTCATATAACAACACCCACCTTCTCGCGAACACCAAAATCAGCAGCAGCAACTAACAGTAAGTGGAACTCGCCTTGTCAAATACGATTTTACATTGCTCCTCACCGCCGATACATTGCTCGTGTGCCTCCTAGATGTGGTAAGTAGTTGCAAGCAGGTAATATTGCTTTTTGTTGTTGTTGTTATTGTAGCATTTAATCGGCAATTGGATTCTCTTTTAATTTTGCTTAACATCAACATAAATAAAATACCGACAAAACTTGTTTGGCTACATTTCTTGTTGTTTGAATCTTCATTTTAAGTGTAGTTTTAAAGACACAGTACGAATTAACGGATGTATCTGATGTGTTGTTTATATTGTAGCGAATCTTAATGCATCTCCATACTAATACATATTTTCAAAGCCACTGTGAGAGCTAACGAATGTATCCCTGGAATTGGTTTATGAGAGCTAAGACAACAACCATCAGATATAGTTTCATAGCCAATGGAACAAGTGTATTACAGTGGAACATTTACATACAAGAGGATTCATATTTTGTATACCTAGTTGTGCTGAGCACACAAGGTATTATAATTTTGTTCGCATAACGGCGAAGAAGGTGCATCTGATCCTTGGCAGTCAAATCACTGTTGATAGACACAATCTTGAAACTGTGAGAGCTTTTGTCTTTTTGGGAACTAACGTTAACAGTGAATATAATGTCAGTCGGGAAATTCAACGGAGAATCACTATCTCACGATACCTGTCCTTATCAAGGGCTCGGAAGCATGGACAGTAGACCGGGTCGAAAAACAGTTTGCAATTTTTACCACGCTTTTATTAGGTTCACTTGTATGTTTGCTTGTTTGTTTGTTTGTTTCTTTGTTTGTTTGCTTGTTTGCTTGTATGTATGTGACTCTCGTTCGGTCTAAGCCCCAGTGGCCCAAAAACCGTAAAATGTCCCTACAATATGGGTATCAAACGAAAGGGGAAGGCCCCAGGTTTCATTTGGACATCGATATATTTCGATAAATTTATCGATAACTGAGTTATCGGTCAAAATGTGATTGCCCAAAAACCTCAAAATTTCCCTACAATATGGGTATCAAACGAAAGGGGAAGACCGCAGGTTTCATTTGGACAGCGACATATTGCGATAAATTTATCGATAACTGAGTTATCGGTCAAAATGTGAATGCCCAAAAACCTTAATATATCCCTACAATATGGGTACCAAACGAAAGGGGAAGGCCCCAGGTTTCATTTGGACAGCGACATATTTCGATAAATTTCTCGATAACTGAGTTATCGGTCAAAATGTGAATGCCCAAAAACCTTAATATTTCCCTACAATATGGGTACCAAACGAAAGGGGAAGGTCCCAGGTTTAATTTGGACATCGACATATTTCGATAAAAACCTTAAAATTTCCCTACAATATGGGTGTCAAACGAAAGGGGAAGGTCCCAGGTTTCATTTGGACATCGATATATTTTGATAAATTTATCGATAACTGAGTTATCGTCAAAATGTGAGGCCCAAATACCTTAAAATTCCCTACAATATGGGTATCAAGCGAAAGGGGAAGGCCACAGGTTTCATTTGGATTTCGATATATTTCGATAAATTTATCGATAATTTCATAGGACATTTGACTAAAAAGTTAAAAATAAATATAGTTTAAAAAAACTAAAACTCACGCTTTTAGAGTGTATTGAACTAAAAAGTTGAAAATAATTTTAAAAACCCTACACAGTAGTATGGTGGAAAAAGCGTGGCCCGGTTTGTGCCATAATTTTGGTATATCGAGCGCAAGAGGCTTTTCCCACATAATGCTGGTTTTTTTACTACGCTGTCATTAGCTTTACTTGTACATATGTACATTCATATGTATATTTGTTTGCTGTCATTTGGACTTCAGACAGTCCCAAAAACCTTGAAATATGCCTTCAATATGGGTATCAAACGAAAGGGAAGGTCAACAGGTTTCTATTGGACTTTGGAATATTTCGATATATTTATCGATAACTTAGTTATCGGTCAAAATGAGATTGTACAATAATATTGAAACGCAAACGCAAGTGGAGGCCCAGAGGTTTAGTTTTGATTGTGGTATACTTCGATATATTTATCGATTACTTCATAACACATTTAACTAAAAAGTAAAAAATAAATATAGGTTAAAAAGCGAAAACACACGCTTTTAAAGAATGTTGCACTAAAAAGGTAAAAATAAATTAAATAAAAAACGAAGATTAGGGCACAAAGCGGGCCACGCTTTTTCCACAATACTACTGTGTAGGGTTTTTAAAATTATTTTCAACTATTTAGTTCAATACACTCTACAAGCGTGAGTTTTAGTTTTTTTAAACTATATTTATTATATGTGAAAAAGGATTACATTTGGACTACTCTGATGCATATCTCCTGAATGTCATTTTACTAAAAACAGACGCCAAACCGAGTTAGACCGCGTAACACGATTTCTACCCCCAAACTTTGTTTTTGTGTGGGCACCGACCCGGTCTAATGGGCAGTGTAGGCAGTGGATGATATGGCTGTGAAAGACTTTGTCATTCCCGTGTTCCAATCGCGATGACAGAAGAAAATTTAAATATGAGCTTTTGGAGTTTAATGCATAGTATCCTCCGCGGTGGTGTTTCCAATTGGCATCAATTTAGGCTATGAATGGATGCCATTATTAAGTTTTTACAGGGCTGCCACCTATTTGAACGCATTTATAGGAAGTGTTACCACCTAGGTTTTTTGCTAACTCTCATGCGACAAGTTCACATATGATTTGAAAATTATAGTTCTATCGGCCTCTTTGCGCGAAATTATCTCGAGGTAAAAAACGTATATTTTTACAGAATAGTTTTTTTTTTTGTTTTTATCACTGTATGAAACGATCCATCGATTTTTATTATAACTTATTAGCAGAGCTCGGAATTTTATGTTTTTTCAATATGCTGAAAATATGTAAAAAATATGTAAAAATATGTAAAAAAATATTCAAAATTTATGTTCTACGTAAGGAATAATATAATAAGTTTTGGTTGAAGCATTTCGAAACAATCATTCAGACATTCCCTCCTAGTTTTGGCTACCGCGGATCACCAGCAGATGAACTGTTCCATACTTTCAATCTCGTCCCTGCATCTGCGGCAGAAATAATATGTTGGGAAACCCATACGTGAGTATCTATCTATATACAAATACGCCACATGAAAAACTTTGGGAGCCTCCTGTGAGCGAACCGTTTGACCGATTTGAATGAAATATGCACCGATGGAAAGGAAATTGAAAAAAACTGTTTCGGATCACTCCCCAATACTTTCGGGGAGTGTTTTTGTTTTTACCAACAACGCTTGAGGTTGATGGCGAACATTTTTCGCTTCTTATTAATGCGAGGCCAAGTCTGTCTGGACACCTCACATGTAAGATCCAGTTCCCACCTAGGTACGAGCTCGTATTAGCCTTTTCGGCGAAACCCGAGAGAAGCTTGTATCTACTCGTAGCAAGGGGAGTAGAAATACTTATGTGGTGCGGAAATATCTGGTACACCACTATGGCCCGGGAGCCGCATAACTGTTGTCGTGTATCTCGAGGCTAGGTCATTTACCGACTGTCTGCAGTCGATTGCTACCTCTTGATGTTGCCTTGAAGAGATTTGATAGTCGACTGACTGTCAGAGTGAATTAAAACAGATATTGTAGTTTTCGAAAGCAGAAGTTTGATTCGAAAGGCCATACATTTTGGAGCCATCGGTGAAGATGGATGTGGCCTCCGGGTCCAGAGTTTGTACGTTCTCTCATTCGTGCGTCTCAGTGGAATTTGTGCGTCTCCATAAGGAATTTGTTGTCTAGAGAAAAGGTCGGAGTGGTGTAGTAAGTTTCCGCGTATGGTCTCCAGAATATTAGTCTATCCGAAACTGGTGTCGTTCCATGTCGAGACCGCATTGAGTCCTATCCCGCTGAATCTGCCATGGAGGCCTGCGTGGAGGGAAGTGTGCCGGTAACAAGCAAGCCATCAGACAAATACACTCAACCCATCCTGCATACATTAAGGTTTATTTCGCGTGCTAGGCACCATACCGTGAAACCGTAGCAGAGTACCGGTCGGTCGGTAACGACCGCGGTGTACAGCCAATACCTTATTTGTGTCTTTAACCACCACCTTTTCCCACTTTAGAGACAAAAATAGCAGTAATAGCTTTTCTGGATCTCTCCTCGACATACCTGTTCCCGGTTAGGTTGCTGTCTAGAATTACGGTATGTACTTTCCGTTGTGAGTTGAGTCTCACTCCATTTAAGAGTGTGGACCTAAAAACTGGTATTTTGCATTGCCTCATATTATCAGAATTAACATTGAGTCCGCTCTCTATCTTAACCACTCCACCTCGAAGTGTAGTGCGGAGTAGCTCTCATAAAGTTGGAGATGTTCACCGGTTGCCGTTAGAGCTATATCATTAGGATAGGCGATGACGTGGCAACCGATTCTTTCCAATTTTATAAGAAAGGTGCTATCCGTTAGGTTCCATAGTAGTGGGGATAAGACTCGCCTTGAGGGGTGCCCCTGAAGGCGTATTTCACTTTGGTATGCACCGTAAGCTCTGCCTTCTTTGGCCTGGACAAACAAGCGAAAAGGAAGTCTGGCAGTGAACCAGGAATCGCCGCAGCTGCAACCTGACAGTCAGTCTTGATAGTTACAAACCAGAAACTTTGCCCGACTTCGTCTATTTGCGAACCAGTGTTAACAAAAAAGAGCTACAACGGCCTGGACTGAGATAGAAAGAGCAGGTAGAAGATGACTTGAACCTTCTTTGTATATTAATAACAATAACGATAAATGATGATGAAGTGAAACCGATGCAATATTCACAAAAACTCAACAAATATGTCAAAAATATGTAAAAAATATGCTAAAAATATTCCACATTTATGAAAAATATGCATAAAATATGAAAATATGCAAAAAATATGCAAATATGTAAAACATACTAGCTAAAAATAAATCTATTTTTGACATAACCAACTTACAACTTGGTCCGAGGTTTCTATGATGTCAAACAAAAATATGCACTTGCATAAAATTCCGAGCTCTGCTTATTAGCTATAATATTTTATCAGGTAATGCGTTGAGGGATGTTGAAGAAAATTTGAATCAGAGGTCGATATATTTTATAAGTGCTTATGAATAAAAAACGACTATTGGTTGACAAAGTAAAAATACAAAGCCAATAACAATTATTTTTTCTTTGAGCACATTACATTATTACTTTCTCGTACATTCATGGGTGTATAAATAAATTTGTAAAACATGCAGACAAGCGACCACAGCACAAAAGTGCCCAAAATCGTTTTGATAGCCGATTGAACATTACAACAAAAACCAACGAATCGATTGCATACAAATTTCCTACGACAAAGCAGATGTTGCTGCGTGTCATGTAAAAGGATGTAACAATGAACATGAAAGCGCAACCACGACGAAAGAATGCAGTACAAAGAGTAGAGAGGGGAAGCAGCGGGTAGACGGTGAAAGAATAGTTGACAAAACTTTGCCACCTGTGACACTGCACTAGCAAAATGTTTCCAGTTGTGGTGCGGTAAATGGATGACGGCTTGAAGGTAGAAGGTTTATAGTTTCGGTGAAGTGGCAGTGAAGAGGCGTAGTGTCTCTGTGACTTTGTTGCGGTGTTTGTGGTGTAACTAACGCCATCATCCACCACTTCCTCCTCTCACTCAAGCATAAATACCAACCTGCACAAGAAACGATGGCATTTGGTTTTTTGTTATGCTTTTTGTAGAACGTAATTTTGCCTTGACTTAGGTAATAGTTCTGACTCCGATACTAGTTGAGGAATCATATTTGTTATTGCGTTAAATAAAAATCAGCTTTTTTTGTAGTGAATGAAACAAGCCTTAGGCCGAAATAAAAAGTACAGCATTCCCCCGCAGTATTCTGTAATCTGTGCTCATAAGCGGGGAGTGTTTAAATTAAAACCCTCATATAAGCACTGACTGTGCTCATATCAAAAATCCCGCTTGTAAGCACCGTTGGTACTTTTATTGCAACTAGAGTTCGCCCAGTGGTTGAAATTCAACCACAAAACCTTATTTTATTTTCCTACCTTTTTGCTGTTTCTTAAATTTTCCTTGCTTTTCCATATTTTCTATATTTTTGGTTTCTATACATTCCTATTCATTTTGCCTTTTCCTCCCTCTTTACACCATACAGTAATATAGTTTCAATGTTGATAATTATTTATTCTTCATAGGTCGTCTTCTTACGTATTTCTTTCCTTTCCTTTCCTTAGCATTCATTTGCTTTTATTTCCTTTCCTTTCCTCTCCTTTCATCTCAATTTATTTCTTTTGCTTTTCTTTCCTTCTCTTCCCTTTTATTTCCTTTCCTTATCTTCTCCGTTCTTTTCCTTTTCTTTCCTTTTCTCTTCTTTCATTTCATTTTATTTCCCTTCTTTCTTTCTTTCTTTTCTGTTCTTCTCTGTTCTTTTCTTTTACTTTTCTTTCTTTTTGTTTCTTTTATATTCTTACCTGGTCCTTCTTTCCATTTCCATTACATTCCTTTTTTCCTTTTATTTTCTTTTTCTTTCCTTTCCTTTCGTTTCCGTTGCTTTAGTTTCCTCTCATTTTGTTCATTTTTTTTTTCATTTCATTTATTTTCTTTTATTTTTTTCTTACCTTTATTTTCTTTTACTTTTTTCTTAAATTTCCCTTCCTGTCATTTCGTTTCCTTACCTTTCCTTTTCTTACCTTTCCTTTCCTACCGTTTCCTTATTTTCTTTTGTTCCTTTCCGCAACTCCTTTGCTTTTCTTTTTCTTTCATTCATTTCCTTAACTTATTTTTTTAGCTTTTCATTACCTTTCTTTCCTTTATTATACCTTTCATGAACATGAAATGGTATTATAACTTTGGTCCGATGTTTGTAAATATGAGAAGAAGAAGAGATAGACCCATCAATAAGTATACCGAAATGATCAGGATGACGAGATGAGTTGATTTAGCCATGTCCGTCTGTCCGTCTGTCCGTCTGTCTGTTTGAACGCAAACTAGTCCTTCAATTTTTGAGATATCTGGCTGAAATTTTGTATGTGGCCACCATTTTGTAATATAGGAATCATTTGTCGGAACTGACAAGATCGGACCAGTATAACATATAGCCCCCATACAACCGATTGTTCAGATATAAGGTTTTTTGGCCAAAACTTCCGCAATTAAAAAGTTAGGAACGTAAAATTTTGCAACTCGAGTACTTTCTATTTATGTAGTGTATATAGTGAAAATCAACAAGATCGGGCAAATGTAACATATAGCCCCCATACAACCGATTGTTCAGATATAAGGTTTCTTGGCCAAAACTTCTGCAATTAAAAAGTTAGGAACGTAAAATTTAACAACTCGAGTACTTTCTATTTATGTAGTGTATATAGTGAAAATCAACAAGATCGGGCAAATGTAACATATAGCCCCCATACAACCGATTGTTCAGATATAAGGTTTTTTGGCCAAAACTTCTGCAATTAAAAAGTTAGGACCGTAAAATTTTGCAACTCCAGTACTTTCTATTTATGTAGTGTATATAGTGAAAATCAACAAGATCGGGCATATGTAACATATAGCCCCCATACAACCGATTGTTCAGATATAAGGTTTTTTGACCAAAACTTCTGCAATTAAAAAGTTAGGAACGTAAAATTTTGCAACTCGAGTACTTTCTATTTATGTAGTGTATATAGTGAAAATCAACAAGATCGGGCAAATGTAACATATAGCCCCCATACAACCGATTGTTCAGATATAAGGTTTCTTGGCCAAAACTTCTGCAATTAAAAAGTTAGGAACGTAAAATTTTGCATCTCGAGTACTTTCTATTTATGTAGTGTATATAGTGAAAATCAAAAAGATCGGGCAAATGTAACATATAGCCCCCATACAACCGATTGTTCAGATATAAGGTTTTTTGGCCAAAACTTCTGCAATTAAAAAGTTAGGAACATAAAATTTTGCAACTTGAGTACTTTCAATTTATGTAGTGTGTAGAGGAAAATCAAGAAGATCGGGTAAATATAACATATAGCCCCATACAACCGGTTGTTCCGATATAAGGTTTTTTGGCCAATACTTCCGCATTTAAAAAGTTAGGAACGTAAAATATTGCACCTTTAGTACTTTCTACATATGTAATGTGTATAGTGTAAGTCAGTACAATTGAACACGTATAATATATAGCCTCCATACAAACGATTGTTCCGATAACTCGGATCCTATTATTTTGTAAGTTTTTTTTAATTATAACAAAGATGTGTAATGTGTATAGTAAATATAGTTAAATTGACACAGGCTGATACCCAGTACAGCCTGTGAACAGCCTGCGAACAGTGAAAATCGTGACGCTTATTCATGAAAGGTATATAGCCTTCGGCACAGCCGAAGACAGCTTTCCTTACTTGTTTTTCTTTCTTTTTATTTTCATTTATTTTCCATACCTTCTTCCTCGCTACCTTTTCTTTCCCTTCGTTTTTTCTTCTTTCCTTTCTTTGTCTTTCTCCTTTTGCTTTTCTTTTCCACTGCTTTACCTACATTACATTTCCTTTCTTCCCATCCTTTTTTCTTTTCCATTCCTTTCCTTTCCGTTTGATTTTTCTGTCATATTTTCCGTTCCTTACCTTATCTTACCTTTATTTTCCTTTTATCCATTCCTTTCCTTTCCCATTCTTTCCTTTATTTTATACTTTTATTTATTTCATTTTGTTTCATTTTTATTTATTTTATATTATTCCCTTTCCTTTCATTTGCAACAAATTTTATTTTTTTACTTTCAATCACTTTTCTATTTCTGATTTTACTTTTTTTTAATTTTATCAATTTTCCATTTTATTTTATTTCACTAAGTCTAGCCACGAAGGGCCTTGTGCTTGATCTAGCTTATTTGTGCTTTTTTTCAAAAGCATTTGCTTCTCTGAATCCCCAAGCACAAATTTTGCTTTGTAAACACTGTTTGTACCTAAGCTCAATAAAGTTGACGCGCTGGCTCATGTTATCTTATTGCTGTCAACAAAACAACTCACCCTACTGCAATGAATGCAAACACAACAATGCAAGTGGTCATACCTACATACACCCATAACAACGGCTCTATAAAGCGAATGCGTGTATAGCACTTGTAGTGGTGTGATTTTCAAATCATATTATAATTAATTTTTTTTTAATTTTTGGTTTGTTGTCGCACACCCTGCTCGGCGAGATATATCGATACATACCAAATTTTATATACCTTAGAATTGTGGTTATTGCAAAAAAGGGAGAAAACTGTTATGTTTGCGCATTTATATATAATAGATAATAGATAATTCTCGGTTACCCAACCTAAAGAACAACCTTGCATTTCTACACAAAATTTCGATTTGAAAAAGAGATGTCATTTATTTAGAATAATAAAATAAATATAAAAAATAAATTCATATACTGGGCTAGCGGTCAACGAGGACAAGGAGAAGTATCTGCTGTCATCAAAGAATCGGTGCACCTGCATCTTGGTAGCCAAATCAATGTTGATAACTACAAATTTGAAACGGTGAGGGACTTCTTCTATTTGGGAACCAGCATTAACACCGAAAACAATATCAGTCTAGAAATCCAACGCAGAATCACTCTTGCCAAGAAGTGTTACTTTGGACTAAGGCAATTGAGAAGTAAAGTCCTCTTTCGACAAACAAAGATCACGCTCTATAAGTTTCTCATCATACCAGTCCTTATATACGGCTCGGAATCATGGACAGTGAGATGGCCCTTGGACTATTTGAGAGAAAAGTTCTCCGGAAGATTTATGGTCCTTCCCGTGATGCCAAAGGTGAGTATCGAAGGAAATTTAACGATGAGCTGTACGAGCTTTACGCAGACCTGACCATAGTTCAGCGAATTAAAGCCCAAGGGCTCCGCTGGCTGGGTAAAGTTATGCGAATGGACGAAGAAGCTCCAGCACAGAAGGTTTTCCTATCGCACCCGAATTCGGCAGCAGAGGAAGGGGGATGCCTCGACTTAGATGGAAACAACAGGTGGATGATGCTTTGAACTCTCTTGGGGTTTCAAATTTGCGTCAGTTATCGTTAAAACGGAATGACTGGCGTGCTTTGATACGAAACGGCCAAAATCGCTTAGGCGGTTAAGCTATCTTCGCGTTTCACGTGAAACAGCTGTCAAATCCATACAAAATTTCTTGTCGTGAAATAGCCGTGAAATTTCGCTTGTAATTCACGGCAAAGTAGTACTACTAAGTACTACTAAGTACTGGTACTAAGTCCACGACCTGAAAATGTTGCGCAATATGGCATTAGCAACATTTTTCACAACTTTTTTAATTGTCCATGTTATTTAAAATAGTGCGAAAAGTGACATTTGTTGACATTGACCCTAGAAATTGGAAAAAAACATAAGAGAGATAAATAAACAAAGAATCAATGAAATAAAAAAATGAAAATTGCTAGCAACATTTCAAGGCAAGCCAATTGCATGTTGCCGGCGAAATTCCACCGCTTTGATGGTAGTACTTGACTTTAAGCGTCAATAAATGATGCAACCCAAGATTAGAAAATAAAACAGCTACGCCAAACTGGGGTCATAATTTTTTTGAATTTTTGTCTGTGTAGTTGTAGTTTTTTTAACTTAATAATTTGGAAATATGCCCTTTTGTTTGAAACAGGCTATTTTATACGGGATCCCATGGTACTTTTTGCGTTAAAGTAACTGGGCTAGGCTGATATCGTGCCGTAGATGTTTATAGGCCGAAAAAAAAAACAAAAAAAATCGACAAAATAAACTGTTTTTGAAATATAAAATATTGATCTTTCAATTTTTTTTCGGCCTATCAACACCTACGGCACGACATTAGCCTTGCCCAGTTATTTTGGTGCAAAAAAAATTAGAAGGAAATATTTCCGATTTGTACGAAATTTTGTTTTTTACGGATCTTTTTTATAGGAAATATGATGTTTTAGTAGTTTATATTGAATACATCATGTGTAATATTGTCTGAACCACCAGATTGCACCAAAACACTGAAAAAGTGAAAATGGAAATAAGCCCTTTTGTTTGGTCAGTCCTCAAAAGTGCACTTTTTATAGGCCCTACACGCCGTATGAGTAACATTTACCAGTTCTTACAAGTATATGAAAAGACAGGTAAATTTTTATGGTCGATATCTCCAAAACGGATTGAGATACCGAAATAAAACTTACACCACTTTCAGGCCCACATAAACACCTTTCATTTCATACCCATATCGTAAAATCAATTTCTAGGGTGTGTCCATCTCCTGCGCATCCTTAAATATTTGTATGCACATTTTCAGAACTTTTATTACAAAAAACTTTTTTTAAAACATATGTATATGGTTTGGTGGTCCGAATAGCATGAAACTTTGTCAGTTAGTTTTTGATGCAGGGGGTATGCGTTTAAATAAAACAACTTTGAAATTTTGGGACAGTCTATATATAAATTTTTGGGTTGCAGGCAAAATTAAAGCTTCCAATTTTTTTCTACCGCACTGAACCAAAAAAGTTCATGTATCCAATGAAAAAGTACATAGATTTTAAGAATTGTTCGTTAAAACCTCTCCAAAGAACTTTTTCGTAGAAATTTAAGAACATTTCGTAGAATATAAGTACTTTTTCGTAAAATATGTAAACAAATCTATAGAAAGCATGTATGTATACATTCATAAATTGTAAGAAAACTTTCTTAGATTCTATGAATTTTTTCTTATATTTTAAGAAAAACCAGCGTGAACTTCTATGAAACTTTGTTCGTAAAAAATATGTACGTTTTTGGTTCAGTGCGAAAAGACAAAAAAGAAAGATAAACACACGCACACTTATATGTATATTTTTCAAAGCTTTAAACCCTACTTCACTTTCAAACACAAATTCATCCAATCCCCTGGTATTGATATACATATGTCACTGTCCGGCCAAAAGCTTTACAAACAAACTTTGGGAAATTTCATTGCCATTCAATTGTAATTTATTACATGCAATTAATCACTGATTTGTTGGTGTTGAGGAACTTTACCAACACTTTGAGTGACACTTCAAAAAAAGCATAAAATAAACGTTACAAAGTTATGCCTACGGTTGTAAACTGCAAACTAAATATACAAAAACAACAAACCTATAAACAACATTTGAATGTAATTCTTTTTTTACCGTTTGGTTCTAAAATTTATTGACAAACCATTAAATCGCTAACAACCTGGCAGGCAACAAGCCATCCCAACATTCAAAACAACTAAACAAGCAAATAGCCAACTTAACCAACCAAGTTGTAAGGCAAAACCGCTGGCAGCTGCCACAGTTGCGGTTGAGGCTACGCATCTGTCAAATGTTACAAATAGACGGTTACGGGGGTATGTATGGGTTTAGCTACCTAAATTGCGAGTGGGTAAGGGAGCCTACTATTTAACTTTATTTTTGTCAATTATATCTAAATATTACGTAAGCTTATTTTGTGTTGGCGCAAAAAGTTTTGATTGCAGTGTATGATTGCGCACCTGACGTTGCGCGAGTGAGAAATGTAAACTGTGTTTTTTTTTTTAATGAAGAGCAATTAAAATTAAATTAATGTTTAAGCATTTCAATGGCTTTGAAGTACACCAGCACTTATGAGTCTTCGTAAGTAGTTTAATTACACTGTACAACAAATTGAAAACTTTCCAAAATAAAAAGCTTTTGGCAAAGTGGCTTTGTAAATTTATGGCACGATATAACTACCTGGACTTCCACAGATATTTTTACGCCGAGATTCTCTTCCAATTTGTTGAATGCTGTTTTGAAGTTTTTCCTACAATTTTTTTCTGAAACCAAGCAGAATTTGTGTTGATAACCCTGCTAGACAGTGCTATGACATTCAGTCAGCTTTGTAATGTTGCCCTTGAAAACGTGATAGAAAATCGTGATGTAAATATCAGCTGCTTTATATTTACATCAAGATTTTCTATCACGTTTTCAAAGGCAACATTACAAAGCTGACTGAATGTCAAAGCACTGTCAAGCAGGGAAGCTTTTCATTTCAGAGTTTTCAAAACCACTTCTGAGGGGTAACCTTGTTTAGAAAACTTTTTTTCTAAAGAATTTTTGGTGATACTTTTCCCGGGATGATGTGGTGTGATATTCCAAGCACACTACCGAGGTGTAGCGGTGCCCGTCAAATAAAAAATTTCTAGTCCGAGTTGTCACCAGGTCTTGGCCCATGTGTCTGTCCGTTTTCAAGTTCCAAATTCACCGAAAAGCTACTGAAAAATCGATGGAAAGAGTCTGTTTTTTTTTAAATTTCAGTTATCTCGATTAGCGCGTCACCACAAAGTTTCAATTTCCTAGGTCGAAAAGTCCAAGATTTTTAATTTCAAATGTTTCAACTAGCTAAATCCGAGCGTAACCTACAGGAATTTTCAGCTATTTCTATTAGCGCGCTACCTAGCCGAATTGGGCCTTTTGCAAGTTGTATTGTCATCGTGTTCTGAACTGTGTGCCAAATTTCAAGTTCCTTGGTGGTTTGGAAGCTAGTTAAACTACGATCGTAAGATTCTGAATTTCAAATTTGTCAAACTTTGATCGTAAGATTGCGAATCTCAAATCCGTGTTTGATACCAGCGAGTTTGACCCATTTCAAGTTCTAGTCACCGGGAAGTTATTCGAAAGTTATCCTCCCTCACATTATTCAGGGGTCAAGGATCAAGTCTCTAGCTCATCAGAAGTTTTCCCAAAAGGCGATCGCAAGTAATTGTCACTGTCAGGGTACCCTGCGGCAAGATGGTTTTCTGTTTTTCAACCCTTTAGATCGTCGGGGAAATAGTTAAAATGTTTTTAGAAAATGTTCGTTTTGAAATGTAGTTTCTAAATAGCTCAATTCGTGCGGTACCTACCGAAATATTTTCTATCAAATATTACATTGTGACTTTGCTCTGAACTATGACTAAATTTCAGGGCCCTACCTAAGCGAAAAGTTTTGTAAAAAATGGGAGTGCCACTAAATCCGCAAAAACAAAATCCCCAAACACAAAATACCCAGCTTTTAAAAAATCCCCCAAAAAATTATCCCCAAAATCAAAATCCCCAAAATAAAAATCCCCAAATCCAAAATCCCCAAAACAAAAATCCCCAAACATAAAATCCCCATGTTTTGAATATACAAGATTACCGTGTAAAAAAGTTATTTGGGGTAAAAACTGGAGAAAAATAAAAAAACCTCAAATTTGGATTTTTCTTGACTTCCGTCCCGAATAACTTTTTTCGCACAAATCGGATCGATGGGAACTTTTGCAGTTTTGTTCCAGGGGGGCGAACCTAAACTCCTGATAAAAATTTGGCTCTGTGGGATTTTTTGTTTCACAAGATAAACTAAATTTATTTTTATTTTTTTTAATTATGCAGGGAGAAAAGGTGGCTAGAAAACCTAAAATTTTTACCTCTGACTCCGAATAACTTTTTAGCACATACGGTTTAGCATATACGGATTATATCGTGAAGATTCCTGTTTGCCGGCGAACGAAAGCTCTCTACAAAAATGTGGCTCTGTGGGAATTTTTGTTATTTTAAATATTTATTTTGACGTATTTTTCTGTTTGTTTTTTTTATTCTTTGTAAACTGTTGTTATGAAAAATATAGAAAAATAGGGAAAAATACAAAGAAAAAACGTAGTGTCATACGGGCATAAGGAAATATCTCAAATTAAGTGGTTTGAGATGGGACTGAATGACAGAAAAAAAGCTTATTAATTAAAAAAAAATTTAAAACAAATTATATAAAATTTAAAAAAAATATTGAGCATAGATCAGGCATTGGACTCACGCCCTGCGTGGTAAACGAAACTCAATCGACTTAGCTAATGCTGCATAATAGTTTCAATGGCAAAATAGCCAACTCATTACCTGCAGACCCAGTAGTTCAAATCGCGGCGATTTTCAACCTAATTTGAATTTATTTCACACATGAAATGGGGATTTCGTGTTGGGGATTTTGATTTTGGTGATTCTGAATTTGGGGATTTCGGTTTTGGGGATTTTGATTTGGGGATTTTGTTTTGGGGATTTTGTTTTTGGGGATAATGTGGTACACCCGCAAAAAGTGATCGCAAAACCCACTCATTATTCAGGAATTTCCAGTTATCGCAATCAGCGCCCTCTTGTTGTTGTTGTTGTCAGCAGTGCTTTCCAGTGCTCATGATCATTCAGAAGAACATAATTAAATTCTTCTAACGGAAGTTCTGAAAACTGGACAGCTTCAACAGAGTTCAATTGAACAGTTGAAGATGTGTCTCAAATAACGTTGTAAGCGACAAATAAAGAAACAGGGTTTGTAGGGAAAAAAACAATTGTCGTCGCTGGAAATGTGAGCTGGGCTTGTGACAGTTCAGAAGAAACTGCCTACTCAGCATTCCCACATGCTCTTGAGCAGGGATCATTTTAAACTTACGATGAAGAAAAGGCTCGGAGGTCAAAAATAAGATTTGCTTATTACGACTTCTGGGTACTCGGATCCATTCATTAGTAACAAAAGAGTCGGGGTTTGTGCAACAGAACGTCAAAAAAACGACATTTGAATTTGGCCCACCACATAGTGTCTCGTACAAAAGTTAAACTGTTTTTTGTCTCTCCTGTAAAATTTGAGTGACTGCATTGGTTCGTTACGATATGCAGTCAACAGGTTTCCGTGAGGATTTTTTTTTAATTTTTCCCCCATTTCACAATTACGCTGTGCCTTTCTCACTTTCTATACAAAAATTGTGAAATTAGTTAAACCCGTTCGTTTTCTGTGCATTTAGCCTAAAGTTACAATTTCCACTTTAAATGCAGCAAAAGCCAACTAGTTTGAACATTTCAACAAGGCAAACTGCTCACGCACATAATACATACCCACAAACCTACAATTGCAAACTTCTATACAGCAATCAGTTATAGGCAAAAATTTTCATAGAATAGTTAAGCGTTCACATCATCCCATGCGACATCCTTAACTCTAGAGTGCTTGGTGGCAGTATAAGCGATAGAGGTAATATTTGAATTTTTTTTGCTAATGGAAAAGGAAAAGGAAAAAACATTTTAGCACTTTTGAATTGCGTTGTTATACTAACCGGACGTTTGTGGTGGTCTACTTTAAGGCGTAAGGTCTGAAAAAGCGGTAATGGAAAGAGACGAAATTTTTTTTTGCTCAATTTTACGTTTGCTTTCGTTGGCAGTAAAAGCCGTAGGCATTATAAAAGGTGATGATGTTGGTGGCTTCAGAGATTTTTGTTTGCTAAGTGCAAGAAGGAAATGCAGAAAGGATGAATGGCACATATGCATATTCGCACACTTGTTCTGTAAAGAGAAGGCACAGGGTAGTAGAAGGAGAAGTGTGTAGTGCTGGACGCATGATATATGCATAAAGATATATATTAGCCAAAAAAATAATCCTGTAGAGAAGTAAAAAATGAGTCACCACCGTTTTTTGGATATGAACTAGTAATGACGATCTATTCCTATCCCTCTCCTTGTCCCTCTCCCTCTCTCTCTCCCTCCGAAATTAAAAAGATTCCCTACAGGGTAGATACACAAAAAAGGCGTTGATGGATGGAATTAAAGCTACGCCATAGGCATCAAAGAGATGTTTGATTGGTGAAGGATACTGCCAAATATTTTTATGTATGTATTAGTATCAAGAAGCAAAAGAAAAACGAACACCACAATTAACATAGGAGGCAAAAATTTAACAACTTGAGTTTTTTTTCAATTCGTCAAAAAGTGAACACCAACATGAGGAATAATTTAGGCGGCATGATGTATTTCTAAGCTCTCTGTGCTTCGTTTTTATCAACGTTGCGAACTAGAACTTTTGCACGCTCAATCGATTAGCAGTGACATAGGACTCTTCATAGCAGCTGTAATGTCAGGCTATCAGTCGGATTAAAGTGACATATTTTCTAACTGTTTTTCAAGCATGTCTTTTTTGTTCTAAAATCAGTAAAATCCTCTGCTTTAAATATATGTACCTAGTACTTCCCTTGCGTCAACAACCCATGCGGCAGCGTGGATACCCGTTCGTTTCGTAATGAAACCATTTATTTACCTAAAAAGCTCTTCGTCCTTTATTGTCAACTTTACTCCTTTTGCTAGTTTTTTTTGTTTGTCTTGTTTGTTATTCAGCTGCTTTTTTAGCATCAATGTAAACAAGAGACTATAAACAAGGACTCTCGTTGTCGAACTCTAAGCGATCCATATTCTCTTCTTTTGTTTAAGTAAATGTGTTTGCTTTGATTTCTTTTTTTTTGTTTCCTTATTGTTTTTTTTTTTTTTTTGCATATACGAGTATGTGGGTGACCATTGGCATATTCTGTTGTTGTGGCCATTGCCACCTTCACGGCTTGTCGTTCATTGATAACGTAACCACAATTTTAATCTCTTAACTTGGTTGCAACTACGATGATTCACATGTTTATTTGTTGTTGTGTTTGTTTTCGTTTTTTAATCCAATATATCCCTGTTTTGCTTTGTGTTTGCAAAAAGCTTTATTTGGCAAAAGGACAACACAGCACAGATGCTCCGTAACGAAAGCGAGTGCAAGACTAACAAGCATTAAAGAGCAAAAAGTAAGCATTTAATGCGGTCCGAGTGAGTCGTTGACTGTGTGTAGGGGTGAGTGGATGTCGGTAACTTATGGCGGTTAATCCTGTGACAAAGCGGCTTACCAATATATCTTCTAGACAATTGATTTTCAAACAAACACAAAGCGATTTAGACAGGTTTGTGTGTTTGTATGTAAGGAGTACTTCAGAGAAAGACTATTGACTGTACGGAGTGGAGTTAAGCTGTTCACCACCAAAGCGAGCAAATGTTTGATAATCCGACCTATATTTCAGCAAACATTAATTTATTGTTGGTTAGTTTGTTAAACATTCATAGTCAAAATTAAGTAGGTACTTTAAGATAGCTGTGGTTTTTTGACATAATTTCGAATTAGCCTATCTGCTGAAAGCTGAAACTTTTTTGTGCTATAGATTCATCTTAGTTTGCTTCAAAACTTAAACTATTTTGGTCTTCTTGAATATATGAAGGCTGACTTGGGTTTAATTTTGAACCAGAGATGTCAGAGGCAGCGTCTGTCGGGTGAGTACCCCAAGGTCCTAGTACCGGGTCTACATATGTATCCCGAACATGGTAGGCAGGAAGGGACAACAGGTGTCAAGAAACTACCGACAATAACTGTGAATGAGGCTTTATTATGTAAAGATTCTACGTGAAAAATCAATTGAAATGAAAATCCTAGCTGCTCCTTTTCGAAAGATATCGGCATTTTTATATTTTTGTTAAGAACAAGTTGGGAATAATAGAAAAGAGAAGGAAAGAGTGCATGTATTTGATGGAAAAAGGGTTAAACTGTGAAACTGCACACTGTAGCCACATACAATCGTATGTAAAACTTTACCCCCTTCGAAATGTTTCCAAGGTATTTTTTTACACCGTGCGAAGATTACTGTTTCTATCGATCTTTTTCAAAACAAATATTGTACTTCAATGAACAATGTTCATTCCCATGTTTTATTGTTTGAGTGCCATCTAGCTACTCTATTTATGTATGTACATACCTTCGTGTGTTGTGCGTCACCTTTGTAGTTACGTAGAATATTTTATTTTGAAGAAATAATCTACTTAGGAATGCATTCTAGTCACGTGTTTTTACACAATGACACTCCAAATGTTCGTGCGGTCATTGAAATACCTGAGAAGCACATACACATTTATTTATAGGTGTAAATGCAATGCTGTTTTTTTTTATATTTTTTTTTGTTTCATTGAATTTTTTTGTTTTTATTTTATTTTTGTATTTGATTTAATTTAATTAAATTTGATTTTATATAATTATATTTTATTTTTCTTATTTTATTTTTATTTTATTTTTATTTTTGTGTAGCATTTTTGGAAACAGAATGTTTCTTCGCTAGTAGGCAATGGGCAAAGAACACCAACAAAACAAAAATTGAAGGAAAAACTTTAGTTAAGCCAACATGCCAACATGACACGGTATAGCCTAGTGATTAGCCTGCCGTGACCAGAAGTCGAAGCAACCGAGTTCAAAGCCCACTCGGAAGCAAAACACTTCTAGTAAAATCATTACAAATTAGTCCGTAGATCGCTTTCGCCAGCGTGAAATAGTACTATAACTATAGCGTCTAATGTTGTATGTAGCTTTCTTTGAGTTTTTCTTCAAAACAAAAACATAATAATTCAACATGAAGTTTCAATAGGAATTATTATCCTGGTCTATAGCTCACAAAATTCTTACTTATACATATGTAAAAATGCAAGACCATTAAAACGAAAACCAGTTTTTTATTTTATTTATTTTTTAAATTTTATTTTATCCTATTTTAATTTTTTAATTTTATTTTATTTTCTTTTATCCTATTTAATTTTTTTTATATTTAATTAATTTAAATTTAGTTTCTTTTAAATACCCATAAAAAAAACATTTTTTGATTAAAAACTAGAGTTTAGCCCCTTTAAAATAAACTTGTTAATATGTGTCTAGATGAAACTCATTCTGTAAGAGAATTTTTTTACAACTGAAACAACCAACACACACCGAGCGCCAAAAACCCAAACGTTTGGGAACACATCTATTCTAAATTTTTTCTCAAAGATTATTTGTTGAACTATATTTATTAAAAAAATATTACGAACTTTAAAAATTTTGTGGACTTTTGACCAGTCAATAATTTTTATCAAATTATTCTTTTGAGATTTTTAATTATTGACAATAACTTAAAAAATATTAAATAAAATTCAACTGCATAAATGGAAACTCGCTTTTTATTGAAATGTGTATTTGTTGAGCATGTGGAGTCCATTTCGATCCACTGAACATGACATAGGTACATGACACCACTCACCAAACATACATACATACCTACCTATCTTTTGGTCAAATTATCTACCAATAAAGCACGCACCTGACTTTGCTAAACAAAATTGCAAAAAAAAATAAAGTCGAGATAGATATACATATGTAGAGTTCCATATATGAAAGTGCTTGCATTGAAAAGAGGAGATGATTAAGGCATGTGCATCCGTCTGTCCGTCCGTGTACACGATAACTTGAGTACAAATTGATATATTTGCATGAAATTTGGTATACAGGTTACTTTCTGGCCTTCTATATGTTCCACAGTGCTAAAATTTTGCATAGCTTATTCTTTTATTTGATGTAAAAAAATCGGAGGGTCCCTAGGTCTCTAAGAAAAACTTTAGTTTTTGAACCACCCTAATGAACCTCCTAGTCATTCTATTATGATTTTTGGATACATTTTTTAAAGTGGGCGTGTTACCGAAAATCACATAAATTGCTATAAGGGAAATCCTCCTGTTCATTCTATTGTGATTTTCAGTTAAACTTTAAAAGTGGGAGTGGCACCGCCCATTTTTTAGGGGGTATTTTCGAAAATTCGTCTGGTCATAGCTTTAAAACTGATTATAGTAGAAGGGTGAAATTTGGCAGGTTTCATGAAGGTAGGTAGGTAGGTAGGTAGAATGGCTGCGACAAAAGTCGCCCAAGTAGCTTTAAAAGCCGTTTTGATGCCATAAAACTCGTAGAAACCTACTGCTGTGAGTATATGCTACAACCACCCAGAGCTGTTTATAAACTCCTGGATGCTTGGAATCCCTAATTCGGATACTCTCCCTAGATTTTCCAAAAAAGGGGTCCCAAACACTTTCAGTCGTGTTCTGGCTAGACCGGGGCACTTACACAGGAAGTGCTCAACGGTCTCTTTTGCATTAATGTCTTTACAGCTTCTGCAGTGGTCATTATGCGGAATACCCAGTTTTTCCGCATGCGTACCTATCGTCCAGTGACCCGTGCAGACTGCTACAAGCTTGTAGGTGTCTACTCTTGACCTGCTTAGGAGTCCCCTTGTCCTCTTCTCGCTGTAGTTCGGCCAAGTGGCTCTCGATATTGCACTGGTAGTAGTAGCTTTCCACTTCCGTTGTGCTTCATTGAGAAAATATTTTTGGAGATTCCCCTTGGCTACTGCCAGGGGTACCCCAATTTCGAGTCTGTATACACTTCAATGTTGCTATTTGTTGTGACCCTGCCCCTTTTCCACTCATTCCTACTTGGAAGGACCGTGGTGGCATTCCTCTCAAACTTCAGTTTGTGAGGATAGTAGTCTATTGCGCTATTAACTATTCCCTCTGGGAGGGTGTTAAGGATACTACTGTGCCCATGCTGAGTATCCTTCCAGCACCCAGACTCCCTGAGTCTCAGTGCGGTTTGTGCCGATGTAGAAAGTATATATAAGTCAATTGGAAGTAGGTTCAAAATAGGATCCAGAGCCGCAGTGGGGCAGGTGCGCAAGGCCCCGGTGACGCCGACGCACGCAGTGCGCTGTACCCTCTGCAAGTTGGCGAGATTGTAGTTCTTACGAAGAGCTTCCCACCATACCACCGAGCCGTAGGTCAGCACAGGCCGGACCACCGCCTCGTACAGCCACAGCACCATCTTCGGCTTTAGACCCCATTTTTTACCAAACATCGATTTGCAAGCGTAGAAGGCGATACATGCCTTCCGCACCCGCTCCTCGATGCACTCCTTCCAATTTAGCTTGCAATCAATTATCAGCCCCAGGTACTTCGTTCTGGTAGATAGAGTTAGTTGCTGACCATTCAGCATCGGTAGTTCGAACGTAGGTGGCTTATACTTCCTCGTGAAGAGAAGAAGCTCCGTTTTGTCCGGATTCAGCCCTAGGCCACACTCTTGTGCCCACCTACTTAGCTTTACCAACGTTCTTCCCATGATCTCGCTCATCACGGAAGGGAAGGGACCCGAGACAAGGATCGCCACGTCGTCGGCATACGCCACAACCTTTACTCCATTAGTACTGAGTTTTAATAGTATATCGTTCATAGTAAGGAGCCATAGCAGAGGCGAAAGGACCCCCCTGTGGTGTTCCTCTACAAATCTGTTTGCTAGCTTTTGCTCCCCCTATCTCTGCTGATATTTCACGATTTAGAAGTAGGCATGAGATCCAGTTCCGTATTGGTTCTTCCACCCCTAACCCAACCAGCGCTGTTGATATTGCTGAAGCTTTCACGTTGTTAAAAGTGCCTTCCACATCAACAAACGCTGCTAGAGTGAATTCTTTATATAGAAGGGACTTCTCCACTGTTCGCACTACTTCATGCAGCGCAGTCTCCGTGGATTTCCCCCTTAAGTAAGCATGCTGCGCACCGGACAGAGGGGACCCCTCCAGGAGTTCCCGTATGTGTATGTCCAGCAGCCTCTCAAACGTTTTTAGCACGAAGGAAGTGAGACTTATTGGTCGAAAATCTTTGGCCACTTCGTGCCCTCTTCTTCCTGACTTTGGATGAGAAAACCACCCTTGTTTTCCTCCATGTGTCCGGAATGTGATTAAAGGAAATGCAGGCCGTAAAGATCTCCTTTAACTCCTTAACCAGAGGTATCTGAGTCTTCTGCAGCATGATAGGGAGTATACCATCTACTCCCGGTGACTTAAATGGTGAGAAGCTATTTATTGCCCAGGCAATTTTGTCTTCTGCTAAGAGTTTGCTTATCAGCTCACTAGGTGCCTCCCGTTTCGCCTTTTCTCCCCTTTGCTCCGTCCCTACAGGGTCATCTGGGAAGTGAGCCTCAATCAGGATATCTAGGGTTTCCGCTGATGATCCCGCCCAAGTGCCATCAGCGCGCTTTACAAAGGTTCTGTTGGAGTGTTCCCTGGCAAGTATTTTCCCGAGCCTTGCTGAGTCCTTCGTGGACTCGACAGATTCACAATGCTCCTGCCAGGACTTCGCCGTTGCAACACGTACGGCCTTTTTAAAATCCCTCCGGGCGTTCCTGTACTCCTGGAAGTCTTTCTTGGCATAGCAATCATTGAAGACCTTCCTCATCTTCGACCTTAGTTCGCTAAGATTTTTGTCCCACCACGGGGGGAAGGTCTTCTTGCTTCTAGTTATTGGGCAGGAAGCTTTATAGGCAACCTGGAAACTTTTTTCCAGAGACCTAACTCGGTCGTCTAGAGTTTCTGTCGATTGTATCGATGTCTTCTTCCTACTGAGCCTATCACTGACTATCTTTTCAAAAAGACCCCACGAGGTTCGTTTAGGATTTCTGTGCGGTTGTTTTATCTCTCCCTCCCAGTCAATATCAAAAAGGATCATTCGATGATCCGACATGGAGGTCTTTTGCGAAACCTCCCAGTTCCTTATCGAAGGGTCCTGGGAGTCAGATGCTATTGTAATATCAAGGACTTCTTCCCACCCGGCGAAGTTTACTGACCCCGGAAAAACAAAGGTGGGGGAGCTGCCCCTGTTACATATACATAATTTATTTGCTAATAGAAATTCAAAAAGAGACTCACCTTCGTTCATGAAGGTATAGGAAAATATTCCTGATGAAACTGGTAGAAATCCGTTTATCCGAACTTAGACTTCCTTACTTGTGTCTTAAATTATGTGTATCCGGACACTCTGAAGGAAAAACTTGAATTATTTTAGTATCTTCAGTACTCATTACTGTCTTTTATTATCGACAGACCTGGGCTGACATCTTTGTTGATAGCTCTGAGCCTTATTGATGGAAAATAAGCCACCCTAATGGAGGTATTTGAATCTGGTGATCCTTTTCTTTGACATTTAATTACTTTAGTGAATTGTAATCCTATACTTTGCCTTCTCAAAAAGACCCCTGAAATAGTCGGCATAGGGGTGTAACCACAATTTGATTACCGTTAACGATGAATAGACTTTTCGTTGATTTTTTGCTCCAATATCGTTTAAATAAGTTTTGCGGTATAGTCATTGAGCTGAATCATCTGATGGTCATTGATGAGATTTAGGGAGCAAATTTGCTTAGCCGACAAACATATCATTCAAGAAGAATGAAAATAAATCTGCAATAAAATTAGTTTATTTGCAACTTTTACTTACATATGTTCAATTTCGTTTGATAACATGACCAATAAGTTGGCAAATGATTATATTGACCTATAAAATTAGTCACAAAAGTTTTGGTATGTTCTCAACTTTTGAAGTCATGTATGTCAAGAAGGTTAGCTGGCTTTGGGATAAGTAAGCAAGAAAACGACAGCTGTCTGTTCAGATTTCCTTGTATTTCTCTTCTTTTTCTCCTTCTCTTCAACTAGCTCATTATTTCCACTTATCTTTGTTGTCTCCTTAACAAGCTTTGTGGAATTATCATCCGAGTCAGCTACACGATTACTACTAAATAAGAAAAATTAACAGAGCAATCAGTTGCTTTGATGCTTGCAGAAATAAAGGACAGTCAGTTGTCATGATGATGATGAATAAAAACAGAGACATGTGCCATTTGTTAGTGGAATGTTGTCATGTCTTGCATGCTATTTAATATTTACAATTTCGGGGAACTTTGCGAATGTATTATGGATGAATGTATGCTAAAAACAATAATGACAGTCTCAAAGTAATTAACATAAAAACTTATATGTAAACAAGAAAGGAAGCCTAATTACCGGTGTCACAAAAAGTAGGTGCAACACTTTATTTTTTTAAAAGATGTTTAACATTTGAGATTACTATTTAAACCGAAACGTATTAAATTAATACCATTTTCCGTTTAATTGAGAGAAAGAGTATTAATTTGTTATTATTTTAAGATCATTTGGACTAATTTAATTGCCAAAATTGGGAGAGAGCGAGCGATTTAGTATTATTTTGGTATTATTTTAAAACCATTAGTCCCAATTTAATTCCCAAACTTTTATAATACTATTTGGTATTAAATTTGAAAAAAGTAGTCTTTCATTTTTTACTGTGTAGTGTTTTATCCGGTCTGGCTGGTATCGAACCTACCAGACTGCATTAGAGTCGAGTGGAGAAAATATCAGCTGTCTGTGACACGCGTAGCTTCTCGACGTCAAACTTTCCTTCCGTTACTGTGCGTACTTTCTTCTCTGCACAGAGGCGTGTGCGAATCTTGGCTGCAACAAGATAATGGTCCGAGTCGATATTTTGACCACTTAGGGTACGCACGTCCAGAACGGTGATGCTGTGTCTGCCGTCGATCATGACATGGTCAATCTGGTTTCTTGTTCTTTGATCAGGGGACAGCCAGGTGGCTTGGTGTATTCGTTTATGCTGGAACCTGGTACTACTGATGGCCATATTGCGGGCAGCGGCGAAGTCAATCAACCTAGTGCCGTTGGGGGATGTTATATCGTGAAGACTGAATTTTCCAACTGTAGGACCAAAGATACCCTTCCCTGCCCACCTTGGCATTAAAGTCGCCGAGCACGATTTTGATGGCATGTTGGGGACAGCGATCATAGGTCTGTTCAAGTTCATCGTAGAAGGAGTCCTTCTCTGCGTCGTCCTTCCTCTCAGTCGGCGCATAGGCGCAGATAAATGTTATGTTGAAAAACCTCGCCTTGATGCGGATCGCAGCAAGACACTCGTCCACGGGAATGAACGCTAGTATTTGGCGGCGAAGTATCTTTCCCAAACGGAACCCTACATCACTGCGCTGCGAAAAGACCTCGATGAGTCCTTAAACCAAGTACGTCAGAGTGGCCCCACCGGGGCTCCCTCTCTTTCTGCCGCGACCTAGGTAGGTCATGTTGCCCAGAGTGTACGAACACGTACGCAAGAGTCGGGATTGAGCAAGGTCACTCAGCAACCACACCCATTACACTCCAAAGTTGAAAAATTGGAGCTTTCAGATTTTTCCGACCACATGCACAGAACACAGGAAGACAATACCATTCTAACGCGCCATATCTGAGCTCTATACGACGAAAAATACGACCACAGCAGGTCTAAGAAACTTTGGCCCCGATTTCTCGCGAAAAATTACACTGGACGGAAAAAGTTGTATATAATACTTTTTGTTCTTCTCTACGACAGAAACACGTATGCCAAATATATGTACATAATTTTCCATCACCCTGTTTTTAGAACACAGCTTCAGACGAAATAACGAATTTCAGACGAAAAAGCGGCCTTGCTATTATTGTATACGTAACGGACTGAGGGTATAATTTGAAATATTTTGATCAATAAAGACTCAACTGCCAGTGACAAGTTAAATAAACAAGAAAATGTCCAATATAATTCCTAAATCAAAAAACTAAAGAACTACCCTGCAGCGAAAGCAACTAGTTGAAAACTACTTTACAACTAGTTGGTGCACCGGGCCCAACTAGTCAGTGTTCTGTCTTTTTTCCATATAAGCTTCTGGTATTTTTTACGTGTTGATGTCCTACGAGATGTCAATTGTCAGATTTCGACCAGAATATACCAGTTATCTACTAGTCAGTAAGTAGCAGTTTCATAAAAAAAAACTAATGGCGGCGAAATACCAACAGGTTATCATAACCTCTAACGAGATTTTTAGCCGAGCTTCTCTTTCCAACTTGTGGTGTGTTGCTTTTGAGTTTTCCTACAAGTTGGCGGGACCTACTGTTTTTTGCCGACTCCGAACGGCACTTGCAAAGCAAATGAATTTTTTGCTGAGAAGCTTCTCATGGCAGAAATACACCCGGAGAGTTTGCCAAACTACTGCCGAGGGGCGACCCCGTTTTAGAAAAATTCTTTTTCTAAATAATTTTTGATGTTACTTTTGCCGGGCATCGAACCGCCACGACTTGGTGTAGAAGGCCGAACACTTAACCGCTACACCACGGCGGCCGCCGTTTCATACTAGTTGTAAAATACTAGTTCCATACTAGTTCAACCTGGACTAGTATAATTTCCATAAAATGAACTAGTCCACATACTAGTCCAAAAGGACTAGTATAAAATATACTAGTCCCATACCAGCCCAAAAAGCATTCAACCTGGACTAGTGTGATTTCAACCAGAATTTTCCTGGCTTACCCTTTATTTTATCCCTCGACTTTATTTTCATGTTTATTCTTAAGAAAGCAGCAGCTATTTGTATTTACCCTATCACGAAAAAGCATCTATGAATTAGAAGAGAGAACGAAACGAATGAATTTTGTATTTTTCAACTGGTATAATTTCATCCAGAAAAATCTAGTTATATACTAGTATGAAATGGATATTTCCTGACTAGTATGAGTTCTACCAGAAAATACTAGTTCTATACTGGTATGAAATGGATATTTCCTGACTAGTATGAGTTCTACCAGAAAATTCTAGTTGTATACTAGAATGAAGTGGATATTTCCTGACTAGTATGAGTTCTACCAGAAAATTCTAGTTGTATACTAGTATGAAATGGATATTTCCTGACTAGTATGAGTTCTACCAGAAAATTCTAGTTGTATACTGGTATGAAATGGATATTTCCTGACTAGTATGAGTTCTGCCAGTTTCTGAGGTTTCGCTGCAGGGTAGGTACAAATCAAGGTAAAATCAAATTTGAGCCTAATCTGTTGACTGGATGATGCAAACCTTAGGACACCTACGCACAATTCGATGGCTTGCGGTAGTACTTGCAAAAAGAAGTTGCTCCAGTGAATGAGTTGAGTGCAACAAAAATGTTATCTTCAGGCACATTTGCAGCATGCAAAGCATTTCAACAGACGCTAGCTTAGCATGCTCCTGGATACGTTCAATGTACAGTTTCATCAGCTGGTCTGCAAATGTGGCACATTGCCATTAACCGCATCGTCGCACATTAACACTTTCCAAATGAGTTGACTTGTAAGCAGGGACGTAACTGTTATAAGAAATATGATAAAAAGGTCCCATTTAACCATTAGTACTGATGTATTCAAATATTGGTTATAATTAACCATTACCGTAAGATATACTTTATATTGTTCACCATAACCATTATAAATGAGAAAAACATTCTTTGGTTAGGAATAACCATTAAGTCAACCAAAAATTTTTTTGGTTACCAATAACAATTATCGTAAGTAATAAAATGTTTGGGTTATCCATAGCAAAAAAATCCGAACAATATACAAGTGTTGATATATTCTCTATTTTTTATTTAGTTTAACGAACATTACCGATCGCAAGGAATCATCTGAGAGGTTACATCTAAGATCACTTAGCACCAGCCTCAATGCAGAGAACGCTCGTTCGACACTAACTTGAGTTGCCGGAGCGGCATGAACAATGTCTGCCAGTTCTTTGAGGAATGGGAGTGAATTTTTTTTCTCCTGCCAGTATTGCAGAAGGTCGGCATCGACATCAACTCTTCCCTCCCGGAAGGTGTCGATTTCCGCAAAGGTTTTTACCAGTATTTGTGAAACTACGTTTGTCGTCTCATCCTCTGAGGACGAGTCAACTTCCAAGGTACGTAAGGTCTAACGAACTAAGGACGAATTGCTAGCATTTGACGTTTCGTCAAAGAACACATTACTTTCTGAAGGGCGCTGCGTTGCTTGAGGAAGATGTATATCGGTCTGAAATCTATATATATAAAATTCAAATTATGTACCTATAGACGAACTTGGCTTCTAAACGAATGAGCCGATCGTAACCAAATTTTACACACGCGCTGGATATATTCCAGGGATGGTCACCGGCTAAAAAATATTTCGATATATTTAGGGGCGTGGCACCTCCCATACAAATGGAATTATTCATTGTCCGTATCTCTGGAAGTATTCGGTATCGACCACTGAAATTTAGTGAGTTGTTGTACGAGATCGATCCCTACCACCTCCAGAAAAATTTGGGATAACGAAAAAGGGGGCGTGGCACCTCCTATACGAATGAAATACTTCATAGTCCATATCTCTGGAAGTATTTAGGTTAGACCACTTAAATTTTGTGAGGAATTATATAAGATCAATCCCTGCCACCTCTAAAACTGGGGATAACGAAAAAGGGGGCGTGATCCTCCATACGAAGGAGATAGGGATATGGATTAAAATAGATATAGGAATAGAATAGAAATAGATTAAAATAGATATAGGAATAGAATAGAAATAGATATAGGAAATTTGTGGCAGGACAACATCTGCCGGGTTAGCTAGTAGAAAATAAGGAGCATTAAAGTATAAAGCAAAGTTTAGTATCGGAGCCCACAAACCTGGTTCAATTCATTAACTTGTGTTGCCAACTTCTTCAGGTGAACCCTCGCTTCCGCCTTTTTATTTGTTATGTTATGTATTGAAATATAACTGTTATCCGAACATAAATGTTTTTTTAAATACATAATACATCGAGTGGGTCACCGATAACCAAAAAATTATATTACTTGCGATAATAGTTATTTTGGTTGACTTAGTGGTTATTGGTAACCAAAAAAAATTTTTGGTTGACTTAATGGTTATTCGTAACCAAAAAAATATATCGCTCATTTATATTGGTTACGATGGCCAAAATAAAATACCTCTTACGATAATGGTTAAAAATTCCCTAAAACATATACAGGGAATTTTCACGTAACCTTTTCGTCTGAAATAACAATTATTTTCAGTCCCTGCTTGTAAGTGTTCAGATAGATGGCAGCGTACTTTGGATTTGAATAGTCACCATACACTCGTCGGAGATGCATCCGCAAACGGCAATACGTACTTGTAGCAACAAAAATATCATGACATGATACATCAAACAACAAAGCAAACAACATTTTCGTACCAACATTTGAAAAGGCACACCCAAACACACATGCACACATGCGCACCTGTCTGCAATTTAAGGTAAGATAAATATTGAAATATCTCGGATGTGGCATCAAAAGTGTTGCGTTCGTTTTCGTATGTACATTGAAGGCCAGTGCATAGATAACCATGTGCGACTTGGTCTTTCTGCACACATGTGAGGTCTTTTAATAAGTTCCCAACAAACATTTTCAGCTAATCTCAATTTGAGATCCATTTGAGAACCAATCATCTTCTCAAATCTCAAACGTTCGTTTTCAATTTGAGGCGAAATAACCGTTGATAGCGTTCTCAACCTAAAAGGCTCATTTTTAATATGGGATTTTCCCTTATTTTCAAATTGAGAACGGCAGAATTTTCAAACGTTTCTCAAACTGAGCGGAGTGGATCGAAATGGAATCCACATGCTCTCATTGAAATATTTATTCAGAGATGCCAATCATGCAAAACAAATACCCATTTTAATAAAAAGCGAGTTTCCATTTATGCAGTTAAGTTTTACTTAATACTTTTTTAATTAATATAGTTCAACAAATAATCCTGTCATATAAACAACATTTGAGAAAAAGTTGAGAATAGATGTTTTCTCAAACGTTTGAGATTTCGGTGCTTGTTTGTTGGGTTAAAAGCTATATCTACGCACATACAGAAATTCTTCCGGAATCATATGCGATGTGACCTGTCACTATGCGTGTTTGTATGTACGCACTCACGTGCTATGGATTTGTCTGCTAATGATTGAATGGTGCAGAGTACGGACGATTATCCTACAAAAGGTTCGGTGCACTTAGTTTAAAGAGCGGGTGGGAGGGGGTTGGGGGGGGGGGGGGGGGAGTGGTTTAACGTTCAGTTTAAAACAAATACAATGAGTGAACACTATAGCATAAGAACATGGCGTTAGTCAATGAACGGCTCATATTTACGTGCCATCCGAAAACGAACACCAGAAATTTTGTGTCTGACGAAAACTAACACTTTTTTTCTTCTGACGAAAACTAACATTTTTTTTGTGTCTGACGAAAAGTAACACTTTCATATTTTCTCTGAAGAAAATGTACTACCGAAAAGTGTTAGTTTTCATCAGGCACAAATTGAAAGCGTTAGTTTTCGTCAGACAAAAAACAAAAGTGTTAGTTTTAGTCAGACACAAAATATCTGATGTTAGTTTTCGTATGGCACGTCGATATGAGCCGTTCATTGTACAAAATTATTAACTCCACTTTCTTCCAGAAGCTCTTCTGACTAAGTTAGTTTTCTTACAGAGTTTCAAAAGTGTTAGTTTTCGTAACAAATTTAAAAAGTGTTAGTTTTTGTATGGCACGTCGATATAACTTTTAAAGGTGTGTTCTTAATTGGGACTTTCTACGAAAACATAACACTTGGCTAAATAAAAAAACCGTGTAATCGTCAATATGTTAAAACAAATATAAGCTAGAAAAAATTATACTATGTAAATGCTACCTTGGCTACTTTGGATAGACAAAAAGTTTGTGTGATACAGCATGCTACATGCATAATAAAATGAAAGTCTGGAATATGTTCTAACGATTTCAGAAACAAATGTTTGCCCATATTTTGCCCCCTTGATTTAATGACTAAAAGTCACTTGAAATTTTCGTAAAAGTGACATGACATTTTTTTGTTAAAGAATATGTAGACGTAGAAAAACAAATATCTAATTGCTGCAATACTACATATTGAAATAGATTAAGATGAAGCTGAAGAAGCACAAAATACAGAAAATACGGGTTTATGTATGTTTTCTAGAAAAATTTCTACCAATACAGATGTTAGTACATACCAACAACAATATATGGAATTGGATTCTTATTTTCCACATACACTTACTAATATTTATACCCATCGTAGTAGTAATAGTACCAGGGTATTATAATTTTGTCCACATAACGGTATTACGTAGCGGCACAAAATAATCGAGATAGATACAGAGTTCCTATATGAAAGTTATTAGGTATAAAATATAAAAGAGAAGTTGATTAAGGTCCGTGTACGCGATAACTTGAGTAAAAATTAAGATATTTGCATGAAATTTGGTATACAGGTTACTTCCTGGCCAAGGTAGGCTCCTATTGGAAACGAGCAAAATCGGATAGTAACCACGATACATAAATCGACATATCTCGATAGCTGAAATGGCTAAAATGATATAATTTTATAGGCAAAACCCTTTGATCATTCTGTTATGAGTGAGTGAATTTCGATCGGAAAATAAGAGTTATGAATGGTTTTTTTCACTTAATCATTGCTCCCTTCGTGAAAAACTTTTATTATCGATTTCAAATGAAAAAAATTCAGATATAACTTTTGTTTTCGGATCGAAATAAAAAAGTTTAAAAATAACTCTATGTTGCTTTTTTGACTTGTAGTCTATTGCTGTAAATACCGACGGTATTTACAAGCAATTTTCGGGATTGTATGAAAATGTGTTTTTTTGAGAAAAATTTACCTACGCGCTGCAGGAACTAGACAAGCCGACATATGTTTCGATGATACTGGAGTTACATCTCTTCAAGGACTTTTCTTCCCGGCATTGTGAGAGTCGAACTCACAACACTGTAGTGACTTGTATGCTAGAAGGTCTAGCACCTTAGGCCACTACCCAGCTTGAAGGTAAACCCTTCTCAGTGTCCATTTTTATGCATATATTTATACTTCCATATAGAACATTTCTTTAATTTCAATGCTAACTTATACGAAAGATTTGCGAATTTTTAGGACTTGGTGTGAAACCTATGAAATAATTTTCATACTTAATTAAGCACGAATATTTTTCCATTTATAACATTTAACTCTTATATAATACCGTCGGTATTTACAGCAATACACTACAAGTCAAAAAAGCAACAAAGAGTTAAATGTTATAAATGGAAAAATATTCGTGCTTAATTAAGTATGAAAATTCTTTCATAGGTTTCACACCAAGTCCTAAAAATTCGCAAATCTTTCATATAAGTTAGCATTGAAATTAAATAAATGTTCTCTATGGAAGTATAAATATATGCATAAAAATGGACACTGAGAAGGGTTTACCTTCAAGCTGGGTAGTGGCCTAAGGTGCTAGACCTTCTAGCATTCAAGTCACTACAGTGTTGTGAGTTCGACTCTCACAATGCCGGGAAGAAAAGTCCTTGAAGAGATGTAACTCCAGTATCATCGAAACATATGTCGGCTTGTCTGGTTCCTGCGTAGGTAAATTTTTCTCAAAAAAACACATTTTCGTTTAAAAATAACTTTTATTTTTAACTTTTACGGGAAAAATGCAAAAAAAAATCTTTTCACCAATCGATAACGATAGCAATAAAAAATGTTTATATGTACTCCTTATGGCAGTAGAACTGCCCCTTCATATTGGTTAAAGTTTTGCTTGATAACTGTTATTTGTGGTCCTTGATTTAAAATGTGCTAAAAATATATGGCTCCGAAACACTGTGCGGGCATTTATGTGTGCACCTAAAAGTATGCTACTCAAGGAGCACACAGAGAAAATTGAGCTGCTGATGGATAAGTATTGACAGTGATTTGGTCATATTAACAAAAATATGGTTATATCAACAAAAATATCTGTTGATTCAACCAAAATCCCCTTACAGATCAGGAGCACGATTTTTTTCAGGGAAGTATTCTTGCATTGCAATTGGGGCCACAAAAATCTTGTTAGTGAATACCTATCTACTAATATGAATAAGATGGGTTGGTCAATTAACGTAACGTTAACTGATTTTGCTTTATGTGTACAAAGTGAAAAAATTATCACAGAAGTAAGGAAGAGAAAGGAACCTCATACCAGGACTTATCACCTCAATTATTTTGAAATATTTCAAAGAATTAACTAGTTTCATTTATTTAACTTAAATATATTTTCGACACATACATATGCATATTAATAATCCGCTAATAAAAGTGCAATATATCTTTTCCAGTTTTCCGTTCAATCTCAACTAAATTCCACGTATTGGATCGTTGTGGTATAAAATACATACTAAAGACTCTGCACAATTGCTGCTGTCCACGTTTAACCGTTATTGTCCCGCTACGAACAAACAATTTATTGCCTTAGCATATATCACATTGTCTTTATGCTGGACTATTTGAACAACATTTTGTCTTGTTGTTGTCTTTTCATATTTACTATTTCTATTTTGTTATTGTTGCTTGTTAAATGCGAGCAATTTAAAGTACTTGAAGTGATTTACACATACATATTAAACGATGAAAGGAGAAACATAATTTAAAAAACTCCTAACAATAAAGTGGAGGTACATAAATACATCGATGGCTTGGCTTATCAGAACAAAAATATGTTGCGCGCTATTAAGGTGAAGCGAAGAAATATAATATGGCATCAATGGCGAAAAATCGAGAAAATGTGGTAAAACACGAGACAGGTGCGAGGTGAAAAGATAGAGAAAGGGGTGGGAGAGTTCAAGAAGGGGAAGGATATATGGAAAAAAATGCCAAGCTAAGGACATAGCATAATTTAAGTGGAAGCAGATTCACGCTATTTATCCTTTTTTTTAATTTTTGTTGTAATATTTAACATTTTTTCGCACTAAACTAGCAAAATGGGGCAATAGAAAGAAGCCGGTCACAAGTGACGACAGCATCGCAAAGGATGATAGAGGATAGTGAAGCATATTGAGTTGGAACGTCGTACAACACACACACACCCACACACACATGTACACATGCTTACCCAACAAAACTGAGCACCAAAAATTCATACGTTTGAGAAAACATTTATTCTCAACTTTTTCTCAAATGTTGTTAATATAACAGGATTATATTTTGAGCTATATATGTATGTACATTAAAAGATATTAAATAAAATTTAACTGCATGAATGGAAACGCGCTTTTTATTAAAATGTCTAGTTGTTTTGCATGATTGGCATTTCATTGAAGCATGTGGATTCAATTTCGATCTACTCAGTTTGAAATTTCTGCCTTTTTCAATTTGAAAATAAAGGAGAATCCTATATCCCGTTTAGTTTGAGAACGCTATCAACGGTTATTTCAAATTGAAAACGAAAGTTTGAGATTTGAGAATATGATTGGTTCTCAAATGCATCTCAAATTGAGATTAGCTAAAACTGTTTGTTGGGTTATTTATAACGGTACACATTTGTATAGCAAGCAGGCAGCTCCATTCATAAATCACATTTTTATAGCTTTACTTGCCTTTTAGCTGTTAAATGTTGTTATTGTTGCTGTTAGTTTGCTGCTGCCGTTTTAACATTCGCCGACCATTTTCAGGATATTTATCCTGACAGCGGATTTTTGATGGAAAAACTTTTGTAAATTGCTTTCACTTGAATTTTCCTGTGCAGTGCATTGTTGCTAACATAGTTACTCCTATCATGTAGACACGTATGGCGGACTAAGCGCTATATCTATCTATTTAAGGTGTGTGTATGTGAGGGATCAAGGGAAGTATTTCTCAGAGCTCTCATATAACTCTAAAATACAATAAGTCTAATAGAAATGGATATCCGTCTTACTTAATGCAGAATGTCCTAGATTTCGATATGGTAATGGTATAGACCGTTTAGGAACTAGCTGTGTTTAAGGGTCCACCTAGTTATCCTTATCAGCGGATCTTTGGAAAGACCATTAAGATTTGTTACATGTCTGACTCGATTTCCACTAATACGGAGTCAAGTTTCCCTCGACACCTCATATATGTATTGCAGTGTCTATGTAGCAGTAATCAAGGTTAATTCTCACAAAATGCAATGATTTCACCAGGAACGGGAGCAGTGTTTCTTAACTAGTTCACTTCGATCTTCCTAGCGGCCTTAGTCGCTATACCCAGGTACATACGTCCGGGTAGTTCGTTAAGGGAAGACCTACTCTGGTGGCGTAATCCGGGCTTGAAGGCCTTTTAACATTGCTGATTGTGAGAATATATTAAGCGGTTGCAGTGGTCTTATTGTATCTGTTTTAAGTGAAACATGCTTCGCCGAGAGAGATATTCGGAGTAGTGTTATCTAATTTACACATAACTGCATACCAACTTTGCCACTTATTCTTGAAAACTATAATTGTTATTTTCGAACTTTGATATTTCTTGCGGTTTGCATGTTGAGCTGCGGCACTAGAGCTATCGTATACATTTTGCTCCGCGCTGCCATCGGCATTATTATATAGTTTCATAGGCTTGTTTGTAGAATTTTTGAAGTTGTTGGTTTTCTGAACTATCACATGGATATGTGGATGTATATTTATTGCCCACAGAACCCCGCCAACCAGAAGTGCTCGCTTAGTAGGTACTTCTACTTCTAAGCTCGAAGGTCAATTTCCAGGTTTATGCCTTGAAGAACTTTTAGTCAATATTGGCATAAAAATAGTGGTTAAATAACAATAATTCCCACAGAGCCAAATTTTTGCATGCAGCTTAGGTTTACCTCAAAAGTCCTCATCAATCCCACGTGTGCTAAGAAAGTTATTCGGGGTTAAAGGTCAAAACTTAAGGTTTTTTGAACTTTTCTCGAAAACGGTAAGTTGTTTCGAAAAATTACCTGAGACCAAGTTGTAGACCTGGAAATTCTCTACAAATATGGTCCTAGCATTTTTTCTCTAAGGGTAACCAGTTTTTCTTGAGAGATTAGGTTTACCCTAAGGAAGAAAACTGCAAAAGTCCCAACCGATCCCATTTGTGGCAAAAAAAGTTATTCGGGGACAAAAGTCTGGAAAAATCCGAATTTGAGGTTTTTTTTTTTATTTTACTCGACTTTTGACCCCGAATAACTTCTTTAGCAAAAATGGGATCGATGGGGACTTTTGCAGTTTTCTTCCTTGGGGTGAACCTAAGTTCTCCAAAAAAATTGTCCCTGTCGAAATTTTTGTTATACAAGATGAACTAAATTTACCGGACTATTATTTTTTGATACCAAGCATGAAGAAAAGGTGGCTTTAGCTTGAGAACTATAGGCTTTAACAAACTAACAATTTTTTTTATCGATGGGGAATCTCGTGCCAAATAAACGGCAAAAGAGAATTTTTCTATACATAGTTTTCGAGAAAAATCCTGAAAAGGCGTGGCATATATCGACGTGGCATACGAAAACTAACACATTTCAAAATTTTTACGAAAAATAACACTTCTCAAATTCTGTAAGAAGACTAACACTTTTATTTTGTGTCTGACGAAAACTAACACTTGGTAGCAGTCAAAATTCGTACCCGCCTAAGTACAACAAAAGAGGCGCATGAGCAGTGGGAACATATCTCCGGAGCACTTCGTACCGCAGCCGAAGAAGTAATTGGATTCCGGCAGGTGCATAAAAACCGAGAGTGCAAAAACGCAGTCAAAAGAAAGGACGACGATTATAAGGCAACGTTAAAAGCGAATGCAACGAGGAGCGTGTGTGAAAACTACCGTGAGATGAAGAGGGAGGCGAGACAGCTTTTCCGGGCGAGGAAAAGGGAAGCGGAAAAGCGTGAACTCGATGAGCTTGAAGTGCTAGCCAGCAGAGCAGCGTCCGAAAATTGTATCAAAAAATTCAACGAATGACGGAAGGTTTTAAACTCGGAGCAAACTCCTGTAAAAATGACAACGGCGACCTGGTGCCAGATGTTGAGAGAGTACTAAGATTATGGAGAGATCACTTCTCTGCACTTCTAAACGGAGGAACAGAGCAACAATCCAGAGAAGAGGACGAACCCGACCCCACAATCGAAGACGATGAAATCGAAATTTCACAACCCGACTATAACGAGGTGCGAATTGCTATATCACGACTAAAAAACCATAAAGCGGCGGGTGCTGATGGCCTGCCCGCTGAGCTATTCAAATGCGGCGGCGAGGAGCTGGTAAGGTGCATGCACCAGCTCTTGTGCAGAATATGGTCGGACGAATGCATGCCTGAAGATTGGAATCTAAGTGTTCTCTGCCCAATCCATAAGAAGGGTGATCCCGCAAACTGCGCCAACTCTCGTGGAATCAGCCTTTTGAGTATCGTATATAAGGTCCTATCAAGCGTATTGTTCGAAAAACTGAAGCCCGACGTATCACTGTTGCTTCAGACCTGGTAAATCCACCATCGACCAGATTTTTACGATACGCCAAATCATGGAAAAACCGTGAGAAAAGGATCGACACACACCATCTCTTTGTTGATTTTAAAGCCGCCTTCGATAGAACGAAAAAGATTTGCGTATATGCCGCTATGTCTGATTTTGGTTTCCCAGCAAAACTTATACGGTTGTGCAAAATGACGCTGAGCAGCACCACCAGCTCGGTCAGAATTGGGAAGGACCTCTCCGAGTCGTTCGATACTAAGCGAGGTTTCAGGCAGGGCGACCCCCAATAGTGCGATCTCTTTAATTTGATGTTGGAGAAAAAAATACAAGCTGCAGAACTTAACCGTGCTGGAACTGTATATTATAAGAGCGTACAACTGTTGGCGTATGCCGACGACATCGGCATTATTGGCCTCGACAGCCGCGCCGTAACTCCTGCGTACTCCAAACTAGAAAAAGAAGAGGAAAAAATGGGTTTTGTGGTGAACGAAGGTAAAACACTCTATAAGTCACTTATCGTACCCGTCCTGCTATATGGTGCAGAAGCATGGACACACACAGCATCTGACGAGGCGGCTTTGGGAGTATTCGAGAGACAAATTCTTCGAAAGATTTATGAACCCCTGAAAGTTGGCGAAGGTGAGTACCGAAAAAGATATAATGATGAGCTGTATGAGCTTTACGCAGACGTCGACATAGTTCAGCGAATTAAAACCCAGTGACTTCGCTGGCTAGGACACGTGGTGCGAATGAACGAAGACACTCCGGCCCAGAAGGTATTCTTATCGGCAACCGCCGGTGGAACTAGAAGAAGAGGGAGGCCAGCACTCCGATGGCAGGACCAAGTGAAGGCAGATCTGAGAACACGCGGTGTCTCCAATTGGCGCCAGTTGGCTCAACAAAGAGCCGACTGGCGAAACATGTTAGACGGCCAAAATCGCCTAGGCTGTTAAAGGCTATTTTAAGTAAGTAAGTAAGATTCAGAGTTAAAAATTAGGTATGGATGGGAGCTACCGAACCGTGTTAGTCTTCCACGCTAACTGAACCGTATTAGTCTTCGTTGGGAGCGACGATATCATGGCTCTTTTTCCGTGAGTATGGTACTGATATCGTATATCCTAGTACCAATTTTTAGGCCGCTTACCTTGATCCCGCTTAAAGATATCAAGCCTATAAAATCAACTTTGTATGAAAGGTGACACGCCCCTTTAAAATTTTCTAGTTTTTTTTTAACTACTTGCGTCTAAATTTGGCTCAGTCTTGGAAGTAAGAAAATATGTTCATGAAAGAGCTCCAACTTTTCACTTTCGGCGTCTCCTCTGTTTACTTGCAACCTCTTACGTTTAATCACCCATGTTTAGATGGGAGTCATATTGGGATTTCAGCCCGATGTGCAATATTTTCTAGACTAGAAGCGGTTCATTACGTCCTAAAATGCTGTTGATCAGTGCTATGAAATCATCATTAAGTGCATTAAATCAAATTTAACATTTTACTTATTATTTTTGTTGAATATAATGGCAAATAGCATAGTTATTACATAAATATAAACATGACTATTTAAGAACATATGTATGAACGTAACTGAATTTTACACACCAGGAAGTTGTAACGCTTGAATCTCTTCAACCGCATTTGTATTCAGTGACACATTCATTTTATGAAAAACTGGAAAACATAAAGCGAAATTTGCAAATTAAGTTAAAATATTTGTATATTCATAAATATACGTCATATGGATATCACTGCATACTAGGTTGGGCCAAAAAAATTTAAATTTTCTATCTAAATAACTTACGTTCATTTAATAATGTTTTACCGTTTTTGAGCTACACAACTTTTCACAAAACCTTATGGGTTTTAGAAATCTTTTCACAAAACCTTATGGGTTTTAGAAATTAGTCAACGAAAAACTTTGTAATGGTCACATTAATGAAAAAAGTTTGTAGGGCCTTTTTTGTAGAACGTTCAATTTCCTGCAAATACTGTACGATTTTTCGACCAGAAGATATATTAATTTGCATATATCAATTTTTTTGGCCCACCCTACTGCATACATGTTTATTTACATGTGCATAATGCACATCCTTGCCAAACATGAAGAGGTGTTTGTTTCAAAGACAAAAAACTAAACAAAAATCTTATTCAGTTTTCGCGAAATTATGTCAGTCATGTTAGGCTCATTCCATTTCAAGACAACCGGTCCGCGCGGGGCATGATTTTTGATTTGGATGAAATTTTAATATGTTGTTCTTTGGTCAAAATAAAGAAACACGTGTCTTTTTTTTCTGAAAAAATTTTTTTTCGGATTTATCGGCCGTTGAAATCGTTAAAATGCAATGAACATTTTTTTCGCCCATTTTTTCAACTCGCAATAACTTTGTCAAAAATTAACCGATTCTCCTAATTATTTTTTTAAAATGTTCGTTATTACTATTACTTTTATATAAATTTAAATAAAATATTATATAGTTTAAAAATTTATTTTTTTTTCAGTATTTAGTAAAAATTTATGACTTTTTTCAAAAATTAATATCTCAAAAAATGTTATTTTTTTTGTTATGAAATTTTTTCTATATTGAGTCAACAGTTTATATTTCAACTTGCCTAAATGCCTATTAGCCAAAATTCGTTCTTTTCGAGATATGAATTTTTGAATATTAAACATTTTTTTCACTTATATATTGATGAAATGCATATTATCTTTGTCAAAAATTAACCGATTCTCATGATTTTTTCTTTGCAATGTTCGTTTTTACTTTTACTTGAAAAGAAATTCATAAACAATAGCATATAGTTAAAAAAAGACAGTTTTTTTTAGTATTTAGTAAAAATTTATGACTTTTTTCAAAAATTAATATCTCGGAAACTGTAATTTTTTGTTTGTTTAAACTTTTTCTATATTGAGGCAACAGTTTATATTTCAGAACGGTCCTAATGGTCCGGATACTGCAAATTAACCTGCATCACTCTAGGGCAGCCTCCGCTGGCTAATCTTACGCCTCTGCAAGAGCCATGGGTCGTCGGTACCAGGGTCTGTGGGCTGAATACCGATGAGTACCAGCTGGTGACGCCACCTGCAAAAGGTAGACTCAGATCATGTATTCTTATCAGAAAAACTCTTTCTTATTTTCTACTATCTCCTTTTAGCGATGATGACTTCACCTGTATCAGCCTCGAGCTGCAGGACTATACCCTCTGGTTGATGTCCGCATACTTTGCGCACGATCGCCCCATCTCTGCACAGGATAGGCTCAGCAAGGCGGTAAAGGAGGCCCAACTCAAGGGCCTTCCGATAGTCATTGGAGCCGACGCCAACGCGCACCACCTCGCATGGGGCTCAACCGACACAAATACAAGGAGTGAGTCTCTTTTTGATTTTATCATAGAAAACAACCTCTGTATCTGTAACTCTGGGGACAAACCAACTTTTGTCACCTCGAATAGGAGGGAAGTTCTAGACATTACTCTGGTTTCAGGACCTTTCTAAGACTTAGTTAAGGAATGGAAAGTTTCCGATGATAACTCCTACTCTGACCATATGTACGTAACTTTTAATCTGCTTCTGCGACCTCCGCCTATGGCGGTTTACAGGAACAGGAGACGTACGGACTGGGACCTTTACAAAGTGGTCCTGTCCTCTACCCTCCAAGAAAACGCTTCTCACGGTAGGTCTTGCCTACCGATAAGATCTGATGAAGCGCCTCTCTCAGACATATCGTTTGCTTCTCTCGGTGAGCTAGACTCACCGTCTAAGATAGACGAAGCAGTAGATCTTGTCACCAATTCTAATCTCCAACAGCCAGCATGCCTACTCCAAGGGCAAGTCCGTAGAGACGGCTCTACACGCTATCACCTCTGGGATAGAGAAGGGACTTGCTTTCAAGGAGTTTACGCTCGGCATTTTTCTTGACATAGAAGGGGCTTTTAATAACGTTCTTCCAACAGCGGTAACGAGATCCCTGCGTTTGCTGGGAGTGGAAGAGCCTCTAGTGGTTTTCGTTGAACTCCTTCTCCAAAGAAGAACCATTATTTCCGAAATGGGCAATTCTCCACTTACAAGGTATGCCAACAGAGGAACCCCCCAAGGGGGTATTCTCTCTCCTCTACTTTGGAACCTGACGGTGAACACTCTTTTATCTAGACTAAAGCACACCGGCTGCCAGGTCATTGCCTATGCAGACGACATAGCCGTGACGGCTACTGGCAAGCCGAACTCTTGCAAAATGCGCCGAATCTAACAAAAACCTGGTCTGAGGAATGTGGACTAAGCATCAGCAGTGAAAAAACTGAGATGGTGCTCTTCACCCGCAGACGCAATATATCAGATTTCACCGCCCCATCGCTGAATGGGAGGGTGATCAAACTCTCTACCGAGGTTAAATACCTTGGCGTAATTCTTGACAAAGGCTGGACTGGAGGCGTAATATGGAGGAACGCTCCAGGAAAGCCACAATGGCGCTCTACGCCTGTAGGTCGGCAATCGGAAAAAAGTGGGGTCTTCAGCCCCACATTGTCCACTGGATCTACACGGCAGTGGTGCGACCATATGGTGGCCGGCTCTCGAGATCGAATCTAACAAAACCAAAGCCACAAAGGTGCAACGGATGGCAGCAATGCTTATTAGCGGTGCCCTCCCCTCCACTCCCACCAAGGCTCTTGAAACCATACTTTTTCTTCTTCCCACTGACCTGTATGGGAAATTTACTGCCAGTTGCAACGCAGCTAGGCTCAACGCACTAGAACCCTGGAGGGACTACAGGTTTGGGCATACCCAAATCCTGAAGCAACTCCCCAACTCTTACTTAAAGCTGGACTACGCAATACCACGGCCTTGCTGGGATAACAAGTTCGAAACGTGGATCCCAGAGAGAAGCGAGTGGAAAAATTGCGTGGAACCGTGAAGTCAAGAAATCTCCGTTTTCACGGACGGCTCTAAACTAGACAACAAAGTCGGCAGTGGAATCTTCTCAAGTAAGCTCGACATTAATATGAGCTTACGCCTTCCAGACCACTGCAGTGTCTTTCAGGCTGAGCTTATAGCTATCTGGGAAGCTGCTTGCTATCTGACTGACCTGCCGGTGACTAACTCTATCTCCATCTTTTCCGACAGCCAAGCTGCCATAAAATCCCTGCAAAGTAGTAAGACGTCGTCACTAGTGGCGATTAAGTGCAGGGAAGCTCTAAATAAGCTAGCCGATAAGTGCAGCCTGAGTATAATATGGGTCCCAGGCCATAGTTTTGTATCGGGTAACTGCGCTGCCGATGAGCTAGCAAGGAAGGGCACCTGTCTACATACAATCACCTCCGGCAGCTGGGTGAGCCCCCCTCTAAATATATGCAAGCACTGGCTGCGTTCCCGGTTCATAGAACAAGCCGACGGAAGATGGGCCATGGAGCCGACTTGCAGAACGTCCAGGCAAATTTGGCCCAAACTTAACGAAAAAAGGTCGCAATCGGTAATTCATCTGAATCGCCTATTCATTAGCCCACTAGTGGGCCTTCTTACAGGACACTGTCTTATGGGAACCCATGGCGCTCTCATGGGCCTCTATACAAATGACTTCTGCCGCAGCTGCAGGGACGAGGAGGAGATAGAAAGTGTAGAACACTATCTATGCCACTGTCCCGCTCTGTCGAAAACCAGGTACCGATGTCTCCGCAAACACTCCTTTGGATGCCTCGCGGAGCTAGAATCTGCAAATATAGATGATTTTCTGCGCTACATCAGACAAACGCGCTGGTTTAGCTTCATGGGTGTATGAACTCCGGCCCTAAACACATCGAACCTTGGGGGATCCGTCTGTCTGTCATCACCATATAGAGTTGCAACGTATACGTTGCACTTTGTATGGGGGTGACGGGCGGACGGATCCCTTCAAGGTTTTTATGTGTTTTTGAGGCCTCCTGCCTCGACCCGTCCCAGCGGAGAGGTCGTATGTCAGAAGGTTTCTTACAAAACTTTTTGGGGGATGCGACCTTTCTGCTGGGTCAGGTCGATCTACAGAAAGGGAAATTAGGGCTCCTTTCGTGGTATCACAACGGACCAAACTAAGGCCCACGTGAGCCTCCGCGTGGACTGCGGAGGCAGCCACTTTAACATACATACATACATACATAGATACATACATAATTTGAATTTTATATATATAGATGGATAGATAGATATGGAGGCCACCGATGTGTGGTGCAAAAAAAACGCCACATTTCTGCACTGAATAACTTAATATGTAAAAACGAAAGTGCTCAAAGAAAATTATGAGCAAAATAGGCAAATGTAGCCTTTAAAGCAGAGGCCACACAAATACTAAAACATTTGCATAAGTGTGTGTGAGTGACACTGCAGTGAGTCCCAAAAAAAGTACCTTGTGAAATTATGAAAAAAAGGAAAAGAGTTTGCTTGTTGATTTATTTTGTTTTTGTTTTTATAAAGAGTTTAATTGTTGACTTTTGGTGGATATATTTCGAAATGATTTTTTAAAGGGAAAAGTTTTAACGGGAAATGACTTCATAAGAAAATGTATATTGTGGTTTGTAAAAAAAGTCAAGGTTCATAAAAAAAAATATGGTGTTTCTTCAACACACCTAAGATATTTACTATTCAAATAATAATTTAACTTTTTTTTGTATTTTTTGTTTTTTGAAAAAATATTTGAATTATGATTTGAAATTTTTTTTGCACTTTATCTTAACCACAAAAAAGAAAAAACAATTAAGGAAAAATAAAAGTAGATAATTAAAAATGGCGTTTCTTCAACACACCTTTAAAAAAATTCGTTAAATTCAAATAATAATAGGGTATTTTTTATATTTTAAATATGGATACATATCCAGCACGGCGCCTTAGAATGAAAAAAGATGTACATAACGACAACAATTTAAATATCGGCCGTTACAGCGCATGACAAAAAACTGGTTCTTATATGTTTTCCATGAAAAATAAGAAAATAATTATTCGAGTTTTAAACGCAAATTAAATAAATTACCCAAAGTAGCATTTATGTACTTTTCTTTTGCGCTCACTGTTTTTCTTACTTCGCATTATGACTGAAAAAACGACGAACAACCGAAAGCACAACTTCGTGCCTGCTCATCGTTAGCGTTGGTGTTTGAGTATAATCTCAAAGTGCACAATGTGCAGCTTTTGGCCGCCGCTGCTTTACAGCGCGAACAATACAAACAAAAAAAAAGTTGTATTAAGAGGAAAGATATATGTACCTAGTACATACGCAGAGGAATGGAGGTAGTGCGCTCATATGGAAAAATAGCAAAAATTGGGGCCGCCGTGGTGTAGCGGTTAAGTGTTCGGCCTTCTACACCAAGTCGTGGCGGTTCGATGCCCGACAAAAGTAACATCAAAAATTAGAATTTTTCTAAACGGGGTCGCCCTCGGCAGTAGTTTGGCAAACTCTCCGGGTGTATTTCTGCCATGAGAAGCTTCTCAGCAAAAAATTCATTTGCTTTGCAAGTGCCGTTCGGAGTCGGCAAAAAACTGTAGGTCCCGCCAACTTGTAGGAAAACTCAAAAGCAACACACCACAAGTTGGAAAGAGAAGCTCGGCTAAAAATCTCGTTAGAGGTTATGGTAACCTGTTGGTATTTCGCCGCCATTGGTTTTTTTTTTTTTTTTAGTAAGCTCGGCAGGACTGAGTATATTATACCTTTCATGAATGATATTGAGTGAAATTGTAGGGCATACGAACTTGCGACGCAGGGCACGGCCGAGCAGTTTCTTCGGGATAAAGAGTGCTTATGTATGCCGTTTGCTACATGCAAGCTAATGCTGAAAGAGTACACACTCCACCAAGCCAACAAAATATCGATGCCGGATATCCAAAGAAACCTGGCCGAAATGGGATAATAAAAGATCAAGATTAAGGAGCGTTAGTCCCGGAATTCTGCTATGAACTGACTTTCCTTTTAATACTGGCCTAGGTGTGCCTCTGCGGCAGCCACTTGAACCTAACCTAACATGACTATGACTCACATAAAATAGTGTTTATTTTAGAATAAAATGGCACGATTTTTAATTCCCGATTTCGTCTGCGAACACGGCCTTCTTAAATGATTTTAGCCTCGAAGTCGGAGTTCACTTCACGAAAAAAATCGATTGCGAGTAGCGCCATCACAATTTTGGAATTTATCAGACGTTTTTCCTTTTAGACAGAAGATCAAGGTTATTCTGTATTACGATGCGAAAAGAAGTCCTTTAAAAAAGGTAAGCGATTTGACTTCGAATCGTACTCCCTTTTGGATCTCAATACATTATAAGGCAACAACTTCTAGGCTAAGCTGCCTATCATTAATTCATCCAGAAAAGCGCCTATGCTATATCTGCGGTAACCAGCTAACACGTTTGAAGCATGGCATCTGCCTATCGCAACATTGTCGATCTGGTTGCGTTTTTTTCTCCCGGTGTCGTTTGTTTATTACGGTGTCGTTAGGTTTCAACTTTCCAACAGTGGTTCCGAGATATGGGTAGTAGGAGAGAAGTCAAATATATCCAGCTGAAAATACAGGCCGAAGAAGGACACTTCGTTAATAAACTAAACATCCTGTCGCCCCTGGAGCCGAGCAGCCGGCAGTTGGGCGTCTGTTCTCCATGTAAGGAGCGGTCTGTTTCAAGAAATCTGTGAACTCATCCCTCAATGATTGAAACCTAAGTAATAGTTACTCTAGCATTGATCAAAACATTAACGCAAACAATTATCCAACGCCAGCAAGAACAATTTTTATATACTCTAGTTTTGTTACATTTCCACTCACTTTCTTTTACTTAAAACATTGCGGCAGCGGTTGAAATAATATTGGATTTCATGTTCTTGGTTGCTATATATAAAAAAAAGCAATAAGTAGTCGCAGGCAACACGAATTTTCTACTTTTATTTCGATTTTTCTATTTGTTTATACATACATGCGAATGCAAAACATTGAGTTTGGTTGTTGGTGTTGTTAAACATATCGTGCAAGGCTCGCCTGTTGAGGACACTTTCAAATTGTAGCCTTTACAAGCGGTAAATTATTCCTGCAGCGTCAGTTATGGACCAAGTCACTAGACTTTTGGCACCGAGGCTGTCAGTCGTAGTAGTCAAACAGCAAGCCATCAGCAAAATAGTAATAAAAGTAGCCAACAAGGTGTCACATGCAACATGGATCTACCGTAAGTATGTTTTTCCTAACTATGCCAAGTGGCATCAGCAATGTTGCGGCAGTTAGTTTAGGCCAACTGAGTGACATGAGTTTGTAACACCTTTTGTTGGATAGTTTTTTGCGCTTGCATTTATATTGGTGCAGGTATCCTTATGCATATTAAAGTGTTAGTTTGCGTTTGTGTTTGTCACAGCTGAATATGTGCATACATGTTTCTATTTAATATTTATGCAATTTATGTGAAAATTTGCATAAGGGAAATATGTACGCATGTCAACGAGCGCTATGAATAGGTACGGTGAACAGCGATGGGTTGTTGTAGAGTTGAGTTGTTGGATCATTTCGATGCTAGCAATCAGTGGATTTTGTTTACAGCCCCTAAAGATAAAAAGATACTCAACACTCTCGAAAAAAATCTAAAAATTGAAGGGACATTTTTTTTTAAACTTTTTCTTCAAATTAAATAAACAAAACAAACATAAAATTTAGTAAAATAAAATGGAATGGAATGAAATACATAAAATAAAAAAATAAATATATTTTTTTAGTTTATTTTATTTAATTGAACTTTTGTGCTTTATTCCATTTGATTTTGTTTGATTTTATTTTATATTTTTCTTTTAATTTATAATTTGTTATTTTATTTTTTTGTTGTTTGATTTTATTTTAGTTTTTTTGTTTGTTTTATTTTATTTCTATTTCTATTTTTATTTTTTTGTTTTTATTTATATATTTTTTTAAATTTAAATTCATTCTATTTTATTTTATTGTTTTTTATACCTTTCATGAAGATGAAATGGTATTATAACTTTGGTCCGATGTTTGTAAGTATGAGAAGAAGAAGAGATGGAACCATCAATAAATATACCGAAATGACGAAAGAAAGACGAGCTGAGTTGATTTAGCCATGTCCGTCTGAACGCAAACTAGTCCCTCAGTTTTTGAGATATTTGGCTGAAATTCTGGAGTTTGTGACTTGTGACATGGGGGGAGGGAGGGGTCAAAAACTACCAAAAATCGCGTGACGTCATATATGCATGATCCCTTATTTTAATTAATTGATTTAAATTTTTGTATATTTTTTTGTTTTTTTTTTTTGGTTTACTTTATTTTATTTATTTTGATTTGAAACAGTTATGATACATTTACACTGCACCAAATGCGTCGCATTTGGCGAAGTTATTTCGATAATGTTTGTCCGCAGAATGTATTTGTTTGCCAAATTAGACGAATTTAATTTAATTTGACCTAATTTGATGATCTAATTCAATCTGCGAATGAACGGTCTCGAAAAAACTAGGCAAAAAGTGACGAATTTGGTGCAGTGTAAATGTAGCTTTAGGGTGGATTTTTGGGAAACTTTTTGGTACGTATTGTTCCTTTTGTATTTTCACTAGCAAATGCCCGAGACTTTGTCCGCAGGCAATTTTATATATGTATATAGATCAAAGACTCACTTCCAGAGATACGGACTATCAAAAATTCTATTTGTATGGGAGGTGCAACACACCCTTTATATGTATATTAACCTTTGTATCAATATGACATATCCGGGTATGTATTTTGAACTTTGAAAGCAAATAAAAACTTGTCTAATCTTTTTTGAAAATTCAGACTTCTAGTATTCCAAAAGCTATTAAATAGCTATAAATTGCATAAAAAAGAAATTTCGAAAATTTTTGGTTTGTGGCAATAACTTTTTGGGCTTGGACAGTAAAGATAAATGTATGGGCTATCTTATTCAGCCTTCCAAAGACTTACACCACATTTATTTTTTGACGATTTCGTCGAAAGTTGTGCAATAAAATCTGCTGTTGTTGTTGTTGTAACGAGGTGTAGCCATGCCCAAATGTTAGACAGGGTCACCCCGGGTGTATTGCTCTTGGCCGGGTCGATATAAAAAAAACGGCCGGGGTCGTTTCGGTACGATGGGTACAGCACAAGAGCTGGTACCGTTCTCGTAGATCCGACTATGCTCGTGCTTATTTGCTATGAATCGGCGATAGTAAAACGATGTTGCATGATAAAGAGAAACGTTTGGGCTTTCAGAACCATCATATTAAAAAAATTGGTTTGGTTCACTCATAGGTTTTTTAAGAGGGAGGGGGCAAACTCCTCCCTGACACGCCTTTGTCTTCCAGTATGAGTTTTGGGCCCATCAATGTGAAAATTGACTTTGTACCGAATGACCCAATTTTTTCTGTTTCCAGCTCTTAGACTACAAGTCGGTCTATACATACATAATTTGAATTTTATATATATATATATAAATTTTGTCCCACTATTAGAAAAAATAAGTTACTATCGTCAAGGAAGTCTAAGTTCGGGTAAACCGTACATTAAATACCAAGCGGCAGTTTTCAGAACGGGATAAAAATGCCATGACTTGTCAATAATATAGGACCTAGAATATATGGAAACAATTAACTGAAGAAATTTTCAATTCAATTTTAATAAGTTAATAATAAATTCCGCAAAACTGACGTTACATAAGTCATGTGTCTTCTTAGCATTTTAAGCATCAATTTAACATACTTTCCATAATAGTTATAGCGCGGCTTGGCAACTGCTATTAGAAAAGGTAATACTTGTTTCTGTTAACGAGTTTGTCGAAAATAGGCGTGGTCGGCGGGCGAAGTGTACCAGTTTCATCAGGGTATTTCCTATACCACCAGGAAACCTGCCAAATTTAATCATTCTACTAAAATCAGTTTTAAAGTTATGAATAGTCGAATTATAAAAATCGCCTTAGTTAAAATTACGCGGTGCCACGCCCACTTTTAATATTTAGCAAAAAATCACAATAGAATGACCATGGGGATCCACTTCTACAATTATATCATATTAGCCATTTCAGCATCCGAGGTATGGCAATTTATGTGATTTTCAAAATTTTCGATATCGAAAAAAAGGCGTGTTGGCAATTCTGAAATCCAACTGACCCTTCCTAAAATCTAATTGATAATTCTAAAATCCAATTGACGCTTTCTAAAATCCAATCGACAAATCCAAAATCCAATTAAAGCTTTTTAAAATCCAACTTGAAATGGTGTAGTAGATACTAGTACGCTGGGTATAAAAATAGCAAATCTAATTTGAAACGAGTAGGTCCTATTAGGCACACACTGTTGCTCTACACAATCTCCTTGGTTAATCCGTAACTACCTACCTACATACATACGCAAAAAATAAGTTCAATTTTTTCTGCGTCATGCTTGCACATGTTTAGTTAGTAATCAGGGCTGCCACCGCTTTGCACCTCAACTGAAAACTGTTTTAATTTGCGGTAGGAAATATTCTATTTGAATATTTATGCCTGAGTGTGGCTTTGTATTTGTGGGCGCTGTTATGTCTGTTCATATTATATATATTTTTTGCTTATAAAAAAAAAAAAAAAACTAATGGCGGCGATATACCTACAGGTTATCATCATAACCTCTAACGAGATTTTTAGCCGAGCTTCTCTTTCCAACTTGTGGTGTGTTACTTTTTGAGTTTTTCCTACAAGTTGGCGGGACCTACAGTTTTTTGCCGACTCCGAACGGCACTTGCAAAGCAAATGAATTTTTTGCTGAGAAGCTTCTCATGGCAGAAATACACCCGGAGAGTTTGCCAAACTACTGCCGAGGGGCGACCCCGTTTTAGAAAAATTCTTTTTCTAAATAATTTTTGATGTTACTTTTGCCGGGCATCGAACCGCCACGACTTGGTGTAGAAGGCCGAACACTTAACCGCTACACCACGGCGGCCGCCGCTTTTTGCTTATATTTTCATAAAAAAAAGAAAATGCCAAGTCATAGCATCCACCTATGTACATAAATATCCAATTAGTGCTAAATATTTATAGTTGTTAATCTTTTTTTTAATGTTATATCCTATTAATGACTTTTTGCCACTTCATTCTGTTTATAACCCACATTTTTTGTACCCCGCTGGCTTTGGGAAGTCTAAGGAAATCCGCTTAAATTTTCATTTTTATACCTTTCATGAACATGAAATGGTATTATAACTTTGGTCCGATATTTGTAAGTATGAGAAGAAGAAGAGATGGACCCATCAATAAGTATACCGAAATGATCAGGATGACGAGATGAGTTGATTTAGCCATGTACGTCTGTTTGTCTGTCTGTCTGTCTGTTTCAACGCAAACTAGTCCCTCAGTTTTTGAGATATTTGGCTGAAATTTTGTATGCGGCCACCATTTTCCAATATAGGAATCATTTGTCGGAACCGATATTACATATAGCTCCCATCATCATCATCATTTATTGGCGCTTAACCGCCTAAGCGATTTTGGCCGTTTCGTATCAAAGCACGCCAGTCATTCCTTTTTAGCGATAACGGACGCCAATTGGAAACCCCAAGGGAGTTCAAGTCATCCTCCACCTGTTGTTTCCATCTCAGTCGAGGCCTCCCCCTTCCTCTGCTGCCGAATTCAGGCGACGATAGGAAAACCTTCTGTGCTGGAGCTTCTTTGTCCATTCTCATAACATGGCCCAGCCAGCGGAGTCTTTGGGCTTTAATTCGCTGGACTATGGTCAGATCTGCGTAGAGCTCGTACAGCTCATCGTTAAATTTCCTTCTATACTCGCCGTTGGCATCACGGGAAGGACCATAAATCTTCCGGAGAACTTTTCTCTCAAATACTCCAAGGGCCATCTCATCTTCTCTTGACATTGTCCATGAATCTGAGCCATACATCAGGACAGGTATGATGAGAGACTTATAGAGCGTGATCTTTGTTCTTCGAGAGAGGACTTTACTTCTCAATTGCCTACTCAGTCCAAAGTAGCACTTGTTGGCAAGAGTGATTCTCCGCTGGATTTCTAGACTGATATTATTTTCGGTGTTGATACTGGTTCCCAAATAGACGAAGTCCCTCACAGTTTCAAATTTGTAACTATCAACAGTGACATGGCTGCCAAGGCGCAGGTGCGCCGATTCTTTCTTTGATGACAGCAAATACTTCGTCTTGTCCTCGTTCACGGCAAGACCCACTTTTTTCGCTTCCTTATCCCGTCCAGAGAAGGCAGCGCTTACGGCGCGGTTGTTAAGGCCAATGATATCAATATCATCGGCATACGCCAGCAATTGCACGCTCTTGTAAAAGATTGTACCATTGCGGTTTAGCTCTGCTGCTCGAATTATCTTCTCCAGCATCAGATTGAAGAAATCGCATGAAAGGGAGTCGCCCTGTCTGAAGCCTCGTTTGGTTTCAAATGGCTCAGAGAGGTCCTTCCCGATTCTGACGGAGCTGTTGGTATTGCTCACCGTCATTTGACAAAGCCGTATAAGCTTTGCAGGGAAGTCAAATTCAGACATGGCGGCATACAGGCAACTCCTTTTTACGCTGTCAAAAGCGGCTTTAAAATCGACAAAGAGATGGTGAGTGTCGATTCTCTTATCATGGGTCTTCTCCAGGATTTGGCGTATCGTGAAAATCTGGTCGATGGTAGACTTACCAGGTCTAAAGCCACACTGATAAGGTCCAATCAGTTTGTCTACGATGGGCTTCAGCCTTTCACACAACACGCTAGAAAGAACCTTATATGCGATATTAAGAAGACTAATTCCGCGGTAGTTTGGGATATCGGGTTCAACATCTCCCTCGCAATTTAGCAGTGAGGAGAAGTGCTCCCTCCATAATTTAAGTACACTTTGAACGTCGGTTACCAGGTCGCCATTATTGTCCTTACAGGAGCTTGCCCCGGTCTTAAAACCTTCCGTCATCCGCCGGATCTTTTCATAGAATTTTCGGGCATCATTCCTGCCAGCCAGCATCTCAAGCTCCTCACACTCACGCCTTTCGGCCTCACTTTTCTTTTTTCTGAAAAGGCGTCTCTCTTCCTTCTTTGCCTCACGATATTGTTGCCATACACTGCGGGTTGCGCCCGTTCGCAACGTCTCCTTGTAGGCAGCGCCCTTTTTTTTCGAGGCAGTTTGGCATTCCTCATCGTACCAGTTGTTCTTGCGGGCTCGCTGGAACCCTATAGTGGCCTCAGCGGCGGTACGCAATGAGTGAGAGATATGCTTCCATTGCTCGGTTACATCGTTAGGTCGAGGATTGCCCTCTGCTAGCAGGTGTGAGAGTCGAGTTGTGAAATTATCAGCTGTCTGTGTCATGCGCAGCTTCTCGACGTCAAACTTTCCTTCCGTTACTGTGCGCACTTTCTTCATTGCACAGAGGCGTGTGCGTATCTTGGCTGCGACAAGATAATGGTCAGAGTCAATATTGGGACCACGCAGTGTACGCACGTCCAGAACGGTGGAGCTATGTCTGCCGTCAATCAAGACATGATCAATCTGGTTTCTAGTTCTTTGATCAGGGGACAGCCATGTGGCTTGGTGTATTCGCTTATGCTGGAACCTGGTACTACTGATGACCATATTGCGAGCAGCGGCGAAGTCAATGAACCTAGTGCCGTTGGGGGATGTTATATCGTGGAGACTGAATTTTCCAACTGTGGGACCAAAGACTCCTTCCTTGCCCACCTTGGCATTAAAGTCGCCGAGCACGATTTTGATATCATGCTGTGGGCAGCGATCATAAGTCTGTTCAAGTTTATCGTAGAAGGAGTCCTTCTCTGCGTCGTCCGTCTCCTCAGTCGGCGCATAGGCGCAGATAAATGTTATGTTGAAAAACCTCGCCTTGATGCGGATCGCGGCGAGACGCTTGTTCACAGGAGTGAACGCTAATACTTGGCGGCGAAGTCTCTTTCCCACCACGAATCCTACACCACGCGCTTTGCCGCGTGTCTGGCCACTGTTGTATACGTCACAAGGACCGATGGTCGTCTTTCCTTGCCCCGTCCATCGCATTTCCTGCAGGGCGGTGATGTCGGCCTTTGCGCCTACGAGGGCATCAACCAGTCGGGCAGCGGTACCGTCCCTTGAAAGGGTCCGGACATTCCCGGTACATGCCCTAATATCCAAATCGTTATGCCTTATTCGTTTTGCCGGGTCGTCAACATTAAAGGGGGTTCTCATCCGAGGCTTTGTATATTTTTTCATTGGAATTAAGTTTTTTACGTGGCGGGTCCCAAACCCAGCGCACAACCCGTTTCGGGGTTTTGGAAAATATTTATATAGCTCCCATACAATCGATTATTCCGATAAACGGATTTTGGGCTATAACTCCTGTAATTAAAGAGGTAGGAACGTGAAGTTTTGGAGGTATCGCTATTTTTATGTGTGAAATATTGATGTTGAAAATCATCGAGATGGGATAAATATTTCGCATAGCCCCCATACAATCGATTGTTCCGATAATTTCGGATTTTGGTAGATAACTCCTGTAATTATATAGGTAGAAACGTAAAATTTTGGAAGTATCGTTATTTTTATATGTGAAATATCGATGTTGAAAATCATTGAGATGGGATAAATATTTCACATAGCTCCCATACAATCGATTATTCCGATAAGCGGATTTTGGGCTATAGCTCCTGTAATTAAACACGTAGGAACGTGAAATTTTGGAAGCGTCGCCATTTTTATAAATATATCCCATAGCCCCCATACAATCGATTGTTCCGATAAACGGATTTTGGTAGATAACTCCTGTAATTATATCGGTAGGAACGTGAAATTTCGTAACTGTTGCTATTTTAGAATGTGGAATGTCGATGTTAAAAATCAATGAGATTGGACCAATATAACACATCGCCCCCATATAATCGATAGTTCCGATAATTTCGGTATGAGGTAAAGTTAAATTCACACAGGCTGTACTGGGATCAAACAGTGAAAATCGTGACGCTTATTCATGAAAGGTATTTAGCCTTCGGCACTGCCGAAGACAGCTTTCCTTACTTGTTTCCCTTTGACTTCGCTTGAATAAGCTACAAACTTCACAGATTTTTATATATGTTTTATGTGCGATACATTCATGCTCATGGGACATTCTTTATAAAATTGAACGGACCTATTCTTTCTTTTCTCTTTGATTCCTTATCTACTTATATATCTATGTAGCTGTTTTTTGTGAGACGAATTGAATTTTTGTTACATTTTGACAGTTTATTCTTTGAATAAGTCCTATCGAGATAGGCTATATTTTTCCCGCTAGATGGCGTTAGTGTTGTCATGTTTACAAAATCTGTACTTCATATCAGTTTGTTAACTAGATTACAATTTTAATTCTCATCAAACAGCTAATTCGCAATAGACCAGTTTTCCACCTCCAACCACTTCGTTTCAGGTCGCGTATTTGATTACTACACAAAGGATAAAATAAACGAGTTTGTGTTGTTGCTTTGTAGGTAATTCGATAAATAAGTGAGTTTTCTAAGTCCAATGACTTGTTTGTTTCTGCAAAGTGAATTATGAATTCGTTTATGTATGGTTTATACCTGGCTCAATACTTCCAATAAAACAAGTTTCCGTGCGATCTATTAAACCATCACCTTAAGCAAGCATGTCTGTACCCACACATTCTCTTTTTTATTTATAAATCCGGTAATATCTCGGGAGTCGCTTTACCCGCATGGATAGGGATAGCACTGTTTAAATAAATTTAATATAGAAAATATTGAACAGTATATCGAATATTGTCGAAACGCCAAACATTCAAAATTCGAACCACTGCTTTTTTCTCTTCTATACACCACATGTAAAACCTCTCGCAAACAGTGTATATTTGAGCTGAAAACAAAAACAGAACAGTTCGCCTTTGCATTTCGATTCAATTATATGCCCCAAAAAAATTCATATGGGTTTATATGTCCCAGGATACAAGTACGAATTTTCAATATTTGAGTATGCAGAACATAATTTTTTGCCCAATATTTAGGAAGGAGACAAATTTTTCGTTGGGACAAATCTCGTTTCTCAAATAAAACTGCGTCCCGAAAGGTTTAAGTCACATGATTTTCCGTTTTTTTCTTTTTTGCGGTTATTGAATAATATGTCTTGGAAAGATAAGTATAAGCTGTAATTAATCTTCGTTATCGCTAACGCCATACCCATAACGCTAATCATCTGTTCCTACCAAACTTATGGAAATCAATGTAATCGATTATACTAACGCGATTATGCTTACGCATTTACATTGTTTTCCAAAGAGTGGCTGATTAGCGTTATGGGTACGGTGACCATCCGTTCTGTTTTTGGCAGAACAGTTCTGTTTTTAAGGAGCTTGTTCTGCGTATTTTTTTTCTAAGGAAAAATAACAGAAATGTTCTGTTTTTAAGCAAATGTTCTGTTTTTGTTCTGCTTTTTTGGCCGGCAACCTTTTTTAACAAATGCAATGAGTAGCTCTGTAAAGTTAGTTTGCTCAATAATTTCAAAACTTTATGAAAAATTTAAAATCTTTCAAAATAGTTTAAAAATAATTTAGTTTATGTTTAACGCGGTCAAGTGCTTCAGCGAAATCAAAAATTGAGTATGTTAAAATGCAAAAACGTACCCAATTTGGAAGTTCCGTACCCGGAAAAAAATTCGTACCAAAAATGGTACATTTCCGTGGTTATGGTAGGTTTTAAATAACCAAGGAAATGTCTCTCACCATCAAGAAATACTATTCACAAAGAGGAAAAATATACTTAAAAAAAAATTACTTTCAATTGATGCACTTTGGTTGAAATTATTTGAGATTGCAATTTCAATGTTTCTAAGACGTTGGCAACATTTTTTACTGCAAAGAGATGATTACGCCGTGAAAAACACACATTCCAAATATTGAGAGTGTAACCCCAAATAGTTTATAGCATAGGCCGGCAATTACTTTCATGGGAGGAAAACTCCAATGCTTTAACATAGCAAGCGCTTTCTCCCTGCCGACTACTGGTTTATAGCCGGGTAGGGAAATTTTCACGTGAAGGCAATACCAAGCCTTAAGTAAAAAGAGTTCTGTTTTTTCAAAAAAAATTTATGGTCACCGTAGTTATGGGCATGGCGTTTTCGATAAGAAAGATTAATTTTTCCTTAAATCTTGTTAAGAGAATTAACCAAGAAGCTTCAAATGCGAAGCGGAGGATGACTTGGCTCTATCTGAGCGACATAATGACAAGAAGAAACCAGTGTGTTCTACAAAAAAATTAATGCGGATTATAGTGAAATAGGATTGCATCATCCATTTGAATGAATTGCACACAACAAATTTTGGAATAAATTTATTGGCTATTCAGGACGTTTTTTTTTTGCAGTTTCAGTTCAGTTTTTTGCACATTTAAACAATAATGAGATGGCCCTTGGAGTATTTGAGAGAAAAGTTCTCCGGAAGATTTATGGCCCTTCCCGTGATGCCAACGGCGAGTATCGAAGGAAATTTAACGATGAGCTGTACGAGCTTTACGCAGACCTGGCCATAGTCCAGCGAATTAAAGCCCAAAGGCTCCGCTGACTGGGTCATGTTATGCGAATGGACAAAGAAGCTCCAGCACAGAAGGTTTTCCTATCATCACCTGAATTCGGCAGCAGAAGAAGAGGGGAGGCCTCGACTGAGATGGAAACTACAGGTGGAGGACGACTTGAACTCCTTTGGGGTTTCCAATTGGCGTCAGTTATCGCTAAAAAGGAATGACTGGCGTGTTTTATAGGCAACGGCCAAAATCGCTTAGGCGGTTAAGCGCCAATAAATGATGATGATGAACAACACAAGTAAGTAGAGAAACAAATCGTGGATATGTACCCAACAAAACATGGTGGGTATGTTCAAAGTATATCAATTTTGGGGATTTCCTCACGAACGGGACATTATGTGAAACTTGTTACCATAGATTCGTGCTCAGCATGAAGACCCCTTAAGAAATCATTTAGGGTTTTTGTATTTGTATTATAAATACAGGATAATCTAACTATAAAAAACTATAAATTATTTTATTTAATAGAAGAGTGGGAATTTTTTTTTTTTTGTAAAGTATAGTGTTTACCGATGTATGCAAGTAATGAAAGCCCTCCACTTCAACAAGCATACAAAAGTTATTGCTGACAAGATTTGGTGGTCAAATGTATCCTTTTATCGAGGTTTGAAAGGGTTGAGATGAAAAACGACCGGGTGCGATTTTTCCAAAAACGAAGTTTGATAGGTACTCTGGGTGGTCACACTAAATTTCCCGGAGTAGTATTTTTTTATATAATTCATGGAGAAAACGTAACCTAAGCTTGAGAACTATAGGCTGTAAAAAAATAACTATTTTTTATTGTCGGTGGAGAACTTTGTAACAAATAAACGGTAAAAAAAAATTTTATACGCATACTCAAGTTTTTGAGATAAATCCTCAAAAATCCATACGTGGCATATATTTCCATGTAATTTCCAGAGCTAGTTTTACAATCACGATATCTCAGAACTGGTTACTCTAAGAAAAAAAAATGTCAGGAATATATTTGTAGAGAATTTACAGGTTTACAACTTGGTCTCAGGTAATTTTGACCTTTGACCCCTAACAACTTTTTTTTAGGACACATGGGATCGATGGGGACTTTTGAGTTTTTTTTTCTGAAACTGTATGCAAAAATTTGGGAATTTTTGTTGTTACAAATGTCTATATTATACTTATTCGACAAATTAAAGAAAAGCAGGACTTTCAAAAGTCTCCAAAATCGCCGCACATTTTCAAGAAATCTTATTTCAATTAAAATTATATGTGCAATTTAAAACTAGTTGTCCTATTTGAAGAAGAATATCCCATATGTAAATAAATATATTTAAAACTATATAATTGGAGAGTAGTATAAACGAAAGTATGTAGATATATGTATATGTATGTAAATATATTTAATATTTTACACAAACAAACAATGTGTGCCTTTAATGGTAAATGATAATTGTTATCGCAGTACCTAACTATTAATTCCTTTGGTTTTAACAATAATTTGATGTCGCTTTGTGCAAAATTAATTATTTCATATAAGATAGATATTTACATTCAAACTATGTGTTTGTTTGTCTGTTTATAATTTTCTGATTTAGTTACTGTAGCTACTGTTGGATTTAAATAATGATTTTGCTAAAATATTTATATTTTAATACAAATAATCAATTTTAATTTAAACAAATGTTTTACTTTGTGGCAAATTAATAGATAAAAGCCAGAATTATCATTTATAAGCCAGTAATTGAGGTAACCAGATGTCACAATTATGGTAAGCTAACATTATAATACATGGTTACATATTAGTGTTCTGCTAAGTTTTTCAAGTATCCTGCATGTATAGTAGACGGGATCAAAAAACGACTTGACCAAAATCGACAAGCCGGTGATGATTTAAAATGTTTTAATAACAATAAATATTTAAATGTATGATAAATTATGGGTTTCCTGCTGATTGACTTTTTAACAGCATTCGCATTTCATGTTGCATATTTTATGGCAAAAGTAAAAAGTAGCCCTACTGATTACACTCACTGTTGCGACTGCATAAAAAATGAGACAATAAAAACTAATAAAAGCCCACTACAGCAAAGCGATTGTAATGCAATGCGACGTGGGTTGGAGAGGGGCGTGTCGCTGCATGATGCAACACAATACCGTCAATGTAAGGTTTTTCAAGCTGCAGCTGCAAATGGCGAAACGGAAATGTGGATGCATAAATTTCACACTTTGCGGCTTACAAGTGTCGAGCATGAAAACGACTACGAAGCATAATAGCAAAACAAAAAAAAAAAAAAAAACAGTTGAACTTTGGCGGTTATGCTGCTGGCAAAACATTGTAGTATACTTTTGAGCGCGTGTCGTGGATGAGTTGCAGCGCAGAGCGGCGTAAAAACGATACAGAATACAACAACACGAAGAAATATGCAACAAAAGGGCCGAAACCAATAAATGTGCATATGTACATACCCTGGAAAATTCGAGCAGCCTAGGATGAGTGTGTGACTAATGACAGTTATGATCAGGATTCAGGTTACATGCAAAAATATCACGCCTAAAAGTATGCATTATACATTACGGTTATTACGGGCTTTAGGGAGTACAAAATAAAATAAAGCAAAAACATGAACTAATATCAAAAAATTCCCATGCGTGTTAGGGGCTTAGAATATGCCCGAGGTAGGCATACCGGTCGTAAGAGGCGACTAATATGCACGTAGTAACTCAATGGTTGATCTACGGATATGATGCCTCTCACCTGTCATTACCCATCTTCTCCTTCCTTTTGAATGGAGGGATGACATGACCTAGAAGGTTCCACTGGTCACACCAAATCGCTAACACGACACGCAAGGGACCGGGTACATATCCGGCCAAGGACTGTCAATTTCGGTAGGACTCCCCAAAACCTTCGGGGAGTATTTTTGCTGTTAACAACAACAACAACAACAACAATATCAATAAAAATAAATCAACTAAGAAAAAATCAAAAGAAAAGAAAAAAAAAAAATAAATAAAGGAATAAAAAAAGGTAAATAATAACTAAAATAAAAAAAATCAAAAGGAAATAAAAAAATATAATAAATAAAAAAGTAAAAGAAAAGAAAAAAATAAAATATAAAATTATATAAAAAGTAACAGAATATAATATAAAATAAAATAATATAAAATCAAAATTAAATAAATTTAAATAAAATTAAAGAAAGTGAAATGAAATGAAAAAGCAAATAAAAAAACCGCGTGTAGTCAGTTCACGTGAAGGAAGTTAATTCTTAAATTCAGAAATAACGAAATATGAATAAGATGAATTCGAACCTTGTAATAAAATTTCATTAAAGCAACCGAAATAGTGGTCGAGATAAGAAAGAATAAATAAAATGCGGTTAGGTGGCAACCCTAAGCTTCAACCCTGCTAAATATGTCATCGTTGGAATACTGCGAAAATACCTTTCGTTTGATACCCATATTGGCATATGTACATATCTCTATACTTAAAAAAAAATGGGATAGGTAGCAACCCTGTAAACCGACATCGTGGTGAAAATCACCTACGCCTGAAAGTCTGCAACATACCCCTTAAAGTCGGCTACAATTTGCTTTTCCGTTGCATCTTCAGCCATTTTCTAAAATTTTACTCTCAATCAAAACTTCATATCGCCACTTAAAAGTTAACTTCAAAAATAAATTGAATAAAATGAAATAAAGGTTTTGTTAGCCAGTGAAAAATCGCTATTTTATGGACTAATTACCCTGCAGCGAAAGCAACTAGTAGAAAACTTCTTTACAACTAGTTGGTGCACCGGGCTCAACTAGTCAGTGTTTTGTCTTTTTTCCATATAAGCAACTCGTATTTTTTACGTGTTGATATGCTACGAAATGTCAATTGTCACATTTCGACCAGAACATACCAGTCATCTACTAGTCATGGCATACTAGAATTATACTAGTTGTAAAATACCAGTCCTATACTAGTTCAACGTAGACTAGTATGATTTCCATAAAATGAACTAGTCCCATAGTAGTCCTTTTTGCTTCTTTTTTCTCTTATAATTCACAGATGCTTTTTCGTAATAGGGTTAATACAAATAGTCGCTGCTTTCTTAAGAATAAACATGAAAAAAGGCAAATGGTAAACTAAAGGGTAAGTCATGAAAATTCTGGTTGAAACCATACTAGCGTTTGTTTGTATTAGCCCTATTACGAAAAAGAATCTGTGAATTATAAGAGAAGAAAGAAGTAAACGAAATGAATGAATTTTGTATTCATCCAGAATAATTTTATTGTATACTAGTATTAACTGGATATTTCCTGACTAGTACGCATTCAGCCAGAAAATACTAGTATACTAGTATTTTTCTAATTAGTTTGAGGTTTCGCTGCAGGGTAGATTTCACCTCGGAAATTCTAGTCGTCAGCTAGTTTCCCCCGTACCTTTTGAAGCGTTTTACTCCAGGGTAAATAAAGGCCGCGATAGCGATGTTAAATTGAAGGTGGTCGGTAAGGGCATATAATTGATGGGTGGGCCAGATGGCAGCTCGCCAAGATAGCTGCTGCTGAAGGTTGCCACAACATCCAAACAAACACACGTACACGATTTTATGCATCAAGCTCTGTTTGTTGCTGATTATGCATATGTATTTATGAGCGCAACCCTCATTATTGCACTTGTTAGTTTACGAAGATGGTGTTGTTGGGCTGTGGCCTACAATCTCTTCTCCCAATACTTATTCTTTCAGTGAACTATTAGCACTATCAGGCTACTGGAAAATTTGTTTGTGCAACAAAAATTGTGGCAAACCAAAGGAAACACGAAAAGCTGTCGACGATAATTGTCATAATAATTTATATGAAGCAGGGGCGCAGCCAGAAGAAAATATTTGGGGTGGCTTTTAATTTTTTTCTTTTTAATATTTCCCTAGCAGAACTATTTACAAAATTATTTTATAGCGCCAGTCAGCAGTAGCGTAAAGAAAGCATTTAAAAAAGATAATTATACATTAGACTGGGCCAAAAATTCAAAATTTCGTTTTTTTTTTCAAAAATTATATTTATTTTTCAAAAATTATATTTATTTTTCTTTTGTAAAAAGGTGAAAAAAATTACTGTAATTTTTTCAGATTTTTAAATTAAATCACTACGCTGAGAGAAATGCATTGAATGTTGTGACAATATCACTATTGATAGCGACGAGTTTGATGCAATATTCATTCAGAATGAGCGAGTTATCAAATATTATTTGCTCCCAATAAACAGGAAAATGACATGTCAACCATTTCGATATGATGTACAATTTTTTATATTTATGGATAGAATACTAATATATTTGAACGGCATGTCAATATCTATGGTCGTGATATGAATTTCTATTGTCGGTATATCCATATCCATATTTACTGTATAGTAATAATGCTAGAGACAGCGTATTAATATATATGGGCGAAATGTAAATTTTTCTGGGACGCATAATCATAATAGTTCAACAATTTTTACTATGGATTTCCTAACAATATTACAACTTGTTGGAGCGGTTTTTTTAAATTCAAAATTTTTTGAATTTCTTATGATTGAACATTTTTCTAAAAATTCTAAAATATGCCGTAGCCGAATGGTAGAATACTGGGCTAACGTGCCAGAGGAGCATGGTTCGAATCTTACTGAAACCAGATGTGAAATTATGTAAAATTTTGTTTTTTTAAACTATTTAGAATTTATCAATAGTTTATATGGATACCATTTCAATAGTGATTTATCAAAAAAGAATTGATGAAACATCCATATTCATTGATGGGACAGGAATATCAATTTTTATTTATTGTGATATCAATAATTATGGATGTTCGATCCATAGATTTCCCTCCGTGTAACCTTCACAAAATAATATTGGAATTTTTTAAACGGTTAGGGCCGAACCTCGGGCCCGTTGTTATATTCTGATATCGAATTCGGATTCAGCATCCAATTTCCCTTAAGGATATGTATTTAGCTTTATTCGATGTTGATTTTTTCATGTTTCGCAAATTTTCAAACCAAAATCAGGAATTCTGAGAAAATTTCAGTCTAGATAGCTTTTATAGCTTTTTCCTACAAAAATATGCTCAGGTGTTTTTTCAACAATGATTTGTCGTTTTTATACCAAATTGGAGGTTAAGTCTGTAAAATCTAAACTAGCGATGATAAACCTCTAGACTTTAATATAAAAATCTGAAAAATTACAGTAATTTGTTCACCTTTCTTAAAAAGAAAATCAATATAAATTTTGAAAAAAAAAAAAATAACCAAATTTGGTATTTTTGGCCCAGTCTAATATACATACATACATAGATACCTGCCAATAAATATTACTTTATAGGTTTGTTTATTGGACTGCTCTAGCTTACGCCAGATTGAGATATTTCACAAAATTGTGTTTAACGAACACTTTTCTTGCTCTAGGTTGCTCTATCTTTTGTTTCATGAGTACGCTCAAAACAAAACTAGAGTAATCCAGATCACAAATTTCTGTTCTAGCTTTTTTTATGGAGTAAGTTAGAGCAGAGAAGCAATTGTCAGTCAGCAAAAAATAAATTTTTTGAAAATTTCAAAAAAATTAGCTTGCAAGAAAATCAATAAGGGTATTCGTGTATTTTCTTATTTGCATCGTATTTATGCTATACCTCTTAAATTTACGATATCGTATATCATGTGTCAAAATTTGTATGAAAAATGTTTAGCACATTCATCGTAAATTTAAGCATCAAATTTGGCTCGTAAACGACGTGCTAAATATACGAAGTCAAAAATTAATGATTGACATCTCATTAATTAAATTGAAATTTCAAATAAAATAATTTAAAAATTTTGAAAATTTCACGAAAAAGTTTTAAATTGTGTTGGAACTTGGAAGTGTGTGACAGATCTAGCTTTCTTAGGTGAAAACGTTGACTACATGTCCCGCATAACACCCAGTGAGGGTTCTTAGGTTCTCCCTTCTTAAGTTAATAAGCTGGGCCGATGTTCTTGGTGTAGATTGTAGAAAGAATTTTGTTTAGAATTTTTCAAAATTTTTAATTTTTTTAAATTCTTCTGGCGTTTGATTTGTTTATTATTTATTTATCAAACAGCTGATATACGAGTATGCACTTACCCAGCCAGCACATTTTAAAAATTTGTAACAAAGATTCAAGTATCACTCTCCAGATAATTAAAAACTATAATTTATGATCATTTTATGGCCGTATTTTTTTAATCCATTTTAAATTAATTTTTTCATATTTTTTTATATGTATATTATAAATATTGTTTTAATCTTTAGAAATCATTTTCTAATCCATTTGTTTTTGTATTTTTTTTAAGCTGCACAAGAGAAGAGCCGCCAAACCAGCAGGATAGTGAGAGCATATTGATGGCAAAAGGAAAAACGTTCGACGTTTTCAATATATTTTTTATATTTAAATATCAGGGCCCTTCTCTCTAAATTTTTCATAAAAAAACACAACAAATTGTTAGACTATTGTCAGAAGTTTTTTCATGCAACACATGCAACATGAGTTTTTTATTCTTGCAACATGTGTTTTTTGTTCTTGCATGAAAAAAACTTTTGACAATAGTCTAACAAATTCTTTATTTTTTATGAAAAAAATTAGATAAACCCTATTATTTCTCTGAATTTTCTGATAAGAAAAAATATTTGTCTATAAGAAAAAAAAAATAAACAGTAAACAAGAATTTTAAAAGGTAGAAGTTCAATATTTAGCCACCCAAAGAGCTCCGATATGATCATAAAATATGATTAAAAACTCATGTTTAACTTTATTCGAATGTCAGAAATTAATAATCTAAATGATTCAAAAATGATTTCGAAGATTAATTTTGATCATCCAAAAGAAACATATTTGATTATTCCTTTGTTCATTTGTATGATAATATAATCACAAAAAAAGAATGAAGTTGTACTAAAATTCAAATAAAGGAATATTCCAAATTCAATCTTAAAAATGTTATTTGGGTTAAATCTAAAACACAAATGCTTAGCAAGGGCGTTCGTATAAGAACTGTAGTAAACTCGTAAATATACGAGATTCGTAAACTTAAGACATAACACGAATACCCTTAATGTTTTTGTATACGTGAATTTGCATTAATTTTGAAGATTTAAACAAAAAAGCAAATAAAAAGAAACTATCGAGATTCAAGTGTTTCATGGCATTTCTGCTCTGAGTTGCTCTATTTCTATTTTGACAGCTGCCCTGCTCTGCTCTGCTCTAACCTGCTCTGAACTTTTTTTTGGTCAGTAAAAAAACCTTATATTGACTTATATAACAAGGGCCAGCCTTCTTTTTTCTGTTTGTCATTGAATCTATTACACTGCGCAACACGAAAAAAATACCTGGGACGAGATAGCATTTTCTGTTAGATCTCAATGAGATAAGAAGAACTGCGTAAAAGAAATTTGCCGGACACCCTCAAAATCTTGAGTTAGGGGTCAAAACCGGTTTTTCGTACCTTGCACACTTATGACCCTGTATCTTAGGTGTATGGATGTAATAGCCATGGATTGCGTCAATATGGATGTAAAGCTTAGGCCCCTGTTATGGAATTCACGTACTTCGATTTTCATGCAATCGAAATTTTTGCAAACATGTCATGAAAACTAGTTTTCACATATACAGTTTTATATCTCAGGGGTGGTTTAAACCCCCAAAACCACCCCCTGGCTGCGCCACTGATATGAAGCATAAAAAAGTGTTGTTGTTGGAATTTTCTAGAATATAAATATATTTATTTTAATTTATCAACACTATTATAAACATGTAAGGAACGCCAAATTCGTGAGAAACCGGAAATAATATACATACTTAGTTAAACCAGATATTTTTGGGCTTCCAGATCGAATTTCTTTTATATGATTTGATGTTTCAAGCATTTGCGCATCTACATATTCCCTATAGTTTCTACTTCCCTGTACACAGGAAGTCATGTTTATTAAGTAGTTTTTTTAAAGCTTTAAGAAATTTTGTTACATTTCTCTTTACTCGCATTATGATCTTTTATCTTCTGTTATGATTTATTTGTTTTTCTAACTCTTTACCACTCCAGTTTTGCCTTTATGTTCAGTTATTCAATAAGTACAAGAATTTGCTTTCTGTTAAGTCGGCAGCTGCTTTTCCTAGTTTTACTCACATTTTTATAACTTTAGTTGTGATATTTTTTGCTTTGTTCATCTGTTCGACTTTTGCTTCGCTTTTGCAATGCCAATCAATGTTTTGAAATCCCTTTGTTATGCAAAATAGCTTAAACAGAGATTTGAAGACATGCATGGATGAAGGGGGTATGTCGCATTTTGAGTGAAACGAGAAAATCGGCTTTAAAGTTTTGCTTAAACATTTGAGGTTTTTTCGAATCTTTATGGAAAACTGACAAAAAAATTATGCAAAGCCATAAAAGACGTTGCATAATATGCAATAAAAAGCATAAGTTTATATTTAGTGTTTTATATAAAAAATAGGAACATACCCCCTTCTTCCACAATTAATATTGAAAAGTTGTGTAGATACCCCCTTCATCCATGAATTATCTTCTACAATTTTCACGATAGGCAGATTCTGATAAGACAGAAATATAGATCTGCATAAACACTATTCACCAATGCCAAAAACAGAAATTGAGTGAGAATGTGACATACCCCCTTCATCCATGCATGTCTTCATTTGTTATAGTAACAAAGTAGTAGGTCAGCATTCTGTTATTGCAATTTTTTCTGCTGGCATAGTCTTTTACTCACTCAATTTTTACATTTACTCTCACATATACCCCTAAGAAGGTTACTTCGTTAGCAAAGCGTGAAAAGCAGATATGCTCAACTGTGCTTTGACTCAATGTGCTTTCATGTTTTTTTTTTCGAAAATTTGTATAAATACGGTTTTGTTGCACTTTTAATGCGTTTACTCGCTTCATGACTCTTATTAATACTTTGCAAACATTTTCTCTAAATTCGACAGCTTATCTATTATATATAAATGCGCAAACATAACAGCTTTATCCCTTTTTTGCAATAACCATAATTCTAAGGTATATAAAATTTGGTATGTATCGATATGTCTCGCCGAGCAGGGTGTGCGACAACAAACCAAAAATTTAAAAAAATTAATTATAATATGCTTTGAAAATCACACCACTACAAGTGCTATACACGCATTCGCTTTATAGAGCCGCTGTTATGGGTGTATGTAGGTATGACCACTTGCATTGTTGTGTTTGCATTCATTGCAGTAGGGTGAGTAGTTTTGTTGGCAGCAATAAGATAACATGAGCCAGCGCGTCAACTTTATTGAGCTTAGGTACAAACAGTGTTTACAAAAACAAAATCGTGCGTGGGGATTCAGAGAAGCAAATGGGCAAATCCGCCGTAGTGTTACATTTTTGGATACTCGGATGCTACACATGGGTTAATGAATTAAAGCCGGTAAAAAGCATATGGATATTTAGTTTGACGTATTCACTATCACCTCTGAAGATATGGATGGAAAAAATGTAGACAAAAAGTTTTTTCAGAACTTTGAAGAGTGAAAAACGTCGATTTTTTTTCGTTTTTTCAAGTGATACTCGTTTTTTTTTTTTTTTGGTATTTGTTCTATAAAATTTTGAGGCATTAATGTATCGCTTTGAAGTTTTAACTGGGTTTAGTTTTTGAGACGGAGATTCTAAAATTGTAAGCGGGGTTAATGTGCTACTCCAATATTTAAAGTTATCATCAATGAAAGTAGCGTTACTCTATTTTTGGCCTTTTTCAATATTTGTTAATTTGTGCTTACAAGTTTTTGAGGCAACAGAGTATTAAAATTTTGGTTATACGCGATGATAGCCTATTATACAGCAAAACTTTCGGTGGTTTTGAATTTGATGTGCTCTCTGCAGTTTTGAAGTTAGAGGCAGAAATGTCAAGGTACTTTGCTGCGTAATTTTTTTTCGGTAGCATGTTTTTTTGTTGGCACAGCTACAGTGTTACTTTTATTACATGTTACTCTTTTGTAATTTGTTGTCCCACACTACAGTAGTATAAAACCAAATGCCTCATTTTGAAAGATTAACATAACGAAAGTTATTGAAATTTGTACAAGGGGCAAATATGGGAAATTTTCGAGATATATCAGAAGCCGTAAAAAAATTTGGAAAAATATATCTAATTACTTCCAAACTAATTTTTATTCAAACGTTAGTGAAATGAAACACAAATTAAGTATAATAATTAAAAAAAAAAAACATGCAAGTATACATATCATCATTATTTCTCTGTAATAGCCTTAAAGTTAAAGCTTTCATAATGGTCCCTTTAGTGAAGAAACTTAAAGTTCTCCTGTTCGTTAAATAAAATTTAACGAAAAGCTGGAGAACAGAGGTCAGATAAAAATATGTATTACGTCCGACTATCTCATAACTGTAATTGAGCCAATAATAGGAAAAAAAATTATTGTTGTAAAAATTGTTTAGACAAGTTTTGTGGGTCCCTGGGTCCAAATATCGGAATACACCTCCGAAGAAGTAGAAATATCGATATGAGAACCATAGTACATCAAAGCTCTCTTCAGTACCTTTCAGTACCAACTTGGCACTAAAAAATATTTGACGGTTTTTCGGCTATATATTTTTAACGATATCTCCAAAACCGGATGTCGGATATCAAAAAAATTTGGCCTAAATATAAGCTTCTTATATCTCCACACGCTGCTAAAATTTGACTTGAATTTATATATATTATCTCCGATCTATTGACTATATCTTTTTGAGGCATTATGTAAGACGAATTACGCCGCTATATTTAAGCTCCTCTTTATCTACCAATGTACCAGAAAAAAAGTTATTCTTGTGCTTCGATGTTTTAAAAAATTTTTTTTTCGGCAAAAATGTAACACTACGGATTTGCCCAAATGCTTTTGAAAAAAAGCACAAATAAGCTAGATCATGCACAAGGCCCTTCGTGGCTAGACTTAGTGAAATAAAATAAAATGGAAAATTGATGAAATTAAAAAAAAAAGTAAAATCAGAAATAGAAAAGTGATTGAAAGTAAAAAAATAAAATTTGTTGGAAATGAAAGGAAAGGGAATAATATAAAATAAATAAAAATGAAACAAAATGGAATAAATAAAAGTATTAAATTAAGAAAATAATAGGAAAGGCAAGGGATGGATAAAAGGAAAATTAAGGTAAGTTAAGGTAAGGAACGGAAAATATGACAGAAAAATCAAAGGGAAAGGAAAGGAAAGGAATGGAAAAGAAAAAAGGAAGGGAAGAATGGAAATGTAATGTAGGTAAAGCAGTGGAAAAGAGAAGCAAAAGGAGAAAGACAAAGAAAGGAAAGAAGAAAAAAAAGAAGGGAAAGAAAAGGTAGCTAGGAAGAAGGTATGGAAAATAAATGAAAATAAAAAGAAAGAAAAATAAAGGAAAGAAAGGTAATGAAAAGCTAAAAAAAATAAGTTAAAGAAATGAATGAAAGAAAAAGAAAAGCAAAGGAGTTGCGGAAAGGAACAATAGAAAATAAGGAAACGGTAGGAAAGGAAAAGTAATGAAACGAAATGACAGGAAGGAAAATTTAAGAAAAAAAGTGAAAGAAAAAAAGGTAAGAAAAAAATAAAAGAAAAGAAATGAAATGAAAAAAAAAATGAATAAAATGAAAGGCAACTAAAGCAACGGAAACGAAAGGAAAGGAAAGAAAATAAAAGGAAAAAAGGAATGTAATGGAAATTAAAGAAACGAAAATAAAGAAAAATAAAAGAAAAGAACAGAGAAGAACAAAAAAGAAAGAAAGAAAGAAGGGGAAATAAAATGAAATGAAAGAAGAGAAAAGGAAAGAAAAGGAAAGAAGAGAAAAGGAAAGAAAAGGAAAAGAACGGAGAAGATAAGGAAAGGAAATAAAAGGGAAGAGAAGGAAAGAAAAGCAAAATAAATAAATTGAGATGAAAGGAGAGGAAAGGAAAGGAAATAAAAGCAAATGAGTGCTAAGGAAAGGAAAGGAAAGAAATACGTATGAAGACGACCTAAGAAGAATAAATAATTATCAACATTGAAACTATATTACTGAATGGTGTAAAGAGGGAGGAAAAGGCAAAATGAATAGGAATGTATAGAAACCAAAAATATATAAAATATGGAAAAGAAAGGAAAATTTAAGAAATAGCAAAAAGTAGGAAAATAAAATAAGGTTTTGTGGTTGAATTTCAACCACTGGGCGAACTCTAGTTCCATAAAAGCTACTAAAAGGCAAATAAGTGTCATTGTCTGCAAGTAGGGGGGCAGTAGGAACTAGTGTTTTTTAAATTTGACTCGGGTAGCCTTCTTGAAAAGTGAAAGTGAAAGTTAGTGGTTTCAATATTTCTTTAACAAATAACACAGAAAAAAATTCTAGAACTCTTTTTTAGAGCGCACTTCGTACAGATACTTTTCTTTTTTATTGAAACTGGAAGAGTTGGATTTTGTCTTTGCTATTTTTTTAATGGTAGGTAGTTTCTTAAAAAAAAGGTTAGGTTCAAGTGGCTGCCGTAGAGACAGACCTAGATTAGTAGTAAATGACCCATTGTTATACCACCAACACTAGGAAAGTCAGTTCCGTGACCCCGCCATATGGAAAATCCCTCTATTATCGGGATTCTCCACATAGCAGAATCCTGGAACTGGATCTCCTAAACCGACACCGTTACTCCTCCCCGAAGCATTTAGATGACTTGATGAAAACCATCTTACTTACTTACTTAAAATAGGCTTTAACCGCCTAGGCGATTTTGGCCGTCTAACATGTTTCGCCAGTCGGCTCTTTGTTGAACTATCAAGTCCTTTATATCCAGCTACGTGACCTAGCGTGGGCTAACCAGGAAGGGAACTCCCAAAAGCGCATACTCGCGCCACTTAAAGCCGGGCATTTGCAGATGAGGTGATCCACCTTTTTCTCCTCCTCCTCATCATCATTGCAACTCCTACAGCATCGTAGGTAGGGCACACCTAGCCTTTCTGCGTGCCTACCAATAAGCCAGTGTCCGGTTAGTATCTCTATTAATATCGAGATTTCTCTTCTCCTTAGGGCAGAAAGGTGTCATCATCTTTTATGATCCCATTTTGGCCAGGTTTGTTTGGCTGTCCGGCATCCTGGAGATGACAGCCATCTTTCGTTGGCTTTGCGAAGTGTGTACTCTTTCAGCATTTGCTTGCATGTGGCAAACGGCATACCTAAGCACTCTTTACCGCAAAGAATCTGCTTTGTCGTGCCCTGCAATTTCCCTCAATGTCCCTATGTCTCGGAACCCTTGTGAGGTTCACGCGATTCTGTTGGGCCATCTCTTGTAGAGATCGATGACAGCTGAGCGTCAGTTCAGAGTTGAAAGAGTTAGAGCAAAGGGATTTGATGGCCGTTTGGCTGTCGCTGAGAATAACAATATCCTGTCCAATAGTGTGTTGATCTCTCCAAGCCGCTGCGTCCATGATTGTTGAGACTTCAGCCTGGAATCTGAAGGAGAGCTGAAGGTTCAGATCCTTTGAATAAACCCCTCCTCCAACTCTGCCGTCTAACTTCGAGCCGTCGGTATAAATGGAAGTGCCGCCATGAGTAGCGGGACTCTGTTCCGTCCTCTCCCATTCTTCCCTGATGGGAATGTTTATTTTAAAACAGATAACAGGCCATGCTAAAGCATTTGGCTAAAATTAATTCCACTTACCAAGAATATACGTTCACTACTTCTTACTAGATCATGACATTTGTAGGCCACAAACTTGACATCACAATATATGTTCTGAAACGAAAGTGGCTACAATAAAAACATATTGAGAGGTAAATATGGACTATTTATTATGCATGTAAATGTCAGCTACACTCAGGTAAGTGACAAGAATGTGGTCAAATTTAGGTAGGTTAAGAGAAAAGTTATTTTCAAATATGATAAACTTCAGTTTTTAAGTTGCCTCATTTTCTTTTCATCTTAGGAAACATCAACAAATTAGTGTAATTATAATAATTTTCCTAAAAAATGTTTTAGGGCAACATCACCAAAACTATTTCACTTGGAAAAGGTGACCAGACAGGGTTTATTTTCTGTAGAGATAATGGGCCATAGTCATAGTCGGAAAAGGATAGGTGCTAAAGCTAGCGTCAGCTGACTGTGCCCGTATGTTTCATCTCCACTTCAAAACAAAACGAATGAAAAAAAAAACGATAAAAATCTTGAAGCACATATGTAGTAGTATTTCGGCGATGCCTTTAACTTAGATCTGAGTTTTGCAAGTAAATTTGCTGAAATTTACTAAGAGATGGGTGGTTTTACAAGTATAATTGAACTACACCCCTTACATTTGCCAGGCAGTTTACAATTGTTTGTGTTACCAGGGTTACCAAAACTCATTTTTGGCACTTTAGTAATTTGCATCTGGTAGATAGGTGGTTTTGCACAGGCATTGAATTTTTTTGAGCTTTTAGATACGGCTGTGATACAAGTTGGCGGCCGCCGAGGTGTAGCAGCAGTGTGTTCGGCCTACTATAAACATCAAGGAGTCGGGTATCGACACCCGGCAAAAGCAACTTCAAAAATTATTTAGAAAAAAATTAGTCTAAACGCGGCGCTGCTTGGCAGTAGTTTGGCAAACTCTCCGCGTGTATTTCTGCCATGAAAAGCTTCTCAGCAAAAAATCATACTTGCTTTGCAGGTACCGTTAGGAGTCGATAAAAAATTGTAGGTCCCGCCAACTTGTACGAAAAAACTCAAAAGCAGCACACCACAAGCTGGACGAGAACCTCGGCAAATATAAAATCTCGTTAGAGGTTATGATAACCTGTTGGTATATTGCCGCCATTCGTTTTTTAGTGAAACAAAAAAGTAAAGTTTTTCAATATTTGGACGAATATTCGTGGTATCTTTAACTGTCTACCTTCGACAAAGGTTCTGTTACTGTCACTGTTAAAAAATCACAAATAATTCTAATATGCCGCGGTATGACATTGCGTATGAGTAACAAATTGGTGCTTTAACAATCAAATTAAGCAAGTGCAGAAGTTGTCATATAAAATAAATGAAACTTTATAAATTGGTTTACTTCTAATAATATTGAATACTAAGTCAAATTAATCAAATATTTCAACTTACCTCAAACAAATTCCAAAGGAATAATTGGAAAAGATAACATATTTATTACTGAAAGAACTTATTTGAATTGCCCATAAAATAGAAAACTTGTGGACCACTTTATATATCGTTAAAAACCGAAAAATATACATTGATAATACAAATATTTGCTTAAGCATATCTTATCGAGTTGAAGATATGCAGCTGTCAATTTAATTGGCCAGCCGAGCGTCCAAAAGTGCTCTACGGTATTGTAGATTATCCTCTCACATATGGCTGTATATATGTATTTCTTTTCATGTTAACTGTCTGCCTACAACAATTGAATTGTTTTTGCTGGTGACAGCTGACAAGTGTTGCTACTTATACTTGTACAAGCCTATACCTACAAGGATAAAATAATTGACAATAGTATGAAAATATAACCACATAAATAAATTAGCATTATATGAGCCTTATTTTGTGTAAGACTTGATATAGTTTCTAGAAAATTTCTTATAAATTGTAACTACTTACACCATTTGTTGATTGGTACTTGTCCCACTTTCAAAATACATACATTTTAGACAATTGAGCTGACAACAATAATATACGAAAAGAAAATTTATAGTATTTACGCTTGTCCACTGAGGCAGAGTATAACTTGTCACTTCATTTTACATTTACTAACATGTTAAATTGCCATTGATACTTACAAATAAGCTTAAGTGCGGTCAAGATGAGTTGAAGTACACACAGACGCAAGGCAACAATTTTCTTGTTATGCGCTCAACAACCACAAGTTCGGAGAAAATTAGCTTACAAGAAAGTATTTTAACAAAAAATTATTTGCAACTATGTTTTTATTAACGATTTTGTGGCTAGTGTATAATATTTCTATTCGGACTGAGTTATGTTGAAGCTCTATATGCGACTATTTAGGATCCATACGCATATTTTTTTTTTTTTAAATAGCTCATCATTAAACTCATGGTTAAAAATGTCTTATCCGGAACACTTTTTCATGATTCAGATTCAAAATGTTAGTTTTTTTGATGGGAAGAAACTAAGAATCTGAGTACGCCCTGATACCATTACCATACCATTACCATACCATTATCATACCATTACCATACCATTACCATACCATTACCATACCATTATCATACCATTACCATACCATTACCATACCATTACCATACCATTACCATACCATTACCATACCATTACCATACCATTACCATACCATTACCATACCATTACCATACCATTACCATACCATTACCATACCATTACCATACCATTACCATACCATTACCATACCATTACCATACCATTACCATACCATTACCATACCATTACCATACCATTACCATACCATTACCATACCATTACCATACCATTACCATACCATTACCATACCATTACCATACCATTACCATACCATTACCATACCATTACCATACCATTACCATACCATTACCATACCATTACCATACCATTACCATACCATTACCATACCATTACCATACCATTACCATACCATTACCATACCATTACCATACCATTACCATACCATTACCATACCATTACCATACCATTACCATACCATTACCATACCATTACCATACCATTACCATACCATTACCATACCATTACCATACCATTACCATACCATTACCATACCATTACCATACCATTACCATACCATTACCATACCATTACCATACCATTATCATACCATTACCATACCATTACCATACCATTACCATACCATTACCATACCATTACCATACCATTACCATACCATTACCATACCATTACCATACCATTACCATACCATTACCATACCATTACCATACCATTACCATACCATTACCATACCATTACCATACCATTACCATACCATTACCATACCATTACCATACCATTACCATACCATTACCATACCATTACCATACCATTACCATACCATTACCATACCATTACCATACCATTACCATACCATTACCATACCATTACCATACCATTACCATACCATTACCATACCATTACCATACCATTACCATACCATTACCATACCATTACCATACCATTACCATACCATTACCATACCATTACCATACCATTACCATACCATTACCATACCATTACCATACCATTACCATACCATTACCATACCATTACCATACCATTACCATACCATTACCATACCATTACCATACCATTACCATACCATTACCATACCATTACCATACCATTACCATACCATTACCATACCATTACCATACCATTACCATACCATTACCATACCATTACCATACCATTACCATACCATTACCATACCATTACCATACCATTACCATACCATTACCATACCATTACCATACCATTACCATACCATTACCATACCATTACCATACCATTACCATACCATTACCATACCATTACCATACCATTACCATACCATTACCATACCATTACCATACCATTACCATACCATTACCATACCATTACCATACCATTACCATACCATTACCATACCATTACCATACCATTACCATACCATTACCATACCATTACCATACCATTACCATACCATTACCATACCATTACCATACCATTACCATACCATTACCATACCATTACCATACCATTACCATACCATTACCATACCATTACCATACCATTACCATACCATTACCATACCATTACCATACCATTACCATACCATTACCATACCATTACCATACCATTACCATACCATTACCATACCATTACCATACCATTACCATACCATTACCATACCATTACCATACCATTACCATACCATTACCATACCATTACCATACCATTACCATACCATTACCATACCATTACCATACCATTACCATACCATTACCATACCATTACCATACCATTACCATACCATTACCATACCATTACCATACCATTACCATACCATTACCATACCATTACCATACCATTACCATACCATTACCATACCATTACCATACCATTACCATACCATTACCATACCATTACCATACCATTACCATACCATTACCATACCATTACCATACCATTACCATACCATTACCATACCATTACCATACCATTACCATACCATTACCATACCATTACCATACCATTACCATACCATTACCATACCATTACCATACCATTACCATACCATTACCATACCATTACCATACCATTACCATACCATTACCATACCATTACCATACCATTACCATACCATTACCATACCATTACCATACCATTACCATACCATTACCATACCATTACCATACCATTACCATACCATTACCATACCATTACCATACCATTACCATACCATTACCATACCATTACCATACCATTACCATACCATTACCATACCATTACCATACCATTACCATACCATTACCATACCATTACCATACCATTACCATACCATTACCATACCATTACCATACCATTACCATACCATTACCATACCATTACCATACCATTACCATACCATTACCATACCATTACCATACCATTACCATACCATGTACCATACCATTACCATACCATTACCATACCATTACCATACCATTACCATACCATTACCATACCATTACCATACCATTACCATACCATTACCATACCATTACCATACCATTACCATACCATTACCATACCATTACCATACCATTACCATACCATTACCATACCATTACCATACCATTACCATACCATTGCCATACCATTACCATACCATTGCCATACCATTACCATACCATTACCATACCATTACCATACCATTACCATACCATTACCATACCATTACCATACCATTACCATACCATTACCATACCATTACCATACCATTACCATACCATTACCATACCATTACCATACCATTACCATACCATTACCATACCATTACCATACCATTACCATACCATTACCATACCATTACCATACCATTACCATACCATTACCATACCATTACCATACCATTACCATACCATTACCATACCATTACCATACCATTACCATACCATTACCATACCATTACCATACCATTACCATACCATTACCATACCATTACCATACCATTACCATACCATTACCATACCATTACCATACCATTACCATACCATTACCATACCATTACCATACCATTACCATACCATTACCATACCATTACCATACCATTACCATACCATTACCATACCATTACCATACCATTACCATACCATTACCATACCATTACCATACCATTACCATACCATTACCATACCATTACCATACCATTACCATACCATTACCATACCATTACCATACCATTACCATACCATTACCATACCATTACCATACCATTACCATACCATTACCATACCATTACCATACCATTACCATACCATTACCATACCATTACCATACCATTACCATACCATTACCATACCATTACCATACCATTACCATACCATTACCATACCATTACCATACCATTACCATACCATTACCATACCATTACCATACCATTACCATACCATTACCATACCATTACCATACCCTTACCATACCATTACCATACCATTACCATACCATTACCATACCATTACCATACCATTACCATACCATTACCATACCATTACCATACCATTACCATACCATTACCATACCATTACCATACCATTACCATACCATTACCATACCATTACCATACCATTACCATACCATTACCATACCATTACCATACCATTACCATACCATTACCATACCATTACCATACCATTACCATACCATTACCATACCATTACCATACCATTACCATACCATTACCATACCATTACCATACCATTACCATACCATTACCATACCATTACCATACCATTACCATACCATTACCATACCATTACCATACCATTACCATACCATTACCATACCATTACCATACCATTACCATACCATTACCATACCATTACCATACCATTACCATACCATTACCATACCATTACCATACCATTACCATACCATTACCATACCATTACCATACCATTACCATACCATTACCATACCATTACCATACCATTACCATACCATTACCATACCATTACCATACCATTACCATACCATTACCTTTCACCCCAGATAAAATTTAATTATCTTCCAACGCAACGCTGATTAAAAGCAGTAATACAAACAGTGGTAAATGTTTATCTTAGAGAAATCACCGTCACTCATCTAGTTAGAAATATGCATGCACTTGATTCATCGCCTACTCAAGCAAAACATAACGTGCATAAGATCACTCAAAGAATACGTATCTCAACCACTTGCGCCTAAAGTTATGCACGACAAAATAAAAGCAAATAGATTACTCTACAACAAATGAACAAATATCTTTCAAGCAGTATGTGAATTACTCCTTCTCTAGTTGGCAAAACGGTTAAGTGCAGTTTAATGTGCAACGGGTAACTGTCACTTGACTTTAGCGGCTGCGTGCTATGAATGCGTTACATTTCGTTGCATTCTTGCAGGCGCCAAGCTTGTTTAAAAGTTAATTTTCAAGAAGTTACTGTCATGTAGACGCTCCGTTGTGGAAGTGAGTGCACAACGAAATGATACTTAGCTCAAAGAAAAGGAAAACTGCGAATAAAATTAGCGAGCGCGGCTGAGAGCAGAAAGTTCTAAGGCCTTGTGCAGGGTTGGCTGCTACTCGGCTGCGTTCTTCAGATGCGGGTCACGTTAATTTCTTTGTTAAAGAAATTCCCAAAAAGTAAACTTACAATAACTACAACAACAGCATCAAAAATAACAACAACATCAACTAATGCAATAACAATTTCGAGGATGTGAAAAGTAAGACAAAATCAACGTGCCACTGCACGCTCAACTCTGAAAAAGTAAAAATTCTTTGCGCTTGCCGAAAAGTTTTCCTATTTTCGCTGGGATTTAAGTAATACGCGAGACGCGTGGCAACAACGCGTGACACGCGAATCCGCAATGTTGCCAGCACGTCACGAGTATGCAAGTACCTACATGCACCTCCAAGGTTTATATTCATGTTTGTATACATGTATATTCTCTAGACAAAGCTTAGAAATATCTATTTTGCACTTTGACCTGAACTCGAAAGAATCACTAAAAAATAGAAAATGAAATAAAACACACAAACAAGTGGGAAAGTACTACGTGGTGAGTTTTCGTGGCAATGGACTTTTAAAAAAATGCAAAGCGCTATTCAGATTACAGCTTTTGGCTACTCAGGAGCCGTGGGCACGAACACAGGTAAAGAAAAAAGTGGTGAGTACGACTATTTTGTTTTAGGTCTGCGATATCTTAAATAGTTTCTGATTACACACTGTGGGTCGCAATTTTCCTATTTCGTTATTGATCTCCCCTGGGATGTCGTCCATCCCGACGCATTGATGAGGATAATGCCTTATGTGCTGTTCCTTCTGAGCATTTTGAATTTTAGCATTTAGTCCAAAATGCAGCATTTTTTCATACAATTTTGAAAGCTAAACGCAACTAAATGCTATTTTATTTCTGCATTAGCTTTAGCATTTTCGAAGATACAGTGCGAACAAAAATTTCCTTGTGTGAAGAAAAAGTAAAAAAAGTGTTGCATACTTTTGAGCGAACCGCTGTTTATATTACGATATCTTCTCACTAAGCAAGCCAACGTACTTGGGCAATAATTTTTCCTGTTAAAAGTTGCCATTTTCGAGGTGAAGAACAAAAGAAATGGAGTTTATCTGAAAAGGCAAGCATACTTCCACTTGCGATGTAGGGACGCATTCGAAAATCAGCTAAATGCGCATTTTCAAAATGCGGCAGCATGAACGCATCTTCGAAATGTACGACCGAAAAGGAAAAATGCTGCTTTTAAAACTCAGCATGAACACTACATTAAGGGTATGCTTCAGCTCCGGGGCAAGCCTGCTTTAACCTTGTCTATCGGCAATAATATTTACCCCACTAACTTGATAGTGTTTGTATTTCGTTAATACAAGCCTGTACCCCGTTTCGGTAAAAAAATCGACAAAATTCTCGATTTTTATGTCAACAAAACAAAATTTTGTCACTACCTCAAAAGCAAGTGAGAAAATAAATCGACAAAATAAATTGTTTTTTTACAGAAACAAAAAAATTAGTGTGACGTCAATATGACAACACGATAGTTCGAATTGACTTACAGAAACGCAGTATAGTTCGACCACGAAAATAGTGGCGATGAGTAGAGATCGGAAAAATATGTATGTCAAATCAAGCGCCTGAAAATTCTTTTGTAATTTATTTAATAAAAAAAAAAAATTGGTAAACTGTGCCAATTATTATAGGTCTGTTTACTGAACAAAAAATGGTCCAGAGCAGGTTAGAGCAGACCAGAGCAGGGCAGCTGTCAAAAAGGAAAGAGAGGAACTTGGAGAAACTCAGAGCATAAATGCCATGAAACATTTGAATTTCGATAGTTTATATTTGTTTGGTTGTTTTGTTTAAATCTTCAAAATAAATGCAAATTCACGTATACAAAAACATTGATTTTCTTGCAAGCTAAAATTTTTGAAGTTTTCAAAAATTTATTTTTCCTTACTGACAATTGCTTCTCTGCTCTAACTTACTCCATAAAAAAATCTAGATCAGAAATTTGTGATCTAGATTACTCTAGTTTTTTGTTGAGCATACTCATGAAACAAAAGATAGAGCAACCTAGAACAAGAAATGTGTTCATTAAATAAAATTTTGTGAAATACCTCAAGCTGGCGTAAGCTAGAGCAGCTCAATAAACAAACCTTATGTTAGCGTAATTTTAGGCATTTGATTTTGACATATTTTCCAAGCTCTAGCGATGAGAAACAAACAATTTTAAAATAAACAAGTAAGAAAGTCTAAGTTCGGGTGACACGAACACTAAATACCCAACGGTAACTTTCAGTGTCAATTTAAGTGATTTTCGAAATTTTCCATATCGAAAGTGGGCGTGGTCGGGAAGCGATTTCGTTCACTTACATCAGCTAAGCTCCCTATTATGCTAGTATACCTTGTACCAATTTCATCGTTCTACCGTAATCACTTTGAAAGTTATGACCCGGGAAATTTTCAAATATGCCTCCCTGAAAAGTGGGTGATGCACGCCTACTTTTAAAAATACAGTATAATCGCGCAAAAGTAAACTCGCGAGAAAGTAAAACCTTCGGCTAAGTTGACCGATTTCGAGCGTCCACGAACAGCTCTAAAAAGTAAACTTTTCGGTTAACTTTTTCGAGCTTATCTGTTTTTTCAAACACAACCGTTTGTTTGGCAAGAAACCCAAGCTCGGGTATTCCCCTTATTGCAATGAATTCCCCGAATTTCTACACACAGAATAATTTTCATGTTGAATCAACACTTTTTTAACACTTTTTCAGGTTATTATTTTTCAACACTATCGCTCAGTTTGTTTTAACATGAAGCTGGTTTTTAACTGTTCCTACATGTTAGATCAACATGAAGGAACAGTGTGAATTTAACATGATCACAAAGGTTTGAATCAACATGATTTCCTGTTGATACAACATTATTTTTCTTGTTAAATCAACACGATCAGACATGTTAAATTAACACTATACTATGTTGAAATAACACTTTCGTCCTGTTAAATTTACACGATCTATCATGTGAAATTGACACGATATGTTATGTTAAATCAACACGATCTATCATGTTAATTTAACAGGATTTTATTGTTAAATTAACACGATCTATCATGTTAATTTAACAGGTTTTTATTGTTAAATTAACCCTTAAAATAAAACACCTTGTTTTTGATTTTTTTAATAATTTTTATTTAGTTAATCATTTATCGAAAACCTTTAACATACATATTTTCAGGTATGAAAGAATATAATGCTTGTATAATTTATTAGCACGATAATCATGTTAAATTAACACGATCATCATGTTAAATTAACACGATCATCATGTTAAATTAACACGATCTATCATGTTAAATTAACACGATCATCATGTTAAATTAACACGATCAGCATGTTAAATAATAAAAGTACACATATGTACATACATATACATATACTTAGTTTAATGCAATCATTGGCAACTTCTGCATCGAAAACAGCAACAACAAGCCCAAATCTGAAAATTAAATAAAAATTGTTTCATTGAAAGCTCTTTAAATTATCCAAGCGATTGTAAAACTGGTAGCACACGTCCAATTAATGTAGGGATAAGTATCAAACGACGCCTTTTCTACCCGGTATCCCCAATCCTAAAGCGTTTCCATGGTATTTATGTATAGTGCGCGTTCTTTTTAACCTACCCCGACATTTTTGGACGTGTTTTAGCAGGAAACGTTTACAAAATATGAAAAACAACACAAATTACTTACCCAAAACTTTTTGCAAAACTTCACAACTTATTCGCAAGTTAAGAAACTATAAATTTCACAATATATTAATTATTTATAATATATACAACTTTTCATCAAGTCGGTATCTACACACTGACTTAAATTCTGTTCTTTTGAGAACAATTCTATTCACAAGCTTTGATGGGGAACAGATGATGCTCGAAAACAACACTTGTTCATGTTAAAACAAACCGAATATAGTGTAAGGGATACACACTAATGTAATTCTAATACAGAAATATTTCATGTTATTCTAACCATACGCTTAATGTTAAAATGTAGGGGAACAGATGGCAGTCGAAAACAACACTTGTTCATGTTAAAACAAACCGAATTTAGTGTAAGGGATACACACTAATGTAATTCTTATGCAGAAGTACTTCATGTTATTTTAACCATACCTTCATGTTAAAATGTTCGTGTTGATTTTCCGAAATTGTTTTTGTTTTACGTACAAGAGGTGTTCATGTTGATTTAACATGAATCATGTTAACTAAAAATGTAAGAAATTTTTCTGTGTGTATGTCAAAACTTATTGTCGGTGTCGCAACTTATGGCAAGTTACATTTTTAGTTTGTGATGAATGTTTGAACTGTGAGTTGTTTATAGTTCGTATGTAAAAAAATGGCAACAAAGCAGAAAATATCATCGCAAATCAGTAAAAGTAAGTCATGCAAATAAACTTAACGTACTATATCACAAGAATTGTGTTTATTTTTTTGTTTTTTGAAATTGAAAAACCCTTTGGAAAAGTTAATAATTCGGAAAAGTAAAACACCCTTGGAACAGATTGGTTTACTTTTTCGCGATTCTACTGTATATCAAAAATCATTTCTAGTAGAATGACTCAGGGGTTCATCCTACCAAACTATATCATTTTAGCCATTTCCGTTACCGAATTATATCAATTTAGGTGACTTTCGAAGCTTTCGATATCGAAAGTGGGCGTGGTTGGAGGGCGATTTTTCATCAGGTATACTCCCAACGATACTAGTATGCTTTGTGCCAAATTTCATTGTTCTACCCCTGCAGTAAAAAAATGTCAATTGTAAAAAAACATCTAGCTTATAAATAACTATTTTGTGGCAATTGTAGGACTAACATCTAACTACGCCACAAGTCATGCAGAGGTCATGCAGAGGAGTCCGAAAAGATGTTCAATTTTTCGTTTGCTTCCGTCTTTTAGCTTGTAATTTCTAGGTGCTTTTTCGGTATTGGGTAAATACAAATAGTAGCTGGTTTCTAAAGAATAAATTTGATACACATATAGTAAAATGGGGGAGTTAAAAAGGGAATGGAAAAGATAAAATAAAATTTAAAGTAAATAACGCTAGATACTTTTCCTGCAGGGGCCCTAATCAGTTTAAAAGTTACGACCAGTCGAATTTTCAAAAATGTCTCGCTTATAATTGGGCGGTGCCACGCCCGCTGTAAAAAATGTATGGAAAAATCATAACAGAATGACCAGGGGGATTCACCTATAAAATTATTATATTATATTTTAGCCATTTCAGCTACCGAGATATGTCAATTTATGTGATTTTCGAAATTTTCGATATCGAAAAAGCGGGCTTGGTTATCATCCGATTTCGCCCATTTTCAAAAGTAACCACCTTGGCCAGAAAGTAACCTATATAGAAAATTTCATGCAAATATCTAAATTTTTACTCAAGTTATTGTGTACACGGGGAGACAGAAACTTAAAATACTTAAATGCCAAGAGCTGTACTTACTTACATGGCTACGTATACATAAATCACAGCTCCTATGCCAGCACTAAATTGATATTGAATTCCATTCCATTGAACGTCATTGCTTCTCCACTTCTTTCGTATTTGCATTATTTATATGCGAAAAACGAAGCAATAAAAACGATGAAGAATAACAGGACTGTATAAGCATTGCTTGGGAATAAAAGAATTTGGCCAATTACTGATTGCGGTCGTAGTGCTGCTGCTGCGCTGGCATTTGAAACTAATTGGCCGCTAAAGTAGCCAACACAGAGAAAGAGAGGGAACACTCGACTAGCCACATTGTACAACAAAGCGGATAAATATTGAAATTATGTTTAATTTATGGCATTTCTACTCTAATAAGTTGGCAAGGAATGGTTCATTATAAGCCAAAATGCAACTCAGCGAAGGAGGTTGCGTATACGCCTCAGTGCACACAAATGCGGTATTTAAATATTTATTTAGTAGCTTAAGAAGGCAATGAAAAATTCTTTGACAAACAAAATGCAATTTTTTAAAAGAAAGAAAGAAATGTCTTTAAAAAATCGAACCAAATAAGCGTCGAAAACTTGCTTAATTTTCTTAAAATGTATCTCGTTTTTTGGATTTGTTAACTTTGGTTCTGGCATACTGATTCAAAATTTCAAATCTCACTATTTCCAGCTCATGTTAGGAAATCTGCGTGCTTGGATTTTGTTAATTATACTCAGCGTACTAGTACATAGAAAATTTCGAAAAATTCGGTAACGTAAATAGTTAAAGTACATAGTATAATTTTAAAGGTGAATCCTCCTGGTCATTCCATTGTGATTTTCTGTTGTATTTTAAATGTGGGCGTTCTGAAAACTACCGCTGGGTATTTAATGTTCGGTTTACCCGAACTTAGACTTCCTTGCGGGTTTTCTCTAAAAATTGGCCCAAAAATTACTGTATGTTTTTATTGTCAAATTTTTAAAGAGTATTCTTTGCATAAGTCCCATCGACATAGAGTGTTTTTTTTTAATTTATTTAGATAATGCTATAAATATTTATTATTCAAAACTTATTTAGATAGGAGGCAGCCCTGAAAACTTGCGAAAGGAAAATGGGCTCCCAAAATATTGGTCGATAAACAAACTAAGGAATAAATAAAATGCCGTTAGGAGTCAAACCTTCCTGAAAATGTTTTCTTTTGTATATGACCGATAATACCTTCCATTTGATACCCATATTGGCATATCTTGTTCAAATTTAAACAAAAAAATTAGATACTTGGCAACCCTCTAAGCAGTCTGAAGTGGAAAAACGCAATTAGAGAGTCTTAGAATTTGATCCAAATCGTTGCAGCTATTCCGGAATCTTATTTCCTATTCAAATTTATCTTAAATCTGTTTTACTAACTTTTAAACTTTTATCATGGTAGTGAAGGGTTATATTTGAACTAAAACCCATTTTGAACCAGCCAAAACAGTGCCCTCGCTGGTTCATACCACATCACAATTGATTTAAAAAAGTTCACGATGTTCATTGAGAGAGTGTCCTTAATTGCACACTTTCACTAGGACTGCCAAAACACGCCGCAGCACTTCGCTGTTATCAAACGTAAGTCATACGCCATGGTCTGCAAATTAAGTATCACTGTCCCCTTTGGCTTTGGTGTTTTTGTTGCGATATTATTTAGCGAAAACAAATTACTGTCGTTACAGCACAATTTCATCCTGCTAAAAACAGTCCTAGACAGGTGTCTTAAATTAACTTAATTTATATTATAAACACGCTAAAATATACAAACAACATAAACTGAGAAAACTTAACAAAATTTGTGTGTGGAAATGCTTGAGACTGGGGCAAAGATACTTTATGTGTAGAGACTATCAGCTGCTGCAACCGCCAGCACTTTGAATTTTGAAGAGTGTTATAAAATCTGAGACAACACAGACAAATGCTAGGATTAAGTAATCCTTAATTGTGCAAACGAGAAATGCATATATACTTATGATAATAGGACAGAAAAAATTGTATGCATGGTGATATCTCCAAACAACCTTAAAATAATTAAAGTTAAGTATTTAACATTGAATAAACATATCTCCCGGCCTAGTTTATTTTTAAAATTGTTGTCAGTAAACAGAACATGACACTTTCCAACTAAGCAAATTACTTCCTCGCATGAAATACAATCTAAGACAAAAGTTTATGTGCCTGCAGCAATATGTGCCATCATACACACCTATGTGTGTGTATATGAATAAAGGACATAATACGTATGAATATGCGCACGTTCAAGCTCTTTTGTAACACGCCTGACGGGCAGTTTAATTCTATTTATTTACACTTTTACAACAATTATACTAAATTCATTTAATTATTATCACTTTGCTTGAGCAACTGACTTCATTAAATCTGAACAGAAAACATTGTTGCAGCAGTTAAGGCAAAATGTCAACGAAAACAAAAGACTCAAAAGTGAAGCGCCGCAGAGAGGACAGTCTGGCGTAGACGTAACTTCAGAAGCAAATACTTGAGGTTAAAATAAAAATAACAAAAGTAAATATCGTTCAATTTGTGTTCACATATCGCTGCATGTGTGGGAATATATGTATATGGGACAAGACCTTGCGGCGTTTTCGGGACAATTGTTAATTTTGGCACTAGTTACGGTACTACATACTTTTAATTGACTAGTTTGTTCCAGCTGTAACGTAATATAATTGTAATCTGTACAGCTTTCGCTAAGGTTAATACAACCGCAACAATACCCATAGCCATAACCATACTCGTAACCATATCCATAATCATTATGAATAGCGTAACCATGGCCACAACCATAACTATTAAAATATTGAAAAATTACAGACCATTAAAATACCACAATAGAAGCATAATCGTTACCATAACAATTACCACAACCATTACCTTTACCATTACCATAACCATTTCCATATCCATTTCCATAACCATTACCATAACCATTTCCATATCCATTTCCATAACCATTTCCATAAACATTACTATAACCATTACCATAACCGTTTCCATAACCATTACCACAACCATTAAAATAACCATTACCATAACCATTACCATAACCATTACCATAACCATTACCATAACCATTACCATAACCATTACCATAACCATTACCATAACCATTACCATAACCATTACCATAACCATTACCATAACCATTACCATAACCATTACCATAACCATTACCATAACCATTACCATAACCATTACCATAACCATTACCATAACCATTACCATAACCATTACCTTTACCATTACCATAACCATTTCCATATCCATTTCCATAACCATTACCATAACCATTTCCATATCCATTTCCATAACCATTACCATAACCATTTCCATATCCATTTCCATAACCATTTCCATAACCATTACCATAACCATTACCATAACCATTTCCATATCCATTTCCATAACCATTTCCATAACCATTACCATAACCATTACCATAACCATTTCCATAACCGTTTCCATAACCATTACCACAACCATTACAATAACCATTACCATAACCATTACCATAACCATTACCATAACCATTACCATAACCATTACCATAACCATTACCATAACCATTACCATAACCATTACCATAACCATTACCATAACCATTACCATAACCATTACCATAACCATTACCATAACCATTACCATAACCATAACCATTACCATAACCATAACCATTACCATAACCATTACCATAACCATAACCATTACCATAACCATTACCATAACCATTACCATAACCATTACCATAACCATTACCATAACCATTACCATAACCATTACCATAACCATTACCATACCCATTACCATAACCATTACCATAACCATTACCATAACCATTACCATAACCATTACCATTACCATAACCATTACCATAACCATTACCATAACCATTACCATAACCATTACCATAACCATTACCATAACCATTACCATAACCATTACCATAACCATTACCATAACCATTACCATAACCATTACCATAACCATTATCATAACCATTACCATAACCATTACCATAACCATTACCATAAAAAATACCATAACCATTACCATAACCATTACTATAACCATTACCATAACCATGACCATAATCATTACCATAACCATTACCATAACCATTACCATAACCATTACCATAACCATTACCATAACCATTACCATAACCATTACCATAACCATTACCATAACCATTCCACAACCATTACCGTAACCATTACCATAACCATTACCATAACCGTTACCATAACCATTACCATAACCATTACCATAACCATTACCATAACCATTACCATAACCATTATCATAACCATTACCATAACCATTACCATAACCATTTCCATAAATATTACCATAACCATTACCGTAACCATTACCTCAGCGGTTCAGTACCAGTACCTTCCTCTGTTGAAGACCTTTGCTTTCCAGCGTACATATGTACGCGTATGTATTTTAAAGTTTGTGAGTTTGTGCGTACATTTGTTTGGACAAAAACACTCTTACTCTTACCCTTTCTTATACATATTGTAAACGAAATGTGTTGTGACTTTTGTTGCATATAACAATTACATGGCATGACGTAAATTTAATTACAGCATCACTGTTGTCACAACAACGAATGCTGACACTGGACGTTTAAGTACATGAGCACAAGTGGCGCCAAAAAGGGGTCGCTTGACATGCAACAATATAGTCAAAGGAAAAAATTTTAAATTGTGGAAAAGTGAAAAAAGTATAAAAGTAAGAGCAAAAAACAATTTGCATGCATGCAACACAGCATACCAATGGGGTTTCCTTACATTTTTTACGATATGTCTTTTTTAATTGTCTCACCTTTCAAAATTTTTTGTTTTTTCCCCTTTTACTTTTTTTTTTGTAAGTAATTGAAAATAGAATTTGACTGCGTGTAATATCTTACACTCAACATGCCAGCAGCGAGTTGCTATCTAGCTCATGCTTAATACTTTGTTACATCGTTTGAAGTAGTTTGAAAGTTCACCCTTCTTGCAATAAATCTTTGCCCTTTTTGCATGCATCCAAATATCATTTAAATGCGTTTACATTGCAGTCGACTCTGATTATTTGTCGTGCTGATAAACAAAGTTGCAGTATTGCATTTCCTTTTGATGAGTTAATTTTTAATTGAGCGGAAATTGCTGCAAAACTTTGATATTACATATCTATTTAAAGTTGTTCTGAAAAGTAGAAAATTGTTATTTGAGGTTTTTGCAAAGTAACATTTACTTTATCGTTTCGAATGAGATTATCTTCAAAATTAACAAAGTTCTTATATCTTTTCAAATGTTTGCTCTAAAGTGAATATTTCTTCATACCCACTATTATTTATTACCGTTTAATCGCCAAGACATTATTAGCTCTAACGATAACTGATCGGTTCGTTACCGGTGTCGGTGGACGGTGGATTGATTACGGGGAACATTTCCAAGTTACCGATGGATTGTTGGTTGAAATCGGTGAATCGATGACTGGTTGATTAATGTCGGTTGATCGTTTAATGGTTTTGCCGGTGGTTGATGGTCGGTGGGCTTCAACTACAGTATATATGTCATCCCTCATGAGTGGTACATATTACGAGAACGCTGCCTGTCCCATATCGGCCATGTTAAGATGCTTTTTCATACAAATGTTCCTTTAACATATTAGAAGTTTGGTGTTGGGACAAGACATACCAATGCGTTATATAGCCTTTAGAGTCGGCTTTATCTTACTTTGCCTCGTAAGTTATTTGCGGTGCAGTTTTCGTCTGCATACGTACTTATATCCCTGTTTATTGGGAACCAGTTGAGGTTTTTCTGGGCCATATTCTGCTGAGATCGGTGACGGCTCATTAAAACTTTCGAATTAAATGAGAATGCGTCTATCGATCTTATCGTGGCCTAGCTATCACTAAAGAAAAAATTATTTTCCTAAAGTTTTGTCTGATATGATTTACAGCTTCCATGATAGCAGGAAACTCCGGCTGGAACATACTGCAGTGATTAGTAGCCGAATTGATAAATAATGGGATACCCTATCCCCGTTCTTCTATTTATCACAAAACTATAAGGAAATATATTTATACCCCTCAGCGAGAATTCTTCTTACCCTACTGGCAATCCATATATTATAACTATTCTCGACGATACTGATTAGAGCACAGGAAGTTGGGTCTTTCAAGTATACCAGAGTGAGACACGGCCTCCGTGTTTCATGGACATGACTCACCTAACTGCTAGGCCGCGAGTCCCGCTGCCAGATAGCCAGCCAAGGTTAGGTTAGGTTCTAGTGGCTGCCGCAGAGGCACATTTATGCCAGTATTAGACGGCCCGTTTCCTACACTAGGAAAGTCAATCCCGGGACTCGGCCACATGGAAAATACCTGTGCTGTCGGGATTCTCCACATAGACCGACATCGCTGCTCCTCCTCGAACCATTTAGATGACTTGATGAAGACCGTTTCTTCCTCCTCATAATCTTTGCAACTCCGACAGCATCGCCGGTAGGGCACATCTCTATCTTTGCATCTTTGCTGCGTGCCTTCCAATAAGGCAGTACCCTGTTAATTTGCATATTTCTACCCTTCTTCTTGATGTGGGGATTTTAATGTAAATTTTGCCTTAGACACATCGCAGCCAGGGTTGCCACTTTGAAAAATTTTTTCCTACCAAAACCCAACTAAAAACCTACCAAAATGGCCGTCATCCTACCAACATTTTTTCACGGCATCAAAACTTTTCTCATGAGTTTTTGGTAATTGTATAGATCCTACGTCAACTCGAAAAACACGTCGGAAAATGTTGGGAACGGTTGCAAAAATTACCTAGGTCCGATCCTATTTAGGGGGCTGGGTCCATTATATTTATAAGCAGAGACCCTTTCTGAGTTGGGATTCTTCGGGCGCATTTCAAAAAAGTAACCCTGAGGCGGCCTAACACCGGCTTCGCGATCATCAGTTTTCTTGCGTAGAACACACTTTTGCACTTTTGGCAACACCTAAAATTTGTCATTACAGCAACTACATGAAATTAACAGAATATGTTCAACTAGGTATGATTGTAAATATCTTGTAAACCACTGAAGATATTACTTTTCGCTTTCGGATTCTTATTCCAGGGACAGATTTGGTACCTCTACTGACATTTTCTATCGTGTTTTTCGAGTTGATGTAGGATCTACACAATTAGCGAGTTTTTTCTTGTACCCAGGTCTCATACCCGGGTTTCATCAAATTATGTTAAAGACTCCAAGACAATTGTGACATTATCAATTTGCCAGGGTTTATTCCTTAACGCGAATTAAAATCTTGACTCACTATTAACGCATGTATCAAAATTATCATGGCAAAATACTGACTTCAAAGGTCCAAAGAATGCGACGGAGCGTTGCAGTATCTAAAAAAATCACTCCTGAATTCGTCCTTGATCAAGTACTCAGATTAAAAAAAAAAAAAAAAAAATTGCATCACTACTGACCCTAACAAGCCAGACGGTGAAAAACAATCAACATCTATACACTAACTATGCAATAACTTCCTAAGTAAAACCAGTCATTTGTGATACGAATTTCCAGATCAAAAGTGATCATACATATTTGCTATGAAAGCCACTTCTTCCAAACACAGAAGAATGAGACTTGACTTTGAATAATTTGACTTTCAGAAAGAAAGTGATGTTACTCGAAGGAAGGTAAAAACCTACCAAAATTCAAATTGTCCTCCCATCCTACCAACAGAAAATACCTACCAGTTTTGGTACACAGTAAAAAATGAAAGATTACTTTTAATACCAGTCGGTATTGAAATTAAGCCTTTTTGGAATTAAATTTGAGTTTTAATACTAAATATTATTAATTTAAGACTCTGAATTTTTTTTAATTCCAAATAGTTTTAAAATAATACCAAAATAATACTAAAGCGCTCTCTCCCTAGCGCTTTCTCTCATTATAATGTTTTAGGTACTATTTGTTTTAAAACAAAGCCGGAAAAGTATTAAATTAATTACTTTTTAGCATTAAATTAAGTCCGGTGGTTTGTTTGCTCAGAGCACGCGGTTCGTCGCTATTGCGATACTACATTAAGAACAACAGTGCAATTAGACGGTGACAAACACAAGTACTCGATGGCTTGATAGTAGACATCTCCGTTGAGCATTCAATAAATTGTGAGTTCGACTCTCGGTGAAGGCAATATAATAAAACTGTAATTTTTTTTTTTTGCCTGAGAGAATTTTCGACTGAATTCCTCTCTCACGGGAAATCAGACCGAACGTGGTATTAATTTAATTCTTTTTCGGCGTTGTTATATATAAACACCAAAAAGGTATTAAAGTTAGACTTTTATTTTTACTGTGTAGGAAAAGCCCAATTATCACATCCCTGATCGCAGCAGTCCATCCTAATGGATGTGTGTTTCGAAGGAATACTGATCATGGTTCAAAATCGAATGCAAAAATCCGGGCACAAGAACGACGAAAGCGACCTATCATCTGGAGAATGATATTTGAATATTTTTTGTTCAACATTTTTAAAAAATACTGGCTGGGATAGTTTTAAACTTATTATTTATTTTGGAAATATACCGAAACTTTACTGAAAGTTTTTTTGCGCATGACGTCGTATTATTAAAGTAAAAACCAAGTGGAATACATGGAAAATACCCAAAAACTACTAAAAAATACCTGGAACATACCTTATATCTAATTTGGTAGTTTTTAAGGAGCGCTACCGAAAGGTTACCAAAACCTATTTACTTTCGGTTGAGTTGGAATTTTTATGATTGCGGTAGTGAGTTTCGGTAGTCGATGTTAGCAGGGATCATAAGCTACTCGTGATATTTTTTTGATTCATAAAATTAGTTTAATTTAGTTTAATTTTAGGAAGATCTTTTTCATACGTAAGGTATGTGTTTGGTGTAGGGGTGGGTAAGGCACATTCCACATAACCACACATATAAAATCTCCCTTTATTTGGTAACTGTTGTAATGTAGCGCAGTTAAATTGACTATATAGAACCTTTTTTGTGCACTTTTGAATAAGTTACAAAGCGCCAAATATTAACTGTAACCAAAAGTAGGAGCATAAAGATAATTCAAAAAACACAAGCTCTAGCAACGCCCCTTTAAAGCCAAAGTGCAAAATCGCTTGCTTTTCAACAATATAATGAATTTTTTTTCCTATTTTTCAACATATTTTTCGTTACGCTACTTTTTTTTGCCGTTTAATGGGGAAAGTTTGAATGGCTTTTTAGCTTAAATACAAACATTCGACATTCGCCACTTGCAAAAATTCAATCTAAAAACTGAAAAAAAGCTATAAAATATGCGAAGCAGGCCGCGTCAATTCGATGAATTCAGTAAATGTGTATGTTCGTATGTGCATAAACACATAAAATTTACTTGCTTCGCCTGCAGCGTCGGGTATGTTGTTGAACATTTGTTCAATGTACGGGGCGTATACGTAACACATGTTCGGCGGAACCGTAACGGTAGCACCATTGCCATGATCTACCACACTTTTGTACACATGTCCATGTGTGGCTGCGTGTTTGTTGTGTGTGTGCTCATACAAGAAATAAAGATGTTAATCTAAAGTACCTAGCAAATGTTGCCATTGGGAAAATGTTAATACCAACAATGAAGGTAATGAAGATTTCAAAGGCGGTTAAGTGAACTTTAAAAGTACTCAAATTTCACCCTTAACCGTTAGCTTGATCTGCGCCATTCGAAATTATATATGATGGCCACATTTAACATATGTCGACATCGTTTAGTTTGATTGGTTGACGCTTTGGTGCGCTTTGATTGAAATCGATGGGATTCTTAAGTGATTTAAGGGGGAAATTGCATTTTATTTATGTTTCTACTTAAAGGAACAATTCCGATGTTGTAGATTTATCATCGCTGATTTCAGTTACCCATTCGGAGCTCTTCGATAGCTTTGTCAGTTGTTTCAGATCAAGAAATAAATGAAATGCAGTTAGGTGGCAATCGTACTTCAAAAGATCTAGGTTGGTATGCAACCGAAAATTATATCAATTATATTACTAAATTTGATTCAGTTAGGGTGGCAACTCTATATAGCAACCCAACTGGAAAATATCATGTTTAGTACGCGGCTGAAGGTACCTTTCATTTGATGCCCATTATATAAATAAAAATATAAAAAACATAGATGACAACCCTGTAAATCGCCCGAAGTGGCAACCCTGCAAAAATCATTGGATTATGTGTTCCAATTTTCTAATATTGGAGTACTCCATTTGCAATCCTTTGTAATGCCTCAGCGGACCACCTTCAGCTTATTGAAAGCCGATCAGTGCTCGTGCTTTAACGTCGAAAATCACGAAACGATCGCTCTGACAGTACTCCAAGGAGTAAAAACGTTGGAGTAGGTTGCAAAGTACTCTGATTGTAGGTACTCCTTGGAGTACTAAAAACAAAGCGAAGGTTGAAGTAGGTTATGCAGTCCTAGGACATGACAATGTTAATTAGAGCAAAATTTTTATATGAAAAAGGATTACATTTAGAGTACTCTGATACTCCAATCGAAGTACTCTTTAGATATCGAATAGTGTACTCCAAAAAAAACTATCTCCGAATGAAACATATCTACTATCCGTACCCAAAATTCATCCAAATGGTCAATAGGTTCCGAGATATTGGTCGATATACGAATGAATAAATTAAATGCATTAGGTGTACAAATATATAAGAATAGTTCGTTTAAAGTCATAAACATAGCAGTTTAATTGATGCACGTATGAATTTTATTTATTATTTCAAGGATTATTGAAATCCTTTCTCAACGTGTTGACAATCCTGAATGACATTAATTATATGTATTTAGAGAAAATAATATTTAGCACCATAACCCCACATCGAATGTCTTTTAATCCACCTATTCACTTATATGTACTCAAACAATTCACTTTAACTGCCTTTCTCATTAGAGTATTTACTTAACTTATCACCTCAATGGCGAAGAACAATCAAGCTTTGCACACAAAACCAACCCCAACCGCTAAACAGCTTGAGCTCAGCAACACTCGACCACACTTGTTAACCTCTTAAAATGGTTGAACATGTACTCACATTCTTATTTCAGATGCAGTGGCGTAGATAGCTTTTTACGATGGGGGAGGATTACTAAAACGTCAAACTTCATAGAATTTCTAGCCAGATTTTATTTTCTGTTCATCAAAATGAGGTTTATAAGCGTGGTACAAAGTTTATGTCGAAAAAAATGTTTGCGTGCAACTTTTTTGTTTAAGCTTCCACGAAAAAACACTGAATCGAGTATTTTGCTATAACTTTCCTATACTTTGTCCGGTTATCAAATTTTAAATGACCCGTAGAGGTCCTTGTCGCACCTTGACCTTTGAAGTGTTTTGCCTTAAATCGAATTTCAGATTTACTATGGACAGGCGACCGCCGTGTCATATCCATGCCCAGCAAAAACCAACATCAAAAATTATTTAGAAAAAGAATTTTTCTAAACATAAGGTCTGGAAAATCTAAACTAGAATTGATAGACCCCTAGAATTTAATATTAAGATCTGTAACTCGTTTTTGTAAAATAAAATCAATAAAATTGTCCCACGGGGGGATTGTTCCCCCTGGTCTTCTCCCTGTCTACGCCACTGTCCAGATATCTATTATAAATGACTATACTTGAATGTTTAAGTACATAAATAAGTTGAGGTTAGGCCTAACAAGAGATGGAAAATAAGCGAAGTTAATAAAAAGAGAGGACAATGCCAATCGGGGAATCTCGTGGGAATTGGAAACTTTTATAGTAACGTATGCATTTTTAAATTGCCAGCACAAAATTTTAATAGCCTGAAAATATTTTTTGAGAAAGAAGGCATTTACGTAAGTCAATATTATTTTATATTAAATTTACTAAATTTTCGACTAACAATGAAATTTTACCCTGTTCAAATAAATACTCTTACTCACCGAGTTAATTGATCAGCGTGCGAACAAAGTGCGTCCGTTGCCTTCTCTATATATGTAGGTTGGTGCTCGTAAAAAAAGCTTCCGGGAGGGAGAATCTTCAATATGCATGAAATGGCCTAGATCCTTCATTTTAATTCGCTGAGCTATGTCGGGGTCTATAAACTTGAGAAAGAGTACATTTTTAATTCTCCCAACCATCTCAGCAACAACAGGATGTAAATTACCTATACTTGCGTTTAAGGATTGATATAAAAAAGTCGAGCATTAAACAGAATAAAATATATACACACATCCTTAAATAGTATATCCATATCATATTCCTATCATATGTGATAAATAGACCTCATAAATTATTTATTCAACAGCGTATTATACCCATACCCATACCATATGAATATGTTTAGATAAATGTACGCCTTTGGCGATTTGAGCTGCACTCATGCAGCAGAGTAGGCGTTCAAGTCATACCACATTTCATGCGCCTTTCATTATCTTCATCCACACGTTAACAGGCAATTATGCTAAAAAGCTGAAAGCAAATTTATAGATTTATATAACACACTCTAACGGTTCATTTACGCTCACTTTGCTACTGATTGTACACATAGGAGATTATGAGCACATACCTAGATACTGGTACGAACATAAACAGGAAGTAGTCGTATATCGTCGTATGATATAGTTGAGTGTTGAAGTCGAAAGCCAATAAATATGATAAATTGCTTTTAAGTGACTACCACATAGACCTTTTGCACTCACATATTTTATTGATATACATATATGCACTATAGATCAGGCCCCGGTAAAATTGTAACTGAGTTTGTATTAGAGAAAGAGCAGTCAACGCACCAACGAAAAAATGTCATCTAGTTTTGCTCCGTCGCTCCCTAGCAAAAACCGAGACAGCATCGTATGTTGTTAACTAGTTGCTGGCAAGTGAGCGACTGAGCATAATACACGACATCCATTGAATGGTCAGCGCAGTCATAGCATTCTCATCAGCGCAGCAAGAATTGCATAATTCGAAAGGCCAAGCAAAGAGCGTAATAATCTGTGTGAATTTGGTTATCAGATTTTCGGAAAATTGTCCCACTAGCTGCCGCATCCTGCTATAGATACATATCGCACACTAAATCAAAAAGAGTCACAACTCAAAATCAGAGTAACTTTCAGTTAATTGCTTCTGGATTGCACAAAAGTCATTTGATTTTTAAAATCACTGTGCTCTCTAAAGAGTACCTAATGCTATGGATACACACTCGGAGATTACCTCCAATAAATCTTCTTTAATCAGATCCAAATTTTACACTGACACACACAAAATTGAAGATTAACAATCGGCGCACTAGATGGCCTTGGTTGTAGTACTTGCGGTTTAAAACTAGATGTCGCTATTTTTTGGTGAAATCTAGTGTCCATTAGCGGCAAACTCGTAATTTTGGCAGTGGTTCTTGTTATGTTTGTTTATTTATCGATGAAATTAGCGGTCAAATAGTTATGATATCTGCTCAAATCTTCTTAATTTTTGGGTGTTTATAATGAAGATTATGCTCAATTTAACTCCCAAAAACGGAGATAATTCGGATTTTGCGCTAATGTATCAGCCGTATAACGATAATAATCAAAAAGAAAAAAAATTTATGTACTGGCTGTACTACTTTTTATAGGCAATCTATGCCAAGAAAGCGACCTAAAAATTGTGAGTTGTGGAGGTTTTTGATTTATGGTACGATATATCTAGGTGTATTTACGATGAATATTTATGCTACTAAAGATGACTAGTAAGATTAGTGATAAAATGGCTATTGTAAATTGGTAACTTTTCAGAGTTCACTAAACACAAAAATTAGTATCATTGACTTAAAAAAATTTTGTTTGTGAGATGAGAGATTTTTAGTGTAAGGCAATAATTCAAAACTTAAGTCATTTTGTACCTTTGTATAATGATTTAATGTAGTGGTAATTTATGGATTAGTTATAAGTTGATGTTGTTTTATGAGAAATGAGAGAATTGTATCCTAAGATGTTATAGAGTTCGGATTATATAGATAAATTTCACGCCTAAAATTATGCAGCGTACACGGAAAGAATTTTTTACAAAAAAAAACTAGGCACAAACAAGAAAATCGAGAAATGATTTTGAACATGAAAAGTTTTTCCTTGCTTTTAAGAAAGTCTGTTGTTGTCTAACGAACCTTACCTTTGGGTTCTGAGGATTTAGATCGCCAATCTGCTTGTGAAACAACTACGATTTATTATTGCAAACATAAACTATGTATTTCCATAAATTTTCGCCGAATTAGCATCTACAAATTAAAATAATTGCTGGTTCAAAGCAAAATTCTTTGGTTAATTTCAGTGAACATCAAGTAAATTTACTAATTTGAGATTGAGAAAAATATTTTTATCCGCCTAATATTAAGAAGTAAAGTCAGTGGTGATTGGCATGAATAAAAGAAATAAATTGAAATGAAAATAAATAAACCAAAACAAAATAAAATGATATCGTCTATGCCTATGCCTTGTTTTTTTAAAAGGTGATATTTACCTGAATAAACTAGAATTGAACTAAGGTTTCAAGTAGTTAGCTATATTTTTTGTAGAATTATTTAGCCTATAGACGGTTTTGCAAATTTGCTGAAATTTTCTGTTTTTTACCAAGCGGTGCAGTTAAAATTTAACTTCACACCTTAAAAAGTAAAATACAATAAAGTAAAATGAAATTATAAAAAAAAATGAAATAAAAAGAAAAACTAAAATAAAATAATATAAGGTAAATAGAATTATGTTATAAAATTAAATTATTATATATAAAATGAAATAAGAAGCAATAAAATAATCTAAAATAAATAAAATAAAAATTTTTTGCCGCTTAATTTGCCAAAGCATACCACTGTGCGACGACTTGGCCTAAGTAACTATTTTAAACCGAGAGTGATAGTTTTTGAAAAATTACATATATTTAGGCGTTCAATTTTGGATGTGAATCCTATCGGTAGCTATCACTAATAACCATTGATATCACGGTTGCTACAATTCATACTTTAGTTAGTACTAGAAATGGAAGATATAAGTATTTTTTCATTGAAGGTACTTTGATGCCGTCTTCCATTCCACTCCTACCTAATGAAATATCAAAATTCAAGTTTAAATGAAAAATTTCTCAGTTATTTGCAAATATACGAGTGGATCAAATCAGAATTACCAACACTGCATTTGCGGCGTTGTATGTGAACTCCTACACGAACAAAAAACCGCACCTTACTTCAAAACTTTCATCATTTTATTTAAGTATGTGAACTCATCGAAATACCTAATCGCTCATCAAGCTCATAAAAGTTAAATGCATTCGTAGAATTCAATTGAATAGAAAGCTGGATAGCCATTCATTGCGTTAAACAAACGAATACTTGGAGCCAATTTAAATTGCACCAGTTCTACACTTATGTACATACACACGACTATAGCTCTGCTTCTTCAATACGTCAGGGAATAAACTTTCTAACCTTTAGGCAGATTCTCTATTAGTAATTTGTGTGCAATAGTGAGAAAGGGTATAGACGAATGGGTAAAGTTACCAAAATCTACTAAACGATTATTGTATTTCCTATTTTGCAGTTTTTTTTTGTCGATGAAGTGCTAAATTTTTGCTTTATTGCTTCAAGGTTCAGTATCACATACGAGTGCGAACATTCACTCATCGCATGATTTGAGGTGGCGTTGCATCAGCCCCTTTTTTGCGCTCTTTTCGACCGCTTATCATTGCATTTGTTTTGCGGCTAAAACTTTAATTGAGTTTAAGTACCCGACCATTCCAATCTGCAGCACTTTGCTTTAGAATTGCAGCAGTGCAATGGGAGTTTGTAGTGCCCGCATATCGAGTTTTCGCTGCTCCGTTCTAGTACCTATACGTCGAATTTCGAGCTGCTGCTTGCGGTTGAGTTGATTTTTGGGTATTTTGCACTGACGTTTTATTTGAATCTCACTGCTTTTCGTAGAGGATTTTCTATTTGGTATGGATTAATTAGCAATATTTTTTTACCCAGCGTACTAGTACTGGTACTAGTGCAAGGGTATTTTAATTTTGTCCACATAACGGTACTACGTAACGGCACAAAATAATCGAGACAGATATAGAGTTCCATATATGAAAAGTTCATTAAGTCATGTCCGTCCGTCTGTCCGAGTATACAGGGCGTGGCACCGCCCACTTTTAAGTGAGAAAATTTTGAAAATTCGACTGGTCGTAACTTTTAACCTGATTACGATGAAACGATGAAATTTGGCACAAAGCATACTAGTATCGTTGGGAGTATACCTGATGAAATTGGATAAAATCGCCCACTTTCGATATCGAAAATTTCGTAAAATCACCTAAATTGACATAATTCGGTAACGAAAATGGCTAAAATTATATAGTTTGGTGGGATGAACCCCTAGTCATTCTATTATGATTTTTTGATAAATTTTTAAAAGTAGGCGTGGCGCCTATTATTTTGCTGACAGCTGCAGCTTATTTTCACAGGGTGGCTTTTTCCGCTGTATCCTGCGATTAATATGTAAGTATGTTATGAGTTTGTGGTCATTAATTTGAGATTCAAAGATTCAAAGATTCTCAAATTAATGACCACAAACTCATAACAAACTTACATATTAATCGCAGGACACAGCGGAAGAAGCCACCCTGTGAAAATAAGCTGCAGCTGTCAGCAAAATGATCACAGGGTGCACTAAAATCCTTGACACTGCTAGTATAAATGGCGGCCGATTGATGTCGCTCTAGTTGTCGATAAGGTAGTATAAAAACAAAAAACGAATAAAATGAATACATACTAAGTGAACATGATGGATATAAGCTGGCAATAATTTCAACGCAGCTTGGTGTAAGAGGTAAACACTGCGGGCTTAGAAATTCCTAATCCCCTTGGTTCTTTGTTCGATGACCAACAATAGGTGATGAACAATTTCTAAACACATAGCCATTTGGGAAGGCCCTTGAGCAAGGCCGAAATTACGTAATCATGGTAGCTTGTAATTTTTGTTGCTTTTCCATCTTGTTCACTAATAATAAAAACACAGAATAATTTAAGAAAAATTATTCCCAAACGGTCAAAAGTCCACCAAGTTTCAAAGATTTACCAAATTGTTTCAATAGTTTTTTCATCATCATTTCTTTTATTGGCGCTTAATAATAGTTTTTTAGTTTGATTTAATTTCTTTTAATTTGATTTAATTTTATTATATTTATTTTATATCATTTTATTGTATATTACTGAATTTTAATTGAGTTTCATTTATTTTAATTTAATTTATTTTATTTTATTTTATTTTATTTTATTTTATTTTATTTTATTTTATTTTAATTTTATTTATTTTTTTTTTTTATTTTATTTAAGTTTATTTTATTTTATTTTAGTTTATTTTATTTTATTTTATTTTATTTTATTTTGTTTTAATTTATTTTATTTTATTTTATTTTATTTTATTTTATTTTATTTTATTTTATTTTATTTTATTTTATTTTATTTTATTTTATTTTATTTTATTTTATTTTATTTTATTTTATTTTATTTTATTTTATTTATTTTTTTTATTTTGTTCTATTTGGTTCTATTTTATTTTATACTATTTCATCTTATTTTATTTTATATTATATAAAGTTTTTTATTTATTTTATTATTAAAATGTTTTTATTAGGTCGCTTTCGTCGTTCTTGTGCCCGGATTGTTGCATTCGATTGTGAACCAACTTCCGGTTGTGCTAGGGTCTTGAAATTTTCACCACAGTTCAGGTCGCGATGACAATGCAATATTATGAAAAAAAAAAAATCCGATAGGTGGCGCGTGGGTCGCTATATTTTCAAAAATCGCATTTATGGTCCGATTTGGCTGAAATTCGGAACATGTATTACTACTATGAAAAGAAATATTTTCCTAAAAAAAATTCCACTAGGTGGAGCTGAGATCGGGGTAATAAAAACTGAAAGTCCTAATTATGGACCGATTTAGCTGATATTTAGCGTGTGTGTTACTTAATCAATTTCCAAATGTTCAAAAAAAAAAAATTTAACCCGCTAGGTGGCGCGTGAGTCGCTCTATTTAAGAAATGCGAAGGTCTGTTTTCGGTGTCGATTAATTTGTTTTTCAACGAACTTCCCGTTGAGGTAGAATCTTGAAATGTTCATCGTCCTTTAGTTTTCTAGCCCCACGCAATATAACAAAAAAATAATTCCGATAAGTGGCGCACGGGTAGAGATATTTGAAAAGTTTCATTTCGAGATTTTTTGCTTTGGATTTTGAACTAGCTTCCCATTGAGCTGGGGTTTTGAAATTTTCACCATCGTTCAGGTTTCGCTGACAATGCATTATACAAAAAAAATCCAAAATATTGCTTTAATTGCAAAAGTCCGATTTATAGGCCTATCCTCCGTATTGCTATCTGAATATTTCGTACACATGCTATAATGCGTTTTCAGCGCCATAAACAGCATCGAAATTTCGAATATTTGATTTCATGCAATCTTCAACGTCATCTGCATACATTTAGGCGCAGTCACTGTTGCACAAAGAATAGATAATGTGATTTATAATGCTTAAAAAAGAATAATTTTATTCATGTAACCATAGACACACCGCGTGAAGCTTGAAAACGTAGAAAATTCCCGAATGCGTAAATGAACTGTCAACATTTTTATGGAACGGTAAACTTCCGCGAGGAGTTTAGTGTGTAAACACCTCGAAAAATTACCCAATTCGATGACGCTGTAAAAAAGTATTCACATAAATTTATCTATATCTATCTATATCGTTCATCTAACTGAGCTGTCAAATGTATATATTTACGTTTTCGTTAAGTTATATGGTTACATGAGTAACTCTAATATGACACAGAATATCCAATTACAATCTTAGAAATTTTCACAGACTCACAACTAAAAAGTATAAAATAAAAAATAGAATAAAAAAATATTTTTAATTTAAAATGTTTTTAAAATGAAATAAAAACTGGAAAATAATTTCCCCTCTGCCTACATAGATTCTTCACCACGTAAAGCTTATCTGGAACATTTGTGAGTGGAAATACTTATAGGTATTAAATAGTATTTGGAGTTTGAAATGTATAAAAAACATTTGGAGTTTGCTATATCGTGAAAAAGATGTTTTTTTTTTAGAAAAGCTCATATCGGTAATAAGATTGTTAGAAATTAATGCGAACCATCTTTAGCGTGCGCCAATATTTTTATGGATTTTAAACTCCAAGTACTATTTAATACCTATAAGAATTCCGACTCACAAATGTTCCAGATAAGCTGTACGTGGTGAAGAATCTATGTAGGCAGAGGGGAAATTATTTTCCCGTTTTTAGTTCATTTTAATACATTTTAAGTTAAAAATATTTTTTATTATATTTTTTTTTATTTTAATTGGTTATTTTTTTACTTTTTATTTTTTTTTTGTTTATGTTTGTTATTTATTATTTTATTTTATTAATTTTTTTGTTACTTTTATTTTATAGTTTTATTGTTTAACCAAATTCTTTTTCTTGCCGGCTTGAGGTCAAGGGGGTTTTTTCCAAATGAAACAAAAGGTTTGGTTTTTTCACCAATATATTTCGGTAACCGTCTTCAGGGTAAAATTATTTACACGTCGTTCCGCTTGACGTGGAGTTAGCTACTGGAGTAGTAGTACTTGACCTTAAGCCGGAAATAAGACGATTTTGCTTGAGCAAAATGGTCGCAAAAAATCAATATTGTTTTATTTTTTATTTAATTTTTTTTTTATCTAATACTTATTGTGTAGTTGTAAAAGATGAACAAACTTTATGTTAACTCACCATGTACTAACCAGCTCGCTTCAGTGCAATTTCCACAGACTTTTAAACTCTCCAAAAATTCTCAAAAAAAAAAATTGCCGTGTATTTATCAAATCTATTATACAAATAAATAGGATTGTTTATTTAAAGTCACGGTTGGCGGCCTTTAATTACATAAAACTAGTTACATTTGAAATAATGAAAATAAAAGGGAAATGTAAATGATATTTTCGTAATGATGCCATGGCAGGTGTACAGAGGAGAACACTCAAAAGTAACTTTGGAGAGCAGGATCTGAGCCATAAGCAACGCAACTGCAGGGATATCCTATGAAAATGAAACAACAAAATAATATTTTTGTTAATAAAGTTGTATGCTTTATTGAAAATTTTTTGCTTAACAAAACAAGATACACTTTAAAAAATTTTGTTTGAAGCATTTGGCTTTGCATATAACATACAATTTTGGATGTTTAAGTACAAGAGTAGTAATAGTAACAACACATAAGTAATAATAATAGTCAAAATTTTCGAAATTTAATACATATTTCTTTAGATACAAGCTGTGATGTTCAAAAGTGTTTTATAAGTAAATCAAAGCAAACTTAATTTGAGCAAGCATTAGACAACAAAGTAGGTAGATACTTACATATCGGTATATGTGTACATAGCTTCACAATTATTAAATATAATTATTAAGTATTTAAAGTCCATCCGTAAGAAATTGTGCTTTTACACACAAGCACACATACATAAGTACATATTTAGAAACGCATTAAAAATATTAAATTTCGTTTTTCACTTTAATACATGTGTAATGGGAAACGCGTCCAAACTACTTGGCCTATGCTATTAATAACAACTGCATTTCAATTTATGTAAAAGAAAAGACAAAAACAAGTTACAATGGATAAACGAGAAAAAGATAGAAAATAACTGCAAGAGCGAAAAAATAATGATTTGATGACTTTTTGTTGTTAAATGTGACATATTTTAGTACAGCTAGCACACGGCTAAAAATTTGAGCCTAAATTTTAAACTTTTTTGGGATACATATGTATATAACCAAACCAAATTTGGTTTCGTATTAAGCTAGATCAGTTTTCAAGAAAATTTGTGAAATGAAAAGGGTTTAAATTTTAAACTAGACATTTTTTTAAAGAAAAAATATTTTTTTTTGTTCGTTGGCAGGGATTTGAACCAAGTCTATCCGCATCATACCCGACTGATCTAACACTGAGCTGCATCGCACACATAAATGTTGTGGGCATAATTCAATCTTGAAAAAGCTTTTAAAAATAAATGAAAACAAAACCAAAAAGTTTTAACTTTAAACTTTAAAGTTTTAAAAATAAAATAAAAATAAAAAATTACAGCTGACTGCTCTACCGCTGAGCTATGCTGATCAAAATATAAAAAAAAAATTAAATTTTAGACAGCTTTTTCATTTAGATCTTAAATCAAATGAAAAGAAATTGAAACTTTTTGTAGTTAATTGAAAAGTTTGGAACAATGTACAAAAAAGTTTAACAAATAGCTTAAAATTTGAATTAAATTTAAAATTAAGGCTAATTTTTTTAGCCGTGCACAGAGATACCATAAAATTATTGGAAATACTATAACTTCTTAGTTTATAAACTTAATCAAACAGTAAGCGCATTCTATTCAGATTTGACCTATGAAGGTTAAGGAAGAAATCAAACTATTTTTCATAAACACAGGAAAGTTCAAATTTTCAGTATTTTGTGTTGCTACCTAACCTTTACCAACCGTTCGTAAGATCGCCAGGAATGAGGTATCAATTGACAGAGGTAAGCCTGCTTATTAATGTGTCCCGAAAATAATTTTTTAATGCAAGGCCTCTTAAAACTTGCGTTTTTGATAGCAGCGAACCATTTTAACTTGAGGGCTCTACCGATCTTCAACGATTACAAATAGTTATTGTTGTAAAAATGTAAATTTATAAAACATCAAACTTCGGTAGAGCGCTGACAATGGCACTGAATTATATTTTCTTTATTTTTCTCGTTATCTGTATTAAATTACGCATATTTTGAAAGTTCTTGCGATATCGTTTCTCAAAAAGAAATTTATCTCAAATCTGAACGGGACAACCTACTGCAGAGTTGGGCATTTTTGCACTACCACTAATTTGTTAGTTATAATTTTTTCAGTGATAGTTAAAATCAAAAACCACTATCACTAAACATTTGATGATAGTGATTTTTGATTTTATTTATTATTATTTTCGGACCCTGTTTTTGGTAAAATTTAGTTAAATTGAGTTAAAGGAAGTCTTTCTGAATTTGTATGCCAAGTTTCATTGGAAAGATCGCAATGGTAGGGTATTATTATAAAATCAGTTATAGTTATATCAACCAAAATATCTGTTGATTCAACCAAAATATGGGTTGATTCAACCAAAATCATGGTCAATTCTTAACCATTCTCAGCTAATTTTTCTCTTTGTATGAATCAGATGATTTTTTTATGGGAAAAATCTTTTGACAAAACCACTTTCTCCGTTTATTTAATAAAATATAACGTCTATTTGTACTAAGTAGTTGGGATATGTAGCAGTGTCAAATGTTATACATTTGTTAACTGACGTAATTTTTACAACATCAAAATTAACTATTATTGAAAATTTGGATAGTTAAAAAAAATTATAAATTATTTTGTATAGCGGTCATATATACGTATGTACATCCTTTATGATATGTATGCATGTTGCTCTATAATGACCATTATGATAATAAGTAGGTAGGTATGTACAAATACTAGTCATAGCGTTCTGAAGCCAACACCCAATAAAAACATTTAAAACATTTAAACTTGCCTCGCGGTTTACACTGCAAATGTTCTTTTATATATTGACATGGACACTGTATACGCCCACAATGACGTCCTGGCTCCATTGGTGTAACATCGAGTAGACCACGTAACGCCTCCATGCCCCAACGTGTTGCATAACGTAGAAAAAGTTGTGTGCCGCGCTCCTGCCGATTTGAAGTGGATTTCGATTTGGGATTTTAAAATTTTGTTTTACAACAATAACACAAAACAAGTTATTTTAATTAATAAATAATAAAAAACACGAATAGGAATACAGAAAGAGTGCACCATTAATGAGAAAAAAATGCCGATTAAACGTTTTTACATATTTGCAATAATTATATATTTGTAATGAATAAGTTAGGTATTATGTATGGACTATGACTTACTATGGGTTAGTTGTACAACACTCGCACATATACTTGCCGATTTGCTACTGACTTACATATGTAGGTACATATCGTTGATGTTCAAAACAACTTACAAAGTTTCACTCCATTTTACAGAAAAGACAAAAAACTGTTTAGCAGTACGAGCCACTATGTGATGGGTTAAATTCAAATGTCGTTTTTCGACATTCTATTGCACAAACCCATAATGTGTTGTTACTAATGAATGGAATACGGGTACCTCGAGGCCCTGGTAAGCAAGTCTTATTTTCACCAAAGTGGCCTTTACGTGGTTTTGCATTTGTCCGTTACGTTGTTTGGAACATAATTGGTATATGCTTTAGTGTGGAAGATTTTGTTTTCTGAACGCCCCAGCTTAACATTTTTTCAATAATTGAGTTCTAGGATGCCATATCTCAGAAAAAGTTTCAAAAAAATCCTGTCTGAATTAGAAGTTCAATATATTTTCACCTGAGTTTGAAAGCTTTGAATAAAAGTTTCAGATGGGGCGCTATTGGAAAAAAGTTTTTGAACAAGGTTATTCACTCAGCCATCTATTTAACAACTTATAGTTTTCAAATTGGATTAGTTTAGTAAGTAGGGTGAACATAATTTAGTATTTCTGTATATATTGTAATAAGTGAAATTTATTTTCAACCAAATAGTAGTAATGTAGATAAAGTTACAATTTTTTTAATAATTTACTTAGCTGTGTACAAAATTTTCAATTCTTATTTAAACTACTTATGGTTATATGTACTTCGTGTTAACTTAGCTATTTTACATATATGATATTCTTTGTTCTTCTTCTTCCTTTGACAATCTCAAAGCCAACAACCAATACAGTTTACTCCGCAACATTGTTTTCCTTTTAGCTGTATTTTGATTTTGTTGCGCAGCAACTCTTCCTCATATTGACAGGGACATATTGACGATTGCAAATGTCGTGGAGTTTCATGCACACCTGCTTCCTGTACTGTCCAGTCCAAACGGCGGCGCAAAAAATCTTTGCCCCAACGCTGCAAATAGCTAAGAAACAGCTCCTGTGCTACAACCTAAGTGAAATGAGTGAGTATCCAGTGGGTGTAATAAGCGATATTAACATATAAGAGGGAGATAACAAAAGTTCGCTTAGTTGAGCAAAGAAGAAACACAAAAATTATGTGTTCCAATCAATTCTTAATCTCTGTACTTCATGATAGAAAGACTTCTCATTATTTTTCTTTTAATTAATAGATTACTAAGTGTTTCCATTTTGGCTGCATTCATTAGTAATAAAATTCGATTTTTGCTGGCCCTGTGCCGAAGTGAGTTTGCAGTGTCTTCACATAATGAATTACGAAACCCTTACTAGAATCTATTGAAGTCGTAATGCGTTGAGAGGATGACCTGTCCACAATGTCGATTACAATTACAGAATGGAATACCTAATGGTAATAAGCTTCCGAACATTTTTAGTTATTCGTTTAGTTATTCCATTACTATCATCATTTACGTGGTTTTACATTTATGCGTCGCGTAGTTTTGCATCACCCCGACGATATCGACCCCTTTTCGCCAAGTTGTCGTAAGGGACAAAATAAAAATTTTACATGAGAACATTTTTTTTTTTGTTTTTGGTTACTGTATTAAGTAAGTTTAGGAGTCTCACAGTCTTCAGTTGTATTTATCAAAAGACTCATATTTGGCACGGTAGGTGCTTCGGCTCAGAAAAGGGGCACTCTGCGTTTTCGTTCTGCCCTTATCTGGGTGATTATGTGTTTGATACCACTCACGTCCTTCTATATCCATGCAGGTCAAAAATGTTAGAAGCTCCGCGGGCTTAACATCACCCAGCTCGATGAGGTTCCCGACACCGGAACGTTGCAACTCCGGCACCAAAATTAATCTGAAAAAGTCCCTTCCATTCACCCTCAGAAGAGTAGGTCGGTGTAGGAGAGCCAGACTCCTTGACACTCTGAAGGACTGCAAACGCTTTCACCAATCATTAGTCTAGCTAAACCTGTGCTTTATAAGTTCCACGAGTGCAAGGACTTCCTTCGCTTCTTAGCCTAAGCCTCTGAAAAACTTTATAGTTTTCAGGTTGATATGCAACATCATGTTAAGAGCCTCTTTGAAGCAAGATTGCACTTTCCTTACGTGGTTCACCTCGACTTTCTTCCACCACCCTATTGCCCATAGACTGATCTATCGAATAACTACTTAGTACAGCCATTGTGTGAGTTTTGCTCTCAAGCCCCACTATCTGATTAATATTTATGCTACCTGTTGTTTTTGTTGTTGTTTTTAGCATCACCAAATTTTTAGTGATAGTGGTTTTTGATTTGAACTATCACTAAAAAAATTATCATTAAAAAATTAGTGGCACTGTACAAATAATTTTGCAAAATTTTTCAAATGTTTAAAAATGAACTTTTTTACTAGATATTTAGCGGTTACCATTATTGAAATAATTAAAAACAAAAAAAAGCAATTTGAATAGCTGCAGAAAAGAACGCTCTGCATATTTCTTTATATTATTTTTTAACCTTTAATTTTCTCTAGTAGGGCAGAAAGATAACGCAAAAAACCTATGGTCCAAATCACTTCCGTATTTAATCTATTTTCTGTCTTCTTCGCCAATTATGTTGTTTTTAAGGATTTTTTATGCGCATAAAACACATTTTTTCCCGCATATTTTTGGTTGCCCTGGTTTTAACTATGTAAGCGAACTTTTGTTAGTCCGCACCTTTTTAAGTATCTATGTATGCAATAATATTCGTAAAAATATTCATAAAAGTGTGCTACGTGCAAATGTGTATGAAAATCTGTACTATCAAGGTGCATACGAAAGTGTTAATTGTGAAATAATGCAAACGCATCGCGCAAAGTTAAAATGAGGAAAAAAATGCAAATTGCTAAAACGACAAGTGTAAGAAAATTCAACTTTCATCTCCCTCGCTCGCCCACTCACCTGTTTGCGCGACAATCGGACCGGATTACTCCCTTGTATGACAATATCATTCACATCAATATCCAATTTACGTTCCCAACCCGCCTTTATCGATTCACCACCATTTTGTTCGGTGTGCTCAAGAAATTCATTCAGATAATTCACACATGGCGTCGCATCGAAATATAAAAAGCATAAATTCACTTTATGACATGAAATACGACCACGATCGTCTAATATGAGTAAAATTTTGTGCTTCATTAATTGTCGATTGACGCGTGCCAAACATTTTTCCAAACCGCGTGACAAACGCAATTTCACCCACATGCAAGCGAATATCGCCGCTGCATTGAGGAATAACCAACCGACGCCAAGTGAAAACAGTGCCACACCCTGCAGGCCAGAGAAGAGTAGCGTTAATAGGACGGTGAAGGCGAGCGCAATCCAACATACGAGTATGCGTTTGTAGCAAATATTGTAAACAGTAAAACGATAATCGTTGACCAGAGTTTCCATGGCGTTGACATACTCCTCTACAGTGAGCTGGTTGAGAGAAAAATGAAAAAGATTTTAAGACAACGATAGATATTTTGCATTTGTTACTTACTGTTAGTCCTTGCGCCATTAGCTCTTCTGGAACGAGCTCAGGACGGAAGATGGCCGGCGTGATCCAAGGCCATTTAGTATTGGCAGGTAACAATGTGACTATAACGTCTCCATTAGCTAAGTAGGAAGAAACAAAAAAGGCTATTATCTCTACAATATAATAAAATTGTAACAGGTCGATGTCTGTACATGGCAGATATCAACAAAAAATTGATTGGGGGAAGCATTATTAAGCGAGAAGAATCCAAATCAATCATTTTAAAAATTTTTGAATGTCTGTCAGTCCGTATGTTTGTGGCCGTATCACTCTCAAAGTAATGAATGGAATTGAATGATACTTTTTTCATTGGATTGCTCGACGCTCAACTTAAAATTTAAGATAAGATTATATTACCTTATAAGAAATAAAAATTAGTTTATAATTTGTAATTTGGATAGAACTTTAAATATTGTGTACAAAGAAATTCTATAATTTATGTTCTTTATATTGGAAAAATAAATGGCTTTAGGGTCGTTTTTTATTAAACTTTAAGCTTTATCAGTCCGATGAAAACATTTTTTGTGACCGAAATTTGGGTTTACCGAGCAGACAAACTTTACAGCTTACATGACAACACGACCCTTAAGTGCTGAACTCCAGTCTTTTTGTTGGATTGTATTCTTTGCTAACCCAGCAGAAATTGTACGCATACGAAGTCGCAGGCACCAGCTAGTTCAAATAATAAAAATCTGGGAGTAGAATTTCTACTTAAAAAAAATAATTGAAAACTTCGCCTAGAACAGAATATTAAATACCCAGCTGTGTATAAGTTGTTGTTGATGTTGACAATATCTAGAGTACATCATCGTTCCGTAGATCATCATGAAAACTCTTCTAACGGATGCGCCACCAAACTAGCTGTTTCAAAACTTGGGCTAGAGCGAGATTTGTCTTACAAGAGCAGGTTCTATTTAAGTTTCGAAGAGATGCAAAGTACCAGAATATACAGCATGCAGGATATGTATTCGATATTGCGGTGTTGAGTCTGGGTAAGTACGAGTTTAACCTGTTACAATATCTATATGGAAGTTGTGCCAGAGTGACTACAGTCTCCCTTGGTATGGCGCGTTTTTGCCCTGCCACCTCAGGAGGTCGACAGTTCAGAATGGGGTTCCTGACAAAGAATCAACCGCCTCAGTGTCGATATCGGTTACAGTCCGCTTATGATTCCGCAGATCAAGTCTTAGGTTGTTATGATGCTGGATCTCATCATAATGCTCAAAAAAGTGCTTCCTTAGGTCTGATCTGCACACAGAGGAAATTGAGCCTGTGATGGATAAGAATTCACAGTGATTTGGTCATATCAACCAAAATATAGTTATATAAACCAAAATCACGGTCAATTCTTGTCCATTCCCAAGCCATTTTTCTTTGTGTGTGCCAAAAATATCTCGGTTCGGGAGTCTGAGCTTGTGACAGTTCAAGGATCTGTCTACTCAGCAAGAGCTGTACCATTACTAAGGTAATGTCCAGCTAGCTGTATTAGTTTTAATAGACTCTATTACAAGCGCCAGTATTTCCCTCCAGCTCCGATTAATCTAAACAAGTTGAATCCATCAACGATTTCATGCTATAGCGCCCTCTAGCCGCAGCTTCCTTGAATGTAATGCCTATCACTTGAAAATCAACATAGGTGTTGATTTAGACGCGTCGCCTATGTCCAACAGATTAGTCCCTTGTACAGATGTTGGTCTTTTATCAGTACTAGATGGCTCCTCACAGAGCTAATTTAAGACCCTTATCCCGATGAAGACTAGCTCGGTTTAGTTAGCGTGGAAGACTAGCACGGTTCGTTGTTTGCGTGGAAGACTAGCACGGTTCGTTGTTTGCGTGGAAAACTAGCACACTTCGTTCTCTACGTGGAGGACTAACACGCTTCAGTTTTTTGCGTGGAAAACTAGCACACTTTGTTCTCTGCGTCGAAGACTAACAAACTTCAGTTTTCTATGTGGAAGACTAACACGCTTCAGTTGTCTGCGTCGAAGACTAACACGGTTCAGTTCTATGTGAACTGTGCTAGTTTTCCACGCAGAAAACTGAATTGTGTTAGTCTTCGACGCAGAGAACGAAGTGTGTTAGTCTTCGACGTAGAGAACGAAGTGTACTAGTTTCCACGCAAACGACGAACCGTGCTAGTCTTCGAAGCATGCAACGAATCATGCTAGTCTTCGTTGGGAGCGACGATATGTTCAGTAGCATTTTTTTTTTTTTTGTAGTCTGCTGTTTTACTGGTTTGTTTTTTTTTTTGTCTTAGTTCAATAGTAATTCCTTCGAGTAATTTTTTGTGATTCCAGGAACGATGTTGTTGTAAAAGTATGATGTTGTTGTATGGTCCTGCAAGTTGAAAACCCTGGTGACCCCTGATTTCAACATAAGTATAAGCCCGGCAAGATTACCAAAAATTGGTGTCTTCTATCTGCAGACAAAACAAAAACAAAATATTTGACACTTGGTAACTTGTCAAGATATTGCCAGCTGACAATATTAGCATGACTGGTAATATGTGACTGTGAGTATCCTAATAGTTTCTTTACCAAACTTCCTCAGTTTGATCCGTAAAACATTTTCCGCACTGGCGATTTTTCGGAGTTTTCACTCCCCTACAAATCAATCCATTTAATGCACGTGCTGTGTTGCCGATCAATCAGGGGTTCCAATATTTTCAAAAATACTATTCTACTTGCAACAAATGGTTTATGAAACCTAATGAATATTAAAACTTACCAAAACCTTCACGTATGCGACCCGTTGACAGTTCAATTGTACGCATTTGGGGCACCGTTTCCACGGGTATTGTTACATTTGTTGCTGCTGTCAATTTATTTCCACTACCATTCGATGGTGAGGTGCCATTGTTGTGAGGATGTTGTGGTTGTTGTTGTAAATGGCTGTTAGCGCCGCCTGCTGGAGTAACATTGGATGGGGAAAATTTAGCCTTTTGGTGATGTTGTTGTTGCTGGCCTGTGGGCTGGGGACTATGTGGTATGTGATGTTGTTGTTGTTGTTGTTGTTGCGCTTGCGATCGACCGGATGCATTCAAATTGACATGCGTACTTTCGGTGTTTAAAACAGCGGGTGTTACATACGGCATGGATGAAGTGGGCGAAGCCGCAGTAACTGTTTTTGTTGCACGCTGTAAATGGCACAATAAATGTTTTGCATATTTAATAAAGAAATTGTAAAAATTAAAAACGTGAATGAATCTATGTATATACACACGTACATATGTACATGTGTATGAATTCTCACACACATGTTCCTACAATATGGGTTAACTTTGTACTTGGCATGGCCGAATTTTCACTTTATGGATCGTTCCATGTCAAATCGACACCTTCCGATTTGAATAAATTATGGTCGGGAGTTTCCTTTTATCAAAAATTTTTTTTTTTAAAAGTTATGCAAATTGAATAAGTTATGGTGGGGAATTTTCGTTTTCTCAAAAAACTTTTTTTCCAAAAGTTATTAAAATTTAAAATTTCACTTTTTTATTTTTCCAATATTTCAGAACATATCGCAGCAGGCTATCGCTGTTTCCCCGTAAACGTGACGTTCATACTGACACCTATAAGATCCGATATGTCTACTTTCTAGTCCCGTCTGGGGGATAAAAAAAATTATAAAAAAAATAAAATTAAAAAAAGTTTAACTCACTCGAACCTGGAATCTTACGCATGTGAGCCGATCACGTCACGTCTAGGCCATTCAAATATTGAAATTTAATCATTTATTTTTCTGGCATCCTAGTAAGCAAAAAATCTAATCGCATTCACGGGGGGCTTAGACCCGAATTGACCCCACTCTTAAACTTTCCACTGGATGTGCTCGCAGACATTACGTAGCATAATTTTAAGCGCTTAATTTTTACCTATTATCCGGACTCTATCGATAACTAATGAATGATAAGTGAGTTATCCCAACTCACGAAATCAGGGAAGACAGGGAAGTTCAGATAAACATGTTTGAAGAACCTAATGTAGTGTTCATCTAATCTAATCTTGGCATGCGTCATAATGACGCTTAACCGCCTAGGCGATTTTGGCAGTTTCGTATCAAAGCACGCCAGTCATTCCTTTAGCGATAACTGGCGCCAATTGGAAACCCCAAGGGAGTTCAAGTCATCCTCCACTTGTTGTTTCCATCTCAGTCGAGGCCTCCCCCTTCCTCTGATACCCAATTCGGAAAACTTTCTGTGCTGGAGCACACAGAGCCAAAAATGCCTAATAAAATTAATAAGATTGTCTTCATGATCAGCTTTTGGGCAAAGGGGTAGTCGCAACGGTGCAAACGAAGAAAAAACTGTAGGGAAATCTTTTTGGTTTTAAGAAGAAATTCTTATTAAAAAACTATACATTTAGTACAAAGGTGTAGTTAGACGCTGGCAATTATTAGTATATGATGGCCGGATGGTTAGCAGCTGGGTTTAGCAATCGAAAAATTGTAAGTTCGATTCTCTCTCTTTTTTTCCTAATTAGAAATGTTAAAAAGAAATCTTCTTAAATATATTTATAAGATTTTCCTTTGAAACATTAACAACTCTACACATATCGGTAATTAGAAGCTGGCAATCAAAAGTGAGCGATGGCCTGATGGTTAACAGCTGGGTTTATCATTCCGAAAATTGTAAGTTCGATTCTCGGTGAGGGCGATATCATTTTATTTTTCATTTAAAATATTAAAAAGAAAATCTTCTTAATAAAATTAAAAAGACTCTCTCTACAATAATAAGAAGCACATCTTCTTGAAGAAAATCTATAGAGATATCTTATGACTTTTGTTCTATTTTATTAGGCATTGTTGTCTCGGTGCATCCTTGTCCATTCACATAACATGATCCAGCCAGCGGAGCCTTTGGGCTTTAATTAAGTTCTGCGTAGAGCTCGTACGGCTCATCGTTAAATTTACTTCGATATTCGCCGTTGGCATCACGGGAAGGGCCATAAATTTTAGGAGAACTTTTCTCTGAAATAATCCAAGAGATCTCATCTCCTCTTGACACTGTCCATGATTCTGAGCCGTAGATTAGGACTGGTATGAAAAGAGATTTATGTATATAGCGTGATCTTTGTCTGTCGAGAGAGGACTTTTCTTCTCAATTGCCTACTTACCCCGAAGTAACACTTGTTGCCAAGAGTGATTCTCGTTTGGATTTCGACTATCGAGGAAATAAAATTTAGTGTGAGACCCAAAAAAGAAAAAGGATTTGCTTCCGGCATGCAATCTGTAACTATTTATCGTGGTCAATAAATCCATAACAAAAAATTGCCTGCACATGTTCATAAAAAAACTTTGGGCCTTATATTTTCATAATTAAAAATTTGTATTTAAATATTTATATTTGACGGAGATATAGGCTGCTACGCAAATCCTTATTTTCCCAACATTTTGAAAGACCTAGTTTCTTGGTTTTGTTTGTCAGTAAAAAATATAAACCTCTTTTTTCTTAACAAAAAAGGTTGAGAGAGTTTTTTCGGAAAATGTGCATGTTGATAAATTTTGAAGATTTTGGGTTTTCCACAACACCCTGTATCCCACAAATCGAGTTTTAATATAAATTTAACCTTCTTAATGATATGAAAACCGATCTATCTGCGCTAAAAAAATCTTCGGTTGTCCTTTTTTTGTACTAAATCGACTGTAGTGATATTAAAATTAAAGAAAAAAAATGCAATTCCATTTAAATTAAGCTACTTATCGAGTATAACATTTTTTTTTAATTTTTTAAACAACCAAAAACATTCTTTTAGCTTTCTTTTGTTATGATTTTAGACGTATTTTTATGACTTCCTCAACTTTGCCTTGAACTTTCTTTTCCTTTCGTTAATGACTTTGATAGTACGTGCGCCAGTCCGGGTTTCTATTCATACTTGCGCGTTCTACAAACTATTTTTATGTTTTCCGATAGCACATGTACATTAGGGTGATTCGCTTTTGCAAAATTTTTAGTTTTCTTTTTTGCTAAAGCAAAATATATGTATATTAGGGATGGGATCGCGGGAATCTTATCCCGAAACTCAAAACGAACTCAAAAATCTCTGTGGTTTGGTTCAGTGGTTCTTACCACTTCCCGAAAATCTGGGTGCTTCGGTTCAGTAGGTCGAACCACCTCGATAAAACTTGAACCGGTTCGTGAACCGTACCGCCGCTGAGGCCACTATAGGGTTCCAGCGAGCCCGCAAAAACAACTGGTACGATGAGGAATGCAGCACTGCCTCGGACAAAAAGGACGCTGCCTACAGGGAGACGTTGCGAACGGGCGCAACCCGCAGTGTATGGCAACGCTATCGTGAGGCAAAGAAGGAAGAGAGACGCCTTTTCAGAAAAAAGAAACGTGAGGCCGAAAGGCGTGAGTGTGAGGAGCTTGAGATGCTGGCTGACAGGAATGATGCCCGAAAATTCTATGAAAAGATCCGGCGGATGACGGAAGGTTTTAAGACCGGGGCAAGTTCCTGTAAGGACAATAATGGCGACCTGGTAACCGACGTACAGAGTGTACTTAAATTATGGAGGGAGCACTTCTCCTCACTGCTAAATTGCGAGGGAGACGTCGAACCCGATACCCCAATCCCTGACGATGGAAAAGTCGTCCCACCACCTGACTATGATGAAGTGAGGATAGCTATATCCCGGCTGAAAAACAACAAAGCGCCTGGAAAAGACGGACTGCCCGCCGAGCTGTTCAAACACGGAGGCGAAGAGCTGGTAAAAAGCATGCATCAGCTCTTATGCAGAATATGGTCAGACGAGTGCATGCCTCCAGATTGGAATTTAAGTGTGCTCTGCCCAATCCACAAGAAAGGCGATCCCGCTAACCGCACCAACTACCGCGGAATCAGCCTTCTTAATATCGCGTATAAGGTTCTTTCTAGCGTATTGTGTGAAAGACTGAAGCCCATCGTAGACAAGCTGATTGGACCTTATCAGTGTGGCTTTAGACCTGGTAAGTCTACCATCGACCAGATTTTCACGATACGCCAAATCCTGGAGAAGACCCATGATAAAAGAATCGACACACACCATCTCTTTGTCGATTTCAAAGCCGCTTTTGACAGCGCAAAAAGGAGTTGCCTGTATGCCGCCATGTCTGAATTTGACTTCCCTGCAAAGCTTATACGGCTTTGCCAAATGACGTTGAGCAATACTAACAGCTCCGTCAGAGTCGGGAAGGACCTCTCTGAGCCATTTGAAACCAAACGAGGCTTCAGACAGGGCGACTCCCTTTCGTGCGATTTCTTCAACCTGATGCTGGAGAAGATAATTCGAGCAGCAGAGCTAAACCGCAATGGTACAATCTTTTACAAGAGCGTGCAATTGCTGGCTTATGCCGATGATATTGATATCATTGGCCTTAACAACCGCGCCGTAAGCGCTGCCTTCTCTGGACTGGATAAAGAAGCGAAAAAAGTGGGTCTTGCGGTCAACGAGGACAAGACGAAGTATTTGCTGTCATCAAAGAAAGAATCGGCGCACCTGCGCCTTGGCAGCCACGTCACTGTTGATAGTTACAAATTTGAAACTGTGAGGGACTTCGTCTATTTGGGAACCAGCATTAACACCGAAAATAATATCAGTCTAGAAATCCAACGGAGAATCACTCTTGCGAACAAGTGCTACTTTGGACTGAGTAGGCAATTGAGAAGTAAAGTCCTCTCTCGAAGAACAAAGATCGCGCTCTATAAGTCTCTCATCATACCTGTCCTGATGTATGGCTCAGATTCATGGACAATGTCAAGAGAAGATGAGATGGCCCTTGGAGTATTTGAGAGAAAAGTTCTCCGGAAGATTTATGGTCCTTCCCGTGATGCCGACGGCGAGTATCGAAGGAGATTTAACGATGAGCTGTACGAGCTTTACGCAGATCTGACCATAGTCCAGCGAATTAAAGCCCAAAGGCTCCGCTGGCTGGGTCACGTCATGCGAATGGACAAAGAAGCTCCAGCCCAGAAGGTTTTCCAATCGTCACCCGAATTCGGCAGCAGAGGAAGGGGGAGGCCTCGACTGAGATGGAAACAACAGGTGGAGGATGACTTGAACTCCCTTGGGGTTTCCAATTGGCGTCAGTTATCGCTAAAAAGGAATGACTGGCGTGCTTTGATAGGCGACGGCCAAAATCGCTTAGGCGGTTAAGCGCCAATAAATGATGATGATGGTTCGTGAACTGTTTCAGGGCTTATACAACCCAGCCAAAAACTAAAAAAAAAAACCAAAAATCGTTCAAATCAAAAAGTCGCTAAATACACAAATTATAAAAAAAAGAGAAAATAAAATAAAAAATAAAAATTATGGGGGTCGATAGATAATATCGTAGTGAAGATGGCGGCCTATTTCTTTGTTGGAGGAAACAACAAAAAGAGTAATTATTAAGGGTGAAAGTTTTTATAGAGCATTTTTTAACAAAAATTTCTCACAAAGTAATGCACCGATTTTCGGAATTTATTTCCCATTGGACAGGTGCTCTGCACAGAAGTACTGGGGATCGCTTAGCCGCGACATAGGTGAAATTTTTTATAACATACAAATACATATGTATATTTAATGAAAGTTAGTTTAATTAGCTAACTAAATTTTAGTTTTTGAGAAATTTTGATTTTAAAAATGCTTTATATGAACTTTGACCTTCAATAACTTTTGCTGTTTTTGTTTCCCCTACAAATATACACTAGAATAATATCTATCCCCCATTCTTTATTTTGAATTTGGGATTTGGAGCTATTCTGGATGTAAGCCGATTTTCATACATTACTTTTCATGCATCTTTTCATGCATGAAACATTAGCTTTTCTTTCCCCACTGGGTAGTCAAACCTTGTATAATAAAAGTTTCAGCTTGCTGACAACGCAGTGGGCTTTTAGTTTTGTATGTTTTCTTTTGCTTATGACAAAACCAAAGTAGATAGAAGGTAGATGTATAACGAAAAGAATTGGAATTGAACGCATTTTGACAACAGCGTAAAAATTAAAAAAGTTTGGCTTTCCTGCGTATGTTTCTACTTTCCTTTATCTTCTTTGGACAATACATCAAATACCAATGAGTGTATTTGTTGCAATTTTTAGAAAAGTTTATGTTTTAAGCATGAAACTTGAAACTCTTTAAAATTTGTTCTAATTTTGAACCAAACCAAACCACTTTTCATACATCTAAAAAAAATGGTTCGGTTCGTGGTTCCGTTAAAAGACTGAAAAACAGCTGTTGTTCGATTCAAACCCCGGTTTGCATCCCTGGAAAATAAGTACAATTTCACCAAATTTTTAGCACGTAAGACCCACATGCACAGATTTTAACTCAGTTAAACTGAAAATTAATTTTTAGCCTTATTGACCTTTTATGAAGATCTACGCTCCAGGTGGTCAAAATATAGATAATAAAGTTGGCCCAACCATATGAAACGAATCTTAAAATAATTATTAAGGGCTTAAAATTGGGCAAACATTTTTTGCTATATCTTTTCTTTTACTCAAACAGCGAAAAACGAATTTCGCGGAGATTAAATACCCTAATGAAGGTACACATGTGCTTAATATATTATGCCTTTATTTTTGTTGTTAATTTTTGAAAATTTATGAAATCAATATTATTGATTATTTTAAGTTAGTTATTGGTTTTCTTTTCGCTAGTTGTAATTTGTTCTTATATTTATGAGTTCAATACTTGTTTTTAATATTTCATTTTTATTTTTTAAATCGTTACGCACTGGGTTTAACATGAAATATGTAATTGCATCAGACACATTTGTGGAATGTTATAGTTAGACGTGTTTGGAGCAAAAAAATTGAGTTATTTAATTGACAAAGCCTTGACCACAAAAATTGTTAATGAGCAAATACTTATGTACATAGTATTACATAGGAGAAGTTCCATACCAAAACGTTATAAGTGAACATTTCATAATATTGAGATGTTAAGGTGATTCTAATTCACAGCATCATCTCTGCAGTGAAGCATCAAACTAGTCAGACAACATCCTAGTATACCACTAGAATTTTCTGGATTGTATTGAACTAATCACAGGAAGATGCTCGAAAACTGTAAGAAAAGATCAGGGGTATAACGGAAGGTTTTAGACCACAGAAAATTGCTGCAAAGACAACAGGTGACCTGGTAACCGACGTACAGAGCGTACTTAAGTTATGGAGAGAATAGTTCTCCTCCTTGCAAAAAGATTTCGAACCCGAAACCCCAATCCGTGACGATGGAAAAAACTTCTCACCCCCCACCCCTCTATGATGAAGTGGGGATAGCTAGATATATATATTCCGGCTAAAAACAATAAGGCGCCTTGAGATAACCGAGCTGATCAAACACGGAGGAGACGAGCTGGTAGAAATCATGCACCAGCTCCTATGTAGAATATGTTCGGACGAGTGCATGCCTCCAGATTGGAACTTAAGTGTGCTCTGCCCAATCCACACGAAAGGCGATTCCGATAACCGTACCAGCTACCGCGGAATAAATCTCCCGAATATCGCATTTAAGGTTTTGTGGGGAAAGGCTGAAGCTCATCGTAGACAAGTTAATTGGACCTTATCACTGTGGCTTCAAAGATCCATTATAAATAAGTAGGCACGCCCTATCTATTTGTAAATTTCAAACCCTCTTTTGAGTTGCCTGTATGCCGCCATGTCTGAATTTGAATCCCTCCAAAGCTTTTACTTTTAGGCCAAATGACATTGGCATACCGCCCAACGAGGACAACACGAAGTACTTGCTGTCATCAAAGAAACACATCTGCAACTTGGCAGCTAGGTCACTGTTGATAGTTACAAATTTGAAACTGTGAGAGACTTTGTCTTTTTGGGAACCAGTATTAACACAGAAATAATATCAGTCTACAGCTCCAACAGAGTTTCCCTCTTGCAAACAAGAGTTTTTTCGGACTGAGTAGGCAATTTAGAGTTAAAGTCCTCTAACAAAGATCACGCTTTAAAAGTCTCTCATAATACCTGTCTGATGTAGCTATGCGCTTGAATAATGGACAGTGTCAAGAGAAGATGAGATGGCCATTGGAGTAGTAGAGAGAAAAGTTCTCCGGAAGATTTATGGTCTTTCCCGTGATGACAATGGTAGTATCGAAAGAGATTTAGCAAGCTTTACGCAGATCTGACCATAGTCACGTTTTGCGAATGGGCAAAGGGTTCTCCTATTGATACTCGAATTCGACAGCAGTGGAAGTTAGAAGCATCGAATGATATAGAAACAGCAGGTGGATGATGACTTGATCATTTGGCATCAGTTATAGCTGAAAAGTTACCACTAGATAGATACATCGCCCGTTTTTTGCGTTTTTTTCGTAAACGCCAAAAAGCAAATTTTACAGGACAGCATTTTTTAAATTTTTTTTTTATTTTTTTCATTTATGAATAGGTGGATACGATAAAAAAAGATAGCCATTTTTTGACATAAGTGTAAGGAAATTTGCATCAAAAAGTAAATTTCGAAAAAATGGTGGTTACGATAAAAACGCAAAAAGGGGACGACATTATTTCCATTTTCCACCATCTATAATATCTGCGTCCGATCTAGCTATATCATTATCGAACGCTGTGGTGTGAGACTTGTTTTTTCTTTACTCCGTGCCTAGCAGCTTATCGTATGAGAAAGTGCAAAACCGAACATCGCAATTCTGCAAAACTGCACATACGTAGCCGCACAAATTTTACAGGAGACACTGAAAACTGACTAATTTTTGTACGAGCCACTATGTGGTGGGTCAAATTCAAATGCCATTTTTTTGACATTATATTTCACAAACCCCGATTTTTTTGTTACTAATGAATGGATCCGGGTACCCAGAAGGCCTGGTAGGCAAATCTCATTTCTGACAGAAATGTTGAATGTGCGGTTTTGCAGAAGTGCGATGTGCGGTTCTACACTTTTTCCAACGTTATGCTAATTATACCTTTCATGAACATGAAATGGTATTATAACTTTGGTCCGATGTTTATAAATATGAGAAGAAGAAGAGATAGACCCATCAATAAGTATACCGAAATGATCAGGATGACGAGATGAGTTGATTTAGCCATGTCCGTCTGTCCGTCTGTCCGTCTGTCTGTCTGTCTGTTTGAACGCAAACTAGTCCCTCAGTTTTTGAGATATTTGGCTGAAATTTGGTATGCGGCCACCATTTTCCAATATAGGAATCATTTGTCGGAACCAGCAAGATCGGACCAATATAACATATAGCTCCCATACAACCGATTATTCCGATAAACGGATTTTGGGCTATAACTCCTGTAATTAAACACGAAGGAACGTGAAATTTTATAAGTGTTGCTATTTTTATATGTGAAATATCGATGCTGAAAATCATAGAGATGGGATAAATATTTCACATAGCTCCCATACAATCGATTATTCCGATAAACGGATTTTGGGCTATAAATCCTGTAATTAAACACGTAGGAACGTGAAATTTTGTAAGTATTGCTATTTTTATATGTGAAATATCGATGTTGAAACTCATAGAGATGGGATTAATATTTCACATAGCTCCCATACAATCGATTATTCCGATAAACGGATTTTGGGCTATAACTCCTGTAATTAAACACGTAGGAACGTGATATTTTGGACGTATTGCTATTTTTGTATGTGAAATATCGATGTTGAAAATCATCGAGATTGGATAAATATTTCACATAGCCCCCATACAATCGATTGTTCCGATAAACGGATTTTGGTAGATAACTCCAGTAATTATATCGGTAGGAACGTGAAATTTCGTAAATGTTGCTATTTTAAAATGTGGAATGTCGATGTTAAAAATCAATGAGATTGGACCAATATAAGACATCGTCCCCATATAATCGATAGCTCCGATAATTTCGGTATTAGCTAAAGTTAAATTCACACAGGCTGTACTGGGGATCAAACAGTGAAAATCGTGACGCTTATTCATGAAAGGTATTTAGCCTTCGGCACAGCCGAAGACAGCTTTCCTTACTTGTTTTTATTATCGTTATGCCTAAGTTATGTTCAGAGTGTAATGGCTCCATCTATTTGGAGTCTGATATTGTAAATTATATGAAAATGTTTATCATAAAAGTTGTACAAAAATTGATATGAATATTTCACAAATTCTAACTGAACATTTGAATGTTGTTTTGGTATACATTTTTTAAGGCAAGAAAACCAGACTAGTTTTAATTTTAAACCAAACTTAGTAAGGTCGGATTAAGTCAACAGTATATCATAGATCAGTTGTAGCAGGCAGCTTACTGAACTTTCCCTAATAGGGCTGATACATTAGCGCTAATTCCGCATTAACTCCGCTTTTGGGAGTTAACTTGAGCAAAATCTTCATTATAAACTCCTAAAACTGAAGAAGATTTGATCAGATATCAGGAAACGAACTAACGATTTGACCGCTACTGTCATCGACAAATAAACAAGCATAACAAGGACAACTACCAAAATTACGATTTTACCGCTACTGGACACTAGAGTCACCAAAAAATAAACAATCCTCAGCGACATATAGTTTTAAACCGCACTAGATGGCGTCGATTATTAATCTTCAATTTTGTGTGGGTCAGGGTAAAATTTGGATCTGATTAAAGAAGATTTATTCGAGATAATCTCCGTGTGTATATCTATAGCATACTACGCGTATTAGTTAATATCTTGATTAAACTTAAAAAGACATTTAAAATTTTGGTCAATCATAGTCATGCTAAACAAACATGTTAGCTAAAACAAAATGTGGTCCCTGTTACGAAAAAAATAAATGTAACAGGGACCCCTCATGAAAAGAAATAAAGTTGGTTGGTGATATTAAGAATTTTTTTTAAATTTCGCAAGATCACCCTGTGCCAAGTAACATAGCATATCTGTGTACAGGGGCGGATTTACCTCAAGAAGCGCCCTGGGCAAACAAATCAAGCCGCGCCCCAATATTTCCAAAAAAAAAGTACTTGCCTTGAACATAAAATAGTCAAATATCGTTCTACAGATAATAAAAAAACGATCAAATTCAAGTGCATTTTCTATTCGAATATGATCAAGTTGTCTGGAGAAAAGTGTATGCTAAATGTGATTATTTAGAAATATTCATTTATGATGTAGAAATATAATCCGTTTCGATTCATTTTTGGAAACATTTTATGATCGAATTAGGTTCGCTCACGTTACCTAATTTGAATATAATTTTTATTTCGTTTTGAAAGGGAAACCGCATGGTATCCTTTATTTGGAGGCAAATGTTTCCTATAATCATATCTATATGTGCAGGGCAGATCTAGGAACTGATAAAGAATATTTCTTATTTCCAAAAAAAGTTTGAATATTTTCTTAATTTTATGATATGAAAAAATGTGGGTATCCCCTCAAACATTCTGGGAGCGCTCGTAATTTAGGAGTCCGATATGAGTCCTAAATGTTAGAAAAATAAGAGCCTCCGAAATAAGATCATATAGGAGTCCTTTATGACTCCGATTTGATGAAAGTTATGAGCCGTATGCCGAAATTGTTCATTTAACAAAGCAATTTTGGAACAAATTTTCATATTTTGTTTGTGAAAATTTCTTGATTTCAAATAAATATTCAATTACATCGCGTGCGGACTGTTTCTGGCAATTTTTCTTGCTATCCTGTTGGCACCGTTCTAGCGGTTTCCCTGATAAGTATACCTTCCTATAAGTGTTTCTTTTTTCATTGTACCACATACCTATATTTAAAGGAATTTCCCCACAAACATCTCATGCAAGCCCCGGCAGTTGGTCGGACAGTTGTCCGAAAATGTGAGAACCAAATTCGCTTGGAAGGCGCTATGAACGCACTGGTCAATCAATATATGTTATTTCTTACGCTCAGTCGCTCACTTGCAAGCAACGACTCAACAAAATACGCTGTTGCCTCGGTTTTTGCTAGTGGTGCGATGATCGCTCTTTCCCTAATGCACCCCCACATTCTATTCGGCCGGTCCCTGATCTAATGCCAAAGGTTCATGTATGCTTCCCCTTTCAATGCCGAAAAGGCGCCATTTAAGACCAAAAAGTGCAGTAGGTATATGGCTTTTTTAAGAGTCATAAATGCATCCAAAAATCTCCATAAAAGATTCAAATTTGACTCCTATTTAGGCTCTATATGAGCCGTTTCTGAGCAAATAAGAGTCATAAATGACTCATATTCAGGCTCATTCAATATATGAAATTTAGCTCATATCGGACGACCATCGCAGGAAGGAAAATACACTCATTTCGGACTCATAAATGAGCTCATAAAGAGCGTAAACGCTCCTATTTAGGACTCCTTTCTGCATCATTTATGACTCCGATTGTTAGCTGGGATATTACGGAACTTCAAATTTTTATAGCAAAGTAAAAATTTAAAAGGTAGAAAATTGATTTTGAGTCACCAAAAAATAATCACAAAGGATTCAACAATTTCTTGAAAAACTATTATCAGTTCTTTTCCCTATTTGATTTCCAGGTTGGCTCAGAATTTGATCATAAGAATTATTGAAAAATTATTCTTAATGGTGACTGAAAAATGATTATACATAAGTTTTTGATCATCAAATGGAATCATATTTGATTATTCCTCCTGTTCATTTTGATGATAACTCAGTATTTCGTCAATGAAAGTAATCAAAATGTAGTTACCCAGGTTAAGATATTTTCAAAATTCATTCATTCAAATGTTGCATTTATTTGCGCACCATATGGCGGTTGAATCTCAAAATTGCCCTTCCTGAAAAGTTGTGTATTTTGAAAAGTGCAAATGTACCAATGTTCTGAAATGTACTTTGATAATTTTTTCTCTGTAAAAAATTTCATTCTTGTTGTAATATTAAAAAAAATTTTTATAAATAAATATAATACATTTTAATACATTTGTGGGAAACGTAAATCCCAACCGCAAGGCAATCACATCACATAGATACAAACAATATTTTCATTAGCAATATTTTCATCGTAATTTCTTACGACTTTTTCAACGATTTCAAAACATTACAAAATAAGGTAAATAAGATTGAGTAGGTGTGCGAATGATGAAACGAAAGCGAATAAGGGAGTAAGAAGATGACAAAATACGAAAATTTGCGATATTGTATAAATGAGATAAGCAAAGTACACCAAATCAGCGAATGACAGCAAAAATCGAGAGCATTCAACTGTTGTTATGGTGCATGAACTCTAAAATCGCTCTTCGTACTCAGTTCACTTTATAAGTTACAGTTAACTCTCAATGAACTCAATTCCAAGTGAAACCAAAAAAAAGTACTCATAGCTGTTACTCACCTGAGTAGGTGCAGGTGCAGGTGCTATTGTCACGATCGTTTCGTTACCGCTCCCACTCTCTGCACTGTTGGTGAATGGTGAACGTGGACGGGCTATTGCTGCGGTTGTTGGTGTTGTTATCGGTATTGACGCATTAGCAGCAGTTATTTGTTTACGACTGGGTGGTGGTGCTGGCAGCAACGCTGAGGGGGACAACCGGTTTGCCGGTGCTGGCGTCTGTGCCAATGTTGACACTGTTTCTGTTGCCAATTCGTCTCTTCCACTATTCGCTGTAGGGCTAATGCGTATGTCAGCCATACCTTCATCATTACTATCGAGGGCATTTTTAATTTTATTTGCTGCCTCTTCGTCATCGAATTTAACCCACTTTTGTTTGGCAGCTGCAGCATCGTCTGTCATATCCAAATCTACATCCTGTAGAGGATGTGTGAGTGAGGTGGGTTCTGTTGAAGCCTGTTGCGCATATTTTCGTTCACCGTTATCGGCCATGACTGAAGTTTTAAGTACGTTGGTATGTTGTGATTTTGTTTATGTTGTGTGTTTTATTTCTTTTCACTATTATTCGCTTTTTATATACTACATACAAATGTTTTAATTGTTTATAATTGCCAGTTCGTTATTCTTTGGTTTCGTAGTTGAAAAAGTTTTAAGTGTGTCTGCTACAAGGTATGCCAAATTATACTGATATTATTTTTTAGAATGGCAAAGAAGTACTGTAAAACACACGAAAATAATCTACATAAACAAAATTTACTAAAGAACCGTTCCCAAGTACCTACTAAGTCTTTACACATTGGTCTAGTTTTCTGACATCACTTCAGACTTCATTATTAAGGTATGAAACTTTCACTGTACTTTTTTGTTTATCACAGTCTAGTTTATATGCAAATAATTTTTTTTCTGCCTTATCATAGGTTTGTTTACTGACCAAAAAAATAGTTCAGAGCAGGTTAGAGCAGAGCAGAGCAGGGCAGCTGTCATAATAGAAATAGAGCAATTTAGAGCAACTCGGAGCAGAAATGCCATGAAACACTTGAATCTCGATAGTTTCTTTTTAATTGGTTTTTTATTTTAATCTTCAAAATTAATTCAAATTCACGTTTACACAAACATTGATTTTCTTGCAAGCTAATTTTTTTGAAGTTTTCAAAAATTTATTTTTTCCTGACTGAGAATTGCTTCTCTGCCCTGCTAGACAGTGCTATTTTATATTTACATCAAGATTTTCTATCACGTTTTCAAAGGCAACATTACAAAGCTGACTGAATGTCAAAGCACTGTCTAGCAGGGTGCTCTAACTTACTCCATAAAAAAAGCTAGAACAGAAATTTGTGATCTGGATTACTCTAGTTTTGTTTTGAGCGTACTCATGAAACAAAAGATAGAGCAACCTAGAGCAAGAAAATTGTTCGTTAAACACAATTTTGTGAAATATCTCAATCTGGCGTAAGCTAGAGCAGCCCAATAAACAAACCTCATGTGTTTCTTAATTAAAAAAAAAAAACCTGATTACGCCGTGAGAAATTCAACAAAGCACTTAAAAAACTTAATTAAAATATTTTTATCTTCACTTTCGTTATCATACAGCATTTCTCGATAGTGATAAAATATTTTTCATAAAATTTTAGTCTACATTCCTTTAAAATGCTAGTTCAATACATAAATGCAGATTTATGTTAATTTTTTTGTTTGTTTGAACATTAAGGTTCGCCTTATTTTTATGAATACAAATTATTGTACATTGAAAGTCTCTCTGTATGTCATAGAGTTTGCTTTTCCAATTTTTTTCAATATTAGCTGGCGATAAAACAGACCCTAGACTGTTAGTCCCGAGCGAAAGATTGCTCTAATTTTAATATACTACGGTATCAAATATATGCAAAAGTACTCAGTACGATATCTAAAGATTACTCCAATTGGAGTATCAGAGTACTTAAAAATTAATTATTTTTCATATAAAAATTGCACTGCAATTAACATTGCGATGTCCTAGGACTGGACCACCTACTCCAAACTTTGCTTTGTTTCTGGTACTCCAAGGAGTACCTACAGCCAGAGTACTTTGCAAAGACTTGCTATCAAGAGCGTTTCTTATTTTCCCTGCGAGTGCCCTCGGTGAAGCGAGTATCAGACACAAAACCCTTGAGACTTTTTGTCAAGCAACCTTTACCAAACTCGTTTACCTTTAAAGCGCCGTATCGAATGCAAGGATATCTCTGATAGAAACATGTGTACAGCAATAATAGGGTAAGCCTAAAAACGACGTTTTTCAAACTTTGAAATTCTACCAGTCCGAAACCAGTGGTTATAAAAATTAAATATGTGTAAATTTGATCCGTTAGGACCCTAAAGAAGTGTCCCTCAAAGTTTGAACGAAATCCGAGACTAGCCAGCTTTTTGAATTAGACGTTTTCATATGGAATGTCTCATGTATTTTAGTTGTTTCTTGGATGAACTCTAGTTTTTGCTAGTTTATGGTTAAAGGAGTCCTCGACGGAAATTTCGTTATTTGGACACCCCCCCTATTTTTTTATGAGGAATATTTTTCCCGAAGGTGTCGTAAAGATATTGTTAACAGTGGACTCACGGGAGACATTTTTTCGAGAAATTTTACAAAAACCAAAGAAAAAATGACATAAACATGAATCGTAGCGGGACAATGTCTAGGAGAAAAATGTTAGTATTTTTATTGACAACAACCTTCCCTTAGACACCGAAGCTGTAGCTCTTCAAGTTTATGTGGTTATGGCAAAAATTACCAATATGACCCCCTTAATCTTTAAGTGCAAATTAAAACAAGTAAGGAAAGCTGTCTTCGGCTGTGCCGAAGGCTATATACCTTTCATGAATAAGCGTCACGCTTTTCACTGTTCGATCCCCAGTACAGCCTGTGTCAATTTAACTATATTTACTATACACATTACACATCTTTGTTATAATTTAAAAAAACTTACAAAATAATAGGATCCGAGTTATCGGAACAATCGATTGTATGGAGACTATATATTATACGTGTTCAATTGTACTGACTTACACTATACACATTACATATGTAGAAAGTACTAAAGGTGAAATATTTTACGTTCCTAACTTTTTAAATGCGGAAGTATTGGCCAAAAAACCTTATATCGGAACAACCGGTTGTATGAGGCTATATGTTATATTTACCCGATCTTCTTGATTTTCCTCTACACACTACATAAATTGAAAGTACTCAAGTTGCAAAATTTTATGTTCCTAACTTTTTAATTTCAGAAGTTTTGGTTAAAAAACCTTATATCTGAACAATCGGTTGTATGGGGGCTATATGTTACATTTGCCCGATCTTGTTGATTTTCACTATATACACTACATAAATAGAAAGTACTCGAGTTGCAAAATTTTACGGTCCTAACTTTTTAATTGCAGAAGTTTTGGCCAAAAAACCTTATATCTGAACAATCGGTTGTATGGGGGCTATATGTTACATTTGCCCGATCTTGTTGATTTTCACTATATACACTACATAAATAGAAAGTACTCGAGTTGCAAAATTTTACGTTCCTAACTCTTTAATTGCAGAAGTTTTGGCCAAAAATTCTTATATCTGAACAATCGGTTGTATGGGGGCTATATGTTACATTTGCCCGATCTCGTTGATTTTCACTATATACACTACATAAATAGAAATTACTCGAGTTGCAAAATTTTACGTTCCTAACTTTTTAACTGCGGAAGTTTTGGCCAAAAAACCTTATATCTGAACAATCGGTTGTATGGGGGCTATATGTTATACTGGTCCGATCTTGTCAGTTCCGACAAATGATTCCTATATTACAAAATGGTGGCCACATACAAAATTTCAGCCAGATATCTCAAAAATTGAGGGACTAGTTTGCGTTCAAACAGACAGACGGACAGACGGACAGACGGACATGGCTAAATCAACTCATCTCGTCATCCTGATCATTTCGGTATACTTATTGATGGGTCTATCTCTTCTTCTTCTCATATTTACAAACATCGGACCAAAGTTATAATACCATTTCATGTTCATGAAAGGTATAAAAAAACTCAGACGAGCTGGACTATAAGTTTGTTCGGCAAAAATGATCTATGCGATGCCGCCTTTCAGAAAAGTACCATGGTGACTCTGTTTCAAAATGGCTGTTGTACAGTGTAATTGAAGATTCCCCTTGGTTCCGTAAATTCTGTTAATCTGATTTCAAAATGACCCCAAAATGTTTTCCGTTTGCGATTAGTGTACGTTATGTTTTGGAAAGCTTGGTAAGTAATATTAGATATGCTGCAACTTCAAATTTTACGACACATTTAAGCAATATGACACACCCTAATGACCATGTTAAATTAAATTTGTTCCGTTTTTTTAACTTTATATCTGCTTAGTATTTCTAACTACTTTCTTAATTTGCATATCGTCACTTTCACATTGACACTTTGATCACGTTATACAACCATATAAAGATACTTTAATATGTTTCTATATGTATATACATATTAATATGCATAAGTACCTATATACCTACTTTAGGGTGATTGAATTAAAAAATTCTGAAGATAGAATCGATAAACCTCGCTAAAAAATATGCAAAAAAAAATGGTTTTGGGAATTTATGTATAATCCTGTCAAGTTTAAAGCCAAAATTTTTTTTTAAAAAACTTCACAAGGTATGGAAAATCCACTTAAGAAATATTTTTTTTTGAAACTACACAGAGCCAAAAATGTTTATAAAATTAATAAGATTGTCTTAATGATCAGTTTTTGGGCAAAGGGGTAGTCGCAACGGTGGAAACGAAGAAAAAACTATAGGGAAATCTATATGGTTTTAAGAAGAAATTCTTATTAAAAAAACTATACATTTAGTACAAAGCTGTAATTAGATGCTGGTAATAATTAGTATACGACGGTCGCATGGTTAGCAGCTGGGTTTAGCATTCCAAATATTGCAAGTTCAATTCTCTCTCTTTTTTTCCCTAATTAGAAATGTTAAAAAGAAACATTAAAAACTATACACATATCAGTAATTACACCCTAGCAATCAAAAGTGAGCGATGGCCTGATGGTTACCAGCTGGGTTTATCATTCCGAAAATTGTAAGTTCGATTCTCGGTGAGGGCAATATCATTTTATTTTTCATTTGAAATATTAAAAAGAAAATATTCTTAATAACATTAAAAAGATTGCCTCTACAATAGTGTGAAGCACATCTTCTTGAAGAAAAACTATAGAGATATCTTATCATTTTTGTTCTATTTTATTAGGTACCTTTGGCTCTGTGTAGCTGACCCGGCAGACGTTGTCCTGCAGAAATTTATTTCCCTGCATGTTTCTCTAACCCGATCCCTATATTTAATCCCTATCCCTGTTCAGCCCTCCTTTTTCTTTATCCCCCAGGTTTTTTGGAGGCGATAGGGATTAATCTCATTTAACTCCTCACCAAATTTCAGGGGTATAACCTAAATACTTCCAGAGATATGGACTATGAAGTTTTTCATTCGTATGGGAGGTGCCAGGCCCCCTTTTTCGTTATCCCAGTTTTTTTTTTGGATGTGGTAGGGATCGATCTCATATAACCCCTTACTAAATTTTAGTGGTCTAACCTAAATACTTCCAGAGATATGGACTATGAAACATTTCCTTCGTCGTGACACCTCCTTTTTCGTTATCCCAGTTTTTTTGAAGTTGGTAGGGATCGATCTCATATAACCCCTTACCAAATTTTGATGCCCTAACCTAAATACTTCCAGAGATATGGACTATGAAATCCCTTACCAAATTTTGATGCCCTACCCTAAATACTTCCAGAGATATGGACTATGAAATATTTCCTTCGTATGGGAGGTGCCCCTATATAAATCAAAATATTTGTATACTACTAGTACTAGTACAAGTTTATTATAATTTTGTCTACATAACAGTACTATATAACGGCGCAAAATAATCGAGATAGATATAGAGGTCCATATATGAAAGTTCTTAGGTTGAAAAGAGGAGTTCATTAAGGCATGTCCGTCCGTCTGTCCGTGTACACTATAACTTATGGCCAAGGTAGGTTGAAAATGGGAAATTGGATTATAACCACGCCCCCTTTTTCGATATCGAAAATCACATAAATTGGCATATCTCAGTAGCTGAAATGTCTAAAATGATATAATTTTGTTGGTCATTAATATGAAAATGGTACTTTTTAAAAAGTTTTCAATAAGATTCAACTTTAAGAATATTTAAAAGATTTTTTAGAAAGTGTTAAAAAATTAAAAAAATAGCGACCCCTAAGGGTTAAGTTACAGTGCTTATTTTTTTATCAATTACTAACTTTTAAGAGAGAAAGACGTAGAAAGCATTATTTTTAATCACCCTAATGTATATCAACCCTGGTACATATACATACATATACCAGATGCACGAAAAACTTTTGATAGGTACACCAATTTAACAAACTATATACCTTCACAGTTACACTTAAATTTAACTTCCACGTTGGCACTCCGAGTGAAATTATTGTTAGTTTTCAATTATGAAAAAATATTTTAAAAATTTCTATATTGAAAATTTAAAGCTTGATTACATAAGCCTCCGTGCTGGCTTATAGGCATTTTTGCACTAGTCACGTTACACACGAATAAGTGGCTGAGAAAAACGCACGTATAAAATATGAACGAAAGATAATAGCAAAGAAAAGTTCAGAAAATATATATATTTGTAAGCCGCGTTTGAGCTACGGCTGCTCACGCTATAGGCGGTAAATTTAAAGCGTTTAAGCCACCAATGCCGAGACGCAACTGACCGCTATTATAGTGGCTGAAAAGCGGCACACCCAGCATAACAAATCGGTCGAAACAAATACCTACGTACAAACAAATTTACATATTCGTAAGCTCGTCTGACGGTCGTAAGTTTAAAAAACAAAATTTTCTCTATATTTAAATTTTCTCATAAGCGTTCTCAACACTCTCATTCATATCTTTTTTTGAAACACCCGCCCTCACGCCCAGAACACCTTTTCTTGACAACACATTACACCGCTTTTTAGTTGACTACATTTATGTATGACTAAACACCCGATGATCAACTTTTTTGTTTTGTTTTGTTGGGTTTATCAAGCTGGTTTGGTTGTAGGTTGGTATCACCTTCTACCTAAAAATGTTATAGTACTTTTATTTTACGTCTGTCTCGCTCTTATTTGAGCTGAGTAATGGGTCAGTTACATAAAGCTTTATTTTGACTTTACCTCAAACTCTGACTTTGACAGAAAAGTTCAGTATACGTATTTAAACGAAGCATGGCAAATTGGAGACCTCAAAGTTGAAGCAAGGTTAAAATTTGGCAAACTCTCAAATTTTGCTTGCTTTGCTTGCTTTGACAATCAGACGTTGATGACTTTGCTTTAATTAAAGAATAAAAAGTTGGAGGAAATAATAATGAACTAATTTTTTCTCTATTAAATTAATAAATTATCCAAAACACTCTGAATGCAAAGAAATAAATAAGAAAAACAAGTGTATAAAAGAGAAGCGTCAAGGCGTTCATTGTAGCATACCTCTAAAGTTGGACGCAAAGTTTTGTGGTAGCAAATGTCAGGCGAGGTTAACAAAGCTTTATGTATTCGACCCTTAACGCTCATTACGCCTAAGCTGAGAACGGAAACAACTTTGCGTGACATTTCATTTTGGACAGCTGAAATAAAATGTACGTAGTTCAAAGCAACGTGTCTCATAACCGCGTTTTAACGCGCGTTAACGCAGAGACTTGACCAAGCTTTATCTTTTTGCGTGCGATGACATAATCAGCTGATCTGATTTCAAAGTACTCAAATGGGCGCCCTGTACTTTTTCGGGCTTGCACGTTTTTGACAAAGTTATAAATGTCACGCAACACAATAAAGCTGTATTTGCTTCGCCTTTAGCGGTTAATCGGATCACCTAAGTCCCAATTACATACAGTTACTCACATAAATAAGTATGCACCTCTTTTTGGCAATTCTCACCAATTTCGAATTCAGAAAATTTATTTTAACTAATTTTTTCTGAAAAAGTTGATCACGATCTAATAAATAAACTATAAACTATGTTTCCAAAATGTGTAAAAAATTTGGAAAAATTCGACGAATTCTCATGGAAATTTTCTAATTTTTCCTAAGAATTTTTAGAATTATTTGAGTATGCACTTTTGTAGCCCATTCAATTTTAGTATAATAAGGTGTAAGTCTCAAGTCCGTAAAAAATGTTCCTGATTTTTTGCAATTTTTTTTCTGAAGGGCTTCATTGGTTTTTTCCATATAAATAAAATACGCCCATAAATCTATAAGGAGGAAAATCCCAAAGTCCTCAGGAAAAAAATGCCTTAAATCAGCGAAGTTTCTTACATACTTGAGACTTACACCTTATTACACTAAAATTGAATGAGCTACAAAACTGCATACTCAAAAAAATTCTAAAAATTCTTAGAAAAAATTTGAAAATTTCCATGAAAATTCGTCGAATTTTTCCAAATTTTTTACACATTTTGAAAATATAATTTATAGTTTATTTATTCGATCGTGACAAGCATTCTGAGAGAAAATTAGTTCAAATATATTTTCTTAAGCCGAAAATTTGCCATTTGCCAAAAATCTGCGTCGCTTTACGTTCCACAAACTTTGTATGAAAGTGGAACCTACAAAGTTTTATATAATTGGGGCTTTAGTTGCGCTCTCTATTTGGCGTTACGCTCCAGGCGATCAACATTCTCACAATTACTTCGCAACAAACTAAAAAAATAATTCAACAAAGAAAAAAGCACTTTCGTTTACCTGCTTGAGTATAAAAAAAAAAAACATTTTTATTTATTGGTGTGCGTGAGCTCTTTGTTCACATATCGGTCATTGAACGACTGTTGGTCACATTTCTGCATTTCTTTTATACGCATTTATCGTACACTCAAAGCCATTAACCAGTTTTTTGAAAACGGAAATTGGGTCAATTGAGTTGAGTACCTAAACATTGTATATGTAGGGTTTTGCATTTGGGACTAGTTGACGTTGGTAGGTACTAAATCGAAAGTAGAAAAATTCAGTTCAGTAACAGCTAAGCCTTGCTTCGGCTGGAAATTTTGATCGAATTTATATTATTCTATTTGCTGAAATAAAGCTTCAGGCTGAATGGATAACCTTGCGGAACCCTTGTTCTCCTTATGCTGCATGTGACAAAATAGGAAAAGTACCTAAGGCAGTTTTAGGACCCACCAAAGTAATTTTTGGAACAATTAATATAGGTGCGGTACTCCGAGGATACAAGATCGGCTGTGCAATCGGTTGAGAGGGGTATGAGATCGTGATCTAAAGGTAATATCGGCCGCCATTAGTTTATTAGTCCCTCGGGTATATTCTAAACCCCTGGGTTTTAGGTTAGGGGAAGTTTTCGATTATGACTACTTATCATTAAAACAGCAAAAATAACAGCAACGATCACATCAACTCAGAGGTGTACATATACTATTGCCCAGTTCAATTCAGATTCATATAAGGTGTGGGTCCTGCCTGGATTTGAATAGGCAGAACAGTACATTTATAAATTAGTCCTAATATAGGATGTGGGAAAAATAATATTTGATCCGATTATGGGCTTTTAAAATCTGTAGAGACACACTGCTGAAGTTCATATCTCACACAAGTATAAGGAGATTTAGAAATTTTTGTTGGGAAGGTTCCGGAATAAGAAAGAAAAAGACTAATCCTCCACTACTAGCACAATTAGTAGTTGGATGTGAGCGTCGACTAAAATAAATCTGATACACTGACATTAACATATAAGGTCGTACTTTGCTTTATATAATACTAAAATTTGAAGGAATTTTCAAGCCGTGGTATGTAAACAAATTTATTTACTTATATTACGTTCACGTTGAGCCATAAACTCGAGTTTATTGACAACAACAATATGAATTAACTCAAAAAATGCCCCTTTAACTCGAGTTTATGGCCTAACGTGAACGTAGCCTAAGTTGTATTTCTAGTCTGGTCAAAATAAGCATACAAATAGTGGTTAAATAATAAAAACTCCGACAGAGGCACATTTTTGTAAAGAGCTTAGGTTCACCTTTTGGAAGAAAATTTCAAAAAACTTCTAAAACAATTATTCGGGGTCAAAATAAAAATTTGAAGTTTTTTGGACTTTTCTCAAACACAGTAAATTTTTTTTCAAAACTACCTGAAACCAGGTTGTTGACGTGAAAATTCTCTACAAACTGTTCCTGTTTCTTTCAGAGGGAGAACCTAAGCTCTATACATAAATTTGTCGGAATTTTTGTTATTTCAAAAGACTAATTTGCCCTTACTGTTCATTTTCGTTCTTTTTCACACTTTTAATTGTGTTTCCATCATTTCCATATGGACCTCTAAAGAAACGTTGTCAACGAGTTAAAAGCTTCGTACGCGCTTACTTGATGCACTCTGATAGTTTATATTTCGGATTCTCATCGGTAGACGTCAAGTTATATATGTATATTTTATGTTCAAAAATAGTGCAGAAGGCAATAACAATAATAATGTCTACTGCACCTGCTGTTGATACTTTTGTGGGTTGCGGGTATAAACATTTTTACGTAAATTTTTCGCATGAAAAGGTTTTAAGTGCAACGTTCAGCTGCCACCCACATCCAAAGGCATTATGGAAAATCGCTTAACGGCTGTCATGAATTTGAATGTGTGTTTCATCTTTGCCGCAAAACTCAACTTAAGAGACGTTTGTGATTTGAGTGTGACATGTGTCTAAAGTGTATTCGAGACAAAAATTTTTCAGGAGATTTTTTGTTTATCCTGACACACTTTAAGGAGAGAACGCAGCGAGAATCCGCAATGGAACTTATGACTACTGGGTAGGTATGTTAGTCTTATGGAATCCCATACCTAGAAAATATAGATCAATACCCCCTTCTTCAAGATAAGCTGAGTACTGCCTTCACTACTGAATCCAGAAAAACTTAAAGAAGTCTGATAGTAAAAAAATGGTATCTACTCAACGTCCTCACGCCAAATCGTACGCCTGCTGCCGTTTTAATGCATCATTTCAAAATCCTTTTGGGACATTTTTTTCAGCCTTAACCTTTACTTTGCACTCACTTTCTTTTGCATCACTCATTCGCTATTTACTCATGTGTTCATTGCATCCTTGTTTCACATATATACTTGTATGTAGTCATGCAGCATTTTTATACCCAGCGTACTGGTACTAGTAAAAAGGTATTATAATTTTGTTCTCTTAACGGTACTACGTAACGTGAAAATCGAGATAGATATAGAGTTCCATACATGAAAGTTCTTAGGTTGAAAAGAGGACTTGATTAAGGCATGTCCGCCCGTCTGTCCGGCCGTCCGTCTGTCCGTGCACACGATTACTTGAGTAAAAATTGAGATATTATTCGATATCAAAAATTTCGAAAATCGCTGAAATGTCTAAAATGATATTATTTTTTAGGTGAACCCCCTGGTCATTCTATTATGATTTTTTTATAAATTTTTTAAGGGAAGCATTTTTGAAAATTAGACTGGTCGCAATTTTTGAACTGATTACGGTAGAACGATGAAATTTGGCACAAAGCATACTAGTATCGTTGGGGTATACCTGATGAAATTGGGTAAAATCGCCATCCAACCACGCCCCGTTTTTCGATATCGAAAATTTCGAAAATATCATAAATTGACATTTCTCGGTAGCTAAAATGGCTAAAATGATAAATTAACGCCCAATTTTAAGGAAGGAATTTTTGGAAATTCGTCTGGTCATAACTTTTAAACTAATTATAGTAGAATTATGAAATTTTACACAAGGTATACTAGCACTGTAAGGAGTATACCAGATAAAAGTGGACGAGATAACTTTCCGCCCACTTTCGATATGGAAAATTTCAAAAATCACATAAATTGACATAATTCGGTAAGGTAAATAGCTAAATTAGTATAAATTGGTAGGTAAATCCTCATAGGGCCTATATCATTATTATCCCGTTCTGAAAACTACCGCTGGGTATTTAATGTTCGTTTCACCCGAACTTAGACTTCCTTACTTGTTTTTTTTTTTTTAGTTTTTTATCTCGTTCTTATTAAATCTTGTTTCTGCTGTGCTTTTTGGGCCATTTGTTTTTGTCCATATTTGCTACTTGTGGTTACGTCTACATGCTGTGCAATTGTTTTTAATGTTGGTGATTGCATCTGATAACGTCCTTCTACTAGATTTCGCTATTGTAGTGACATTTTCTCGTTCTTCTTATTTTCATGTTCATAAATGTAGTTTTTGTCAAGCGCACCGTCGATTTCATTTTTTTTATTCCTTGAGCCAAGTCGTGCATATTGTAAGCGTTACTTCATTTAACAGCGAGACATTATGATTCATTGTTATACAAAGAGTAGGTATGCTTCAAGAAGAAAAATGTAAAAAAATATTTGTATGCTCCAAGAGGAGGGGATTAAGAGTAAGCTCTATAAATCCTCAGAAATCGCTTTAGTTGTACGGGAGTAATGCGATCAGGCCGTGGAGACTTGTAAGGCTATACACCCTGTCGCTGCGGGTTGGATTTAGCTAATAGTATCCACATCGTCGGAAATTTCGGGGTATCGTATTTTTTTTAATGGTTGGCACATAAAATAGCGCGGTGTTGAAACAAATTATAAAATAGGGCTTTTCCAGGCCCAGCCAAATGTACATATATTAGTAAAGGTACTTTTTGGTTGAGTTCGGGCTCGTGCCTCTGTGCTTTTCTTATACTGTTTTCTGCTTGGTTATGCTAACAATAAACCTTACCCGGAAAAGCGATAAATATAATGTTTTCTTATAGAAAAAAAACAGCGTTGCCACATTTATTAAATATCCGCTGTTTATTTTTTCACTTCCGACCTTAAACTTCCTGCAATCCAGATAGTTGTAGTTGATATAAAGTAAACTGCTTATACATATATTTCTAAACTTATATCTGTAGTTTTTTGTAGTGCTTATTGTTGTTTAGTCGTTTTACACCACTTAAAATTTCACACTCGTTTAGCAGCAGTTCACTTGGAAGAGCGCAACAACTGCAATGTCGTCTTGTTTCTATGAAGTAACGCGATTGGGTTAGTTTTTATTTTTTGTTGTATGACTCTTTTCCTCATTGCGTTCTTTCTACATACAAAAGCCGCAGCTAAACATTTCCAGTCAACAAAGCGCCTTTATTGTGCTGTTTCTCCTGTGTGAGTGTAAACACATCCGTCGTGCTTTTATGGAACTTTTCCTTCTGTGAACATTTCTGGTGCAATTGTGTCTGTGACATTTGTTATGCGCCCTAATTCCAATGTATGTTAGTAAAATGATTAGAAAATGTATTTCTACAGGATTTTTCAGTTTTTATTAACTAAGTAGGGGCAGACGGTTTGTGCGGTTGGAGATGGGGCCCTTTCGTCTGGTTTATTGTTGCATGCGTTAATGTAAAGTGATTCAATTTGTAATTACCGCTAACTCGTTTTCTAATGTTAAAACATGGGGAAATAGACCCATCAAACTACCACCGGCATGATGAAGACGATGAGCTGAGTTGATTCAGCCAAATAATTTGGTGTGGGACCGCGATTTGGCAATATGTTAATCATTTCGAACGAATCTAAGATATATATTATGAGACACGTATCTCTATACAACCGATTGCTCCGATAAGGGTTGCCTTATAATATGTTATTTCTATCAATTATAGGGTAAACACGTAAATTTTCGCATATTTCGGAAAGCGAAAATAGTGATTCGCGAATACAGTTTTCTCCTTACTGGTTTTGATTAAAATATGCCTGCTGATCTTCGTTTTATTTATTTCTAACTTAAACAAATTTCGTCTCACGATGTAGATATGAGAGACTAGATCTTCTAAAGTCTAAAATCTAAACGGCTTGGTAAATGTTTATGAAATTTCATATGGATATTTGGGGGATAGGAGAATAGGTTTTAACTTCCATTTCATATTCCTAGGTAATTAGGGTCTTGAATCCCAATGTGGCCCAGCTGTGAGTCTAGAAGCGATTTCTGCGACATGGGCATAAAATAAAAGGTGTTGGCGGGACTTCTAACAGGGAGTGGTTTTAAGTCCCTTGTACCAAGCCGTTTCCGAAATACCGACCAAAATGTCGACCAAGTGTGACCCTAAAGGGTGTTTGTATGATATCGGTATCAAATAAAAGGTACACTGAACCAAAAACGTACATGTTTTTTACGAACAAAGTTTCATAAAAGTTCACGCTGATTTTTTCTTAGAATCTAAGAAAAATTACATATAATTTAAGAAAAGTTTCTTATTATATATTAAAAAATACGTTAAATTTTATTAATGTCAGAACTTCGTTCTTAAAATATAAGAACTAAGATTCATTAATTGTTTTAGCTGAATTTTTTCTTAAATATTAAGAATTTGTTCTTAAATTTTAAAAAATTACGTACGTATAAAATGTCCATACAATCTAAGAATATTTTTCTTAAAATTTAAGAACTTTTTCACGAAATGTAAGAACTTTTCTTATATTGTTCAATCAAACGTTGACAAAGCTAGACGTGCGTGACAAATAAAATTGTTATTTAAAAAACAAGTAAGGAAGTCTAAGTTCGGGTGAAACCGAACATTACATACCCAGCTGTGCACATAAAGTGGGCGTGATCGTTCACCGATTTTTCTTATTTTCTGTGGTAGTACTCTACATAAACATAACATGCCTGGTACCTAGTTTCGTAAATCTATCTCACACCGTTCTGAAGTTGTTAGCAGTCGAATTTAAAAATTGCTTGACTCATAAGTGGGCGGTGCCACGCCCACTTTCCAAAATTTTGAAAAAATTATGTAAAGAATATGAAAGTTGATGTATGTACCAAATTATATTATTATAGCGAAATCAGTTAATTAGATATGGACTTTTCAATATTTCCACCTCCTTTCAATATAACTTTTATGAAAAAGTAGGCGTGGTCGCGAAGCGATTTCGTTTATTTTCTATAGCTGAATTTACCACAACAATAGTATGTCCTCTACGAAATTTCGTTATACTAGCATAAACTGTTCTGAAGTTATTAAGAGTCAAAATTTTAAAATTTCTTCAAATATACGTGGGCGGTACCACGCCCCCTTTTCAAAATTTTTTATAAAATCGGCCTTAGAACATCTAAATCAATACATATTGCAAATTTTATCATTGTAGCTGCTTCTAATATTGAATTAACCCATTTTATACGTTTTTCGAAATTTTCGATATCGAAAAAGGGGCGTGGTTATGGTCCGATTTTACCCATTTTCAATAGCAATCTATTCTGAACCCAAATAAGTACGCATGCCAAATTTGGTGAAGATATCTTATTATTTGCTCAAGTTATCGTGTTAACGGACAGACGGACGGACGGACGGACATGGCTCAACCAATTTTTTTTTCCATCCTGATCATATTGATATATGGAAGTCTATATCTATCTCGATTCCTTTATACCTGTACAACCAACCGTTATCCTAACAAAGTTATAATACCCTGTGTACAAGTACAGCTGGGTATAACAATAATAAAAATTCAAGAAACATGAGCAAAATATACCAAATAATTGAAAAAAAAAAAAAAAAACTCAACCGGTGGAAAGGCCTAGCATAAGCAACTTGCAACAAAGGCAGCTCGTAATTCGGCTCCCTCCACCTCCACCAGTGGTGTGAAGAAGCCCTGTCGTTATCGCCCTGGTACCTACAGAAGCTTTGCGAGAAATTAGCCGTTCTCAGAAGTCAACTGAATTGCCCATCCGTTCCAGCGTTTAGTTCGTGAAATCGCTTAAGATTTCAAAACTGATTTACTTTTCCAATCTGCTGCTATTGGTGCTTTGCAAGAAGCATATGGGAACCCGTTTTCGAGATATCTACCAACATGTGGACCAGGTGTGGAACTGATACTTAGTAACACATGGGAGATATATTACAAAATCCTGGGCTAATAGATATGTAGCACTAAAACTTTAAAAACTACTGAACCAAACTCAATGCTGCTTCTTTAAGGTTGGTTTGAAACTACAACGCGAAAGTTTAGGGCAAAAAATAACGAAATTATTAAGGGGTCGTGACAATTCCCGCACAAATTTCAGCTTTGAGGATGAATATCCCCAAAAGGGCTCAAGGTAGGAAAGGAGAGGTGAATCGTTCATAAAAACACAATTTTTCAAGCTGAATATCTCCTAATAGTGTTTATGACACACCGAAAGAAAAAAATATCAAAAACCACCGTAAAATTAACATTATTTGTTTACCAAATGCGACTGAAAAGAGAAAAGGTCAATTTTACAATTTCGAAAATATCATTTCTACGTGAAATGGATATGCACAAAAAAAAAACGTAAAAACGTACAGGAAAAACGCCAAATAAACATGACCATCATGTTATTTTTGAAGGCATCCTCATGTATAATTGACATGAAACGTAAAAACGTACAGGAAAAACGTGTAGTTGAAATTACCATCATGCATTATTGAAGGCATTCTCATGTATAATTGACATGAAACGTAAAATGAACATGAACATCATGTATTAATGACGGCATTCTCATGTACAATTGACATGAAACGTAAAAACATACAGGAAAACGTCAAATAAACCTAACCATCATGTATTATTGAGGGCATTCTCATGTATAATTGACATGAAACGTAAAATGAACATGGACATCACGTATTAATGACGGCATTCTCATGTACAATTGACATGAAACGTAAAAACGTACAGGAAAAACGTAAAGTTGACATGACCATTATGTATTATTGAAGGGATACTCATGTATAATTGACATGAAATGTATGTACCTACAGGAAAAACGTAAAATGAACATGACCATGATGTATACTTACGTGAGAATAACGTTGAAGCTACAAATAAAATTAATGATAATCACATCGAAATGATATTATTTTTGGTCAATTTATTAACTTTTTTTAAATACATAGGTACATATTTAATGTAATAAATTTGATAAGGTGACAAACTTAACATTTTTAGAAGCACATAAAAGAAGTTTCTTTCCAAACTGTATTTTTATTCTGCATTACACAGGAACTAAAAGTTCTTATTTATTACAGTTGCTCCTTCGTAAATGTAGCACAGATGAATTTTCTCCATTAGCACCAATTCCTACAGACGATTCGCTTCATAAACCATATGCTGGCCGGCGGCCTTCATTTCCGGCGAAACGCTTTCCACAAATAAACAACATTCATCACCCATTTTCACTTCACGTTCAATTTTCACAGTTGGTTTTCTGCTAACTAACTTTGTTAATAAATTATTTTACAAAGACCGAACTTGATTGTCAACTGCAGCGCGATTTATTTCATTTTAGAATGAAACAGCTACACAAATGCCAACGTGCTACGTGAAACATGTTGCCAAAATTTGTTATAAACATGAAACATGTCAATTCACGTAATTTTAACATGAGATAGTTTTGCAAATGTTAGTCTTACAATTTTCATAGGATTTTTACGTGAATCAGGTTTTCGAAATGTGTTATGAACGTGATAAATGTCAACTGCAGGGTGGTTTATGTCGTTTAAACATGAGCATGTTATACAAACGTGAGATTGGCAGTTTTTATATCAATATGTTGTCGAAATGTGTATTAACATGAGAAATTGATATGAAAGTGATATGACGTACTACGTTGGCTCAACAAGTTTTTTTTATCAATTTGACTTGAAACCGGTTGTTTACATCATTTTTAATGTTAAATAAAACTTTTCGAAGTATTGTATTATTAACATGAGAAATTGATATGAGAATGTCATACATTCTAATGTTGATTCAGCAACTTTCGTATCAATTTAACGTGAACCCTATTTATTTGATAATTTTCAATATTAATACGACATTTTTTGCTGATATGTAAAATTGATAAAGCAGAAATGTTAGTTTTACAAGCGACTTTTCTTTCGGTGCAGAGATCTGGAAAGTGGTATCCAGATGTACTATGTCAATACCACGCCAAAGAAAAAAATGAGAGTTCTCGGAAAACTGGGCGGGTTATCTCCTAATGTTTCAGCCTTTATTGCTTTAGAGGGTTCATGGGGGGATCTTGGTTCCTACCATGCAAACACAATTTTTGGTGCTATACGCTTCAAAAAGTTGCAATGTTAGGGAACTGGAACTAGTTTCCTTAATATATGTATGACATCAAATAAACTTTTGCAGAATAACGCCAGCGCAGCTAGAAAAGGGGTAGTTTCTAAATATATTATTCTCGTAATTTGTCCAAAGTTTTTCTATCGCTGTTATTTCATCATAATAGTGCTGTTTGTTTTTGTTCGTCGAGAGAGGACTTTACCTTCAATTGCCTGCTCTCCCCAAAGTAGCATTTGTTTGGCGCAACGACGATTCGTCGCTCAATTTTTAAATTTAATACAAAAAGCAAAGCAAATTCAACAAGGTAGAATTGACAACTAAAATATTTTGTTTTTGTAGGAGTTTTTCCTTCAAAAAAAAATGTAAACAAGCGTATTAACCCTTTGCCAGCCAAGCACAGTTTTTTGTCCCATACAAGTGTTTTACTGAAAAATTAGATAGCACTTGCTCAGGCCAAAAAATTATCAATACCGCGAAATATGCTAGCCCAGACAGTAACGGAGTAATTTTGACCACTTTGGAATCTACCTCTTTTCGGACCTTTGCGTTATAAAAATGGCGAGTATTGAATATTTGCCAATCTCCGCCGATGGCACCACAAGAAGGCTGTCGCCAGAGTGTCGCAGAAGCTGGTGGATTGGTTTCAATTAGAGTTTTTTATACTGAAGTGAAAACTAGGGTACCGTCTTATCAAGGAAAATATGTGTCCGCGAAATGAAGTAATCAATTTATAAAAGTTTTAGGTTACGAAAAATTAATCGGCTTCGATGTTGCTGTTGTAAGAGGGACGTGACGGGTCAAACAGAGTTGTACGGTATTGAGTCTGTGCTCTCACAGCTGCCGAACCACCTTGTGATACTACTCCAATTGCCGATTTCATCAACCCCGTGATCGTGGTCGAAATGGATTTTAGTCGCCTCTTGCGACAGGAATTCCACCACGGGGTGATGAATCGATTTTAATCGCTTACAGTTTCGTTTTCAGTCTAAGATCCAGTTGAAAAAAGATTAGACCATCCATCTTAGCTAAAATGTGCTAGAGTCTAGCTTATCTGAACTCTAAACTCTATTTAAACGTGCAAGGAAGTGAGGCAAGCGGTATTGTATTTATATGAAACAATTTGCTATTTCTTCACACTATTGAAAAAATTTAAAAATCTTAAACAGAACGGGTTAATATTTTTTTTCATTTGACGGGAAAACTCCTACAGAAAAGAGAGAACTGTCAAGTTCACTATTACTTTGTTTAATATACTTTGACAAAAAGTATCTTGTTTTCCAAATACATGAAAACTTTGTCGAAAATTGTCAAAAGCAATTAAATTTTTCTTATAAATTTAGCGCACGATATACCAGGCTGTTTGAATCCAGCAATTGCTCAACAACAACACCCCTGTCACCAAACACGGGTTATTGCGGTCGCTTTTAGTTGAGGTTGGCAGTAGAAAGCACAGAGAAATGATGGAGTTCCAACAAATGTTAAGGGGGATCCTGTTGCAGACGAATTGCTATACGGATTTGGTTTGTACGAGCGTATGGTTTTAATTTGTTCGGCTTGAAATGTTTACTGCTGCAGCAGTTGAAGCTGTTGTTTACGCTTCTTCTGTTTTCCACATTTTGTTGACACTTTGTGTTGTGTAGCAAATTGTTGTTGCCTGTATTATTAACTACTTGTGCATATCGCTTAATGCTGCTCGCGCGTATTCTAAGTTATGTTGCTAGTACAACTTCAGGCAAAATATGTAGAATGTATTTATCGTTATAAATGTTGAAATATTTTATATCTAAGTGCATTCACATGTATGCAATCTATAAATAATAGCAATAAGTGTGTTGTTGTCAGCATCACATAACCATGTTTGCTTTGTCTGGCTGTTCATGCATTTAAAGCGTGTGCTTGATGTTAACACTCATCGTGTGATAATATTTTGAGAAATCTCTGTCTGAGTGAGACAGAATGCGGTCAGAGAAGCCGCCCTTTATTGTTTAAAGATGGATGCATATTAGGACGGCCTCTTGGATGTATTAAAAATCCCACAAGTGTATATATGTATATCGTAATTATGGAAGCATATAAGCTTGTGTATATATATTAATTTCTTTGCTTTACTCTAATTTATTTTATTTTATTTCCCTTTGTTTCAGCTCATTATATTTTATTTTGTTATTGTTGTTGTTGTTGTTGTTGTTGTTGTTGTTCTTGTTGTTGTTGTTGCTGTTGTTGTTGTAACGAGGTGTAGTCCTGCCCAACGCGTTTTTTGCTTAGCCTAAATTGTTATCAATATCTTTTAACGGTAGTCCAAGGAAACTAGCCGTTTCAATAGGGTTGGACCAAAGGGAGATGGGTGTTAGAAGAGTGGGCTCCGTAGAGCCTGTAAATAAGTGGTTGGTATTATGGGGAGACAATCCGCATGCCGGACATACATTCGGCACATCACCGTTCAGTCTGGATATGTAGGAGTTTATTCTGCTACAATATCCAGAACGTAATTGAGCCAGAGTTACCCTTGTCTCTCGAGTAAGATGACGCTCCTCTTCAGAAATGTGTGGTGTTGAGGCATGTAAGACAGTGTTCAACGGACAGAGCGCGGCATGATGACCAACTGACGTGTAAAAGTAGGTCGCCTCCCAGTTGGTGCACCCTGGGTAACGCTAAATGACCTACATGGCCTACACGGCTAGTTTCTTGTATTGCCGGTTCTACGAGAACGGTACCAGTACTTGTGCTGTACCCATCGTGCCGAAACGACCCGGGCCGTTTTCTTATATCGACCCGGCCAAGAGCAATACACTCGGGGTGACCCTGTCTGACATTTAGGCAGCGCTACACCTCGCTACAACAACAACAACAACCAACTGACGTTGTATGGATATGCTCCAAGGCCTGCTTGTGCACCTCTAGATCAAACGGCGTTGTTATATAATGCCGGATCTTATCAAAATGTTTAAATGCGTCCTTATGGTCCTAGGACGCGAAGTGAGTTCAAACAGTTGCCTATTGTGCTGTGGTTTACAATAATTCAGTAGGTACTGTTTGTTTAGCATTTCATTATGCTCCCTTACTGGAAGCATTTCCGCCGCATTGTGTATATGAGTTATAGGAGACATAAGGACGCACCCCGTAGCGGTTCTGAGCGCAGTGTTTTGACAGGCCTGCAGCTGACTCTAATGAACGTCAGCAAGCCCATGCGCCCATATCGGCGACGCATAATTCAGGATCGGCCGACCAATTGCCTTGTACGTTACCAACAACGTTTCTTTGTCTTTACCCCAAGTTCTGCCGGCTAGTTACTTGAGGATTTTGTTGCGGCTCTGTAATTTTGCGATAATTGCAGCTGCATGGGTAGCGAAAGTGTGCATGGTGTCGAAAGTCACTCCTAAGATTTTTGGGTGAGCGACAGTAGGTATTTTTTGATCACCTACATAAATATTCCACGTTGTGAATAAGGCCGAGCGGGGAAGAACTCGATTTATTTATTTATTTTATTTTGTATTATTTTATTTCCTTATATTCTATTTTATTTTATTGCAACTCACTTTTGCTACCTTTAATCTTTACCCATAAAAAAATAATCTAACTTACCAAAATTATTTTCAAATAAAAAATCTGTCATCGCATATTTTGCTTTAATTGATTTTTATTACATAATTAAATCGCAGCATAATTTGTATGTTACATAAACGTGAAAAATTAAATTATTTTGCAAATAACTAACAGCAAAGAATTAAGGTAGATTGTTTTAGTCTATCTTACTTAGGAAAGTACTATTTTTCATTTCCTTATACCACTGTTTTTATGTTTGCACTAGATCTTCTCTATATACATACATAAAGTTCTAGTTATATTACATTAATATTGCCTAAATTAGTCCTTATGATATTATACTCTTTCATACCAGCGGTTGGCGAATATTTACTTTTTTTACTGTACATTTATACTTGTTTTCGGGTAGCCTTCCCAATTTGGTATCTATAAATATCAATGTTTTTATATCTATATATTAGACTGGGCAAAAAAATCGTGTTTTCCAAAAATTATAATGATTTTATTTTTCAAAAAGATGAAATAAATTTTTGTTAACATTAAAGATCTTAATATTCAATTCTAGATGTCTATCATCGCTTGTTTAGATTTGACTAACTTTACCTCATACTTGGCATAAAAATCATTGTATTTCATTATTTAACAACTCTGATACTAAATAAGTTTTGAAAGAGTAAGCATGTCCGCACATGGAGCGAATCGTCATAGACGCGTATTAGACGTTACATTCGACTTTTGTACGCTTTGTTGCTGAACACATATATTTGCATGAAGAGCTGCACACGAATCGGCAGCTGCACGAAAGTGGCAAAGCATGAAAGCTACATGCTGCTCAGCGTATGACAATGCTGGTCGCCAGGCGTCTTACGCTTAGAAAAGAGGAAGAAGAAGCATTTGTTTTCATTTTTCATTTTCGATTTTTGTGTGCTGTGGCTTTGCTTTCTTTTTTCAAACAAAATTAATTGTTTCTCTTAAAAAAAAAAATTAAAAGTTGTACAATCGGATGAAAAATGTGTTAATAATGTGCGGAAAATGTATTATTTAGTTAAAATTGCAATTTTGACAGTTCGTTGTGTGCTTTTTTTTCTGCAGCGTCGTGTGCAGATCTTGAGACGCAGGGAAATTCGTGCTCAGTGAAATGACGAGTACGCGTCTAGGACGATGCACCTCGTCTACGGACTGCCTAACTTTACAAAAAAAATTCAATTTAATTTTTGGAAAAAAAGTTTTTTTTTTGGCCCAGTCTAATATAAATTTATATGGAAAAAAAATAAAATTTGGAAATTTGGTATGCATAGTATATTTGGTATAACATTGCATACCCTCATATTGGTACATTCTAGGCTAAATAACGAGTGTGCGAAGTTTCATTTTTCTAGGATAACGGCAACCCGTGCCGATTTTTAATTAAAATTTTTGCTAGCAGCTTATGCTTAGTTCGCAAAAAGTCCTTTAAGCCTTCCAAAATTACAAAATTTTAATATGGTCCATATTTAAAGACTGTGCATCAAATCTCCATCTTTGGATTTTTAAAAGGATAACCGGATTCTTTGCAAGGATATTGAAAAAAACGTATTCAGGAGAAAGGACATTGGAATTTCAAGTGTTTTAGTAGATTGCGTAACAATATGTTTTCTAGCAAAAATAATTGAATACATCGTGAAACTTTTCAATTATAGTGCACTTTTTATAGGTCCTACACGGCGTATGAGTAACATTTACCTGTTTTTTCATACTTGTACCTATGTATATGAAAATAACAGGTAAATTTTTTTCATTCTTTTGGTCGATATCGAAATAAAACTTACACTACCGCATGAAAACCTTTCATTCGATACCCATATTGATCAATTTCTGGGGTATGTCCTGTTCATCTCCTGTACATTTTTAAATATTTGTATACACATTTCCAAAGCTCTTATTATAATACAATTTTTTAAAGCACATAGAGTTTTGAAAAAAATGAAGGATAACAATTTTAAAGGATCTTATTTACTTCCCTGTCCTTGAAGGATAATTAAAAAAATGTTATATCTAAACTATATATAAATTATACTTTAAATTAGTAACCACGTATCCACATTTTGTTGACATTTTTCGGGAGGCGCCACAATCTTTGATCCCTTACAGGATATTTTGAGCATCTGGTACAAAAAAAATACCGATTTACTAATTACGAAGTCCTTAAAGGATAAGGGTACAGCTATATGAGAAAAAGGAGTACATAAATTAACAATTTTACTTATAAATTCAACTGCAAGTCGGCACGGGTTGCTGTGGTCCGAATTGCATAAAACTTTGTCAGGATAGTTTTTGATGCATAGTGGTCAAAATTAAGGGGTATGCGTATAAATAAAACATCTTTGAAATTTCGGGACAGTCTACTACCTATATATACGTTGCTCAACATTTCATATATAATAGTTTTCATTTTGGGTATTTAGATTAAATTTTCATACGTACTCCACACATATCTATGTATTTATATTCGTTTATTGTATTTTTTGTTCCTTCTGTATCTAGTTAATTTTATTTTGTTCGTCACATAGAGTCTATATTAACAATTTATGTATATACATATATAGATCGATATATTACTGTAACTTATATATATTTGTATATATTTAATATCTATACTTAAGTTGTCAGCTAAATGCAAATTTGATTAACAGCTTTAACTATTTTGTAAAACATTTTATGTATTCTTTTCATATATTTTCTGTCATTTCTGTGGTCATATCATCACTTTTTGTATTTAAATCTCATAATTCCCATTATCAATGTAAAGAGGCTCAACTAACAGCTGCATGTATAAGGGGTGTTTTTCGAGAAAGCGATGTTATACATGGGATAAAGAAACGTCGCTCGAATATATAGGTTTAATAGCTTTAAATTTGAAAGCTAGTTTCGCTAAAAGTTGAGTTAAGATCTCACACGCGATAAAAGTGTTCACACTTATTTATCACCGACAAAAGCTTTAACATGGCGCCAACCAAAAACACCCTCAAAAGATTTTATTTATTTTATTTAAATTTCTATTAATATGTTTCGCAGCAAAAATATTATTTTATTTATTTATCAGAACGTACCTTATATCTGTTAAGCTGTATACAATAAATCTGGATTTTTTTTTTGTATTTTTGTTAGAAATGCAATCAATTTTATTGTATTTTGGTTTTATCAAATTCTTTTTATCATTTAACTGTTTGCTTGCCTCGCAATAGAGAATATTATTGTTTTTGTGTTGTGTTAAATGTGTCTTTAGGGTTAATTTAAATAAAACAACGCCACATTAATTAAATGTTAAAATTTTGTTCAAACTTCATTGAAAACCAAAACAACACGCATTTATTTAATACAAGCGTTTCTGTAAGTGTTTTTAAAAATAACTTGAAGTAAACTTGCTTTAATAAGCGATATGTAAGCGCTTTCAATATCAATTTAATTGTAAGATTAATGTAAACTTTTTATAAAGTTTAAAAACAAAGTTTTATAAATTATTTAACTTTCAAAGTGAAATGCAAATGTTTATAAAAAACGTTTTTAAATATAACTAAATGTCAGGTTGATATAATAAATATAAAATAAACGTTTTTCTTTTAAAGCATTGTTTAATAATATAAGGTTAAGCAGTCCGAGAGGTTTTTGACACTTCTCGGCTTCATGCTTCCCTATCTGATTGACAGTGCTACTTCTTTTCAAAATCGTATGAAAATGGTAGTAAAAACCAATATTCTTGATACGAACAAAATTACAGCAACACTGAAAGCTTTTGAAGTTTGTTTTATTTTTATTTTGAAAAATTAATTGTCTATTTGGTAAGATTTTTATGAAAATTTATTATTTTAACTAAATAATAGCAATTTTTCCTGTTCTGCAGCCTTTTGTCAGCATACAAATACGTCACCTCATGGTTTGAAGCTGAATTTAAATCAAGGAAAAAGCATTCTTACAAGAAGTTCACATTTCACCAAAATGCAGCTCGAATAAGCTTGAAGCAAATAGTCCCCAATCCGTAGATCCTCGAGCTGTTGATCCAGGGTTCTTGGATGAGGACCACATCCATGTCGCATTTAGAAAGGCGAGGATACTTTAGATTTGTGCAAATTTATCTGAAGCACCACCAACATGAGAGAGCTCAGACTTCCCTGACGTACCCATATCGTCGAGGTCTGCCCCATCCCGGAGGTTGTCTCTCAACGACGAGTTGGCGTAACGGGAGCCCCGCTGACTGAAGCATCAGAGATAATACGCTCAGGATTGATTGCGCCCGTCCAGCAAGCTGTCTTTCATCTCCGAGCTGTTCACGTCACTTTGCGAAAGTGCTGTGGCAAATAACATGCTTTTCGCTTCGGACTCCTCCGCTTCCTCTTGCAGTTCTTCGATATCCGAGTCCCACGTTGCAGCGGAGATGGCAGCGTGCTCTGCATAGCCACGGTTTACGTGGATAACGATCTGCCCTACACTGTAATGCACTTGTCCATTGCAACTTTTAAGGGGCTCTAGTGCCTCCTTATTCATGGTGAAGACCAGTTGTCTATCAGGCCCTACCGCATCCCCGACAAGAGTGACACTTCAGTCCTGCGCCGGGAGCGACGGATTCATCATCCGCAGCATCGTGAGAATTCTCTCAGGCTCTGCAGGGATGGCAAGAATCCATGCTCTTGCCCTTGGCCAAGCCGGAATGCCATTCCAGTCGACCACCTCGATTTTTGCACCTTTGTAGACTTCACCCAGTCTTGCAGCTGCTGCCTTGTACAGTGCAACAGTTCACGCGTCGTCACACGCGACTATTTTAATCTGTCCCTGGTGCCAATCGGCATCCGTGACCGGAGTCTTCAAATAAACGTCAATAAGAGCGTTAGCGAGTTCTTTCCGGACGTGTCGCCACTGGTCTTTGGGGATGGCCAAATGGTCGTGGCCTCGGTCAAGAATGCCTATAAGGATCCTGTCCTTAGTTACTTTGGCAAAGCTTGGCTTGCCGCCTCCGGGGTGAGGTTTTAACCCCACGTCCGATCTCTTGTGTTTGAAAGGGTTTCCGTTTACCCTCTTTGGCACATAAGTGGTTTGGAAATCCGGTATCAGAGATTGCACCAATTCCACCGACTTCCTGGAACCCGGCGACAGCGTTTCCTGCGATACTCCCTCATATTTCTTCAGGGTCCTTGCGGCCAATCGGTTTTCCAAGTACGCAGAGCGGAGGGAAGATGTCGCCTGGGAGTCCGGACCCGTAGTTGCCATCGCGGTCGCTCCCTTTGCTGAAAGCTCAGGTGCAGCTACATGTTTACTGCTACCCACAAGGTAGGTTAAGTGGCTGCCGCAGAGGCACACTTAGGCCAGTTTTGAAAGGCCCGTTTTTGTGATACCACCAACACAAGGAAAGTCAGTCCCGGGACCCAGCCATATGGAAAATCCCTGAGTTGTTGGGATTTTCCACATAGCAGAATCCCGGGACTGACACTCCTAAACCGACACCGTTACTCCTCCTCGAACCACTTAGATGATTTTATGAAGCCCATCAAGTCCTTTATGTCCAGTTCCGCGATCTGGCTTAGGCTATCTAGGAACGGAACTCCCAAAAAGCGCGTTCTCCCGCCGCTTAAAGCCGGACAGTTGCAGATGATGATGCTACCCACAAAAAGGGCATGCTTTTTTTTTTATTATAAGCTTTTATTTAGTTTCACCTGACGGCTGTCTGTTATCAAATCTTGCAAGCTAAATTTGATACACTTCCCGGTGTCCGATTGATCTGAAATTCTGCACCCATGTATAACCCCGATGACAGTGCAATATTATAAAAAAAAATGTCGATAGGTGGCGCGTGGGTCGCTATATTTTCAAAATTAGCATTTATGGTCCGATTTAGCTGAAATTCGTAACATGTATTACTACCATGAAAAGAAATATTTTTGTAAAAAAAAATTCCGCTAGGTGGGGCTGAGATAGCGGTAATAAAAACTCAAAATCGTAATTATGGACCGATTTGGCTGATATTTTACGTGTGTGTTACTTAATTAATTTCTAAATGTTAAAAAAAAATTGGACCCGCTAGGTGGCGCGTGAGTCGCTTTATTTGAGAATTACGAAGGTCTGTTTTCAGTGTCGATTAATTCGTTTTTCAACGAACTTCCCGTTGAGGTAGGATCATGAAATTTTCATCATCGCTTAGTTTTATACCCCAATGCACTATAATAAAAAAATAAGTCCGATAGGTGGCGCATGGGTAGAGATATTTGAAAAATTTAATTTACAGAGATTTTGCTTTCGATGTTGAACTAACTCCCCGTTGAGCTGGGGTTTTGAAATTTTCACCATCGATCAGGTTTTACTGACAATGCATTATACAAAAAAAAAATCTAAAATATTGCTTTATTTGCAAAAATCCAATCATCACCCAAGTTTAGTCGTTTTTCCCTATTGCCATAGAAAGAAGGTTGGAATTCGCCGCGTGGTGTATTCCAAAAGTACCTTTGCTTACCACGCGGCGAATTCCTTTACTCTTATGAGCATTGTCTATTGATATGCAGATGGCGCTGAAGAATGCAACATTCGGCTAATTTCTTCACTCTTTTGAGCAATTATGCATAAAAAGTTGGCTCTGCTAATTTTGAATTATTAAATTGAAGAAAAAAGGAAACAGCTAATTATTATTGAAACGCAGTTCTTATTAATTTATTATTATTTTATAAGCTTTTATTTAGTTTCACCTGACGGCTGTCTGTAATCAAATCTTGCAAGCTAAACTTGATACACTTCCCGGTGTCCGATTGATCTGAAATTCTGCACTCATGTATAACCCCGATGACAATGCAATACTATAAAAAAACAAGTAAGGAAAGCTGTCTTCGGCTGTGCCGAAGGCTAAATACCTTTCATGAATAAGCGTCACGATTTTCACTGTTTGATCCCCAGTACAGCCTGTGTGAATTTAACTTTAGCTCATACCGAAATTATCGGAGCTATCGATTATATGGGGACGATGTGTTATATTGGTCCAATCTCGTTTATTTTTAACATCGACATATCACATTCTAAAATAGCAACATTTACGAAATTTCACTTTCCTACTGATATAATTACAGGAGTTATCCACCAAAATCCGTTTATCGGAACAAATCGGGCTATGTGAAATATTTATCCCATTTCAATGATTTTCAACATCGTTATTTTACATATAAAAATAGCGATGCTTCCAAAATTTCGCGTTCCTATGTGTTTAATTACAGGACTTATAGCCCAAAATCCGCTTATCGGAATAATCGATTGTATGGGAGCTATGTCAAATATTTATGCCATCTCAATGATTTTCAACATCGATATTTCGCATATAAAATAGCGATACTTCCAAAATTTCACGTTCCTACCTATATAATTACAGGAGTTATCTACCAAAATCCGTTTATCGGAACAATCGATTGTATGGGGGCTATGTGAAATATTTATCCAATCTCGATGATTTTCAACATCGATATTTCACATATAAAAATAGCAATACGTCCAAAATTTCACGTTCCTACGTGTTTAATTACAGGAGTTATAGCCCAAAATCCGTTTATCGGAATAATCGATTGTATGGGAGCTATGTGAAATATTTATCCCATCTCTATGAGTTTCAACATCGATATTTCACATATAAAAATAGCAATACTTACAAAATTTCACGTTCCTACGTGTTAAATTACAGGAGTTATAGCCCAAAATTCGTTTATCGGAATAATCGATTGTATGGGAGCTATGTGAAATATTTATCCCATCTCTATGAATTTCCGCATCGATATTTCACATATAAAAATAGCAACACTTATAAAATTTCACGTGTTTCCTTCGTGTTTAATTACAGGAGTTATAGCCCAAAATCCGTTTATCGGAATAATCGGTTGTATGGGAGCTATATGTTATATTGGTCCGATCTTGCTGGTTCCGACAAATGATTCCTATATTGGAAAATGGTGGCCGCATACCAAAATTCAGCCAAATATCTCAAAAACTGAGGGACTAGTTTGCGTTCAAACAGACAGACAGACAGACGGACATGGCTAAATCAACTCATCTCGTCATCCTGATCATTTCGGTATACTTATTGATGGGTCTATCTCTTCTTCTTCTCATATTTACAAACATCGGACCAAAGTTATAATACCATTTCATGTTCATGAAAGGTATAAAAATTTCGATAGGTGGCGCGTGGGTCGCTATATTTTCAAAATTCGCATTTATGGTCCGATTTAGCGGAAATTCGTAACATGTATTACTACCAAGAAAAGAAATATTTTTGTAAAAAAAATTCCGCTAGGTGGGGCTGAGATAGCGGTAATAAAACTCAAAATCGTAATTATGGACCGATTTGGCTGATATTTTACGTGTGTGTTACTTAATTACTTTCTAAATGTTAAAAAAAAATTGGACCTGCTAGGTGGCGCGTGAGTCGCTTTATTTGAGAATTACGAAGGTCTGTTTTGAGTGTCGATTAATTCTTTTTTCAACGAACTTCCCGTTGAGGTAGGATCTTGAAATTTTCATCATCGTTTAGTTTTCTGCCTCCACGCAAAATAACAAAAAAATAATTCCGATAGGTGGCGCACGAGTAGAGATATTCGAAAGTTTTCATTCCAGGAAATTTTGCTTTTGATATTGTACTAACTTGCAGTTAAGATGGGATTTTGCAAATTTTCACAATTTGTACAATAGGGAATTATTTTGTGGCAGACGAAGAAGCCAAATTATCTTTAAAGGTTACAATGAACTTATAAAGTGTTGTATTCCTTTACAGTCAATTTATTTTTTACTTTTTAGTTAATTTTATCAACCAATAATAAAAGCTTATTTTTAAAAAAGTTTTTTTTTCTTTAATTTTATTACAGTTAAATTTAAAATTAATTTAATTTTCCTAATAATTCTAAAAAATATATGTTGAAAAGACAGATTTCTGGAAAAAAAATCCTGAAATTTTGCGAACGGCGTTCCTTCCTTCTCTACTACAATTTTCCTAAAGGGTGATTTTTTTTACCCTTTCTGGAGGGGGGGGGGGGGGGGGGGGGGTAGGGGTGAGATATCTCAAACGGAATTCAAATGAGAAATAACACATAATTTAGCGAACTTTTGAAGTTGGCTTTATTACCACTCGGAAAGAAGCCAAATTCCGTCTTATTGCTCAAATATAGTATTTCATTGACAGAAAGGATCGAAAGGGGCTCATATCAAACCTGCTCAAGTCATTCGGGCCAAGCCGCACACGACACGTCGCGATCGGGCGGGCGGGCCGCTTTTATACGTACTCGAAAATTCATTCGTTCATTTATTGGATCCTTACAAAATAAAGCCATAAAATACAGGGATGTTGCGGAGCACACTGAAAGCTAGTACACATACATACTTTATAAGTACAAAATCACTAATTCTGCATGGGTTAAATAGCATCGGTTTTTCATACATAAATAAAATTCATATTCATACATCTGACAGTATCCAAATGAGGACAGCTTGCATAGCTTTGAACTATTAACATAACAATTATGAGACAATGAAACTTCACATTCCTTTCGCCTTCTGTTTCAGCTTACGAACTCGAAAAATGTTATTGCAATATCGATATGCTTTGCAGTGAGACATCCTGGGGTCCATACGGTTGGCTGTGTCCATATATTCCTAAGTTACATGGTTCATAGTTGTGCCACCATCGCTTATTAGTCACTGTCATGGACTTAGAAGGGTGGCTTGAACATTTCCATAGACAAATATTTTATTTTAGAAATCTGAATAAAATTTTCAAGACAAAGAGAAAAGCCAAAGAGCATTCAACTATGCAAGTAAAATACATTCAGTTAGGTGTATTTCTTTCGAATTTCATTACTTTTCACTGATACAGAATGCATTCCTCAATCATACATATCACTCATTCAGCATGCATACTTTTTCTTTGAAAAAATATGTTCTCAATTTGAAAATTACTCCTTTTACATACTTTGTCATTCATACAGCAATCATGCCCCTTGTATGGATACAGCTTTTTTCAACTGGGTAGATCTTGAAATTATACTCAGTGAAATTCTAAATAGTTTTTCACTGCGAACCGTTTCTCCTTTTTGTATATTTTTGCTCACAAATTATTTGAAACCGAGAAATTCGCAACGTGAAAAAATATTTAAAATTAACACACCCGGCAGACGTCCTGCCCAAACATTAACTTGTTTTCATTTATTAAATGTGACTCGCCCTTCTCTTTTCAGCTCCACAGTCTTCTTCCCGTCCACCCCTCTTTCATCCTTTTCATATGCTTTTCTCTTTTAATTTTGTTTTTCTAATTGTCATCCATACCCCTATCCCTTTCCCAATCCCACTCCCAAAATGAATGCAAATGACTCCTCTTTAAAACTCTCATCAACATCTTTAATATAGACCCATTTTTTACAAAAACCTTTTAGCTCCACTTCTGGTCCACGTGTTGATCAATATCTAAAAACTTTGGTCTTATATGGGAAAAATACTAAAACATCTTAAGTCACTTTTTACCTTTCATTTAATACTCATATCGCACTGAAGGACCCTCCTGGTTGACATTTTAATCAATATCTCAAAAACGGGGTCTCATATTGGACTGAAAAGTACACAATTTTAAAACACTTATCAATACCTTTCATTTGATGCCCATATTGAACGAACACTTAATAAGCTTAACCTGGTCCACATTTTGGGAGATATCTCCAAAACCTTTTAAAAGGCCTTTATTTTTTATCATATAACCATCTCGAGGTGATACAAAATCTCGCTTCCAAATTTAGTTTTATTATGTCCTGCCATTATCAAAATAAATGCTAACATAAATGAAGCAAAGTTCAAATGAAACCTGTGGCCTTACCCTTTCGTTTGTACCAATTTTGTGCGAATATTCGAAAGTTTACCCGCAACCACATTTTGACCGATAAATATATCGAAATGAACCAAAGGTCAAATGAAAGCTGTGATCTTCCCCTGTCGTTAGATACCAATTTACCAAAAATATTTTGGAATCCACAATTCTACCTTCCATAATTTTGACCCTAAATAATTTGCCCTTTAAGAATTTTGAAATACAGAATTTTAAATCTAGTAATTAAATAGCACACAATTTCTTAAAGTGCTTTTGCAGAATTTTGGACCCAAACAATTTTGGAATACGGAATTTACTCACGCTCCCATTTATTTTATTGTTCGACATCCAAGATAACCTCCGTAAAATCCCCAATACATTCATGTGTATATCGTGTATAAGTTTTTGTGTTTTTTATCTTTCCTTAGACGTTTTTTATGCTGTTGTTGTTGCTGCTCAACATATTATAAGCCTCATATACCACAAAGTGAACAACCAACCCCCTACACAATATTTGCCGATGGCATGTAATCATTTGATTTCATCTCAATGTTGAACCGCAACATATAACGGGACTCGTTACAATTGCCGTTACCAATAATGACGCTATTGCTGAACACGTTATAACGGCTGGCGGTATCGCTGTTGTTGTTGTTGTATAAGCGCTGATTGTACTGAAGCCAGCTGCTGCCGCGACTGGCTCTGTTGCGATTTTTGTTGTTGTTATCTCCGCGGCTGTTGTTGTTGCTGGCGCTCTGCTGCGGTTTATTGTTGCCCTTTTGTGGCTGCTTATTGTTACAGTTTGTGGCTGTAGTTGTAAGGTGGTGGTGGTGGTTGTCGTGTGCGCCAACAGCGATTGCCTGCAGCAAAGCAATCTTATTATTCTTGTTGCTTTTGTAATGATCTTAATGGCATTGGTAAGCCTTTGGCAGCTAATCGGAAACGTTGAGTTGCTATCTTTTGTTGCTGTTGCTGTTGTTGCTATGACTGTTGTTGACTTTGATGTTGGGCATTTGTTGTCGTTGCCATTGTTTTTGAGACTGTCGTTCCATGTTTTGAATTTTTGTTGCCTTTGTAAATATGTGGTAAATAATAGCGAGCATATACCAAGCGGTAGAATCATTACAATTTCTATTAACAACAACATAAACGGCAATTTAAGAAATTTGATATGATTCTCAACTTTATGCAATATTTGAATGCCAGTTTTATTGTTGCGGTCAAATGTTTTATTACTTTCAATATTGAAATCTGATTTGATGATGCCTTTGACAACATATTTATGATTGGAAATTGCATCACATTGTAGAATGTTGCTGTTGCTGACATATTTAGTCACACCATTGCTGCCTCGCGAGTCTCTGAGTACATCGACTGGCTTTTCATTTGAGCTCTTATCACCTTTCGACCCCTCATTAACATGCCCATAAGTGCTGGCTGCGACTTCAAGAGCCTCTCTACTGCCATTTACAAAATACTCAAATCCAAACTCTATAGCAACCCCATCATCAACAGGCGAACGCTGGACAATACTCTTCATTGTCTCTGTAAAAATTTCATTTACATTCGCTTCCATTTTCCTTAGGTTTTGCAACTTTAAAAGCGCTCGCAGCATCGTCAATTTTGTTGTTGTTGTCATTGTTGATTCTCTCATCAAAACAGCGCGCGAAAATGGCACTGTCAAAACGACTAACCGCAAAGTCAAAGCCATATGACTTTGCCTTGTCTGCGCAGCTGTTATCTCCTCCTCTTTCCTATCCAACTCATTACCCAACGCTTGCTCGAATTTCGCTTTCAAATGAAAGGCCGCTGTTGTCGTTGTCATTGTTTCGATTCTTACACTTATCGGCCAAGGAGGAAGCAGTTGGAAATTACGTTGCGTATACGTAACCGCATATGGCGTCATCTCCCTTACTTTTATCATAGCCGCCGTTGATTGCTCATATGCAGTGGTGCCTCCCCCTAGTAAAGAAACATGATTTTTTCGTTGTCACATAAATTGTAGCCACTTATTTTGTTGTTGTGCATCCGAAATGCTTTGTTTTTGCTGGTTATACATATCCTGCTGTTGTTGTTTTTTCTCATGCCCTTTTTCATTTTGTTTCCTTGGCTTGCGGTGTTGCCGCTGCCATTGGTACCACCAACTTGTTAAATGCTTGTAAATCCCAAATGATTGCATTTTAATCCAAAGAATTATGCCGCCGAGTAGATTATGTTGCGCTAGTGAATTTGCTGAATTGTGAAAAGCGCCTGGAGGATTACGCACTGGCGTCTGATTGTTATCGTTCTCCGAATCGGTAGCCACACCATTGCCTTTGGCATTTCAAAAGGTGGTAGTTTGAAAAGAGAAAGAAAAAATTTAAAATCTAGTTAGTTGAGAAGACCTACATAAGATACCGAAAGCAAAATTTATGAGAGAATCAAATCTTGTTCAAGTTTTTCTTATCTCTGTATGTGAATATAATAATTCTAGCTTGTACCCGCGGCTACGCGCACACGGATAAAATAAGCAAAGTAACAGTCATTTTTATTTATCCCCCAGATAAATATTTAAGCTTAGTTTTTTCTAATATAATTTTTTTAAGGGCTCACATGAAAACCTGGCTCTTGGTCGAATTTTAATTTAACTTGCATAAATTAACAGAACAACTCATCAATTACTGACTTACATAAGTATGTTACGATCAGAGCTGGGCAATAGGGTTTACATGTGTAATCCCCGTACTTTGGACTACGATTACGCAATCGTTATTTCATTATTTTTAATTACGACTACTGTAATCGTAATCCTCGGTAGCTTGGATTACGATTATGTAATCGTTATTTGAAATTTTCATTTACGATTACTGTAATCATTAAATTATATAATTAGGATTACAATTTTTTGAGATTATAATCAAAAGTACAATTTTTATAAAAATCTAGTCACTAGAACTTACCTATGCTAATGGTTCAAGAGTTATAGGCCAACAACATTTCAAATATTTTAACCGTGCCGAAACTAGGTTTGAGTGTCTCGTGAAATAACATTTCCTAAGACAAGACTATTATCGTTGTTATTGTTATTTTTAACGACATTATAGTTGTCGCTTTTTGTTAGTAGTCCCCGCCGCCTTGCCTTTTCCGACGGCTCTTGGGAAAAATTTGCCTTGTTTAAAGCTAATTTTTAGTATGGCTATACACTAGATCTTAGAAAACGGTCCGCATTAATCGCAATTTAAAAAAAGAATCGTAATCCTATGTGCCTAAATTAAGGATTACATAATCGTAACTTCATCTTTTTAAAATTACGATTACTTAATCCAAATCCTATCTACCTAAATTAGCGACTACGTAATCGTAATTTAAAACAAGTAAGGAAAGCTGTCTTCGGCTGTGCCGAAGGCTAAATACCTTTCATGAATAAGCGTAACGATTTTCACTGTTTGATCCCAGTACAGCCTGTGTGAATTTAACTTCCGCTCATACCGAAATTATCGGAACCATCGATTACATGGGGGCGATGTGTTGTATTGGCCCAATCTCATTGATTTTTAACATCGACGTTCCACATTCAAAAACAGCAATAGTTACGAAATTTCACGTTCCTACCTATATAATTACAGGAGTTATCTACCAAAATCCGTTTATCGGAACAATCGATTGTATGGGGGCTATGTGAAATATTTATCTCATCTCGATGATTTTCAACATCGCTATTTCACATATAAAAATAGTGATACTTCCAAAATTTCACGTTCCCTCGTGTTTAATTACAGGAGTTATAGGCCAAAATCCGTTTATCGGAATAACCGATTGTATGGGAGCCATGTGAAATATATATCCCATCTCAATGATTTTCAACATCGACATTTCAGATATAAAAATAGCAATACTTACAAAATTTCACGTTCCTTCCTCTTTAATTACAGGAGTTATAGCCCAAAATCCGATTATCGGAACAATCGATTGTATGGGGGCTATGTGAAATATTTATCCCATCTCAATGATTTTCAACATCGATATTTTACATATAAAAATAGCGATGCTTCCAAAATTTCACGTTTCTACTTGTTTAATTACAGGAGTTATAGCGTAAAATCCGTTTATCGGAATAATCGGTTGTACGGGAGCTATATGTAATATCGGTCCGATCTTGCTGGGTCCGACAAATGACTCCTATATTGGAAAATGGTGGCCGCATACAAAATTTCAGGCAAATATCTCAAAAACTGAGGGACTAGTTTGCGTTCAAACCGACAGACAGACAGACAGACGGACAGACGGACATGGCTAAATCAACTCATCAACTCATCTCGTCATCCTTATCATTTCGGTATACTTATTGATAGGTCTATCTCTTCTTCTTCTCATACTTACAAACATCGGACCAAAGTTATAATACCATTTCATGTTCATGAAAGGTATAAAAAAATTTATTACGATTACGTAATCGTAATTCTGCTTTCATGGATTATAGATTACTGCAATCGTAATTTAAAAAAGAGAGATTTCAATTACTGTAATCGTAATTCTATTGTAATCGAAATCCTTATCGCCCAGCTCTGGTTACGATATTGTTCCCAACCCTGCAACCTTCTTGTTTCATAGCCCGATTAGGACCGATAGCTCAGTTGTTGATAAATTATCGAAATATAGCAGAGCGATTTTTGCCCATAAATGATTTATCGATAAATATATTGAAATGAGCCGAATATTCCATAGTTTATGCGCCTCCACATTTTGACCGATAACTCTAGTATCAAAATGAACCAAAGTTCGAATGAAAGCTGTTATTTGTCTTCCCCTTTCGTTTGATACCAACTTTGCGCAAAAATTCCAAAGTTTACGCGCCACCACATTTTGACCGAAATGAACCAAAGTCCAAATGGAAGCAAGTCTTCCCCCTTCGTTTGATAATTTGACAATTTATGCGCCACCACATTTTGACCGATAACTCTGTAATCGATAAATATATCGAAATGAGCCAAAGTCCAAATGAAAGCTGTGGTCTTTGCGTCGCGTTTGAACCAACTTTGTGCTAAAAACCCAAAGTTTTTGAACAAACACATTTTGAACGATAATTTTGTTGTATAATGTTTCCTTCTTGATATGACAAAGAAACGTATGCATATTAATTTTTGATCAATAATGATATATTAAATCAGCCATTAGCCATACGTAGCATGGATTTGATTTGACTTAAGAACTGTCACTTAGCGTTCTGTTAAATGAAGTTTGTATGTGATCGATTACCCTACTTGACTTGACTTAAGCAGCCATTAGCCATATGCATCAGAGACTTGACTTGACTTTAGAAAAGTCATTTAGTCACAAATGAAGTTTGCATGTAATCGATTACCCTACTTAACTTGACTTACAAGTCGGTTTGTTTTTTTGTTGTTTTTTTTTCTACGTAAATTCTAATTTCAGTGCGCGCCGTGAGAAAACTGTTGATTCCACGCCTTTTTACACATTTTGAATAAAATTCTCCAAATATTCAACAGACATAAGAATTTTTGTATGCATGTATATTATTCATATGGCAGCCGCAAAACTAACTGTCAAATAAATTAAATTCAAATTAAGTCAACAAAAAAAAAGTTTTTGTTTCCTACAAACAGGCTTTATAGTTTTGTTTGGCCATTAAGTATATAATGATTATAGATAAGCTCAGAACATCGAAACCTAATGACACGAAAATACGTCTGGCTACTTTTTATCATTGGAGAGGGAAAAATTGTACCCTTACTTGAAACTGGCTGGAATGCTCTCTTGTTATTTTTCTAAGTGCTAAGTGACAGTTCTCAAGTCAAGTCAAGTCTATGCTAAGTATCCATAATGGCAGCTTTAGTGCTTAATGACAATTGCGAACAAAGAATTCTATAGTCTTTTGAACTTTTTTAAATTAAATAACAGCCGGCATAAGTTTGATAATACAAAATACCAATATTTTTGTTTTTCTAAATTTTATTTTACTTCATGTTTTTTTTTCCTCAAAAAATCTCTGTTCTTTATATTAATTTGACAATTGCTAGTCACTGAGCTTTCGTAAATTTTTTCCTAAATAACAAAATACAAAAATGTTATAAATAAATCAAGCAGTAACAACATATCGAAGGATATCAAGTGCCATTAATATACAACGCAGTATATTGTATACAAATGTTGTTGCTCTTTGGTATTTTGACTGCAAGTTAAGTTGTGTAATAAATTTTGGAGGCCCGAATGACTGCGTTGCTAGTGGTGTTAGTTGTGAATATGCTGATTCATCGACGTAAACACTTACTTGGTGTAGACTGCCTGTCATGTTCAATTTCCGTATTGTTGAACTGTGTTACTGTGTAAATGGACATTTGGCCCTTTATTGGCATTGAATAGTATTTATGAGCTCACCAACATAAAGACGTACGCAATGCATAAATCGTTAAATGGCTAAATAAATTGTGATACTGAAACATGGGCGTAGCGAGCGACCTTTTTGCATCAAAATAAATAATTCCTTAATTAATAAGCCTTATTTAAGACAACTATGAAGGATAAATAAAGTAAAATAAAAAATAATTAATTTAAATAAACAAATAAAATAAAATAAAGTAAAATAAAATAAAATAAAATAAAATAAAATAAAATAAAATAAAATAAAATAAAATAAAATAAAATAAAATAAAATAAAATAAAATAAAATAAAATAAAATAAAATAAAATAAAATAAAATAAAATAAAATAAAATAAAATAAAATAAAATAAAATAAAATAAAATAAAATAAAATAAAATAAAATAAAATAAAATAAAATAAAATAAAATAAAATAAAATAAAATAAAATAAAATAAAATAAAATAAAATAAAATAAAATAAAATAAAATAAAATAAAATAAAATAAAATAAAATAAAATAAAATAAAATAAAATAAAATAAAATAAAATAAAATAAAATAAAATAAAATAAAATAAAATAAAATAAAATAAAATAAAATAAAATAAAATAAAATAAAATAAAATAAAATAAAATAAAATAAAATAAAATAAAATAAAATAAAATAAAATAAAATAAAATAAAATAAAATAAAATAAAATAAAATAAAATAAAATAAAATAAAATAAAATAAAATAAAATAAAATAAAATAAAATAAAATAAAATAAAATAAAATAAAATAAAATAAAATAAAATAAAATAAAATAAAATAAAATAAAATAAAATAAAATAAAATAAAATAAAATAAAATAAAATAAAATAAAATAAAATAAAATAAAATAAAATAAAATAAAATAAAATAAAATAAAATAAAATAAAATAAAATAAAATAAAATAAAATAAAATAAAATAAAATAAAATAAAATAAAATAAAATAAAATAAAATAAAATAAAATAAAATAAAATAAAATAAAATAAAATAAAATAAAATAAAATAAAATAAAATAAAATAAAATAAAATAAAATAAAATAAAATAAAATAAAATAAAATAAAATAAAATAAAATAAAATAAAATAAAATAAAATAAAATAAAATAAAATAAAATAAAATAAAATAAAATAAAATAAAATAAAATAAAATAAAATAAAATAAAATAAAATAAAATAAAATAAAATAAAATAAAATAAAATAAAATAAAATAAAATAAAATAAAATAAAATAAAATAAAATAAAATAAAATAAATAAAATAAATAATATAAAAAAAAATAAAATATAATAAAATAAAATAAAATAAAATAAAATAAAATAAAATAAAATAAAATAAAATAAAATAAAATAAAATAAAATAAAATAAAATAAAATAAAATAAAATAAAATAAAATAAAATAAAATAAAATAAAATAAAATAAAATAAAATATAATAAAATAAAATAAAATATCATATATATTTATTATTTCTGTAAGGTCTTTTTGTGTTTGCTGCTAATTTTCTGCTCTCATTTGAAACCAATATTAATAAATAAGGTATCGTTTTAAAGGTGGGGTTAGCTCTACATGCGAAACCATTTATTAATTGGCGGATTGCTTTTGTTTAAGCGTATTTTATAAAAATTATTTTGTTCAAATAAACCATTGTGAATTCACAAAAAAATCAATTTGTACTGCAACGCTATTGTGAATGACATTCATCAGACTTCAGAGCGGTGTTGCCAGAATCCGGGATATCGCCGTTTTTCTTCTGAAAATCTGGGAGGTTATAGGCTGTGGGAAAAAACTGAAAACGCCATTCGAAAAAGACTGCGACGCTAATGCGAAAGTCCCGAAATGCCTAAAATTCACATATGACAATCGTACTCTGACCTAACTACGACCATGTCCATATCTATTTCAACTGAAAGACGAAATGCAAATGCAAGTGGCTAAGCAAACTATTTATATGACCACGGGGGCGTATGAGTAATAAATATGAATGTGAACCGAAGCCAATACACGTTACAATATTACAAACGCGCATTAGAAAGTGAGTGTTTGTTTACAAAGCAAACAAAAGAGGAAGACTTGAAGCAATGAAATGTTAAGCTACAAGTGAAAAGCAACAAAACGAGGGGGAAGATACGAGTATCCGTTTAACTAAAGTGCGTAAAAATTTTTGATTGATCACATTGTTGTGGACAGTTGCGTTGGAGTGATGGAGCCATAAATGCTCGGTGTGGCTCATTTCGACGTCAATACAAATGTGTACATATCATATTTCTTAGTTGATGTAGCTGTGGAACTGTCTGTCTGGTTGCATGTTTTGATGTCTTCCGGTCTTCTTGCTTTTCATTTATGTTATTATGATTGTATATGTTCACACACACACACACCGATACATATTTAAAAGGACATTGTTATATGTATTTGTCTGCCCTTTTGCTATTGTTACAAAATGTTATTTTGCTGATAGTGTCAACAGCTTGACAGCTACAACAATGCTTTGTTATTGTTATCGTTACTATACACTCACTGTTGGTTTATTGTGTTTTGTTATTATTTCTGGCTGACATGAATTGTTGCCATTCATTAGATATAAGAAGAAGTTGCGTGTTGTTGTTGATCCCTTTCACACATTTGATGATTTATTTCATTAGCATTCCATCAAGTGAATGTGTAAAGGTGCAGATGCACTTATTGCAAAATTTATTAAACGATATGCTTAAGGGCTGTTGTTGTTTTATTTGTGCACATATGCATGCACTCTTTAAAATATGGGAAATTAAGTGTATTTAGTTTGGATATGATCTAAGATATGTATATAATGTGCGTTTATTTAGTGCAAAATCATGGTCAAATTTGCTTTAACTTGCAAAATATTCTAAGAATACACTTCTGTGGTAAAATTGATTTATACCTTAAAATTATTTAGCAATATTCAAAAGTATCAAGCATAAGTAGTACTAGCTAGCACAGAAAAATTATCGCTGGCAATTCAAGGCAGTCGATTGCCGTCCATAACCCTGAGTTGGGTCCGCGCAGCGCTTTAAGCCCTTCACTACATCTTTATTGGTTAGTTCTAAAAATGAAATCCAGTTATATAACTGCTACATTTGACCCCAATAGGCACAAACAAAATCAAGTTAAATTTTTTTTTTAGAAATTGGATTTTGAGCATGATGCCATATGGCATCAATTTCCTCAAGTGGATAACCGCTGGATGGACTACCTCAATCCATGGTAGGCTATACGCAAAAAAATTGCGCAAGGGCGCGTGGCACCTCCCATAAACCTAAAAATTTCAAATAATTGGACTTGCAGGCTTCACCGCTGGATGGAATCGAAAGAAATTTCGCCTGATATACACTGACTACCTCAATCCATGGTAGGCTATATAAAAAAAACAAAGTTGACAAGGGGGCGTGACACCTCCCATAGACGTGAAAATTTTAAAGATGCATATACTTTTACTGTGTATGTGTGTGCAATTTTCAAATGGCTGTAATTATCTTAATAGTTAAGATAATCGCACATGGCTTCCCATTTTGGAAGCTTCAAAGCTTCTACTTACTTTAAAAGTATGTAAAAATATTTTCAAAAAAGTTTCAAAAATTTAAAGAAAATTCACTTTGAAAAAAATGCCATTTTTCCCCATACAAAATGTATGGGAAAGGGTGAAAAAAAGCCACTCCTAAGGGTTAAGTTAGAGCGCTAATTTTTTGCAAGGCTCATTTTCTCATCAATACCTAAGTTTTTAGGGGGTAAGACCAAGACGACATTTTTTTTGAATCACCCTAATATACATTGACTATCTGAATCCACGGTAGGCTATATAAAAAAATATATGGCAAAGGTACGTAGTCTCTCCTATATACGTAAAGATTAATAGATTCATATATTTGGACTTACAGTCAAGCCGCTGGATGAATTCGAACGAAATGTTGCATTATATACACTGACTACCTCAATCCATGGTTAGCTATATAAAAATATTGCACAAGGGGCGTGGCAACTTCCCATAGGCGTAAAAATTTCATAGATGCATATGCTTGTACTTGCAGCCTAAACCGCTATATGGAATCAAAAGAAATTTTGCCATAATATACACAGACAACCCCAATCTATGGTAGGCTATATAAAAAAAAGTGTCAAAAGGGCGGGGCACCTCCTATATACGTAAACATTTCAAAGATCCATACACTTGGACTTGCAGCCTAAGCTGCTAGATGGAAGCGTACCCTGACAAACTGCTGGAGATTTTTTTTTTAAGTTTGAATTATGCGAAAAGTTTCTTCAACACTTTATTTATATTATTGCATTTAATTGCGCCCGAAAATATTTTACAGACAAAAATTTGAATTTCTGCAAGGATGTTTTCACGTGAGATGTTAGTGGGATAGTGGGCATCACCAGAAAATTATTTAATATTTAATAATAATAAATATTTGGCTAGTTCTCGTTTCCACAGCATTATATGGCATCAATCTCGCAAAAGGTTTAGTTGTCGCTTAACCGTCCTAGTAAACTTTAAACCGGAGTCCATATAACTTAGATCATTTAATAATATTTTACTGTTTTTGAGCTACACAACTTTTTGCAAAACCTTATAGGTTTTAGACAGTAGTCAAATTCTACCTCGTAAAACTTTGTATTGGTCACTCTAATGAACAAAGTTTATAAGACTTTGTTTTGTAGAGCGTTCAATTTCCTGCAAATACTGTGTTAAAAGTTGGTAGTACGATTTTGGGTGAAAAGATATATTCATTTACATAGAAGCTTTTCACGAAAACAAAAATTAACATTAACATAAAAAACTCATATTTGCTCATTATACTCCCTTTATGATAGGGAATTCGAATTTCTGTATGCCCTTCGAAAAAGCGAAAATCGGTTTTTTTTTTTACCCACCTTAGAGCACATATTGGTAATATTATATGCGCCCAATTTCAAGCTTACAACTTTTCTCTTCCATTCTTTCATTTACAAATAAAAAGTACTTTTCTTATATTTTTTTATCGATCTCATATCTACCCACAATATTGCCACGCGCTTCTACCACAAGCCATCAATCAATCATTTTGGCGCAAACAATATTTGGCAACAAATCAATAACTTTTATAGTGACTGCGATTTTGAGATTAAGTTGACATATATGTGAAGTCATTTGTGGTGACATTTGAATGATAGCAAATATGGATAGCAAATTGTACAGGTATAAAGGAATCGAGATAGATATAGACTTCCATATATCAATATGATCAGGATCGAAAAAAAATTTGATTGAGCCATGTCCGTCCGTCTGTCCGTCCGTCCGTCCGTCTGTCCGTTAACACGATAACTTGAGCAAATAATGAGATATCTTCACCAAATTTGGCATACGTACTTATTTGGGTTCAGAATAGATTGCTATTGAAAATGGGTAAAATCGGACCATAACCACGCCCCTTTTTCGATATCGAAAATTTCGAAAAACGTATAAAATGGGTTAATTCAATATTAGAAGCAGCTACAATGATAAAATTTGCAATATGTATTGATTTAGATGTTCTAAGGCCGATTTTATAAAAAATTTTGAAAAGGGGGCGTGGTACCGCCCACGTATATTTGAAGAAATTTTAAAATTTTGACTCTTAATAACTTCAGAACAGTTTATGCTAGTATAACGAAATTTCGTAGAGGACATACTATTGTTGTGGTAAATTCAGCTATAGAAAATAAACGAAATCGCTTCGCGACCACGCCTACTTTTTCATAAAAGTTATATTGAAAGGAGGTGGAAATATTGAAAAGTCCATATCTAATTAACTGATTTCGCTATAATAATATAATTTGGTACATACATCAACTTTCATATTCTTTACATAATTTTTTCAAAATTTTGGAAAGTGGGCGTGGCACCGCCCACTTATGAGTCAAGCTATTTTTAAATTCGACTGCTAACAACTTCAGAACGGTGTGAGATAGATTTACGAAACTAGGTACCAGGCATGTTATGTTTATATAGAGTACTACCACAGAAAATAAGAAAAATCGGTGAACGATCACGCCCACTTTATGTGCACAGCTGGGTATGTAATGTTCGGTTTCACCCGAACTTAGACTTCCTTACTTGTTTTATTAGAAGTGGAAAGGAAGGATATTTGAAAGCGAAGTGTGTTCTTCTAATACTCGCGAGTGAGTTTGCACTGATAAGCTTTTCATAAAAGAACACCAAGGAATAAGTAAGGAAGTCTAAGTTCGGGTAATCCGAACATTCAAAAATTATTCCATTTCGGTGTAAGCGATTGCGTCCAATTACATCAGGTATACTCCCTATTATGCTTGTACCAATTTAATCGTTCTACCGTAATCAGTTTAGAAGTTATGACCCGAGAAATTTTCAAATATGCCTCCCTGAAAAGTTGGCGTGCCACGCCTATTTTTAAAAAATATCTATATCATTTTAGCCATTTCCGTTGTCGAATTATGTAAATTTAGATGATTTTAAAAATTTTCGATATCGAAAGTGGGCATAGTTTGAGGGCGATTTTATCCAATTTCATCAGGTATACTACCAACAATACTAGTATGCTTTGTGCCAAATTTCATCGTACTATCGTAATCGGTTTAAAAGTTACGACCAGTCGAATTTTCCAAAATGCCTCATTTAAAAGTGGGAGGTGCCACGCCCACTTTAAAAAATTTATGAAAAAATTATAAGAGAATGACCAGGGGGATTCACCTATATAATTATATCATTTTCGATAACGAAAAAGGGGGCGTGGTTATCATCCGATTTCGCCTATTTTCAATAGCAACCTACCTTAGGCAGTAAGTAGCCTGCATACAAAATGCATGCAAATATGTCAATTTTTATTCAAGTTATCTTGTACACGGACAGACGGAAGGACATGCCTTAATGAACCTTTTTTCAACCTAAGAACTTTCATATATCGTCGGTGGTTATGCAAAACGACGCAAGCGGCAAATGCAAAACCCCGTAAGTGCTGCCACCCAAATTTTACAGGAGAGACAAAAAACTGTTTAACGTTAGCAAGAACCGTTATATAGTGGGACAAATTCTTACTAAGCTAGATGTTTAGAATATATTTTTATTCCAAATAAAAGTTTTGGTGGAAAGAGCACAGTAACAGTTATATTACGATTCTTTGCAGCGTACATGGTTTTGAACACGAATCCGATGTCCGTTTTGGACCAGTACGACTGGACTTTTCTCTAACCTAGAAAAAAACATGTAAAATTTTTAGTGGTATACGAATTTTTTGAGGTTAGAAAAAAATCCAGACGTGCTAGACTAAAACGGACAGCGGATTCGTGTTCAGGGCGTCAAAATACATGGGGAAAGGGTGGTCTGATCCCCCAACCCTGACATTATTTTTTTGTGGGGCTGTGTAATTGAACGGGCTACAAAATGGCATTTTCGGTTTTTGTACATTTGTGTTTTGTACATTGTACATTTACCAAACCGTTTTTCAACTTTAAAAAATCAGATTAAACGCTTAGAGCGAAGCCTTTTACTGTTTTCAATTTAAAATTCCATAGGCAAAATTTAAATTCAAAAAAAATGCCATAAGGGCTTAGACCATATCAGAATGAGGTGTCCTATAAATATGATAAGGGGTCTAATTTTTGGTAAACCGCCGCCGCCGCCGATTAATCGGTCAGCGTAAATCTCTTATACATAAGTATACGTATGCTTTTAGGTATATGCATACACGCAAAAAAAAAAAAATGGTGCAAAGGCTACACTTTTTTGGTGTAAAGCTAATACTATTTTGGTGTCAACGTTCTCTTGCTTCACTAAAATGGTGTAAAGTGAAAAAGTGTGGTGTAAATCCATCGCTACCATTCAGAACAAATTTGACGTCGTTAAGCATAAGTACACGATAGCCTAATGGTAGACAGCTCCGTTCTGCAGTTAATTATTGTTAGTTCGACTCGCGGTGAAGGCAATTTGGTAGTGCGGCGAGGCAACGTGAGTAAGTGGGTGTAAATAGTTTTTTATACCTTTCATGAACATGAAATGGTATTATAACTTTGGTCCGATGTTTGTAAATATGAGAAGAAGAAGAGATAGACCTATCAATAAGTATACCGAAATGATCAGGATGACGAGATGAGTTGATTTAGCCATGTCCGTCTGTCCGTCTGTCCGTCTGTCTGTCTGTCTGTTTGAACGCAAACTAGTCCCTCAGTTTTTGAGATATTTGGCTGAAATTTGGTATGCGGCCACCATTTTCCAATATAGGAGTCATTTGTCGGAACCAGCAAGATCGGACCAATATAACATATAGCTCCCATACAACCGATTATTCCGATAAACGGATTTTGAGCTATAACTCCTGTAATTAAACACGAAGGAACGTGAAATTTTATAAGTGTTGCTATTTTTATATGTGAAATATCGATGCTGAAAATCATAGAGATGGGATAAATATTTCACATAGCTCCCATACAATCGATTATTCCGATAAACGGATTTTGGGCTATAACTCCTGTAATTAAACACGTAGGAACGTGAAATTTTGTAAGTATTCCTATTTTTATATGTGAAATATCGATGTTGAAACTCATAGAGATGGGATAAATATTTAACATAGCTCCCATACAATCGATTATTCCGATAAACGGATTTTGGGCTATAACTCCTGTAATTAAACACGTAGGAACGTGAAATTTTGGACGTATTGCTATTTTTATATGTGAAATATCGATGTTGAAAATCATCGAGATTGGATAAATATTTCACATATCCCCCATACAATCGATTGTTCCGATAAACGGATTTTGGTAGATAACTCCTGTAATTATATAGGTAGGAACGTGAAATTTTGGAAGTATCGCTATTTTTATATGCGAAATATCGATGTTGAAAATCATTGAGATGGCATAAATATTTCGCATAGCTCCCATACAATCGATTATTCCGATAAGCGGATTTTGGGCTATAAGTCCTGTAATTAAACACATAGGAACGCGAAATTTTGGAAGCATCGCTATTTTTATATGTAAAATATCGGTGTTGAAAATCATTGAAATGGGATAAATATTTCACATAGCACCCATACAATCGATTGTTCCGATAAACGGATTTTGGCGGATAACTCCTGTAATTATATCGCTAGGAAAGTGAAATTTCGTAAATGTTGCTATTTTAGAATGTGAAATGTCGATGTCAAAAATAAACGAGATTTGACCAATATAACACATCGTCCCCATATAATCGATAGCTCCGATAATTTCGGTATGAGCTAAAGTTAAATTCACACAGGCTGTACTGGGGATCAAACAGTGAAAATCGTGACGCTTATTCATGAAAGGTATTTAGCCTTCGGCACAGCCGAAGACAGCTTTCCTTACTTGTTTTTTTATATTTTTGGTTACTTTGACTCCTTTTTGGTGCTAAAATAGAACTTTTTGCGTATAATTAAGTACATTTGTATGACTGTAAGTATATTACAATTAATTAAAGATGCGAAGGTGCAGTGAGTTCAAGTTAGACATTACAGGCCATCTGAGAAGAAGCATTAAATTTCCAGCATTCAAAATTAAATTGTTCGAAGAGCATTAGCTGTAAGCCAATCATTTACAACTGTGTTCAATAAAGTTGTAAAATCGCTCAAATACGTTTGCCGCAAGAGCTTTTACGCAATGAACTCCCACATAACTGCACTCCATAGACTCAACTAGAATTGCTTCACAGGCAAACTAATCAATCTGTGTGATTATCAGTTAGGCAACCATTCAACTGAATATGCCGTCAATAATGCAACTAGCAAACTAGTCAGTTATGCAAACTCATAGCTCACATAATTCTATTAAGTGCTCATAAATTTAGACCATACAAATCATTGCGTGCATATGCGCTTATTTAGATAAATATAACGAAATGAGAGATGTTGCGAATGTGGAATTTTAGATTGGCACTCGGTTCCTCTTCGCGATTTTGAACAAATTCTCAACCATGAGACGGTGTGTATTTTGATCTATACAGGTCTATGGCATACATAAAAGGTTTTCAGCAAATTCGCTAGATATACTCTTTTATTCTATATTCTGTAGACAGATGACGCATATGTTGGCAAAGTCTACGGAATCGTATTTCTCAATTTTTCCAATCTTTTTAAAAAAATGTCAGCCTTTATTCCTTTCAGAGTTACACTCCCCTGGGGCTTTTGTAGTTAGCGAGAGTGCCTTGCTGATATGGACCTGTTTCGATCCGGTAACAGCACCCGCTGACGGGTGGTGGTCCTAGGTCATTGAAATCTAGCATACATGTCAAATGGTTGAAATCGGTGAGTCCTTGGGGTACGTCCCTTGGACCTATACAAACAATTTTAATACACATTTTAATTTCAGTTCAAAAAATCAAGATATCTTCATGATACTTGGTGCTTAAGTTACCCTCATAAAGTTTTTTTGATTGCACTAAAAACTGTAGAATTCGGTACCTCCCGTGGACCTAAAAAAATTAAATGCATATTGTAATACCAGCTCAAAAAAAAACAAGATATCTTGACACATAAGTTATCCTTATGAAAGAGCTGATGGCCTGAGTAGCCAGTGCTCATTCAGTTAGTGCTGATATTAATACCACTACCTAACTATTATTAATAATAATAATAATATCCTCATGAAAGGTGTTGACTGTACCAAAAATAATTGAAATCGTCCATTCTCTAGGGGTTCCTTCATTGGGCCTGTGAAAAAACTTTTAATGCAAATTTTAATTTTAGCTCGAATATGCAAGATATCTGTATGAAACTTGGCGCGTAAGTTAACTTCATTAAAGGTATTGACTGTACTAAAATTTTTCTCCCATAGGGGTACCTCCATTGGACCCATACAAAAAACTTTAAGCAGTCTATTAATAATATCTGTATTGGTAGAAATCCTATTACCTTTCCTAGAAAACATAGATCTGAAGTTGGTTTATTGCACTGAATTTTTCTTTTTTGCCAACAAAGCTAAAGTTGGCAAAGTTTCTAAGCAGTTTTGTTGGAAATTTGAAAATTAGTTATTCATTAAAATTAATTTTTTCCGCGGCTGAACTACTGTGCGTGGCTGGTCGGTAATATGCCCCAACTGTTTGATTCTCTCGGGGAGAAGGTGAGAAAGCCGAGTAGAGAATTGATCGCTATATGTGTCTTGTGAAGCTACTCCCATCAAACTTTCCTTGCGTAACTAGGAGCCATTTCTTCACGATATAGGGGATGTATTTCCGCTGCTACAGGAATATTGTGACCTCGTAATGTATGCCCGTCCCGAAAACTGTAGCTACATATGTACGTCTGCCTACTTCTTAAATTAGTATTGATTCTTCCAGTTGAATGGATCTTTTAAGGTTTAAGTTAGTATCACAGATGACCCTATTTAAAGCCGGAGCGAAATCAATACAAATATCCTAGATGTGAGACTGAATTCGTTCAGATATCTCTTGAAATTTTTTCGCATCATAAATTCTTCACCTCCTTTAAACGAATATCTTCCTGTTGGTAGTCGCTCTGACGTCCCCGTCTTTCCTTCCATCTGTCGGCTATGTCCATCTCTCTGTCATCACGTCTATGGTGCGTTGCAGTTGTTGCGAAAATCCATTACAATTTAAATTGGATTACGGGCAAAATCGGGTGGGGAAATGCCTACAAACTGCTGTCTGTCGTATTCAAATAAGTGATGGCGTCTGTGTACTTTTTGTGGGTTTTGCATTACGGCGGATGATGAACGCCAAGTAGGCTTCAATGAACTGATAACAATTCGCTTGTCGCCCAACAGACGGACAATTTACCAACTTCATATTGACCAATAACTACAACAACAACAACTTAATAGACATGTATGAGTGAGTGTATGTATTTGATATGTGTTTATTTGTTATTGCGGTGCAGCGGCGGATACAGGTCTGACGCTGAGGGGGCGGGGCGATCATGGTCGAAAGCTCAAATCCAAATTGGCATGAAAGTCAGTAATATAACTTTTTTTACAAGGGGGGCGAGGAGCCGACGTCCTCTCCCTTCGGTGCCACCATTGTCCTTCTCTTGTATCCGCCTTTGTTGTGGAGAGCTTGTCGCGCACTGCTTTTGTACGCATGTGGATGCAGCCACTAGGAAAACCGTTTATGATGCTCGTGTATTTGATATTAGTGAATGGAAGCGCTGGTTAGCAAAGTAGTGCGTTTTCAAGTGAGCAATATGAAGTGCTAAGTCAGGGGGACTCATTGAAAAAACTCATCGATATTCAAGAGCCTGCCTGTAGTAAAATTTCTCCAGAGAGAATAAGAACGACTACCACAGGAATGATTTGTTTGACACTTGGGAGCCTGTCAAACCAGCCTTTGCCTAGACATGATCATCAACCCCTAAAGATCATTTTTAACCAGAATCATTTCTACCACTAAGTATAGTACTTATTTTATTTCAATCAGTTGTTGAATATTTCAATAAAACAACTTATTTTCAAAAGTATCATGGATTTTTATATTTTCAGTAGTAATATCTAATGCCCTCAAAGGCAAGATACCCACTTTGAATAGTTCATTTTCGTAGTCCTAAAGGCATATTTTTTGTCAAACCGAAATGAATAACAACAAGTAAGGAAGTCTAAGTTCGGGTAAGCCGAACATTAAGTACCCAGTGTATGGAAACAATAGTAGTACCTATAAGGTATATATTTTCTATATATATTATAATTTGGGAAAACGAACTCAATAAATTTATTAGTTAGTTTATAAAATTAATATTTATTTATGCTACGGTATAACATATATGTACATTGTTCGTGTGCCCTCAAAATCGTACTTATAGTTGAATACATTTCTTACTTCTAATATACAATTGAAAAAAATACGTTTGGGCCAGTTTTTCGAAATTCGCATTATTTTCAAAGTTAAGTGGTGATAGCTACTTTTCGAAATTCCTTACGTTTTGATGATTTTCTCATGATTGGTCAAACCGCTTTTGCTAATTTTTTAAATATATATAAAAGATGGTATCTTCTACAAAAGGACATTTCCAATTTTTGCAAAAAAATTTTTTTTGCAAACATTATTCGCAATTTTTAACTTCTCCATCGTGGCGAAATGGCGCTTTTGTATGATGTTGTTGTAAATAACTCCCGCCCCCTTAAGGTGCCAATTTTTTTTTTTTTGCCAATAGTTACTAATCATACAACAAACATCATACAAAAGCGCCATCTGACCACGATGAAGAAGTTAAAAATTGCGAATAATGTTTGCAAAAAATTTTTTTTTGCAAAAGTGAGAATCGTCGTTTGGTAGAAGATACCATCTTTTATATATATTTAAAAAATTAGCAAAAGCGGTTTGACCAATCGTGAGAAAATCATCAAAAAGTGAAGAATTTCGAAAACTGTTGATAGCTATAACTTTCAAAATAATTCGAATGTCGAAAAATTGTATACGTATTTTTGTTTAATCGTTCTGAGCCATACTACCCACTTTCAATAAAATACATGGCCGTCGAAAAAATTATAGGTGACTCACTTAACAAAATTAACTCATCTTTTAAGACTCGTTAATAGTAGGCAATTCTTTACAAATTTAACTACCAAATTATACTATAATTATACTATTTCAGTTATTTACCTTACCGAATTATGTCAATTTATATGATTTTCGATTTTTGAAAGTGGACGTGATTGGGAAGCGATTTCGTTTAATTTCAACATGTATACTTCCTTTAACTCTAGTATACCTTGTGCCGAATTTCGGGATTCTACCGTAATCAGTTTAAAACTTACGACCAGTCTTTTAGGTGATTTTCTAAATTTTCGATATCGAGATTAGCCGTGGTTGGACGTGGATTTTATCCATTTTCATCAGGTATACTCCCAACGAAACTAGTATGCTTTTTGCCAAATTTCATCGTTCTATCGTAATCAGTTTAAAAGTTACGACCAGTCAAATTTTCAAAAATGCCTCCCTTAAAAGTGGGTGGTGCCACGCCCCCTATAAAAAATTTATGGAAAAATCATAAGAGAATTACCAGGGGGATTTACCTATAAAATTATATCATTTTACCCATTTCAGCCACCGAGATATGTCAATTTGGGTGATTTTCGAAATTTTCGATATCGAAAAAGGGGGCGTGGTTATCATCCGATTTCGCCCATTTTCAATAGCAACCTACCTTGGCCAAAAGGTAACTTGTATACAATATTTCATGCAAATATCTCAATTTTTACTCAAGTTATCGTGTACACAGACGGACGGACATGTCTTAATGGACTCCTCTTTTCAACCTAAGAACTTTCATATATGGAACTCTATATCCATCTTGATTATTTTGTGCCGTTACGTACTACCGTTATGTGAACAAAATTAATATACCCTTGTACTAGTACTAGTACACTGGGTATAAAAATGGTAAGCAAATAACTAATACTCTATGCAACAAGGCACAAAGGTCATTCGCATACTAAAATATAGCTTTAACTGCAGTACGAAACTATAAGAGTATAACTTTCATTGCGATCAATTACAAAAACATATTAAGCTTTTTCCCTCCCCTGAAAAGTTAGGTTTTGTTGGCATAGCACGTATTGCAGTATATATTCCCTATATCCATCCGAAAGGATATTTGTTTGCATGTCTGCCTATAGCTATGCGCTACTCGTAATTTAAATTGTTTTCCTCCAACACACCAGGCAACATTTTTTCACTCTTTATTCTGTTTTTGATTTTATTTGTTGCATTTTCATTGTTTACGGCAATATAAAGTGCAAATAAAGCAATGCACAGATTATCTACATATACATACATACTTGCGAATTTGAATTATATTGAGTGGATTGTTACAAATATTAAAAACGATGGAACAACGAAATACAATCATGGACATTCATAATAAGGTCTTCGAAGTGCATTTTTAACTGCTGTTAGGTTTTCCCTTTATATGCACATATCGATATAATAGAGTTGGCGCATAAACTATGGAATTTTTGCACAAAAACGGAAGGCTAAGACCACAGATTCTTTTGGAATCTGCTGCATTTCGATATATTTATCGATAACAGAGTTATCGGTCAAAATGTGGTGGCGCATAAGTTTTGGAATATTTGCACAAAATTGGCTTCGAACGAAAAGGGAAGAGATGAGTGTAACTGCTAGACCTATTTCAGCTGTCAATGAAGATGTATATACGTGTTAGCATTTAGAAGGTATTCTTATCGGTGAAAACAGAAAGAGAAAGAACACCACTCAGATGTAAGGACGAAGTGGATACCAATTTGTGATTCTAGTTTTGTGTATCTAGTTGGCGCAGCGAGAAACGAATCGCCCTCAATTTAAAGGAGGGGACCATAGTAAGTGCACTTACTCCAGTGCATTTGAAATTGCCTTTGTAGAGGTTGAAATACAATTGTTTCGGTGTGTTGGTGCGACGGGCAGGTTTGCAAGGTTATTGTGTTAATCTATTAAAATGTTATGAAAGTGCATAGTTAAGCATTCAGCAGATTCATTCCGTTAGATCGACAGCCTACCCTGGGTCGCACAAATACAGGTTGTCGATGATAGAATTGCTATTTACCGGTCGGAAAGACCAAAATGGACCTGCAAATCGACCCGTGTAAGTCATGATTTAAATCCACAAACCCCCGACATCTTGGGAGGTAAAATGTTTTTTTTTTTTGTTTTATAACAATGTCCTCGGGGAAATTCTTAAGGATTTTTTAAAGTATCACCCCCGATGCTTTCGATGTCCGAAGTAGTATAGTCCGTTTTACTTAAATAAAAAGTTAAGGAATCATAACATATTTTGATCTGCTTAAGATAAGTTGAGTCCTTAAATAAAAATACAGACAGTTTCTGCAATTCCCTTTCGAGTGAAAGTAGAAAATTTTAGAAAAAAAAATGGTAATTTTCCATCAAAAATGGTACTTTTTTGTGGAAATTGTGGTACCGAAAACAATTTTGGAGTGGGAACTTTGGTTAGGGGTCGCTATTTTTCTGCCCATTTCCTAAGTGGTACCACTTCACTTCTACTTCCAGTAAAGAAGGAGAGTGAGAGAGACACAACATCATGACTAAATATTTTTTTTTGTAGCTGCGTTGAAGTTAAAATGGCAAAAACGTACCAAATTTGAAAGTTGCGTACCAACGTACCTGGAGAAAAATTCGTACCAAAAATGGTACATTTCTGCCAGAACGGCAACCGTGGTTTTGTCATCAGTATCAAAATTCTGAAAGAGGAAATTGTTGAATGAAGCCATCGAAACATGTTACAAACCCGAAACCGGAACGTTATTTTAATCGGTTTCATACCTTGCGAAAAACAGAATCAATTCATCTTAAATTATCTTTCTAATTTTATAAATGCATAAGTTTGTGAGTGTGTTTGCAAGTCTTTGACTACTTATTATCAGGAGTATAAATAGGTAAAACAATATTTAACCGTTCTGAAAACATTTTGCCAATTTAAGCGCATCAAATTTAATAGTCTGCATTCTAGTCAATAAATATGAATTGTATTAAATTATATAAACATTTTTTCAACACACACACATTCACATAAAACAAAATTTTTTGTAGGTACAACAAAAGTGCAAAAGCAAACAATCGTTTTTTCACACCATTAGGCACCATACAAATCGTTAAATTGCAATAACGTAAAATAGCAAAACAAAAGGCACACGCACACTAACAATGATATACACATTCGGGCCATTTTGTTTTGAAATACATAAATATAAATTTTGATTGACGCCGACATTATTGTGCTCTTTTTTGGGTGCAAATATGTGAATAAGCCGCGAGCTGGTTTACCGCGATATAAATTTTATGAGCTGTCAGAAAATAATCAGTATCAAAAATATCTATAATATTTATCTATATACTATATATGTATATAAGTATAAACAAAATGCACAAATGTACACTAAAATGTCCGCAAATAAATCAACAAAATTGGCAGAGCCACAAATACACCAACGAGAGGTGGGCGCGTGCATGATTTTTGCAACACGACACGACACGTTCACGAAACAGATTTTCGAAAAAACGCACTAAGACGCACGGGGAAAATTACTAAAACACAACACGTAATAAACACGCACAAAAAAAATAAAAAGGTATTTTTTGGTTTTTTTTTATTTTTGTAACTTAAGATTTCAGAATTTGTAGCATCTTATATTTTTTGTTGTAACCATCGTATGTATATTTTTTGTTATTTCGACAGTCACAATAAGCCTAATTAACTACTGGTTGTTGCCCCAGCTGGGCTTGTGTTTGTAGGTTTATGTAAAGTTACCTTCTAACAAGTAGGCTGTTCTGTGTCATAACTAGAAGTCGATAAATATGTAGTTGCCCTAATTGTAATCGCCAGATATCCATACTTTACAATTAAACTAAACTTTAGTTACTAAAGTTTGGAGCATAATGTATCAGTACAAGTGTGAACTTTTCTTTTGACCACATACATCAAGATGAATTAGAAAGTTGTAAAAATATAATTTACAAAAATAAAAGTGGCCCAAATTAGTACAAAAAGTAAAAAAAGTTGATCGTGTTTTTTCGTGCGTGTTTTTTTTTTGGGCTCAACACGATCACGACACGAAATCGTATTTTCAAACACGAGCACAAGGACACACGCGTGCGTGTTTCGTGTCACGGTCAAAAACACGCACGACGCCCACCTCTAACATCAACACACACACACACTCGCTATCACACAGAGTCAAACCACCCAGCAAAACAGGTTCGGAACGCTCTTAAATCTGAGCTCTAATTTGAGCATTTCTATGAGTTTTTTTGAGCATGCGCATATAAATACTTTACGTTTCATTATTTAGATCCAACTATGTTAGGATTTTCTTTCTTTTTGAAATAAATTTTTCTAAGAAAATAAAATAATATTGCATATTACATCTTATGCCCGAAAATGTATGTTTTTTGTCGTTTGTTTTTATATATTTAAAAGGGAATAAACATGGAAAAGGGAAAGGAAAACAATATGAATAGAAATTAAAAAGGAAACGAAGCTCTTAATTCGAACAAAGCATCATTCAGAAAAGTCTCTTTTATGTACTTGTTGGGGCTCTTAAATCAAAATCATTCAAAAAGGACTATTTTATGCACAAGAAGGAGAGCTCTTTTATGAATGGTCAGTTTCATAGAAAAAACTACTCAAATACGAGCATTTTATGAGTGTTTCTGATTATTTTGTGAACTCATTATGAACGTGAGCGCTCCGAGGAAAGAGTCCTACATCGCTCATTTAGAGCTCTTATGGTTTGCTGGGCAACTCAGTTTATAAGCCACATACATATGTGTATAGATTCGTATATTTATTATTAAATATTTTGTTTATTTGTGTAAATATGGTTGCATTGTATGGCCATTTAATTTTTTCAATATTCCAGCAGTCAAATTTATTTCATAAATACTTTGCTGGTGTATGTAGCTGTCGTTTGCTGCACTTTATCGCGGTTTTGTGTGTGGCTACATTGACAGCATTGGAATTTTCAATAAAATGCATACATATCTAGATACATTCATACAAAATAAAAAAGTATAAGGGGATTCCAAGAGTTATTGATGGCGTAAGTCAAGCACCATTGATGAGTGTGGTTGATTTTATCCGAATGGACATAGAGCTAAGCTCTGCGGGTGAGTGACTAAGGGAGTGGTTTAAATATATATCTACAGTATTTTCCAAAAAAAAAATTAAATTCAAACTGGTTTGGGTTAGTTTGGTTTACATACATTATAAATGACCCTTCCACGTTTATAGGGATCTTCGCATGACTTATCTACTTTATCACTCTTTATCTGTCGTCAAGCCCTTATCTCCATCTTATTTATTAATTCAATTTAATTTAATTTTATATGCTATCGTTTTGGGTCAACATTTTTTGAAGTAGGAATCAAGATTTTTCAACTGTCACCTGTTTATATTTTATAATTTTTGGATTGACATAAAAAAGTTATAAATACCTTTTTCTATCACTTTTTAATTTGTGTCTGATGAAAACTAACACCTAGCTAAAAGTGTTCCTGAACGAAGAATAGGTTGGCCTAAACTGACACCAAAAACTGCCCTGATCACGAATCACTTTGTTTTGAAATTCTAAAGGTTTAATTGGAAAGAAACAAGTCAGCCAAAAATTAGGCCGTGCGATCAAATTCGGTTGCTCCCATACAAGTTGTATGTGTATGAGACATTTTTTTACAGAAAACGCAGGCTGTTAAGAGCATATCGTTACCTTAATTCACAAAGACTCTAACTGACATAAAAAAAAATTTTACATGAGAAGCAAAAAACAAAAATTTGTTTACATTGAACGCATGCAAATATAGTTCTGTAAATTTGTAATATCTCCGTTATTACTCCTAGTAACTCCTTAAAACTTGTAGTGAGTGTGTATTTTACTATCATCATCATCATTTATTGGCGCTTAACCGCCTAAGCGATTTTGGCCGTTTCGTATCAAAGCACGCCAGTCATTCCTTTTTAGCGATAACGGACGCCAATTGGAAACCCCAAGGGAGTTCAAGTCATCCTCCACCTGTTGTTTCCATCTCAGTCGAGGCCTCCCCCTTCCTCTGCTGCCGAATTCAGGCGACGATAGGAAAACCTTCTGTGCTGGAGCTTCTTTGTCCATTCGCATAACATGGCCCAGCCAGCGGAGTCTTTGGGCTTTAATTCGCTGGACTATGGTCAGATCTGCGTAGAGCTCGTACAGCTCATCGTTAAATTTCCTTCTATACTCGCCGTTGGCATCACGGGAAGGACCATAAATCTTCCGGAGAACTTTTCTCTCAAATACTCCAAGGGCCATCTCATCTTCTCTTGACATTGTCCATGAATCTGAGCCATACATCAGGACAGGTATGATGAGAGACTTATAGAGCGTGATCTTTGTTCTTCGAGAGAGGACTTTACTTCTCAATTGCCTACTCAGTCCAAAGTAGCACTTGTTGGCAAGAGTGATTCTCCGCTGGATTTCTAGACTGATATTGTTTTCGGTGTTGATACTGGTTCCCAAATAGACGAAGTCCCTCACAGTTTCAAATTTGTAACTATCAACAGTGACATGGCTGCCAAGGCGCAGGTGCGCCGATTCTTTCTTTGATGACAGCAAATACTTCGTCTTGTCCTCGTTCACGGCAAGACCCACTTTTTTCGCTTCCTTATCCAGTCCAGAGAAGGCAGCGCTTACGGCGCGGTTGTTAAGGCCAATGATATCAATATCATCGGCATACGCCAGCAATTGCACGCTCTTGTAAAAGATTGTACCATTGCGGTTTAGCTCTGCTGCTCGAATTATCTTCTCCAGCATCAGATTGAAGAAAACGCACGAAAGGGAGTCGCCCTGTCTGAAGCCTCGTTTGGTTTCAAATGGCTCAGAGAGGTCCTTCCCGATTCTGACGGAGCTGTTGGTATTGCTCAACGTCATTTGACAAAGCCGTATAAGCTTTGCAGGGAAGTCAAATTCAGACATGGCGGCATACAGGCCACTCCTTTTTACGCTGTCAAAAGCGGCTTTAAAATCGACAAAGAGATGGTGAGTGTCGATTCTCTTATCATGGGTCTTCTCCAGGATTTGGCGTATCGTGAAAATCTGGCCGCTGGTAGACTTACCATGTATTTTACTATATCATACTTAAATATGTAAGTATGTGAAAAAGTCATTTTCAAAAAATGTGTCAATTAGAGCCTTACTTTTTTACGCATTTAGAAATCACGGGATCGATGTGGACTTTAGACACTTTTTTCTTATGGTGTATTCAATGTCTCCGCCAAAAATTAGCTCTATCGAAGTCGTCATTGAATTATTGTTAGGTGCCCACTTTTTCTATGCCATTATTTACAGGATATATGTAAATTGATGTAACTTTTTTCTGTTAAACATTTTTCATGATTTTCTTTTTGATAATAACTCACCATAGAACGCGTAAAAACGTAAAAGTATAAAAATGGAATAAAATTTAAGAACTTTTCATATTTCTACATATATTTGCTTATAATTTTCTCAAATAATTTTTTTGAAATTATAAACATTATGAAATGTGCAGGAAATCGGTCAACGGTTACAAATTAAAATGGCTATAATTTCGATAATAGTTCGAATTTCGAAAAATTATGAAATATTTATTTCTCATTTTTTTTATGTCAATCCAAAAAAGAGACAGTCGAAAAATCTTGACACACTTCAGAAATGTTGACCCTTTATGTTAGTATAGGTTTGTTTATTGAGCTGCTCTAGCTTAGGCCAGGTTGAGATATTTCACAAAATTGTGTTTCATGAATACTTTTCTTGCTCTACGTTGCTCTATCTTTTGTTTCATGAGTATGCTCAAAACAAAACTAGAGTAATCCAGATCACAAATTTCTGCTCTAGCTTTTTTTGTGGAGTAAGTTAGAGCAGAGAAGCAATTTGCAGTCAAGAAAAAATAAATTTTTGAAAACTTCAAAAAACTAGCTTGCAAGAAAAGCAACGTTTTAGTATAAATACGTGGTTTGAGAATTTAAACAAAAAAAAATCAAATAAATAGAAACTATCGAAATTCAAGTGTTTCATGGCATTTCTGCTCTGACTTGCTCTATTTCTAGCTGCCCTTCTCTGCTCTGCTCTAACCCGTTTCTGTAAGAAATCGATTTCTCGATTTTGTTGCCGTCACACTCGACCCGATTCAAAATTCAAATAACATAAAATTTGGTCACTACGTAAAAAGCAAGTGATAAAACAAATCGAAAAAATTTAATTTCTTACAGAAACAAAAAATATGAGTGTGACGCCATTATGATGTCAAATCGACTATTTTAGTCGAGACGATCGATCGAAAAGAGTTACAGAAATGGTGTACAGCTCTGAACTTTTTTTGTTCAGCAAACATACCCTACATTTTATTTTACTTTTTTTCAACTTTTATATTTTTTGGTTTTTTATTTTAGCTTAATTTTACTTTGTTTGATTCTTTTCATTTTGTTTTATTTAATGAATTTTTTTATTTAAATAGGTTTTATTTTATTTAATTTTATTTTAATTTACTTTACTTTTTATATTATTTTACTTTATTTTTTTTTTTTTTTTTTTTTTTTTTTTTTTTTTTTTTTTAATTACGAATTTGGCTGGCTCGAGGTCGATATTTTATTTTTTTTCATTTTATTTTAATTCAATGTTTATTTATTTAAACGCGGAACTGAATTTACTTATAAATGTTAGATACAGTGCTTCTTGACCTGTTGACCCTACATCAGGTTGTCTGAGCGCCGTTACATTCCCAAAATATTCCATAAACCGTCCATTCTTACAAATCTGTGATTCTTATTACCTTAATAATCGTTATAGCGAAAATGACAGGGCTGAGGGCCTATTGTTCATATACTGCAGTGATGTTGTCAGACGTTGCAAGTATGAGTGTACACAATAAAGAATACTGATGCATAAAAGAAGTTCAGCAATATTTGCCAAGGCAAAAATGTTTAAAAGAAATTCATAAAAATGGTTTAACAACCTAAAAGTATGCAAAGCATAAAATCCAAACGAAGTAGCCAGATCATGAGCCGACGGACGTTTGCTATAGCCAGCTACTTGATGGCAAGTAAATAGTAATAATGATGAAAAGCGTATGGAAAGTCTGGCATGCTTTGTTCCTTTTTTTGTAAAACTAATTTTTGCAGTTTATTCAATGTAGTGGAAATGTTAGCAGGTACTTACCGACACCGTCGCGCCACTCCTCAACCCCGTAATCTGGCAAAGCATTCAAGTCAAATTTATTTCTATGGCGGTGTTTACCAACTTGTTTTTGTATTTCGTTTTGCATTTTTTTTTTTTTCAAGTTATATTTTGTTAGCGAGTTTTTCATTTTTATAAAAAAATAAAACAGCAAAGAAATCGAGTTTGAAGAGCGAATTCCAAAAAGTAGACGCCGTTTATACAATTTTTTATTTGGTGTCCGAGTGCCAGACGAAAATTTTTCAGTATGAGTGACGCCAGGACGCAAGTTAGTCCACAGAAAGAAATGAAGAGAGAGAGTAGTGGACGGCAGGTTAACGCATACACACGCACACCATAAAACAGCAGGCAGACACACACACAAGAGGACGACGACAGGCCAGACGTTGATTTACATGAAAAGAAAAAAGACGAAAACAAAAATAAAATAAATATTTAGAATTATGATAGTAAATTTGTATTTTTTGTGCGATGAAAAAGTGGAAAAATTTAATTCGAAATGCGCCAGTAAGTGCAAAGTGATTTGTGTTTAGCTTTTTTTCATATTTGACCGCTTTTAAAGTCATTATAGTTATGTTGTCATTATAGTTATGTTATGCGGAATATTTTTACTTTCTAGACATTTAGTTTTTAAAAGCGGAAGATAAGGATGTAACATGGTCAACATGAAAAAAAAAATATTTGCTATTTTAGAGAGGTATTCATAAATTAAACTTAAATTAAGATATTAAACGCTGAAATTTGGCGCCTAAAATTAGGGAACATTTTTTAAATTAGAAAATCCTCAAGCAACGATTTTCTAATTTAAGAAATTTTCCCTAATTTTAGGCCCTCGAATGTCCAACATGCAAAAAAATGCGCCTAAAAGCCTGTATGTAGTACCAAATTGATCGACTGATTTACGGGATGGTAGAGGGATTTTTCTTTTTCAGATTTATTCCCGTTTCCGTTAACTTCACGGAGTTAAAAACCCGCTACAGCAATAGTCGAGCTATTACTAAAAGGTCCTAGTACCAGAAACATCTAAACAAAAGGGTACCTTAAGCCGTAACTCCCCTCAACCTTAGAAAAGGTGTTTTTTAGTTAAAAGCAACGACAACAAGACTTTTTTTCTCTTTCACTGCACCCGAAGCTTAAAGTAAGTCCTATATCAGCATGGGCTCCTGAAAATGCGCTGAACCCTAAATACCAATTTAGGAAAGATCTTAACTTTAACTCTTTAACTAGATGGGACTGTAGGAATTAGCTGTTTGTCCTACTATAACTGGAAGGGCTATGCCGATTAGAAAGGGTGAGGTACTGTTACAACAAACACATCACAGCTATGTATGTTTCGAAGATGTATGTTTCCGATTAACGCAGGTAAGTTTTAATTTATAAAGCCGGTAGTACCTAATGAGTAAGAAGCTACATCATAACGATGAGTTCAAAATCTACTTAAATATGCGAGGAAAAATGTTAGGTTGAAAGATAATTTTAAAGTTATTTCAGAAGATTTGCAATTCAGAAACGATTTTGAAGTTTGGTTCGGGGAGGTATCCAAAATAATGGCAAAATTGCGAGGAAATTTGTCTCGTAGTTTCGTTATTATTAGTACTATGTAGAAAGAACTAAATGCAAAATTTTCTTCAACGGTGTGTCACTCAGTGACTAGTTTCTGAACGACTAGGCTTATCAAGGAGAATGCATTGGTATTGCTTTTTTTTGTTGAAATGAAATCACCATACGTTTAAATCATAGGGCGGCAGTTCATCACCTTGAGAACGAAAGCACATAAAATGAGGAGCTTCAAACCAAAACGCTATAAATATACACTGAATCAGTATACATTTATTGCGGTTTGGTTTGAAGCTCCTCAAATATATAGTGTCTCTCCCAAAACCTGCACTCTGACACATACACACTATTGTAAACGTTTATTTTGATTTATCACTTTTCATGCCATTAGTGCACTTGGAGTTTTATGCTCTCCTGAGTTGCATATTCCAAATGAAGTGTCTAATAAAAACAAATTTGTCTATAAAACTGTGTTCACAGACTTAACGCACCTCTCAGAGTGATTCTAAATGCATTCATACATTCATTAGCACTGAGTCAAATAGGCGATTTCCGAGGTCGCATAGCAAAGTGTTCCATTTTTAAAATGTTTAGGACAATTCAGTTAAGTAACGGCGGAAATACTCTCTGAAGGTTTGAGGGAGTGTTATCGATGTGGGTTGGATGTGGAGCCAATAACTTCTGATACCATTTCGGCTGTATCGGATGCCATTTTTTTGACCCCTACAAAACTTTGACCAGTGGATTTTTTCGCCTCTGCCGACGACATCGACATCATTGGCCTCAACAACCGCGCCGTAACTACTTCGTACTCCGAATTAGAAAAAAATGCGGAAAAAATGGGTTTGATGGTGAACGAAAGTAAAACGAAGTACCTGCTGGCATCAAGCAAAGAGTAAGCGCATTCGCAGTTTGGCAACTACGCTACTGTTGGCAGCCCTAATTTCGAAATACTAAATGAGTTTGTATTACTGGAATTTTAAGCCGAAGCCGAAGCCGTAGCCGAATATTCGGCATAATCGTATATTCGGCCGAAAACCGAAGCCGAAGCCGAATACCAAAATAAGAAAAGAGATTTTTTTTATTTCGTAACAATTCATTCTTTTCGTTCGAAATCTTAGGCCTGTTCAATAACACAAAAATATTACTGGAAGTTGCGATTTTCTGTCGCTTATAAAAAATCAAAAACTCATTAAATTCAGTAAATTTTTTTATTATAATACTTATATAATTATTAAACACATCTATTATTCGACCTGGATTATTCGGCCTTTTCAGCCGAAGACCGAAGCCGTGGCCGAACTTGGTACACTAGTGTAAGATCATCTTAATCTACATAGCTGCGAGATCATCTTAATCATCCCTGCAATTCATCCTAAATATATCATCCCTGCAAATTCATCCTAAATAAATCATCCCTGCGAATTAGCAGAGAACATTTGAGAAACTACAAACGACACTTCGCGTTAACATCTAGCATCGAACGTTTGGTTGAGAGAACACACGTGATGGCAGCGACGTCGATCAAATCGTATAAAACACACATAATTTCTAATATTTCATACTTTCATTGTATTAATTAATTTTAATCATTAAATAAACTAATAATAATACTTATTGTAATGTGCTAGTGTGCATAAATGCTACTTTGGGCTGAGTAGGCGATTGAGAAGTGAAGTCCTCTCTCGACGAACAAAAACAACACTCTATAAGTCACTTATCGTACCCCTCCTGCTATATGAAACATAAGCATGGACACTGACAGCATCTGATGAGACGGCTTTGGGAGTATTCGAGAGAAAAATTCTTCGCAAGATTTATGAACCCCTAAAAGTTGGAGACGGCGCGTACCAAAGAAGATATAATTATGAGCTATATGAGCTTTGTACCGACGTCGACATAGTTCAGCGAATGAAAACCCAGCGGCTCCGCTCGCTGGGACATGTGGTTCGAATGAACGAAGACGCTCCAGCCCAGAAGGTATTCTTATCGGCACCCGCCGATGGAAGTAGAAGAAGAGGGAGAGCAGCACTCCTATGGCAGGACCAAGTGGAGGCAGATCTGAGAACACGCGGTGTCCAGGGCCGTCGACAGGATTTCCGGGCCCGGGGGGATCGAAATTTCCGGGCCCCCTATATGAGGTTTTTTTTTTTTTAGTGAACTCATTTTTTATTTAAAAGTAATACATGTATACAAGAAGGTTTTATACATATGCGGCTAAACTTATAAATTAACTTTTCTTGATTTTTTGGCGGCGAAATTCCGAATTAAAGCATTGTAGTCTAGTTGCCTTGCTAAACGAGATTCTATACAAAGAGTAGCTAGCCCAGAAACACGATCTTGTGCAGAGCACGAGCGCTGAAAGTTCTTTATCCTCGCAAGAACACTAAATGAGCGCTCAGCACCAGCAACTGTGACAGGTATTGTGCAAAATAAACGCAGCGCGATACAAATATTTGGAAAAAGCGTTTGTAAATCCTGAGAAAAAATTGCATTCAACAAATTGAATGGTGTAAGGGCTATTTCAAAATTAGTTTCGTATATGTGTTTCAAATGGATTATTTCATCTTCTAAACCCTTTTTAACGTCAAATTCATGTACTTTCACAAAAATCGTAGCATAATTTCGAAGTGCGTCTTCTTCCATCGTTGGGAATTGCCATAAAAAAGCAAATGTTGTATTCAGCTTTTTCATGCCTTCAAATCGACGAGAAATTCCTGAAATCACTGAATCCACTATGACTAAAAATGTGTTCCTTTTGAAATCAGTTATGGCATCTCGTTGATGTTCATCTGAAGATATTCGGAGTCTGTTCTTTCTGGTTAAAGGGAAGGATGTTGAAACATCTAATCCGCTGGCTACGTTCTCACATTCACGCAAAATGCTGTCCCATTGGTTACGAATGACTTGTAAATCTGAGAGTAAGCTGTCAAGATTTTTTACTTCAATATCGACAGTGACGTCTGTGCCTTGTAGAATAACGCTTCTTTCATTGATGGAGCTCAAAATCTTGCACCAAATCGACGACATGAGGATACACTCAAACTTGGTTATGTACATTAGGACTCCGTTTATATCACTCCTAGTTTCTGTAGTCAAATCGAATTTAGTTAATTCTTCTAGAGCGTTTTGCAATCCTTTGAGATGTTTTGCAAAGGGTTTGACTGCGTCGATTCTTGCAGACCATCTTGTGTCTGAGAGTTTGTGAAGTGAACCTGGTACATGTTTTTTGAGAATTTCCCAACGTTTTGCACTATTGCTGAATATGTTAAAACACTTTTGAACCACTCCGAAAAAGGTGATTGAGGCTGTACAACATTCTGCAGCTACGACACCGCACAAGTTCAGACTGTGAGCGGCGCAGGGCGAATAAACGGCTTTCGGATTTTTCTTGATAATATGACTTTGTGCACCATTAATTTCACCTTTCATGTTACTACCGTTGTCATATCCCTGCGCACAACATTCTTTCAAAGGAATGTTATATTTTTCCAGAGTATCACAAATCAAATTGGCGATTTCTGCTCCAGTTTTTTTAGTGTAATCGACGAATCACAGAAATCGTTCTTGGATAGTAAAAGTCTTTTTCAAAGAGTTAAAATTAAGGTATCGCAAAACAAAAGTGTTTTGCTCGTCATTACTCGTATCGGTCGTAGCATCGACGATAATAGAAAAGTATTTGGCCTTCTTTCTTTCTTCTAATATTACTGAAATTACGTGTTGAGCACAAATATCTATGAACTCATTCTGAATAGATGCAGAAAGATAATGCACTTGGAGACGTTTGTGTTCTTGTTGAGCGAATCTAACTTTTTCCAAATGCTCGCGAAGTATTGGATCGTAATAGCTGATGTGCTCCAGGATACCCAACAAATTACCGTTGTTGGGTTCTCCTACAAGATTGCTTCCACCTCTCAAAGCTAATCCTCTTTCACCAAGGAAAATAATGGTGTGCAGAATCCGCTGTAAGATTTCTTGCCATTTTTTAGTTTTGCTGATAATATGCTCATCAAGAAGTGTATCAAGTGAGCTGTCATTCTGGATACGACGTTGCGTTGAGCGCCATTGAAGGAAGCACAGAACGTGATCGGGGTTTCTTTCGTGTCCTGGCAGTTTGTCATACAATTTTTTCCATGATTGATGTTTCGAATATCCTTCTGGACTACAAAGCTTAGAACTATTTAGCTTATTAGTATTTAGTAATCGACAAGGTAAACAGTAAAATGCATCCATGCAGCTACTCCATACCAACCAATCGCGATTGACGATTTCACCATTAGGGAAGGTTATGTATAGGAGCGAGAGCGGAAATGGCTCATTTAATCGATCACGTGGAAAAAAGCAGGCATTTTCGCGTGACCACGACGAACGACTTCGTTTACTATATCGGGCGGCACAAACTCGGTTTTTAAGGTTCCAATATCGTAATCGTAGAGATAGTGTTGATCGTTTTGTGATGCGTCTGGTGAATTTGTTTTTATAGCCTTATCTTCTCCGTCAGAAATTGGCTCTTTTTCAATTATTTCTGTAGAACAGTCTTTAGAGTTAATGGTTTTTTCGGGATTCTCAGTTTTTCTCATAGCTTCAGTTATATTTCCCGAAGAATCGGAAGCGCTTATATTAACACTGGAACTAGCTGTAGAAGTCATAAGCTGCAAATCTCTCTCAGGTGTTTGATCGTGGCTAATATCAGTAGTATTATTCTGTGTTTCGTCGATTTTCCCGGCATTTGAGTTGCCGAAACTAAATCCAAAAAGGGTTTTTTGTTTTTTTGCCATTTCTTTTTCATTTTTTTTCTTCTGTTCTCGTTCTTTTCGCTTTTGAGCTCCAGATTTGTGGCGATACATTATGAGTTCAGACTGAAAATGTTAGTTAATTTAACAAACAATCAATAAATACAGTATAATGTGGGTTTGAGCCTAAATTTTAAATTTTTTTGTACTACATACATGACCAAACCAAATATGGTTTCAAATTTAAACTAGACCAGTTTTCAAGAAAATTCGTTAAGTGAATTAAATTTTAAACCAGTAATTTTTTAACAATTTTTTAAAGAAAAAATAATATTTTGTCCGTTGGCTGGGACTCGAACCAAGACTCCCCGCAGCATGCCGGTCTGCTCTACCACTGAGCTACATCGCACACATAAATTTTGTGGGCAAAATTCAATCTTGAATAAGCTTTCAAAAATAAATGAAAACAAAACAAAAATTTTAAACAAAAAAGTTTTAATTTTAAACCGAAAAGTTTTAATTTTAAACCGAAAAAATAAATAAAAAAATTAAAATATTCCAAAAAAAGTTTAAAAAAATCGCTTAAACTTTAGACGGGCTTAAAATTTAGGCTCATTTTTTTAACCGTGTAGTTGGTCACTCATATTTACTTCATACTTCAAAAAATTATTTCTGTCATAATAAGTATAAAGAATAACGATACTAAAAAATGATTTCTATAATTATGGAGATATTGCAAAATCAATTAATAAATTTGTAGAAAAGTGGGCGGTGTCACGGTATATAAAATTTTCAATGACAATTTCTGAATGTATTTAGATATACATATGTAAGCTTTAATAAAGATTTGCACAATTAAAGAAAATTAAGCTGGGTGGGGCACTTACCTGGTTTATAAATAAATCAAATAAAAATAATTTCACTTTCACTTTCTGCTTAAGTTCTGTCTTCACTCACTAAAAACACACTAATTACTCCACTTGCAGCATACTGAGCTGATAAACACACTCAATTAATTTTCCTTAAAAAATCAAATTTCCAAGGAAATCTAAGTTTGAATTCTAAACTATCAAAAATATGATGCTGAAATATCACGGAATTTATGTACACGGTTGCCAAAGGCCTAAAAGAGAAGATTACCAAGCTGTTGAAAAAAAACCCAAAAAATTACCAAGATGTTCAAAACGCAGGTTCATTGTGTTAACAAAGAAAATAACAATTTAAAAAATATATTTTACTTCGTATGCTTCACATATCAGCTTTTAACTTTAATTCAACGATATCGGCATTACAACATAAAATAACTTTTTTCAAATTATAAACACATCTGCACAATGAAAACTGTTAAATAATTGGAGACACTTCTTTCTAGCGTCACATATTTTTCTGTCAAAATACAAAATTATATGCCCTTTTTATTCAAAGCCGTCTCATACTTGCTACGAAAAAGTTTCAATGCAAGAGCAAAAACAAACTTGACAAGCGAGTAAAATTCTTAGCAATCATATGCAAAGATTCTTAACTCGAAGCGACTTATTCTTAATGAATTTCAAAAAACTCCATATTTTCAAATAAGGGTTTTTGGTTCGTTAAGGATACATTTGTAGTTCAGCTTTATGGTATTGGTATTATGAAATTCAAAATTATTTCGTAACCTAGTTTTAAATAAGCTTAGTTCGAAAAATTTCCGTTCCGCAGTAGCTGAGCTGTGTGAAAAGATTATTAAATAAACGACAAAAAAAAAACCACCTACTTTGGTACTTAATTACAGAATTTGGCAACAGTGTGCGATTTGATTCGAAATAACGACGAAGCTAGTTTGTGCACTTTTTATCTTGTTTATCTTATTTTATCTGTTTAGTTTATATATTTACCGGAAACAAAGTAAAAAAAAGCGTATACACAAACTACGGTCGGAAACTCGGATAGATTGTATGGTTGCTATTGGAATAAGAAGTCATTGTATGGTGAGAATATTCAAATATTGCGTGGTGAAATTGCGATTTATAGGGCAAGCATGAACGAATATGGGACAAGTGTTGTACAAAAATAATCGAATTATGCGGCGCTGTTAATTTTTTCCGAGTTATTCAAATTCCCGGGCCCCTAAAAAATGCCGGGCCTCTTGGCGGCCCTGGCGGTGTCTCCAATTGGCGCCAGTTGGCTCAACAAAGAACCAACTGGCCTAACATGTTGGACGGCCAAACTCGCCTTTGCGGTTAAAGCCTGTTTTAAGAAGTAAGACGTGTACACTTTGCCGCTGGCATACTCTAAGTCCTTAACCCGCTGCAACCTTTTTAAAGACTTCGGGAGACATGGCTGTATGATAAGCGTTCAAATCGTCGCTTTCGGAATATTTTTTCGCAATATATTGTCCCAAACGCAGCTTCTCAATCAGTATATGCAAGTTTGCGAAATGGATGCGATAGCTTTTGGTATTAAACTTAGGACTTCAATCAGTGGTCAACATATATGAAGGTAAAAATAGTGATAGTAGGACTATCCCAGGATGATAGTAGGACTGTTTCTCAAACTTTTAAAAGTACGCTTTATCTCTGACCATAGCTGTATCTACTGTATGACTAGTGAGGAATGACGAGCAATTCAAAAGTGCAGAAGGTGTCGTGTTCCAACTCATAATGACGAGTTGGCCGAAAATCATAAAAAGAAAGAATTGTGATTAGCAAAAGGAAATCGGGGGAATCTGCGTAGTTGGATTGTAAATTTAATTATGACAAGCTATAAGAAAGTGATTACATATTCTGATTGATACCGAAATTAGCTGTTTATTTCATGGCATTAGTAAATTTAAAGCTTAAAATAGATTTTATGTTCGTTAATCTTTAACCTTCAGCATTTCTTGTGAAAGTCAAAATTAAATCCTTAAGTGCATAGCAAACTGTGTAAAGCAGATATAGTAAAAGCAATAACAACATAATAATTGTATTTCAAGTATCTAAACATACCCAAGCTACGATTCCATCCTGACGTCTCTGCTATGATTGCAGTTGTTGGTGTTGGCAGTTCTGTAAAAAAGATAATGTGTAAAAGGTTTTATGAAAAAATTAAAAAAAAAAAAAAAAAACATTTCTAAAAATTTCATTCCCATAAAGATTATGAGGGGTTTCTTTTTTTCGAATCGAAGAACTCTTTTCCGAACGACTCACGTTCAACTTGGTTTGTTCATTATAGAACGACTTTTTCTATGAGTACTTAAAATACGTTCGTAAAATTTTTGAAATGGTTTCAACTTAGATTTTTTATTTATTGAATCATTTGTAACTAACATCACTGTCAAAGCATGTTTTTGCAACATTAATTTTGTTCCTTTACGTCTTTTGAGGCGTTTCACATTTCAGTGTTGTTAAACAATGTTCTATCTCACATTGCCCTTACATATTATGCGATAATTCTCTAAAGAGAGTTATATGCGATTATGGAAGTAAATTGTAATTTTTATAGCATAATCATGGGAGGTGTGGGTCAATTTGAGTTTTTGTAGCATACTCATAATTAAAAGTATCTGTTTGCGTAGAAAGAACTTTCCTAAACATTCGGTTAGAAATTTGTGCAAGTGGTCTTTCAATAGGACATTCTCTCAAACAAATGTAAACAGCTCCGCGCATACTAAGTGAACAGAAGTGACATTAGTCGCATAGATTTCTGCTTTGCTCCGTGAATTTTTTCCTACAAATTGGCGGGACCTGTGCACTTTTTTGCCAACTCCAAAGCCTTGCATATCAAAAATACACTGAAAGAGTTTGACAAGCCCTGCCGAGGGGCGCTCCGCTTAGAATTTTTTTTAAAGAATTTTTGACAACCCATTCTAGATTAATCGCATTTTTTGCAGGGTATGTACCTATGTACATTCGTTTGTAAGTGAATACATATATCCTTTTGTTACTACGCAATTGTCAGTATTTTTGTTGCACTAGTACGCGACACATACCATCAAGTTTTATGTTGCCATCCGTTTCGCCCAATGAATTTTTGGCAACGCATCGATAGGTACCAAAATCGTTGGGGCCCACTGAACGTATTTTTAATTTCATGTATTTTGTGTAACCGCTAACAGTTGAGGTGGTCTCGTATTTGTCGCCAGCGCGTGAGGTATCTGAAATGATAGTGGAAGGAGAAAGCAGAAACTTGGAAATTATTTGAGCATTGACGAACATTTTCTGAATATAAAGTTAGATTTTGTTGCATTAATTATTATAGAGGACTTTCGATTATGTGTTTGCTTTAAATTTTAAACAGAAACCCAAGATAGCTGTTTTGATTAAAAGTTGAATATGTGTGTTTCCAGAGTTACGGACGGCGTTAGCCTATCCAACACTATCAAAAATTTGTTCAAGGGATGACACATTACCACTGAAGAAGGGTTTAAATCTGCCGTTCGGACTTTCCTAAAACGTACCATATATTTGAGGTGATATATGATGTCACTTTAATTCTGCGAATTGGTGAGGCTACAAAAAAATGATACATCCACGATTAATAGAGGAATAAACAAGGACTTGTACTGCATTGTAATGGAGTGTGGTTGCTAAGTGACCTTGCTCAATCCCGACTCTTGCGTCCTCGTTCGTGCACTCTGGGCAACGGGAGCTACCTAGGCTCGCGGCAGAAAGAGAGGGAGCCCCGGTGGGGCCACTCTGACATACTTGGTTTAAGGGCTCACCGAGGTTTTTGCGCAGCGTCTGTTCACCATGAGGTGCGGCTGCAAGCGGGCGTCTGTCTTGAAGCAAGCGGCTCGCTATATAAATGTGTAAATATTTTCCAAAAACCCCGAAACGGGTTGTGCGCTGGGTTTGGGACCCGCCACGTAAAAAATTTAGTCCAATGAAAAATGTATTAAAGCCTCGGATGAGAACCCCCTTTAATGTTGACGACCCGGCAAAACGAATAAGGCATAATGATTTGGATATTAGGGCATGTACTGGGAATGTCCGGACCCTTTCAAGGGACGGTACCGCTGCCCGACTGGTTGATGTCCTCGTTAACGCAAAGGCTGACATCACCGCCCTGCAGGAAATGCGATGGACGGGACAAGGAAAGACGACCATCGGACCTTGTGACGTATACTACAGTGGCCAGACACGCGGCAAAGCGCGTGGTGTAGGATTCGTGGTGGGAAAGAGACTTCGCCGCCAAGTACTAGCGTTCACCCCCGTGGACGAGCGTCTCGCTGCGATCCGCATCAAAGCGAAATTTTTCAACATAACATTTATCTGCGCCTATGCGCCGACTGAGGAGACGGACGACGCAGAGAAGGACTCCTTCTACGATAAACTTGAACAGACTTATGATCGCTGCCCCCAACATGATATCAAAATCGTGCTCGGCGACTTTAATGCGAAGGTGGGCAAGGAAGGAGTCTTTGGTCCAACAGTTGGAAAATTTAGTCTCCATGATATAACATCCCCCAACGGCACTAGGTTGATTGATTTCGCCGCTGCTCGCAATATGGTCATCAGTAGTACCAGGTTCCAGCATAAACGAATACACCAAGCCACATGGCTGTCTCCTGATCAAAGAACAAGAAACCAGATTGATCATGTCATGATCGACGGCAGACATAGCTCCACCGTTCTGGACGTGCGTACCCTTCGTGGTCCCAATATCGACTCGGACCATTATCTTGTTGCAGCCAAGATACGCACACGCCTCTGTGTAGCAAAGAAAGTGCGCACAGTAACGGAAGGAAAGTTTGACGTCGAGAAGCTGCGCACGACACAGACAGCTGATAATTTCTCCACTCGACTCTCACACCTGCTATCGGAGAGCAATCCTCGACCTAACGATGCAACCGAGCAATGGAAGCATATCTCTCACTCATTACGTACCGCCGCTGAGGCCACTATAGGGTTCCAGCGAGCCCGCAAAAACAACTGGTACGATGAGGAATGCAGCACTGCCTCGGACAAAAAGGACGCTGCCTACAGGGAGACGTTGCGAACGGGCGCAACCCGCAGTGTATGGCAACGCTATCGTGAGGCAAAGAAGGAAGAGAGACGCCTTTTCAGAAAAAAGAAACGTGAGGCCGAAAGGCGTGAGTGTGAGGAGCTTGAGATGCTGGCTGACAGGAATGATGCCCGAAAATTCTATGAAAAGATCCGGCGGATGACGGAAGGTTTTAAGACCGGGGCAAGTTCCTGTAAGGACAATAATGGCGACCTGGTAACCGACGTACAGAGTGTACTTAAATTATGGAGGGAGCACTTCTCCTCACTGCTAAATTGCGAGGGGGACGTCGAACCCGATACCCCAATCCCTGACAATGGAAAAGTCGTCCCACCACCTGACTATGATGAAGTGAGGATAGCTATATCCCGGCTCAAAAACAACAAAGCGCCTGGAAAAGACGGACTACCCGCCGAGCTGTTCAAACACGGAGGCGAAGAGCTGGTAAAAAGCATGCATCAGCTCTTATGCAGAATATGGTCAGACGAGTGCATGCCTCCAGATTGGAATTTAAGTGTGCTCTGCCCAATCCACAAGAAAGGCGATCCCGCTAACCGCACCAACTACCGCGGAATCAGCCTTCTTAATATCGCATATAAGGTTCTTTCTAGCGTATTGTGTGAAAGACTGAAGCCCATCGTAGACAAGCTGATTGGACCTTATCAGTGTGGCTTTAGACCTGGTAAGTCTACCATCGACCAGATTTTCACGATACGCCAAATCCTGGAGAAGACCCATGATAAAAGAATCGACACACACCATCTCTTTGTCGATTTCAAAGCCGCTTTTGACAGCGCAAAAAGGAGTTGCCTGTATGCCGCCATGTCTGAATTTGACTTCCCTGCAAAGCTTATACGGCTTTGCCAAATGACGTTGAGCAATACTAACAGCTCCGTCAGAGTCGGGAAGGACCTCTCTGAGCCATTTGAAACCAAACGAGGCTTCAGACAGGGCGACTCCCTTTCGTGCGATTTCTTCAACCTGATGCTGGAGAAGATAATTCGAGCAGCAGAGCTAAACCGCAATGGTACAATCTTTTACAAGAGCGTGCAATTGCTGGCGTATGCCGATGATATTGATATCATTGGCCTTAACAACCGCGCCGTAAGCGCTGCCTTCTCTGGACTGGATAAAGAAGCGAAAAAAGTGGGTCTTGCGGTCAACGAGGACAAGACGAAGTATTTGCTGTCATCAAAGAAAGAATCGGCGCACCTGCGCCTTGGCAGCCACGTCACTGTTGATAGTTACAAATTTGAAACTGTGGGGGACTTCGTCTATTTGGGAACCAGCATTAACACCGAAAATAATATCAGTCTAGAAATCCAACGGAGAATCACTCTTGCGAACAAGTGCTACTTTGGACTGAGTAGGCAATTGAGAAGTAAAGTCCTCTCTCGAAGAACAAAGATCGCGCTCTATAAGTCTCTCATCATACCTGTCCTAATGTATGGCTCAGATTCATGGACAATGTCAAGAGAAGATGAGATGGCCCTTGGAGTATTTGAGAGAAAAGTTCTCCGGAAGATTTATGGTCCTTCCCGTGATGCCTACGGCGAGTATCGAAGGAGATTTAACGATGAGCTGTACGAGCTTTACGCAGATCTGACCATAGTCCAGCGAATTAAAGCCCAAAGGCTCCGCTGGCTGGGTCACGTCATGCGAATGGACAAAGAAGCTCCAGCCCAGAAGATTTTCCAATCGTCACCCGAATTCGGCAGCAGAGGAAGGGGGAGGCCTCGACTGAGATGGAAACAACAGGTGGAGGATGACTTGAACTCTCTTGGGGTTTCCAATTGGCGTCAGTTATCGCTAAAAAGGAATGACTGGCGTGCTTTGATAGGCGACGGCCAAAATCGCTTAGGCGGTTAAGCGCCAATAAATGAATGAATGAATGTACTGCATTAACATTATCTTGCTGGAGAAGTTTTTTATTGGACAAATATCGATTTTTATTTTGTTCGGACGTTCCCGTTCGGACGTTCCAGTTTTGTTTTAAAAGAAAACATAAACTTTTTTCACAACAAAAAAAAAATTGAGCACATATTTTATTGCAGTTAACTCACTTAAGCAGACATTTGCACTACTTGCACATTCTGAACACCATAATGATTTATATACATTAAAGTGGTTAAAAAACTAAAAAAAAAATTTTTTTTTCTTGTTCTCAAAAGTTAGTACATAATTGACTGCGAGGGTTAAGTTGAAGCGGTTTTTTTGCAAGGTTTTCTTATCAATTACGAACTTTTGAGGGGACACAATTTTTTTAATCACCCCTATAGACATACATAAATTAAAATTTGACTGCGAGGTTTTATTATAAATTAATAAGTTTTGAGCTATGGCTGGGTCAAGGTGCTTCCTATATCTTTGGAATACTAACTGGAAGTTTTCCATACAATTACCTTAAGTAATTTTTTTTTCGTTCGGACGTTCTAGTGCGAGATCCAAGATCGCTACACTCATTGAGTAAACGGTAGAAAGCATATTTATTAGTTTACAACGTGGACAATAAGTTTTGACCATGCTGCCATTTTCAAAATGGCTGCTAAAATGTTTTATTAGTTTTTGAAAAACCAAATTTGGAAGCGTCCCACGCTCATCGAGTAGCCGAACAAACTAAACAGTGAAATATAAATATCCACCCAGTGAACTAAAAATGTGATGCCAGAAATCGAGCAGTTGGCCGCAACCCGGTGTCAGCAACGCCCAAAGAGGTGGTATTTGGAGGTGTCTCTACGCTCATCGAGTAGCGGAACAAACTAAACTGTGATCTAAAGATATCCACCCAGTGAACTCAAAAAGTAATGGCAGCAATTGCGCAGCCAACTGGTTGGTTTTTCAAACATTAATTAAAAATATTAGCGGCAATTTTGAAAATGGCAGCATGGCCAAAACGTCTTGTCCACGTTGTAAGCTAATATAAATATATGCTTTTTACGGCGTACTCGATGAGCGTAGCGATTTTGCGGTGACTTATTCCAGTATTGATACACTTAATTTCGGCAATCTCTCTAACTTGGGGAAAAAATTCTTTGCGACCGGAAAGAGCATCAGAAACTGTTTTTTTGGGGGAAAAAATTTGAATGAAATTTAAAAGGTATGTATTGAAAAAAAGCATTTCTTTTCATTCACTTTCTATATGATTTGGAGTAGTTTTCCAAATGTAACTATTATAAACTGCATAGCACATACTTTTTTTTTATTTAAATGTTTTTATTAGGTCGCTTTCGTCATTCTTGTGCCCGGATTTTTGCATTCGATTTTGAAGCAACTTCCTGTTGCGCTAGGGTCTTAAATTTTCACCATAGTTCAGGTCGCGGTAACAATGCAATATTATGAAAAAAAAAAAAAATTCCGATAGGTGGCGTGTGGGTCGCTCTATTTAAGAAATGCAAAGGTCTGTTTTCGGTGTCGATTAATCCTTTTTTCAACGAACTTCCCGTTGAGATAGAATCTTGAAATATTTCATCATCGTTTAGTTTTCAAAAATCGCATTTATGGTCCAATTTGGCTGAAATTCGGAACATGTATTACTACTATGAAAATAAATATTTTCCTTAAAAAAATTCCGCTAGGTGGAGCTGAGATCGGGATAATAAAAACTGAAAGTCCTAATTATGGACCGATTTAGCTGATATTTAACGTGTGTATTACTTAATCAATTTCAAAATGTTCAAAAAAAAATTGGACCCGCTGGGTGGCGCGTGACTCGCTCTATTTAAGAAATGCGAAGGTCTGTTTTCGGTGTCGATTAATCCTTTTTTCAACGAACTTCCCGTTGAGATAGAATCTTGAAATATTTCATCATCGTTTAGTTTTCTGCCCCCACGCAATATAACAAAAAATAATTCCGATAGGTGGCGCACGGGTAGAGATATTTGAAAAGTTTCGTTTCCAGAGATTTTGCTTTGGATTTTGTACTAACTTCCCGTTGAGCTGGGGTTTTGAAATTTTCACCATCGTCCAGGTTTCGCTGACAATGCATTATACGAAAAAAAAAATTCCAAAATATTGCTTTAATTGCAAAAGACCCATATATCGGCCTATCTTCCTTATTGCTATCTGAATATTTCGTACACATGCTATAATGCGCATGCTATAATGCGTTTTTACCGCCATCTGCATATAAATAGCATCGAAATTTCGAATAGTTGGATTTCACTTACATACATTTAGGCGCAGTCATGATGTATTTTATATTGCTTAAAAAAAGAGTAATTTTATTCATGTAACCATAGAAACACCGCGTAAAGCGTGTAAACGTAGAAAATTACCGAATGCGTAAATGAACTGTCAAAATTTTTATGCAACGAAGTTTACACAAATTCGGTAAACTTCCGCGAGGAGTTTAGTGTGTAAACACCTCGAAAATTTACCCAATTCGATGACGCTGTTCGACATGCAGTTTTTCAAAAGCAGTCAATGCACACTAGACAAAAATAGAAGAATACGCTAAAAATGGGTCAAAAATTACTTTTTTAATGGGAATTTCAAAATATAAAGTATCTATTATATATATGTAAATGCGCAAACATAACAGGTTTCTCCCTTTTTTGCAATAACCACAATTCTAAGGTATATAAAATTTGGTATGTATCGATATGTCTCGCCGAGCAGGGTGTGCGACAACAAACCAAAAATTAAAAAAAAATAATTATATTATGAAGTGCTAAACACGCATTCACCTTATAGAGCCGCTGTTATGTGTGAATGTACGTAGGTATGACCACTTGCATTGTTGTGTTTGCATTCATTGCAATTGTGTGTGTAGTCATGAAAACTTGCATTGATTGCTGTTGCTGAAAACGAGAGTTGTTTTTTTTACTATAATAAGCACGAGCCCGTCAACTTCATGGCGCTTACACAAAGTGTTTACAAAAACAAAATCTGTGGGTAGGTAGTCAGAGAAGCAAAAAAAAAAAATTAAATAAAATAAAATAAAATGAAATAAAATAAAATAAAATAAAATAAAATAAAATAAAATAAAATAAAATAAAATAAAATAAAATAAAATAAAATAAAATAAAATAAAATAAAATAAAATAAAATAAAATAAAATAAAATAAAATAAAATAAAATAAAATAAGATAAAATAAAATAAAATAAAATAAAATAAAATAAAAAAAAATAAAATAAAATAAAATAAAATAAAATAAAATAAAATAAAATAAAATAAAATAAAATAAAATAAAATAAAATAAATAAAATAAAATAAAATAAAATAAAATAAAACAAAATAAAATATAATAAAATAAAATAAAATAAAATAAAATGAAATGAAAAGTACTTGGAGTTTGAAATGTATAAAAACATTTGGCGCTTGCTATTTCGTGAAAAGATGTTTTTTTTAAGAAAGCTCATATCGGTAATAAGATTGTTAGAAATTAATGCGAACCATCTCTAGCGTGCGCCAATATTTTTATACATTTCAAACTCCAAGTACTATTAAATACCTATAAGAATTCCCACTCACAAATGTTCCGGATAAGCTTTACGTGGTGAAGAATCTACGTAGACAGAGGGGAAATTATTTTCCAGTTTTTAGTTCATTTTAAATTAAAAATATTTTTTATTCAATTTTTTATTCCAGGTGCTTTTGTGTAAATTCGCAGATGTTTTTCAAAAGTCAAAACTACTCAGCTACAATAAAATTATTGTTGATAGTCGGAAGCACGTAAGTGTTGCAAGAACCGATGACCCCCTGCGGGTTAGGGGTTTAGAATATGCCCGAGGTAGGCATACCGGTCGTAAGAGGCGACTAATATGCACATAGGTAATTGACGTGCTACTCGATGGTTGATACACGGATATGATGCCTCTCACCTCTCATTACCCATCTTCTCCTTCCTCATGGATGGAGGGATGCCATGACCTAGAAGGTTCCACTGGTCATACCAAATCGCTACCACGACAGTCGGGCAGTACCGCAAGGGAGTACCGCAGCGTACCGGGGTCATATCCGGCCAAGGACTGTCAACTTCGGCATCACTCCCCAAAACCTTCGAGGAGTGTTTTGTTGTTAACAACAACAACAACAACATCCAATATCTATCAAGTTTTGCAAGGTGATATTGACATACGTGCCTACATGATGGTATCAAAAAGTGGAAACACCCATATATTGAACAAAATTAAAGTAAAATTTTAATGAACTATAACGAATCAAATGTTTTAAGCAAAATCCATTAACATTTCATACATGACGCAACATACAAAGCTGGTTGTACCACTATTTTTCTTTAATTCAACTTGTTACACACCTCTAAAGAACTTCCTAGTATTCGTTACAACATAAAGAATTTAAGAACTGCACGCAAACGCATAATTTGCTTTAATGTAATCTCTTTTTTGTTTTTCTTTTGCAGTTTCTTCTGTTCTTTCTTAGGTTTATTTCTTTATCTTTCATTTCCACTACACCCTTTTATTTTTATTATAGTAAGGCACATACACACTTATAAGAATGTGTCAAATAAGGTCACAAAACTTTTAATAACTCATACATTTATGAGCAAAATGCTCCTACGTACTTATTTACATTAGAGTGAGCAAAAAAATTCAGTGTTTGTTTAACTAGCTTTATTATGAGGAAAAAATGCAAAACTCTACTTTACTAATATAAAAGCTCATACTCTGAGAGAGTTTTCGGACAAATGTTTATATTAGAGCTCCAGATACCCGGGTATCGAACAGCCCGGGTAGCTCGATAGTCGCTCGAAACTTGTTCGTTGCTCAACTGCTCGAATGTTTATTCAAAAGTTTCGAGCTTTTGAGTAGTTCGAGCTGACATACAAAAATTTAAAAATTTATTCGTCAGAAATTTTCTGTAAACAGAAATTTAATTTATCGCTACAAAACGTTTTATGGGAATTTGCGCCCCAAAGGATGGTGCCCTGAAGTAACCAATCAAATTAACTGCCCCAGGAGCTAATACGGCGGCCGCTCCCGAATAACTGTTTCGCTGCTGGACATTTATTTCTGCAGCCACGACCCTTCGCTGCTTCAATGTTTTAAAGCTGTGCCACTGCCAAAGCTGGAGTCTAGGAGGTTAGCATAATCCTGCAGAGTGCACTTCCACTACTTTCACTGACGAAACATAATTTGTGTATTCATGTAATACCAAAAGGCTATATATTAGAGCTCCAGATACACGGGTATCGGGCAGTGCGAGTAGCTCGATACTCGCTCGAAACTCGTTCGTTGCACAACTGCTCGTTGCTCAACTGCTCAAATTTCGAGCTTCTGAACAATTAGAGCTGACAATCACCAACTGTAAAATTTATTTGTCAACAATTCATATTATTTTTAAATAATAAATTGAAATATTGTAAGCACAAAACATTTCTTTGACTTGAATTTTGTGAAGTGAGCCACTTTTTTCGAAGTTGTACTATCTTTCTGAAACTTTTTTGTATGGTTCACAACAACAAGAAAAATACGTTTGGGTCAGTTTTTCGAAATTCGAATTATTTTCAAAGTTATAGCTATCAACACTTTTCGAAATTCCTCACTTTTTGATGAATTTCTCACATTGGTTAAACCGATTTTGCTAATTTTTTAAATATATATAAAAGATGGTATCTTCTTCCAAACGACGATTAAAATTTTTGCAAAAAAATTCTTTTAACTTCTCCATCGTGGGCAGATGGCGCTTTTGTATGATGTTGTTGGGCATTCCATTAGTAACTATTAGCAAAAAAAAATTTTTTTGGCACTTTAAGAGAGCGGGAGTTATTTACATTTTTTTACAGACTAGTTAATTTTTCATGAAATTTTTTTTTCTCTACGTACTGTGTACTATGAAAGTAAAAAATGTAAATAACTTCGGCTCCCTTAAAGTGCCAAAAAATTTTTTTTGCTAATAGTTACTAATGGAATGCCCAACAACATCATACAAAAGCGCCATCTGACCACGATGGAGAAGTTGAAAATTGCGAAAAATGTTTGCTAAAAAAATTTTTTTGCAAAAATTTTAATCGTCGTTTGGAAGAAGATACCATCTTTTTTTACTGTATTCTCTTGTACTCAAAGTTTGAATCCAATCATGCAGGAGTCTAATTTGGAAAAAGAAGAGAGGACACAAAGTTTTATGGTCATTGGTCATTTGGAAGGAGACGCTCAATGCTGTTCAAAAAAATTAAAACGGAAATTTTTCTACAGTATCTAAAAAATTACAAAACGTGTTAATAGGAAAAATCCGTAATTCATTTGGATATTTTAAATACGTAACCATTTTACGGGCACTCATTTGGATTGAAGTATCTGTTGTAGCTTAAACAAAAAAGGTTTTAAATACACGAAAATATGTAGCTAATACTTGAGATTTTATAACTAATTTACATCTCAGTAATCTGAACATGTTTAATATCAAATGTATTGAAGTACAGATATTTTTTAAAATCTGAATCCTTAAAAAACATTAAATTTTTTTTTATTATTTTCTCCTTCATAGAAATTTGAAAAAAAACTTAACCTCATTGAGCTCCATCTGTTTCACAGCGCTAAGATTTTGCATAGATTATTCTTTTTTTAGATGAAAAAAAAAAATGGTAGTTCGCTAGGTCTCTAAGAAAAACTTTAGTTTTTTGAACCACCCTAGTCCATATGTAGCTCACTCACCAGAATATCTATAGCATGGGTCGGCAGATTTGTAAATGCAGGTGTATAAGTGAGAACGCTTATACACGCGCTGTGATCGTCCGAACTATATTTTTAACATTCGCTGACCAAACAAACGACACCCCCACGCGATGTGGTTTCGCCCCGTGCCCAGCGACGACTAAATCATTTGGTAAACAAAGAGCACAACGTGTCTGTGTGATGAATCCAACTTGTTTGACTAATCTTAAGATCTATGGGGCGCCGATGCTTGATCTATAGCAATGTATGATATTACAAATTCTCCAACTTTATTCACTTCGAAATCAATCTCTCGTGCAACTTAATGCCTTCGTGTGGTTTGAATTTTGTTTTACTTTTAGGATAAGTTTGCTTAAGCGCCTGAAAGAGTGCCTTGTACGATTATGTGATTTTGTGACTTCGTTTAATGTTGCTTCACTTCTTTCTTACACACATGACAATACGACTTTGATTTATTTACATAATGATGTTTTTTATCGAACAAACAAAATAATTAATAAAATAGTGGATACATACATACAAACATACATATCGGAAGTTTGCAGGTAGGTATGTTAAAGTACACACGCCGAGTGGGCTAATGTAAGCAGCAACTTTTCTCAGAAATTGTCTTTACTGTGATACTTTTTTGACTAACTTTGATCGTTAAAGTCGTATGCTCTTTCGCGACTGGGTGCAACTGAGGCTAGTATTTATTTATAGTGGAAAAGCGGAAAAAATGAAATTAAAAGAATATTGAAATTTGTATGACACTCATATGTCAAATGTGACACATAATTTTGGGGATATGAACTTATGGCACCCATGCGACTTCAATCAGCTTTACTTAACCTTTATGGCTTATGATTCATACCAAGGTTGTATTCTTTTTTTGGTATATTTATTTTTTACCCTTTTTCTGATCCCCAAAACGCTGGAGGACACGTAAGAAAAGTACGAGAGGGAATTAACTGCAACTTTCCTGCATAAAGAAAATATATTTTCGTACATTAAATTCTCACTAAAATTTTCCTCTTAACTATTTAATGAAAACAATTTACGTACAAAATTAGTAAAATATTGCAATTTAGTTGCCTACTACTAAATAACATTTTCAATGAAATTCGGCCACAAAATTTGCATAATTTGTTTGATTTTTTGGTATTTAACAAATGACATCAACTGGTGATTACTAAAAACATGCATTAAATGTTATGTTGATTGTGCTAAGCTACTGCATTCCTAAAAAAGGAAGCTATGTCATTAATTATCATTGCTATTGTTGTTGTATATTTGGCGCAATATAACAATGATAGTAATGATTAAGCAATATTTAAATTTTAAAATAATGTCATGATCATAACTAATGACATAAAATAATAAAATAAGCATCGCAGCGAGAGCGAGAGCGAAAATAGCGCCTAAAAGCACACAACGAAAATAATTATTCGCTGCAATTTAGTTGATAATACCATTGGTATTCCTGCATACATACCCTGCAAACTAGTAATGGGTAAAAATCTGAATAACGAGTTAACTGCTCGAGTCAATAAATGGTGTAATTTGGTTTGAGAGTTTAATATTTAAAAAATGGTAATTTCTTTACTTTATAGCAAGGACTGAAACCGAAACCGTAACCTATTAAAAAAGATTCATTTTTCAAAACCGAAACCGTAACCGTTATTTTTATCTGAAAAAGAACGAAACCGAAACCGTTTCAAAAGCCGGAACCGGTTCCAAATGTCTCACTTCTTTAAGTGGGCACAAACGGGTACCCTGAAAACTTTCAGGGAGGATTATCGAGCAAGGTGGTTACAAAATACACGTTTTAACCTTAGTATACAAATTCTGAAAGAGGAAATTTGACTATAGTTGAATGAAGGGATTGAAAAAAATTTACGAGATACGAAATAGAAATGTTCAGGTTTAACTCAGAAAGCACCACTCATATTAATGTTTTTGACGATTTATACACTTCATTTAACTCCCATTCTTATATTTTTATTTCAATCGGTTACAGACATTGCTTTATAGGCGTGAGGTTGACAAAAGCTGTATACTTCTAGGCACTGTTATTTTCCATATAATATGAGTTGGGAAAATCAAAATATTTCTGCATCCTTATACATATCAGACTTGTTATCGTGATTTTTAAAGAGGGTAGCCCTCAACTACTTCATAGAAGTAGAAAAAAACTTTTCCGGCTATAGCGGTAGGGAGACAAAGTCTATCTATCCGACAGTAGATACTCCTTCACGCATAAAATGAGACCTTTTATAGGACATTGTCAAGAAAATGAGCAGTTCAACCCGCACTCATCCTAAACTAATTGCACTTCTTTGAGAGAATACAGCCAAAAACTATAGTTTTGTTGAAATTCAAACACAAAGCTTTATTTCTTTTTCTTTTTTTGCGGTTTTTTTGATAATCCCTTTTATTTTATTATTTTTTTTTTTTTATTTAATTTTATTTTATTTGTTTTTTATTTGTTTTTATTTTAACTTTATTTATTTTTTTTATGTTATTTATTTTTATGATCCTAAAAAATTTCATAGTTAGTGCCCGTGATGCCTAAAAATTTCTAAATTTGTTTGCACATCACAACTAATTAAACAATCCCCATTCGATGAGAAGCAACTCATACCCCAGAATAAATATAGATTATGTGAAAGTGTTCAACCGCAATTGCATACCATTGCCAATTGCCGTTGCATAATTAAATGCAACACATATTAATTTGCGGTAGTTTGCGTATCTATCTGCTTAATTATATGATGCTGCATTGTTGAATTGCATGTACAAAGAGAGATACTGCCGATAAAGCATGTTTGCATTTTTAAATCTTCTACTTAAACAATTTTACTTGTGTCGTAGTACTTTAAATCAAAAACCTTGAATGGTTCAGTGTCAATTTTTTATCGAGAAGCTTATGCCACGCCTTCGAAAATGAAAATATATAAAGGACAGAGCAAACAATGACCATATTAATATTCCTAAGGACAAAAGTATCATTTACCAGGGTATTGAAAAAATGTAGACAGCGTAACAGGAGAATTGAGGATCTTCAAACCAAAACGCAATAAGGTACACATAAAAAGTTCGTAGATAAATGAGCAAATATGATTACCGGGAAATTGAACTTCTTCTTCTTCTTAAAATAGCCCTTAACCCCCTAGGCGATTTTGGCCGTCCAACATGTTACGCCAGTCGGTTCCTTGTTGAGCCAACTGTCGCCAATTAGAGACACCGCGTGCTCGCAGGTCTGCCTCTACCTGGTCCTGCCATCGAAGTGGTGGTCTCCCTCTTCCTCTACTTCCACCGGCGGGTGCCGATAAAAATACCTTCTGGGCCGGGTCGTCTTCGTTCATTCGCACCACGTGTCCTAGCCAGCGGAGCCGCTGGGTTTTAATTCGCTGAACTATGTTCACGTCTGCGTAAAGCTCATACAGCTCATCATTATATCTTCATCGGTACTCGCCGTCGCCAATTTTTGAACTTTAGTAAATATAAAAATAGTATGGAGTTATTGCGTTTTTTGTGAATGGTATTTTCAAGGGCGATACAGAATGGTTATATTGCCAGTTTTTTACAGCTAAAATATGTTTTTACGTAGATTTCAGAAGGGGAAGTCGAGTCCCATCAATATCTCCAAAAAAATTTGTTGCTAATTTATTGCATTTTGGTTTGAAGCTCCTCAATTATTTTTATTTTTTTTTCAATCAAAAATAGTTGTGTATATTCTGAAATTTCGCGGCTATTGGGCACTTTTTATGGGTCATACGGTCAAGTAATAAGAGTTCAAAAAAGTTTTAATCGAAAAAGTTAAGTTTGTTTGGAAGGTGCCACGCTCCCTTTTCCGATAACTGGAACTGTCTTTGTGAGATTGGTATTGATATCTTATGGCTGCATACCAATTTCCAGGTGCCTGTCATGAACTCTTTTAGACACATTCAACCTTAAAAATTAAGTATTTAGTGAAATTGCCCCGCCCCTTCTCTCATAGCTTAAATTTTTTTCTGGGAACATGATATTCAATGGTGTGTAGGTATACTTCCTAAACAATATTCAAATCTCTCAGCTTGAATAATTAAGAAAGGGTTTAAAACTCAATGGTCCTCATTGAGTAAAATATAGTTTAAAAAACTAAAAAAAACGCCTTTTTGAACAAAAAGTGAAAAATAATTTAAAAATTAATAAAACGAGTATTGTGAGAAAAGCGTGGAACTTTTTAGATCCATATTGTTTTTTTTTTAATGTATCTTTTTTTTAACTTTTAGTTTAATGATTATTTCATTATTTTTTAAATAAAAAGTAATAGCACGTATGTGTTTGGTTTAAATATTATAATATCGACCAATATACGCGAAATTTTTGTTGCATAGTTGTTCCATACGATAAAAAAATCCAATTTTTGGAACAACTCTAAGAATTTGAGCTATAATAAAAGGGGTCGATTTGATAAAATTTATTTAATACAAATTTACGTTTGAGTTTTAGTGAAGTTATTAAAAAACACTGATTTCCGATGGGTTAAGACATAAGGGCTTATTTGCTAAGAAGGATAAATATGCCCAATATGAATGAATTGTAGCGACTCTAATACGAATGCATTTGATTTCCAGAATTAAAAGAAACGCATACGTTAGCAATGGCTTACTGCAGAGCCACTAATAAGTTAGGATAGTAAATTTATAAAGTTTTAGTGAAAATATAGCTATTCGGAGGCAAACAATTTGATTTAGGGATTTAAAAAAATCACCAATGCACAATGGGCTGAATTGAGTTTTTTGGCATAAATTCTAACAGGCCGATTCTAAACAATTTCTCACTTTGCGGATTTTCTCACTCTTATATAATTTGTGAGCAAAAATGTGTGAAAAGGTGAACCGGTTCACTAGTGAAAAATTGTTTAGAATATGTATGAAAAAGGTGGAACGGTTTGCCCCGGTTCACTTGTGAATATTATTTAGAATTGGCACGATTATCTTTTCTTTGTGCAACAGTGACTGCGCCTAAATGTATGCAGATGACGTTGAAGATTGCATGAAATCAATCATCAAATATTCGAAATTTCAATGCTGTTTATGGCGCTGAAAACGCATTATAGCATGTGTACGAAATATTCAGATAGCAATACGGAGGATAGGCCGATAAATCGGACTTTTGCAATTAAAGCAATATTTTGGATTTTTTTTTTGTATAATGCATTGTCAGCGAAACCTGAACGATGGTGAAAATTTCAAAACCCCAGCTCAATGGGAAGTTAGTTCAAAATCCAAAGCAAAATCTCTCGAAATGAAACTTTTCAAATATCTCTACCCGTGCGCCACCTATCGGAATTATTTTTTTGTTATATTGCGTGGGGCTAGAAAACTAAACGACGATGAACAATTAAAGTATGATATATATTAGTCCGGTCAGTATATATATTAGTCCGGTCAGTATAGACATTTGACGGCTCAGATAGAAAACCTCAAAAGTCCCCATCGATACCATGTGCGCTAAAAAGTTATTCCGGGTCAAGGGTCAAAATTTAAGTTTATGACAATTTTCTAGAAAACGGTAAGCTTTTTTGGAAATTCTCTACAAATAATAATATTATTATTATTATAGTCCTAGCAGTTTTTTCTATATGAGTAACCAGTTCTAAGATATGGGGATTGTAAAATTACGTCCACGTATGGACTATTCAGGATTCTTCACGAAAACTTCAGTATGTGTAGATTAATTTTCTCTTGCCGTCGACAAGGAAAATAGGTATTTTTGGTTTTTAGCATGGTTTATAAAAAGTGAATGTCCCTCCATTATTTCTTTTGAATTCTCAAATATGCATTCATATGAGATTCAGAAATTTTCTCCGAACTATTTTTTAAAAAGCTCAAGTTTGTTTTTTATCTCGACTTTTGCTTCTTCTTAGGGAAAAAACTTACCGTTTTCCAGAAAAGTCCAAAAAACCCTAAAATGTTGAGCTTTGACCCCGAATAACTTTTTTAGCACATATGGGATTAATGGGGACTTTTGAAGTTTTATTTCGAATTATATCCTAGAATTCGTGACATGCATAAAAATTATCTACCCAAGTATAAAACGGTGCCATGACAAAATCCCAAATGGCAAAATCCCAAGTAAAAAAATTGGGATTATGACACACCCCCTGCAGTGTCATAATCCCAATTTTTTTACTTGGGAATATGACACTGCAGTGGAGTGTCATACTCCCAATTGGGGTTTTGACACCTTTGAGCTGAAAAATTAGAAAAAAACTCAAGCCTGTTCAATACTTTTATTACAAGATTTATTTTCAAGTTTTTTGCCAGAAACAGCATGGCGTAGCCCAGGGTTATTTAAATAAGCGCGGCCGAAGGCCGCCAACTCGGAAAGGTGTTCTGCACAAAAAAAGTATGGATTACACAAAAGAGTCGGATCCGTGGCATGTCCCAAGCTTCATATTTGGGATTTTGTCTTATTTTTATTTGGGATTATGACACCCAGTCTACAGTGTCATAATCCCAAGTAAAAAAATTGGGATTATGACACTGCAAGAGAGTGTCATAATCCCAATTTTTTTACTTGGGATTTTGCCACTTGGGGCTATGACATGTCACCGTATAAAACCAAGGACTGAAACCGAAACCGTAACCGTAGACGTAACCGATTAAAATCGATTCATTTTTCAAAACCGATACCGAAACCGTACCCGTTATTGTGATCTGAAAAAGAACGAAACCGAAACCGTTTCAAAAGCCGCTGTGGTCATAAGCAATAACAGCCTAAGTCGACTTAAGAAATTAGACCAGTTGAAATTTTTGCTGGAGAATTTTTGTAACAAAACTGTTTTATAACTGTATTGGATTTAATTGTTTGTAAAGAAAGTAAAAAAAGACCAATGAAAGTCTTGAAAAATGTCTCGATGTTGCTATTCAAAATTACCAGCAAACATTTCAGCTGGTCTAATTTCTTAAGTCGACTTAGGCTGTTAATGGTTATGACCACAGATATATAGGTATAGGCACATAGGTAGTTTCTTATACAAACAGAAGACTTTCATGGAAGATTGTCGAGCAAGGTTACAAAAGACACGTTTTGACCTCAGTATATATACGAAAGAGGAAGTTTGACTATAGTTGAATGAAGCGATCGAAAAAATTTAGGAGATCCGAAAAAGAAATGTTCAGGCTTGTCTCAGAAAGCACCACCCATATTAATGTTTTTGAAGATTAATACATTTCATTTAGCTTCCATCCTAATATTTTTCCAATAAAAAACTAGAGTTAATTTCAGGAATTTTTTTTGCAGAAATCTCATCTATGCATAGTGTTAATAAAATGTATTATTATATTGGAGAAATTCTATCATGACCGCACGAAAAAAGTTATGAAAATTCAGACCTATTTCGAAGCTACATAAGTACGTGATATATTAGTAGTAAAATTTATTTTGTTCGTGTTTTTATTTGGAAACCGAAACCGGAACGAAATTGTAACCGAAACCGAAATAAATGTTGAGGAACGAAACCGGAACCGAAACCGAAACACGTTGCAAAACCGAAACCGGAACGTTATTTTAATGGGTTTCAGACTTTGTATAAAACATTGAAAATCTAAATGCTCACCATAACACCTTCATTTGTACAATTGGATGAGCACCTTATTATAGATATTTTCACGTGAATTGTTAATGTTGTATTAATTTGTTTCGTTAGCTCATTCAGTTGCTGCACGTACAACGATCGAATAAGCTGTTTGAAAAGCAGCAACCAACACACGCTCATACTAGAAGTGGGTTCAAAAGCGTAAAATGAGTGAATTTCGTTTTGCAGTTTAAATTACACCATGGCGTATACGCAATTGCAATAAAGTTACAAATGTAATCAACGAATTACGCGCCGCTGGCGGTTCCTTGCAACAATTCAGTAATGAATGTAAATGCGTACATGAATATGGAAACAGCACATGTGGATGTTTGAATGTAATTACATACATACATACTTACACAATGAACTACACGATTCCGTTTGTTTGTATACAACAAAAAAACAACAAAAGTGGCATCAGCAATACAATATAAATAAGTTCAGCATCTAAATGCCGGTTAACGGTAGAAAATTTACAACAACTAAATGCAAACAAGTGAGTGTGAGCACAGCTGCCTAAAGTATAATTGTTAAAAAGAAAAGCTTTACTGGAATAATAATTAAGTCTCCAAACTATAGAACATCGTAGTTTTGCACGATATAGCTACCTAATCTTGGCTTGCGTCATTTATTGACGCTTAACCGCCTAGGCGATTTTGACCGTTTCGTATCATAGCACGTCAGTCATTCCTTTTTAGCGATAGCTGACACCAATAGGAAACCCCAAGGGAGTTCAAGTCATCCGCCACTTGTTGTTTCCATCTCAGTCGAGGCCTCCCCCTTCCTCTGCTGCCGAATTCGGGTTTCGATAGGAAAATCTTCTGTGCTGGAGCTTCTTTGTCCATTCGCATAACATGACCCAGCGAGCGGAGCCTTTGGGTTTTAATTCGCTGAACTATGGTGAGGTGATGGTGGCCGTGATTTTGGTTGAATCATTCCATATTTTGGTTGAATCAGCAGATATTTTGGTTGATATGACCAAATCACTGTCAATTCTTATCCATGACCAGCTCAATTTTCTCTGTGTGCAAATAGACGAAATCCCCCAAATTTGTAGCTTTCAGCGGTGACTTGGCTGTCAAGGCGCAGGTGCGCTGATTCTTTTTGCTGACAGCAAATACTTCTTCTTATCCTCGTTGACCGCAATACCCACTTTTTTCGCTTCTTTTTCCACTCCAGAGAAGGCAGCGCTGCCTACGGCGCGGTTGCTAAGGCCAATGATATCAATAACATCAGCATACAATTGCACGCTCTTGTAAAAGATTATACCATTACGGTTTAGCTCTGCTGATCGAATTATCTTCTCCAGCATCAGGTTGAAGAAATCGCACGAAAGGGAGTCGCCCTGTCTAAAGCCTCGTTTGGTTTCAAATGGCTCAGAGAGATCCTTCCCGATTCTGACGGAGCTGTTGGTATTGCTCAACGTCATTTGGCAAAGCCGTATAAGCTTTACAGGGAAGTGGGCACATAACGTCTCTGCATCGAGAACGAAGTGTGTTAGTCTTCGACGCAGAAAACTGAAGTGTGTTAGTCTTCGACGCAGAAAACTGAAGCGTGTTAGTCTTCCACGCAGAGAACTAAGTGCGGTAGTCTTCGACGCAGAGAACGAACCGTGTAAGTCTTCCACGCTAACTGAACTGTATTAGTCTTCGTTGGGAGCGACGATATGTGCTCACTAAAAGAACTGAGGTATTCAAAAATTCAAAACCGTTTCTCCACATAGTAGAATCCCTGGACTGACACTCCTAAACCGACACCTTAATGACAAAACAACTCAAATTTTACAGGAGAGACAAAAAAACTGTTTAACTTCAGCAATAACCCCTCTGGACTGAGTAAAATTCAAGTGCCGGTATTTGACACAGACGCAGAGAACGAAGTATGTTAGTCTTTGCCGCAGAAAACTGAACCGTGTTAGTCTTCGTTGGGAGCGACGATATGTAGGTATTTTCTTTTACAAACAGGTGCCTTGAGAATTGTCATGAAAGATTGTCGAGCAAGGTTACAAAAGACACGCTTTGCATAAGCATCAAAATTCTGAAAGAGGAAGTTTGACTATAGTTTGTTTTTGAAGATTTACATATTCATTTGGTTTTCATTCTAATATTTTTCTAATAAAAAAATTAATTCATTTTTAGAATTGGTTTTGCAGAAATTTCATCAATACATAGCGTCAAAAATATTTATTATTAGATATGTATATTGGAGAAACTCCATCATGGAAAAAAGTTATGAAAATTCAGACCTATTTTGAAGCTACATACTTGAGTTTTGTAGTAGTAAAATTTATTGTGTTCGTGTTTTTATTTGGAGGCCGAAACCGGAAAGAAACCGTAACCGTGACCGAAACCGAAATAAATGTTGTAGAACGAAACCGGGACCGAAACCGAAACACGTTACAAAACCGAGACCGAACCCGGAATGTTATTTTAATCGGTTTCATACGTTGGGTGCCACCAACCAACTCAGCCGTACCCTAGCTAGAGCTGGGCCATTACACAGAATATGAGAAATAAAATGTATTTGAACTTTTCTTGAAGAACATAAAGTTACTCATACGCCGTGTACAACCTATAAAAAGTTCACTATAATTACAAGCAGCATACAAAGTTTTTTTGTTAGTAAACATATTGTTACGCAGTCTTCTAAAATAATTTTATAGGAAACTTTAACTTTAAAATCTGAAAGGAATATCGTTATCCTAAATCAATAAAAATTAGCACAAATGCTATTAGGCTAAAACGCATCAATGCAAAGAATATATGAGGCGCTCAGCGCCAAAACGGCCTAACCCACATTGTAAAAAAGATCTAACTGACTATACTAATCTAACCCTAACTTTTGAAATAAATACTAGAAAAACTTCCTATTACATAGTATAACACTAGGTTATACTACCTGCTGAAATCTATTTTTCCTAGTTTTTTTGTATATATTTCAAAAGGTTACGGTTAAATTCGTATAGTCAGTTAGATCTTTTTTACAATGTGGTTTAGGTCGTTTTGACGCTGAGCGCCTCATAAGTACTTGCATATCAAATTTCGAAACAAAATTATTTTCTATCAATTCTTGGAACGTTTTAATCTAATTTAAGTATACACAGATACGAGTTTACTTTAATTGAGATGGCAGGATTACTAGGCTGGTTTCACCCATTATTAACTAGCACAAAACTTTAGCACTCAATTGATCAAATCAGCTGTCCCTCGGCTAACAGTTTTTTGTTAGTTATTAGCGGAAACAGTCAAAATTCTAAAATTAAAATTCTGAAGTCAAAATTCCGGAATCAAAATTCTGGGTCGACAAAATTCTGGATATCGGAATTCCGCACTTCCTTCGCCTTTTTTTGGCTGTATTTCAAAATTCTGGTTTTTCATAATTCCGGAATTTACGTTTTCCAGAATTAATTCTGGAAATTTTTTCCCCAAAATTTGAGCAAAATAATAAATTTGCTTATCTATCTTTATATATAAAATTCAAATTTTGTTCCTATAGACAAACTTGGCTTCTAAACGAATGAGCCGATCGTAACCAAATTTTACACACTCACTGGATATCTTCCGGGGATGGTCACAGTCTAAAAAATATTTTGATATATATAGGGAGCGTGACACCTCCCATACAAATGGAATTTTTCTTTGTCCCGATCTCTAAAAGTATTCGGGTTAGACCACTGAAATATGGTGAGAGATTGTACGAGATCGATCCCTACCACCTCCAAAAAAATGGGGAAAAAGGGGGCGTCTGCCGTGTCAGCTGGTATTTAAGAAATATACATTGACTTTGATTTTTTGGTCATAAGACAGAAGACCAGCGGAACAATCTATCTCTCTATTCTTCCGTATATGGCAAATAGCTGCCTCATCATCGTTGGAACAACGTCAAATGTACCGTCCATAATCCAGCAGTCGCTCTCACTTAACAACTGCAGCGAAGATTTTGTTCCAAAGAATGCACACGCCATAACTATAACAACTTTCTCACTTAAAATAAATAGTTGACCTTCCAAAACATAAAGTTATAATAAAGGAATGTCTATTCTTTCAACACAAGTTGGCTCTTTAAAATATTTTAAACTGTTCCGTTGTCTTCTAATTTTTAACTTAAGGGCATTTCTTGATGTCAGATAATGTTCAATATGTTTTTCTGTCATAGATACCGAACGCTGAATTATTTGGCTAGGCTGCAGAAAACTCGAGCGAACCATATTTTTAACCAGATTATTTGTTTCTGCAACCGATTTTTTATGCGCACATGGATCATGAGAATGTTCATTTTTTTTTTCGTATAACATTTCCCAGCCATGAAATTGTGTGTTAATATGCACGGTACATTTGTTTTTAATTCCTTCAGTGCGCATTTTTTTTTATTATCAACATGCATTTTTAATCATTAATTACAGAATTTTGAATTTCAGAATTTTGGTTTCCAGAATTTTGCAATTTAGAATTTCGTTATCCAGAATTTTGGATTCCAGAATATTGACTTCCATAATTTTGATTTTCGGTGTTTCGACTTCCGGAATTATGAATGCAGAATTTCCATAAAAGCAGAATTTTGACCGTAACCAGATTATAATCGATTATAATAATTATTAGTCAATAGTTTCCTATGTAAAGGGAGTCCACAGTCTGAGAGCTTAAAAATGTAATAAGGATGGAGAGATAGCGTCAAACACTACCCTAGCCCTCGCATTGCTCTACCAGGACCTGGGATTGGCTTTTAACTAATGCTCATCAGACTGCTTAGCATAACTATGTTACTCTGTGACGCAACTTCGAACAAAGATGTTGATTCAGTTTCATTGACCTCTGATCTTTGGAAAGACTAGCGTCACTTACACAAGCTGCACTGAATGTTCAATTTCAAAATCAGAGGATAGCTGCTTCGATGTATGGCGTAACATCGCACAACCGCAACCATCTAGTACTACAATAAAATTCAACCAAGTGAGTTGAATTGTCAATTGCACTTTTACACTTACTGCGATGCCTGTACTAGTGAGATATTCACGTGTTGGTGCATTTGTGTCATTATGTTTACCTTACGAGCATTTATGCATGAACATGTTTTTATTTTTGTATTAAACGCTCCAATTTCTTTCAATATATCGAGTCGTGTGCGCAAAAAAGACGCATGAGCTAAAAAGTAAATTGTTCAGGAGACGGTTTTTGTTTTAATTTCTTTGCATCCAGTTTATATATTGTCATGAAATTTAGTAAGTAACTTTATTTAGTGTTTTTTTTAATATAATGCAATAAACATTATTCTGATATTCGTAGAATAAAGGAAATTTTTGGGTTCATACGTCTTTTTTTGCCTACACAAAATCAAGCTGCTGTCTGATAATTTGGCTGTTTAAAAACAGTCAAAGTTGGACAATTCCGCTTAACGAAGTGAAATCGCAGTAAGAGTGAAGAAAAGTTCCCAACTTTGATGTGTCTGGCTGAAGTTTTTGTCATCGGACAAAGAATAAAAATGCCTGATACTACTTACGGGTAGTGTTCTAAGGCACATGTGTATGGTACCGCTTAAACAAGTGCAATTGCAGTAAGAATTAAGAAAAGTCCCAAACTTTGAGAGCTCTGGCTTAAGTTTTTGTCATGAGACGAGGTCTGAAAATGCCTGGCTCTACCTAAGGGAAGTGATCTACGACACATATGTAAAGAGCCACCACTAAAAACCCCCAAGATGCACAAACCCACTTAAACATGTGAAAGCGCAGATAAGAATGATAAAAAGTCCCCAGCTTTGAGGTGTCTCGCTGAAAGTTTTGTCATGGAACGAAGGCTAAAAATGCTTGATACTACTTAAGGGTAGTGTTCTACAAGAAATGGGAAAAATTGGATATTTAAAAACAGCCAAAACTTGCCAAATTAGTTTTCATAGGAAAATCCGCGAGCTTGGGTTGTCAGGCTGGAGTCCTGTCACTGATATGGGCTTAACAACACTAAATTCTAACCCACGGTGGTATTATAGGACAAATATGTGAAAATCATCCATTATAAAGTAAGTGAAGTTAATTTTTTTGGCGAGTTTGACCCCTGGTACCTAGGCCCCTGTCATAGGTACAGCTTTGAAATTTCCACATTCGTTCTAGATTCGGGGAGGACTATCCAGGTGTAATGGTTTCATAACTTATAAATCTGGGATATCGCTCTGTTACAATAATTTCAAAAGAGAAAAAAAGAAGTATGAGCCACTGCTAGCTCACTGAACCGAACGCATGGCACTTACGGCAAAATGGCTTTTGCTCTAAACTCGTGGCGGCCGCCGTGGTGTAGCGGTTAAGTGTTCGGCCATCTACACCAAGTCGTGGTGGTTTGATGCCCGGCAAAAGTAACATCAAAAATTATTTAGAAAAACAATTTTTCGCCCCTCGGCAGTAGTTTGGCAAACTCTCCGGGTGTATTTCTGCCATGAGAAGCTTCTCAGCAAAAACTTCATGTGCTTTGGAAGTGCCGTTCGGAGTCGGCAAAAAACTGTAGGTCCCGCCAACTTGTAGGAAAACTCAAAAGCAACACACTACAAATTGGAAAGAGAAGCTCGGCTAAAAATCTCGTTAGAGGTTATGATAACCTGTTGGTATATCGCCGACATTAGTTTTTTTTTTTTTTTTTCTAAACTCGTAACGGTACTTTATATGGCTATGAAACTTTGAGAGATGATGCATCTGATAATAATTTATCGAAAAATTCGAAATCGAAAATCATGGCTTATACGTTCTTTTTGCGCACACGACCCGATATATGGGATGCCTTAACACACCTTTATATTACGCTCAATACTACATTTAATAACGCTGGGAGAATCTATGTATGTTGGCAAAGCTTCCAATCTCATTTATTTAAGTCCTATGCACTATGGTGTAGCGACTTGTTTCTATAGCGAAATATTTTTTATAATGAAACAAGTAAGGAAGTCTAAGTTCGGGTGAAACCGAACATTACATACCCAGCTGTGCACATAAAATGCTGTTATTCTTTGTTTTGTATACCTAGTTTCGTAAATCTATCTCACACCGTTCTGAAGTTGTTAGCAGTCGAATTTAAAAATTGCTTGACTCATAAGTGGGCGGTGCCACGCCCACTTTCCAAAATTTTGAAAAAATTATGTAAAGAATATGAAAGTTGATGTATGTACCAAATTATATTATTATAGCGAAATCAGTTAAATAGATATGGACTTTTCAATATTTCCACCTCCTTTCAATATAACTTTTATGAAAAAGTAGGCGTGGTCGCGAAGCGATTTCGTTTATTTTCTATAGCTGAATTTACCACAACAATAGTATGTCCTCTACGAAATTTCGTTATACTAGCATAAACTGTTCTGAAGTTATTAAGAGTCAAAATTTTAAAATTTCTTCAAATATACGTGGGCGGTACCACGCCCCCTTTTCAAAAATTTTTATAAAATCGGCCTTAGAACATCTAAATCAATACATATTGCAAATTTTATCATTGAAGCTGCTTCTAATATTGAATTAACCCATTTTATACGTTTTTCGAAATTTTCGATATCGAAAAAGGGGCGTGGTTATGGTCCGATTTTACCCATTTTCAATAGCAATCTATTCTGAACCCAAATAAGTACGCATGCCAAATTTGGTGAAGATATCTCATTATTTGCTCAAGTTATCGTGTTAACGGACAGACGGACGGACGGACGGACGGACGGACGGACGGACGGACGGACGGACGGACGGACGGACGGACGGACAGACGGACGGACATGGCTCAATCAAATTTTTTTTCGATCCTGATCATATTGATATATGGAAGTCTATATCTATCTCGATTCCTTTATACCTGTACAACCAACCGTTATCCTAACAAAGTTATAATACCCTGTGTACAAGTACAGCTGGGTATAAAAAAGTATTTCCTGTGTTATGATGATGATTTGTTTGTTTTTGTCTCCGTAACCCACAATTGTATTGGAAAATTAACATTCAAAATCAAAGACGTAATCAGTTATATCAAAACATTTATAAATAACTTCTTTGTGCTTATTGTATTTGTCCTCAACAGTGAGCTAGCCTGGAGTGTAATGGGGGTGGTTGCTGTGCGACCTTGCCCAATACCGACTCTTGCGTCCCCGTTCGTACACTCTGGGCAACGTGAGCTATCTAGGCTCGCGGCAGAAAGAGAGGAAGCCCCGGTGGGGCCACTCTGACATACTTGGTTTAAGGGCTCAACGAGGTTTTTGCGTAGCGTCTGTTCACCATGAGGTGCGGCTGCAAGCGGGCGTCTGTCTTGAAACAAGCGGCTCGCTATATAAATGTGTAAATATTTTCCAAAAACCCCGAAACGGGTTGTGCGCTGGGTTTGGGACCCGCCACGTAAAAAACTTAATTCCAATGAAAACGAATTCAAAGCCTCGGATGATAACCCCCTTTAATGTTGACGACCCGGCAAAACGAATAAGGCATAATGATTTGGATATTAGGGCATATACCGGGAATGTCCGGACCCTTTCAAGGGATGGTACCGTTGCCCGACTAGTTGATGTCCTCATAGGGGCAAATGCCAACATCACCGCCCTGCAGGAAAAGCGATGGACGGGGCAAGGAAAGATGACCATCGGTTCTTGTGACGTATACTACAGTGGCCAGATACGCGGCAAAGCGCGTGGTGTAGGATTTGTGTTGGGAAAGAGACTTCGCCGCCAAGTACTAGCGTTCACTCCTGTGGACGAGCGTCTCGCTGCGATCCGCATCAAGGCGGGGTTTTTTCAACATAACATTTATCTGCGCCTATGCGCCGACTGAGGAGACGGACGACACAGAGAAGGACTCCTTCTACGATATACTTGAACACGCCTATGATCGCTGCCCCCTGCGTGATATCAAAATCGTGTTCGGCGACTTTAATGCCAAGGTGGGCAAGGAAGGAGTCTGTGGTCCTACAGTTGGCAAATTCAGCCTCCACGAAATAACATCCTCCAACGGCACTAGGTTGATTGACTTCGCCGCTTCCCGCAATATGGTCATCAGTAGTACCAGGTTCCAGCATAAGCGAATACACCAAGCCACCTGGCTGTCCCCTGATCAAAGAACAAGAAACCAGATTGATCATGTCATGATCGACGGCAGACACAGCTCCACCGTTCTGGACGTGCGTACCCTACGCGGTCCCAATATCGACTCGGACCATTATCTTGTTGCAGCCAAGATACGCACACGCCTCTGTGCAGCGAAGAAAGTACGCACAGTAACGGAAGGAAAGTTTGACGTCGAGAAGCTACGCGTGACACAGACAGCTGATAATTTCTCCACTCGATTCTCACACCTGCTATCAGAGAGCAATCCTCGACCTAACGATGTAACCGATTAATGGAAGCATATCTCTCAATCATTACGTACCGCCGCTGAGGCCACTATAGGATTTCAGCGAGCCCGCAAGAACAACTGGTACGATGAGGTATGCACCGCAGCCTCGGTCAAAAAGGACGCTGCATACAGGGAGACGTTGCGAACGGGCGCAACCCGCAGTGTATGCAACGCTATCGTGAGGCGAAGAAGGAAGAGAGACGCCTTTTCAGAAAAAAGAAACGTGAGGCCGAAAGGCGTGAGCATGAGGAGCTTGAGATGCTGGCTGACAGGAATGATGCCCGAAAATTCTATGAAAAGATCCAACGGATGACGGAAGGTTTAAAGACCGGGGCAAGTTCCTGTAAGGACAATAACGGCGACCTGGTAACCACGTACAGAATGTACTTATATTATGGAGGGAGCACTTCTCCTCACTGCTAAATTGCGAGGGAGACGTCGAACCCGATATCCCAATCCCTGACGATGGAAAAGTCGTCCCACCACCTGACTATGATGAAGTGAGGATAGCAATATCCTAGCTCAAAAACAACAAATCGCCTGGGAAAGACGGACTACCCGCCGAGCTGTTCAAACACGGAGGCGAAGAGCTGGTAAAAAGCATGCATCAGCTCTTATGCAGAATATGGTCAGCTGAGTGCATGCCTCCAGATTGGAATTTAAGTGTGCTCTGCCCAATCCACAAGAAAGGCGATCCCGCTAACCCCACCAACTACCGCGGAATCAGTCGTCTTAATATCGCATATAAGGTTCTTTCTAGCGTATTGTGTGAAAGACTGAAGCCCATCGTAGACAAACTGATTGGGCCTTATCAGTGTGGCTTTAGACCTGGTAAGTCTACCATCGACCAGATTTTCACGATACGCCAAATCCTGGAGAAGACCCATGATAAAAGAATCGACACTCACCATATCTTTGTCGATTTTAAAGCCGCTTTTGACAGCGCAAAAAGGAGTTGCCTGTATGCTGCCATGTCTGAATTTAACTTCCCTGCAAAGCTTATACGGCTTTGCCAAATGACGTTGAGCAAAACCAACAGCTCCGTCAGAATCGGGAAGAACCTCTCTGAGCCATTTGAAACCAAACGAGGTTTCAGACAGGGTGACTCCCTTTCGTGCGATTTCTTTAACCTGATGCTGGAGAAGATAATTCGAGCAGCAGAGCTAAACCGCAATGGCACAATCTTTTACAAGAGCGTGCAATTGCTGGCGTATGCCGATGATATTGATATCATTGGCCTTAACAGCCGCGCCGTAAGCGCTGCTTTCGCTGGGTTGGATAAGGAAGCGAAAAAAGTGGGTCTTGCAGTGAACGAGGACAAGACGAAGTATCTGCTGTCAGCAAAGAAAGAATCGGCGCACCTGCGCCTTGGCAGCCAAGTCACCGTTGATAGCTACAAATTTGAAACGGTGAGAGACTTCGTCTATTTGGGAACCAGCATTAACACCGAAAATAATATCAGTCTTGAAATCCAACGGAGAATCACCCTTGCTAACAAGTGTTACTTTGGACTAAGTAGGCAATTGAGAAGTAAAGTCCTCTCTCGAAGAACAAAGATCACGCTCTATAAGTCTCTCATCATACCAGTCCTGATGTGCGGCTCGGAATCATGGACAGTGTCAAGAGAATATGAGATGGCCCTTGGAGTATTTGAGAGAAAAGTTCTCCGGAAGATTTATGGTCGTTCCCGTGATTCCAACGGCGAGTATCGAAGGAAATTTAACGATGAGCTGTACGAGCTTTACGCGGACCTGACCATAGTTCAGCGGATTAAAGCCCAAAGGCTCCGCTGGCTGGGTCATGTTATGCGAATGGACAAAGAAGCACCAGCACAGAAAGTTTTCCTATCGACACCCGAATTCGGCAGCAGAGGAAGGGGGAGACCTCGACTGAGATGGAAACAACAGGTGGAGGATGACTTGAACTCCCTTGGGGTTTCCAATTGGCGTCAGTTATCGCTAAAAAGGAATGACTGGCGTGCTTTGATACGAAAAGGCCAAAATCGCCTAGGCGGTTAAGCGTCATTATGACGCAAGCCAAGATTAGATTAGATTAGTGAGCTAGCCTACCCACTGTGCAATGTCAAAGCATTTCCCCCTCCAATCTTTCGCTCAGAAAACATATTGTTTGCTAACTGTCATTTAATGCTATTGTGTTACGTTGTGCTGCTGCCAGTTCATTGTCATTGTTAAAATTAAATCTATTGTCGTTTTTCATTGAATTTTCTCGCGATCGATTTACGAACTTATTTTTAATGAACTCAATAAAGGTACTTATGAAAATATTTAATTCACACAATTTTACGAATAAAGGAAAATTAAAGAATGTTGCAATAATAGATTTTAAAGTTGAATTATATTATTGTGTGTAGAAGTTAAGAAGCTATTAAAATGAATGAATAGTGGGAAATATGTAGGAAAAATAGTAAAAGCTTTTCCTTCATTTGATAATATTAAAAAAAAAAATTATGCACTCAGATAAAGGCATTTCCTTATTTTCGATTTACCTTACATATGATTCGAGAAATAAGCATAATTTATAGACTTTTCCTCATATTGTGAAATCGATTCTCAGTGAAAACAATATAAAACCTCTGAAAGAGATCTTTTTATTTGTTTACTTTTCCTAAGAACGAGGAAATAACTACCTAATGTTAGGAAGTAGGGTTTTGAATTCTTATCGGTAGTCTCCCGATTCAATTCTCAGTAAAAACCCTGAGAAAGTTTTTTTTTTTTTTAATTTCAATGTGTTGTTTGTTGTTTAGGTCGGTGGAATAGCTGCGGCCCAGGTCCTCAAGTAGCTATGTATTGAGGAAAGCTGCCACAAAGGACTGAAACCGAAACCGTAACCGATTAAAATCGATTCATTTTTCACAACCGAAACCGTAACCGTTATTTTTAACTGAAAAAAATTGAAGCCGAAACCTTTTCAAAAGCCGGAACCGGTTCAAAACGGTTTTGAATTGTTTAATGTCTTCTTCTTGTGGGCACTTATGTATTAGAGATATACGCCGCCGACAAACGCCGCCGCCGCCGCCGACAAAAGTCATTTTCGACGCGCCGCCGCCGAATAGCCTTTTTAGCGGCGCGGCGGCGGCGGCGGCGCGCGCCGGCGCGATTAACATTTTTTTTGTGATAATTTTCTAAAGTTACAATTTTTTTTTTTAATTTACAACGCACTAATGGCCGTGCCCTAAATGTGTTAAAAGTGCAGGTATTTGTTTCCTTTAGGGGTCAACTGTTAATAAATTAGCTAAAATTGTGCGGGAGGGCTTAAAAGACGGGATTTGGCCTCAGGATCACGAATCCGGAAGCGCATTTTTTATTATTTTGAGTTACATATTTGCGATCAAAGTTGTAAGTTTTCATGTGATTGTAATTTATTTAGGCCGTCCCTAAAAAGCGCTTCCGGATTCGTGATCCTGAGGCCAAACCCCGTCCTTAGAGTCCTCCCCCATAATTTTAGCTAATTTATTAGCAGTTGACCCCTGAAAGAAACAAATACCAAAGTGCAAAAGATGATGGATCTAGCAGCTGTATTTCACACAGCAAGAACGTCTCAACAGGGAATTTAACACGTCATTTAAAAAACGTCACTTTGATGCAGAAAATACTTCTTCATCTACACTGACAAATTTTTTTCAAAAATGTCCAAAAAAAAATTCAACTGATTCTAAATGGATGTTGGGAAGGGACTTAGCCTTATGGATGGCACGTGATTTATTACCCTTCCATACAATTGCACACCATGGAATAAAAGACTTTTTAAAAAAATACCATGTGGTAGTAAACGATAATGATATACCACATTATAAAACAAATGCAACAACAGCATTAGATGATGTTTATGAAAGCGTTTTAAAAGTCGTTAAAGGAAAAATATCTGGGATGGAACATTTTGCTTTAACTTTCGATCTATGGACGGATAACTACTGTAGGCGTAATTATATAACTTTTACTTTTCATTACCTTTCAACAAACTTCGCTATGTCGAGTCTCACACTAGAAACAAAATATGTCTCAAAGTCCCATACAGGAAACAACATATTGCAGGAGATTGAGGAAGTAACTGAATACTTTAACGTAAAGCTTGGTTCGAATTTCGTTGTCACTGACCAAGGCAGTAATATGAAGGAAGCCATCGATTTGGGCAGCCTTAACAACCACTTCTGTATTGGGCATGGGCTTCACAATTTGCTTACGGTAGATGGGTATGATTCCGTTCCGGAAATAGTGTAAACGATTCTGAAGAAACTTCACCTTCTTCTAAAATATTGAAACTTGCCAAGCGGTATTCTTCGAGTTTGAAAAACTCTAATTTAGAAGCAGAATGTCATTTGCTGCTAAGTCTGTCCTCAAATCAGAATGTTTTAGAGTTTTGGAGGGAAAAGGCGGCTGCAATGCCCTTGCTATCCAAGCTAGCAAAAAAAGTTGTATGCATCCTGCAACAAGTACGCCGAGTGAGCGAGTTTTTTCTATAGATGGTCTGGCAGTCACAAATAAGCGGTCACAGCTAAGCCCTCACAACATTAACAAAACAATTTTTACCCATGACAACTACGAGTCTTGTGTAGAATATTTAAAATGATTATTTTTCGCTATGAAAAGAGACACATACAACTTTATAAACATAAGATATACACAACAACAACTGTTCAAAGAAGTGAAATGGTACAAATTTTTTTTTTAAACTAAATAAGTAAATTTCTATCAATGTAAGCATTACAATAGCTTTACTTTTATGTTAACAATGTATACAAAGACTGAATTGATATAATATTACACTATAAACATATATTTTAAATCACACATGCATATTGTAGTGATCATAACAAAGCCTTCGGTTAATGTACATAATTTTAGTCCTAGACTCAATATGTAACATAGTTATTTCAGTGTAAGAATTTGATTAAAAGACTGCTATGCGTTATGTTTTTAGTATTCTTCTATATTATATTATAAAATGTGAAACATTTAAAGTTACGTTCATTTACATTACATAAAAAATGTACCCAAAATTTTTTGTCAGTTCAATACAATTGAAATTATGGAGTTTTTAAATTCAACATGCAATTTTTTTATACCACCACGCCGGCGCACGCCGGCGGCGCGCCGCGCCGGCGTAGCCGCCGCCGCCGCTATAAAATGGGCCTTACGCCGCCGCCGCCGACAAATTTGACGGCGTATACCTCTATTATGTATGTATCTTATTTTCCGAAAGGGTGCCATGAATAATTTTAATAATTTTCATGGAAGATGGTATTGCAAGCGTACAAAGGACATGTTTTGAGCTAAGATCAAAATTCCGATAGAAATTGAATTATATAGTTGTATGAAGAAATCGATAAAAATTACGAGATACGAAAGAAGGGTCGTCTCGGAAAGCATCACTCATATTAATGTTCCATTGTAATACTGTTCTAATAGAAGAAGTTGAGTTAATTTTTAAAATTTATTGTGCAGAAATTTCATCCATAAATAGCGCGAGTTAAATTTATTACTATATTAGAGAAAATACATTATGACCACAGGAAAAAAGTTATAAAAACTCAGACTTTTTTTGCATTTAGGTCATAGGCCTGCAAATACTTTCCGGGGAGGAAAATACTAATGCTTTAACATAGCTTGCGCTCTCTCCGTGCCGACCACTGATTTAGGTACAAACTTCAGTTTTGTAGCAGCAAAATTGTTTTGTGTTCGTGTTTTTTTTCCTAGAAACCGAAACCGAAACCCTCTTACAAAACCGAAACCGAAACCCGAACGTTATTTTAATCAATTTCATACCTTGCAAATCTATATATTTATACCCAGCTGTACTTGTACACAGGGTATTATAACTTTGTTAGGATAACGGTTGGTTGTACAGGTATAAAGGAATCGAGATAGATATAGACTTCCATATATCAATATGATCAGGATCGAAAAAAAATTTGATTGAGCCATGTCCGTCCGTCTGTCCGTCCGTCCGTCCGTCTGTCCGTTAACACGATAACTTGAGCAAATAATGAGATATCTTCACCAAATTTGGCATGCGTACTTATTTGGGTTCAGAATAGATTGCTATTGAAAATGGGTAAAATCGGACCATAACCACGCCCCTTTTTCGATATCGAAAATTTCGAAAAACGTACAAAATGGGTTAATTCAATATTAGAAGCAGCTACAATGATAAAATTTGCAATATGTATTGATTTAGATGTTCTAAGGCCGATTTTATAAAAAATTTTGAAAAGGGGGCGTGGTACCGCCCACGTATATTTGAAGAAATTTTAAAATTTTGACTCTTAATAACTTCAGAACAGTTTATGCTAGTATAACGCAATTTCGTAGAGGACATACTATTGTTGTGGTAAATTCAGCTATAGAAAATAAACGAAATCGCTTAGCGACCACGCCTACTTTTTCATAAAAGTTATATTGAAAGGAGGTGGAAATATTGAAAAGTCCATATCTAATTAACAGATTTCGCTATAATAATATAATTTGGTACATACATCAACTTTCATATTCTTTACATAATTTTTTCAAAATTTTGGAAAGTGGGCGTGGCACCGCCCACTTATGAGTCAAGCAATTTTTAAATTCGACTGCTAACAACTTCAGAACGGTGTGAGATAGATTTACGAAACTAGGTACCAGGCATGTTATGTTTATGTAGAGTACTACCACAGAAAATAAGAAAAATCGGTGAACGATCACGCCCGCTTTATGTGCACAGCTGGGTATGTAATGTTCGGTTTCACCCGAACTTAGACTTCCTTACTTGTTTTTTTATATTTTTTTTTTTCTTAGAAAGAGGAAATAAGTACCTACATATTGTTAGGAAATATGGCTTTGAGTTTTTATCATAACTATTTCTTTCTAATTTAAAACTTACCAGATATGATCATATCACCACGTTCAGTGGTCCAATAATTTATAGATGCTGGATACGCTTCTGTATGACATTCTAGAACGACATCCTGCCCAACATAAGCACCTTCCAGTTGATTGGGAATGGAGAGCATCGGTGGAACTGTAATGAGATATGAATATATTAGAAAATGTAAGGGCGTAAAACTTATAACGACTAAAGCATTCCTAAATAATTTGAGTAATAATAAAATATTTGAAAAATTAGTTTTAACCATTTTATTACCTTAATCAAAATAAATTAGGTTTACCCAGCACGTGAAATGTACCACAATCAGCATTTATTTCCTCATTTCACTTAAATCGAAAAGCGAAACCAAAAAAGAGGTAAACCTATTTTTCAGCATAAAAACTTTTTAATTAAACAATTGATGTTTGTCCAACAAAACGAATTAGAAGCAAATGCAAAATACCAAACAATTTGTATGTGGCGCAAAGCTAATCACCAAAATACCAATTCAATCGAATCCACAATTATATAACTATTTTAATATCAGCTACTTTTATACAAAACTAAACATACTCAACAATTTTGCACGGCCAATCAAAATATATTAGAGAAAAACAAAACAACAGATATAACCAATTTAATATGGCAACGTTTTTGTGTGTGTATTTCTCTTTGGCTCATTTCAGTTTTTGCCACTTTATGTGGCTTGCTGTAACGGTGAGCGTGCAACTGTTGTGGCTGTCGAAGCATGTTGCACAAATTGTGGTAAAATTGATCGTACCTAGGAGTTTGCAAACAAAGGAGCATCCTAGCAATAACAAAAACCAACACGTATGTAGTTGTTTCAAAATTTTATTACTGTTGGCCAAAATTGAATGGGCGTTGTTGCATTATATTTATGTTTACTTTTAGTCGTGTGTATGCTTTGATTGTTCAGGTAGGTGTTGAGAAGTGTTCGTTTGTAAAGTATTTAAGTAGATGTGTGCTAGATTTCTATGTTCCCTGCAGTTTTTTCATTAAACACCTGATCAACTCTGACATAATAAATAAATAAAATAAAATTAGATTTTTTTTAAACAGAAAATAAAATGGAATAAATTAAAATAATATAAAATACAATCAAACAAAAAAAAAAAAAAATAATATAAAGCCAAATAAAATAAAATGAATAAAATAATATAGTAAAATAAACAAAAAATTTAAATGAAAAAAGATAAAATAAAATACATGAAAAAAATTTAATTAAATTAAAAAAAAAAAACGTATAAAAAAGTTTTAAAATAAAATTGAATAAAATTAAAGGCTGTAATATTTCTGTTGTGATGTATTGCATGAGGTCATATCTAGTGGTCCCACTAGCTAGGAGCTACTATACATACATAACTATGAGTAAGTTGTATTATTGTTTTGGCACAGCATTTTTTCGCAATTGTAATTTTGGCAGCCAGATTTAATTAAAATATTCTTCTAGTTTTACCCACTCAAATTGCAAAGGACAATGTAAAAGTTTTAGCAGCTCAGTAGGCAAGTTATTGCTTCTATTTTAATATTTCATATGAAATTACAAATACGCAAAAAGACAGTTATTTAGTTGTTTTATCAATTATAAAACTATTAATATAGTTCTCTAACAAACAAACACTAAATTAAATTATAAAACTTTGTAGGTATTACGAGTAAATTTGTACAATTTTTGTACTTACATTGAACGCGCAGGTGTACACGTTTGCTGATAGATGGCGGAACTCCATTGGAGGCCACACATAAATAGGCGGCCATATGCAGGCGACTAACTTTGGTAATATGCAGCATTTCGCCATCAACCACGTTCACTGAAAGAGACGAGGTATAATTAGGGGAAAAAGTATCATCAAAATTTCATGTAATGTAATATGTAATTGTCATAGATAGCAATTTTTCAGTTTTTAGAATTTTTGAAAGCTTATCGCTTAAAATAATAGTACCTAACACTAATAAACTATTAATACTCACCATGTTCACCTCCAATTAACATTTCCTCGCCATCTTCACGACGCCACATCACATATGGATCAGGATAGCCACGCGCTTTGCATACCAACGTCACATTGAGACCCTCGCGAACAACCATGTCATTGCTGGTTTGGCCTTCGATGATAACAGGAGGCACTAAGGAAAGAGACATATATTTCAAAAATTCTATTTTTTTTTTAATTTGATTTTATTTTCTTCTACTCTTTTATTTTATTTTATTTTTATTTTATTTTTTTATTTAATTTTATTTTATTTTGTTTTATTTTATTTTATTTTAATTCATTTCATTTTATTTTATTTTATATAAATTTATTTTTAATTTTGTTTTGTAAAATTTGGTTTTATTTTATTTTTTTATTTATGATTTTTTTTTTTTTATTGTAAAAACATTTTCTAATTCACCAACTTACCCACTACTTGCAGATACCCCTTCTGAGAACGCATTGGATCTGTATTCACCTGACACATATACCAACCCCGATCGCTTTCTTCCACTTCTCGTATATGCAGATACCAAGAACGATGATCATTATAGCTCAAACTTATGCGATTATTCTGTGATATAACATTGTGATGTATGGACAGAATTGTTTGTGTATCAACTCGTACCCAAGCGACCTAAAAATAATAAGGGATACAAATAAATGATGTTCAAGCCGTTTTTTTTTTAATTTTTTGATATTTTGATGTGGTTTTTGTCCGATTTCTTCCAATTTAAATTTTAATCTATTCTAGGCACAGATAAAGTCACAGATAAGAATAAATCGACTTCCTTGCTGATGGAGATAATTATGATAATCATCAATTTCCACCTGCAAATGGTGTTATAAAATTTAAATTAAAATTTTTGCATCCTCACGCTTTTTTTAATTCTCTAAGATATTGTAAAAAGATTCCAGTTATAATTTTTTGAATCAGTCTTATGATATTCCACCTTAAATATTGGGATCTTCAATTCTTTTATATTTGTTTGGTGGTCCTTTGAATTTATCATTAATCTTGAGTCTATACCATTATATCTTCAAATACTCCAATGTGAAAGTTTTGGATGCAAATGATGGAGCAGATTGCACTCCCCACGTACAATGATGTGTCGACCAGAAAATTGTAAGTAGGATAATTCACGTAATTGAAAAAAAAAAAAACCTGGTCGCTGTTAGATATGTAATATGATAAAGAACATTATTTAGGCTCTGCACAGGTCTATTTAAAGGGCCCGGATTGCCTTATAATACATTTACGACGAATTTAATCAAATTTGACGAAGTTTTTCAAAAAACTACCATAAGCTACGCATTTGGTGCAGTTTAAGTGTATTATTGTAGAAAAAAATCCTATTCTAGAATATCGCATGTTCCATTGTAAACAGATGTATTTCAAAATTTGAATTTTTTTGGGAAAACACATTCAAACTTGTATTTATTCATATAGCTCCATTTAAAAAATTAAATTCAAAGTCATTCATGGATGCTATTTACGCGTTTTTGATCATTTTGCACATTATATAACAATCTCATCAGCCGCGTATGTATGTTTTTCATAAAATCGCGAAAAACGAAAATTTTGAATAACATCTGTTTACAGTGAAACGGCGATATACCTATTGTGTTTAATTTTACCTTTAATATGTTCTCTAATTTTATAAAAACATTAAAAAAATTATAAAATTTTTAAAAGTGTTTGATTTACCTTATATCCCTTCAGGTTATCAACGACACACGCCATTAATGCATCCCGTCCCACTGAAACCGTTACATTATTGATAGGTTCCGGAAATCCAGGTAGATCAGGATCTGCAAAGTCAAGTTGCTGTAAAACTAATATGCAAATGTAGTATTTCTGTTTATTATTGAAAAAAAAAAAATCTATTCCTAAAAAGTCCCGAAATATTCTTAAGAAGTCCTGAAATGATGCTTAAAACTTTGCGAAAAATTTTCGAAATGGTTTCCAAAAACTAATTCAAAAGTAATAATCCCCAAAAAATTCCAAAATATTCCAAAAAAACATAATAAAGTTTTTCGAAAAAAGTCCCGAAATGATCCTAAAAAGATTCTCGAAATAATCTCAAAAAATTCCGCAAATCATAAAAAAAGTTCCGAATAATTTCGAAAACATCGCAAAAGTCACGAAATGATCCTAATAAAGCCCTGAAACGATCTCAAAAAAGTCCCGGCATTATCCCAAAATGCTCCCGACAAAGTAAAAAATAAGAAAAAGTCATAAATGTCATCGGAAGTGATTTCAAGCTCGCGAAATTATCTAGAAAAAAGGCTCCAAAGGGCCTAGTTCTAAGAAATTCATGAAATAAACCCAAAAAAGTCTGCAAATCATAAAAAAAATCCAGAAACAATTCCGAAAATACTGTAAAAATGATGCCAAAAATTCCAAAAGTGATAGTACAACCTAAATGAGAGCGTTTTAAGACAATTTGTATGAGCCATACTGAAATTGCGTGCCGCCAACGCTGAGCGATGCGAATTTAATCAACGCGTTTTTGGATGAAGTGAGTAAATAGGGAGAGGAGGAAGGCAAAAGTTAAAAAAATGTATCTCTAAAAAGCTGCCCCATAAATAATAATTTTTTTTTTTATTTTATTGTATTTTCTGTGTAATCTCAAAAAGATCTTGACGCATTTCATGAATGTTCTACATATTATGTAGGTTATCCTCTTCAATTTAAGCTCAACTCTGATCACTTTTGATGTTTTGCAAGGTTTCCACCCTTTTCAAATTTGTTTAAAGGTTGTTGCGACATTTCACTATCGATATAAAACGCAGAGTATTTTAAAGAATCTAACTTTCCCATAAAACTTTAACAACAATATTAAAAGCTGATTACCCACAAAAACAGTTGTTAACATTTGTATCCTATTTTATAGCATCGCTACTAGTGCCGACCAAAGCTGGAATTTACAATCGAAGCCGAAGCCGAAGCCGTACCCGAATATTCGGCATAATCCTATATTCAGCCGAACTACGATGCCAAGGCCGAATACGAAAAAAACTTAAGTTTGAGATTTTTTGTTTCATAACAATTCATTTTTATTGTCCTGTCACTTCTGGCTTGCAAGATCACCGCATTAAACTCGAAGTGTCAGGGAAATGTTTCTAATTTTGGTGAAATAATTTTCAATAGTTTATTCATGATAAAAATTAGAATTTCTAATTTTTCAAAGTGTATGCACGGCTAAAAATTTGAGCTTAAATTTTAAACTTTTTTGGGCTACATATGAGCCGTTTAAAGCACAAGTGGTATAAGTCCAGTTTTCGATTTTTTTTACTTAGGCATAACGCTATGTAGGGGAAAATGTGTTCTATATAACCCGCTAATGGGGTAACTTCTAGCTCCCATTGAAATCAAGGGAACCCCCTATTTGTTGACAACACATAACCTTGAATATCTCAGGTCGAGACAAGGCTGCACAACAAAATAAACAAAATTTTTTTGAAAGTAACGTTATCAAAAAAAAAATATTTAAAAAAATTTGGTGTCGTTAGAATCAAAGCCCAGTGGGAAAGTAGGTAATGCATTACCTTTTTCCATGCATGAAAAGATGTATGAATTTTGTTATAAAAAAAGATCACACCAAAAGTAAGGAAGGGAGTAATGTGTCGGTCAATTTTTGATTTGTAGTTCAACAAAAATTGTTTTTCATACATGAAAAGATGTACGAATTTTTATGTTAGAAAAGATCATACCAAAAGCAAGAAGGGAGTAATGTGTAGCTCTATTTTTATTTGTAGTTTGAAAACTTCAAAAAAAAAAAAAATACACAACTTTCAAACATAAAAAAAATACAATTTAAATTAATTTTGAAACTGCTGCTCGTTACTTACATCTTCATCACTTTTTCTGCTGCTGTGAGGCTTTTTAGAAGTCGAGAGTCGACTGGACTGTTTGTTCCTGATGCCGGTGCCTTTTTGGTTTTTTTTTTTTTTTTATTATATTTTTTTTGGGATCTTGGTCGTAGCCCATGACGAGCTCGTCATTCAAACATTTAAAATAAGACCTTAACTCTTCCCCCGCTGTAGAGCCTCACTGTGTCTTAATGTCCTTGTTACTCCACAAGGAAATTTATAAAATGTTATGCAAAATTAAATAAGTCCCTTGTAAAGCATCTTTTCATTCAAGAAAGGCAATGCAAGATAAAATGTATCCCTTGTAGTGCATATTTTCATTCTTGAAGGGTAATGCATCTTTTCATTTATAAAAAGTAATATAAAATGTAATGTAAACATGTAGCTTTAGTTTTGTAGGCGAGCGACACATTACTTTTCCTATGACATCGCTGTAGAAAAATTCATGCATGTTTTCATGTATAGTCTATAGGAGCTATACATTACTTTATGCATTGCTGTACATTACCTTTTCCCACTGGGGATCTTTGATTTGTAGTTCAAAAAAAATTGTTTTTCATACATGAAAAGATGTACGAATTTTGATGTTAGAAAAGATCATACCAAAAGCAAGGAAGGGAGTAATGTGTCGCTCAATTTTTGATTTGTAGTTTTATAAAAAATTGTTTTTCGTGCATGAAAAGATGTACGAATTTTGATGTTAGAAAAGATCATACCAAAAGCAAGGAAGGGAGTAATGTGTAGCTCTATTTTTATTTGTAGTTTGAAAGCTTAAAAAAAAAAAAAAAATACACAACTTTCAAACATAAAAAAAATACAATTTAAATTAATTTTGAAACTGCTGCTCGTTACTTACATCTTCATCGCTTTTCCTGCTGCTGTGAGGCTTTTCAGAAGTCGAGAGTCGACTGGACTGTGTGCTCCTGATGCCGGTGCCTTTGTGGTTTTGGTTTTTTTATTATATTTTTTTTTGGTGCACTCATCTTGGTCGTAGCCCATGACGAGCTCGTCATTCAAACATTTAAAATAGGACCTTAACTTTTCCCTCGCTGTAGAGCCTCACTGGGTCTTAATGTCCTTGTTACTCCACAAGGAAATTTATAAAATGTTATGCAAAATGAAATATGTCCCTTGTAAAGCATCTTTTCATTCAAGAAAAGCAATGCAAGATATAATGTATCCCTTGTAGTGCATATTTTCATTCCTGAAAGGCAATACATCTTTTCATTTATAAAAAGTAATGTAAACATGTCGCTTCAGTTTGTAGGCGAGCGACACATTACTTTTCCTATGACATCGCTGTAGAAAAGTTCATGCACGTTTTCATGTATATTCTATAGGAGCTATACATTACTTTATGCATTGCTGTACATTACCTTTTCCCACTGGGAATAGTGAACTTGACAGTTCTCTCTTTTCTGTAGGAGTTTTCCCGTCAAATGAAAAAAAATATTAACCCGTTCTGCTTAAGATTTTTTAATTTTTTCAATAGTGTGAAGAAATAGCAAATTGTTTCATATAAATACAATACCGCTTGCCTCAGTTCCTTGCACGTTTAAATAGAGTTTAGAGTTCAGACTAGCTAAGATGAATGGTCTAATCTTTTTTCAATTGGATCTTAGACCGAAAACGAAACTGTAAGCGATTAAAATCGAACATGCCCCTGCGGGTTAGGGATTTAGATAAGGTACCACGAAATAAATCCCAAATGAAAAAAGTCCAATGAAATAAGTCCCAATGAAATAAATCCCACCAAAAATGAAATAAGTCCCAACTTTAAGAAATGAAACAACTCCCAAAGAAGGAAATGAAATAAGTCCCAATATTTGGTAGTTATTTCATAATGAGGCCCCAGTTTCCAAAAAAATGAAATAACTCCCAAATGAAATAAGTCCCAAGAAAAATGAAATAACTCCCAATTCCTTGATAAGACGGTTTTGACTTCAGTATAAAAAAAACTCTAATGGAAACCAATCCACCAGTTTCTGCGACACTCTGGCGACAACTTTCTTGTGGTGCCATCGGCGGAATTCGACAAATATTCAATACTCACCATTTTTATAACGCAAAGATCCGAAAAGAGATAGATTCCAAAGTGGCCAAAGTTACTCCGTTACTGTTTGGGCTAGCATATTTCGCGGTATTGATAATTTTTTGGCTTGAGCAAATGCTATCTAATTTTTCAGAAAACAATTGTATGGGACACAAAACCTGTGCTTGGGTGGCAAAGGGTTAATACGCTTGTTTACATTTATTTGAAGTTAAAACTCCTACAAAAACAAAATTTTTCAGTTGTCAATTCTACCTTGTTTAATTTGCCTTGGTTAGAATCAAAAACAAAATCAATAATTTTCGTTTCTATTTGATATTTCGAAGTTTGAGTATTTTTTGAACATTTTTTGTATGGAAAAATATACTCTAACTCAAACAAACAAAATAAACAAAATTATTGAGATTTTGATTCTGATTTCAATGAAAGGCCAAGCTTTTCGTTGATCTAAAAATGTTTAAACTTTTGAATAACGAATTGAAAGCAAAATATTTTTATTTTTTTTGATAAAAATATAATAACGTTATTTCTGGTTCGAGAAAAGGTGGACTTATACCACTTGTGCTTTAAGGGGCTCATATATGACCAAACCAAAGTTGGTTTTATATTTAAGCTAGGCCACTTTTCAAGAAAATTGGAGATATGGAAAGGGCTTAAGGTTTAAACCAAAAATGTTCTTAACATTTTTTTAAAGATAAAATATTTATACACATCAATGTTGTGGGCAAAATGGCTTGAAAAAGCTTTCAAAAAGTTGTAACTTTAAACCGAAAAGTTTCCATTTTAAACCAAAAAGTTTTTATTTTAACCAAAACCTTTTAAAAATAGATAACTTATACCACCATGAAACCTGCTAACCTGTTATGACCAGTCCACGGTGCCACGCCCTCTTCTAAAGTTTAACAGAAAATCACAAAAGAATGACCAGGAGGATTTACCTACACGGGGGGAAATCTATGAATGGAACATCCATAATTATTGATTCCACATTAAAAAAAAATTGATAATCCTGTCACATCAATGAGAATGGATGTTCCATCAATACATTTTTGATAAATCACTATTGAAGTGGTATCCATATAAACTATTGATAAATTCTAAATACTTGGTTTAAAAAACAAAATTTCATACAACTTGACATCTGGTTTCAGTGGGACTCGAAAACTGCTCCTCTGTTACGTTAGCCCAGTGTTCTACCATTCGGCTACTGCATATTATAAAATTTTTAAAAAAATTTCCCATCATAAGAAATTAAAAAAATTTTGAATCCATAAAAACCTTACAACAAGTTGTAATATTGTTAGAAAATCCATAGTAAAAATTGTTGAACTATTATGATTATGCGTTCCAGAAAAATTTACATTTCGCCCATACATATATATTAATACGCTGTCTCCACCATTATTGCTATGCAGAAAATATAGATATGAATATAGCAACAATAGAAATTCATATTACGACAATGGATATTGACATGCCGTTCAAATATATTAGTATTCTATCCATAAATATAAAAAATAGTGCATAATATCGAAATGGTTGACATGTAATTTGACTTTTTATTGGAAGCAAATAATATTTGATAAATTGCTCATTCTGAATGAATGTTGAATCAAACTCGTCGCTATCAATAGTGATATTGTCACAACATTCAAGGCATTTCGCTCAGTGTACCAAATTATTTTATTTAAGCTATTTACCTTACCAAATTATGTCAATTTATGTGATTTGTGATTTTCGATTTTCGAAATTTTAGATTACGAAAAAGGCGGCAACTTACCTTGGCCAGAAAGTAACCTGTATACCAAATTTTATGCAAATATATATTTTTTTCCTCAAGTTATGTCAACCTTTGTGATTTTCGACATCAAAAAAGGGGGCGTGCTTATCATACGATTTCGCCTATTTTCAATAGCAGCATGGTAGGTAGGTTCAAGTGGCTGCCGCAGAGGCACACTTAGGCCAGTTTTGAAGGCCCGTTGTGATACCACCAACACAAGGAAAGTCAGCCCCGGGACCCAGCCATATGGAAAATCCCTGAGTTGTTGGGATTTTCCACATAGCAGAATCCCGGGACTGACACTCCTAAACCGACACCGTTACTCCTCCTCGAACCACTTAGATGACTTTATGAAGCCCATCAAGTCCTTTATGTCCAGTTCCGCGATCTGGCTTAGACTATCTAGGAACGGAACTCCCAAAAAGCGCGTTCTCACGCCGCTTAAAGCCGGACAGTTGCAGATGAGGTGCTCCACTGTTTCCTCCTCCTCATCATCTTTGCAACTCCTGCAGCATCGTCGGTAGGGCACACTTAGCCTTTCTGCATGCCTACCAATCAGGCAGTGACCGGTTAATACCCCTATCAATATGCAGATTTCCCTCCTAGTTAGGGCATAAATGCGTCTAGACCTTTTAAGATCCCATTTTGGCCAGGTTTGTTTCGATATCCGACACCCTGGGGATTGCAGCCATCTTTCGTTGGCTTGACGGAGTGTGTGCTCCTTCAGCATTAGTTTGCATGTGGCAAACGGCATACCTAAGCGCTCTTTATCCCGAAGAACCTGCTTGGTCGTGCCCTGCCTGGCAAGCTCGTCTGCCTTACAGTTTCCCTCAATGTCCCTATGTCCCGGGACCCATATGAGGTTTACGCGGTTCTGTTGGGCCATCTCCTGAAGAGATCGACGACAGCTGAGCGTCAGTTCAGAGTTGAACGTGTATGAGCCAAGGGATTTGATTGCCGCCTGGCTATCGCTGAAAATAGTGATATCTCCTCCGATAACACGTTTGCTTAACCAGGCCGCGGCGTCCCGGATTGCCGAGACTTCCGCCTGGAAGACGCTACAATGATCAGGTAGTCTGAAGGAGAGTTCAAGGTCCAAATCCCTTGAATAAACCCCTCCTCCAACTCTGCCGTCCAACTTCGAGCCGTCGGTGTATATGGAAGTGCCACCATTTGTTTCGGGACACCAATCCGTCCTCTCCCAGTCTTCTCTGCTGGGAATGTTTATTTTGAAGCAGCTATCCCCGACTGTAGTGGTCGCACAACGATCTGTGCTTAGAGGGAGAAAGCTGTAAGATTCCAGAATACTGGAGTGTCCAATAGTACCCGCACCCCAACTGGAGGTTTCTCTTAGGCGCAGAGCTGATGCCGCCGCTGACCGAAACCCTTCCAGATCAAGTGGCAAAATGCCCAGAATGGCCTGGAGGGCTTCGTTGGGCGTTGTCCTTAGCGCACCGCTTATACAGATCATATTGGATCTATGGACTTTCCGCAACAGATTCAGGTATGTTGTCTTGCTCAGTGCCGGCCACCATACGACGACTCCATACAGCATGATTGGGCGAATGATGGCCGTGTAGATCCAACTGCATACTCTAGGGCTGAGCCCCCATTTTTTGCCAATGGCTCTTTTGCATGTGTAAAGAGCGATGCAAGCTTTCTTCTGGCGCTGAAGAACATTCTCCTTCCAATTCAGTTTCCTGTCCAGAACTATGCCTAGAAACTTGGCCTTATCCGACAAGCCCAGGCGCGTGCCATCTAGTTCTGGTAGGCTTAGTGGCGGTATTTTGTACCGGTTGGTGAAGAGGACAAGTTCCACTTTCCCCGGGTTGATACTAAGTCCGCAGCGAGAGGACCACCTCGAAACCTCTCGCAGTGCTACTTGCATCAGGTCACACAGAGTTTGTGGGAACCTGCCTCTGAATGCAATAGCTAAATCGTCTGCGTATGCCACTATCTTCCCGCCCCCCCAGCTTGTGTCACGTAGCAACGAGTTGACTGTGAGGTTCCATAAAAGCGGGGAAAGAACACCACCCTGGGGCGTTCCCCTTGTGACATAGCGTGATAACTCGACCGTACCAAGTGAAGAAGCTATTTTCCTTCCTCTTAGAAGTTGGTCAATTAAACCAGTTAGAGGTCTATCTACGCCCAGATTAGTTAGAGCGGAGTTGATCGCCTCCGGGCTTATATTGTTGAAAGCCCCCTCAATATCTAAGAAGGCCACGAGACAGTAGTCCTTTTCACACAGCGATTTCTCAATAACAGATACTAGGCTGTGCAGAGCAGTTTCTGTTGATTTACTCTTGGTGTATGCATGCTGATAGCTAGAGATAAGGTTGCTATCAATAGTCGTTGAAAGGTAGTCGCTTAGTATCCTCTCAAAGGTTTTGAGTACAAAGGACGAGAGACTGATCGGTCTGTAATCTTTTGGCTCGTAGTGGGATGCCTTCCCAGCCTTAGGGATAAACACTACCGTGGCGCTTCTCCAGGAGCCCGGAATGTGGTTGAGAGCCAGGCAGGCTGTGAAGAGAAATACCAGCCATTTAGCTGATGTCTCCAACGTGTTTATAAGTTGCGCGGGGATAATCCCGTCCGGCCCGGCAGCCTTATACGGTTCAAAGCTCTTAACTGCCCACCTTACTCTTTCCTCAGTGATGGGTATATTTACTGCCAGGTTTGTTGCAGGTGCTAGTGGTGCATCATGCAGATTCCCCGGAAAATGTGTATTCAAGAGCAGCTCAAGGGTTTCCTCTTCCGTGCTGGTCCAGGATCCGTCAGGCTTTCGCAAATAGCTGATGGTTGTTTGACTTTTCGAGAGGACTCGTCTAAGTCTCGCTGTGTCGTCGACCTTTTCGACGCCAGTGCAGAAATTTCTCCACGAGGTTCTCTTCGCCTGTCTCAGAGCTTTTTTGTAGGCCCTTAGTTTAGCTTTATATTCATGCCAATGAGGCTCAGAGCCGAAGCTCTTGGCCTTGTTAAATTGTTTCCGGCATGATATTCGGAGCGAGTCCAAATCGTAGGACCACCAATGTGGCCTGTGTTTACCGCGTGGTTTTGGCACTGGACAAGCCTGTCCTAGAGCATTTGAGAGCGCCGATGTAAATGTAGTAACAAGATCCTCCAGCTCCTCTACTGATGAGGGGGCTTGTGAGGGCAGTACTGGTAGGTCTCTGTCTAATATTTCATTGTGTAACTGCCAATCAGTGTTACGTGGATTGCGCTTCATGATTGGTTGTTCTACAATAAAGTCTAAAACCATTTCTATGTAACGGTGGTCGGAGAAAGAATGTTCTTCCAGAACCCGCCATTTTCTGACCCACTCATAAGCGCCTTCACTACAGATAGTGAGGTCTATGACCTCCCTGCGGGTCTTAGTGATAAAAGTAGGCTCATTACCCACGTTGCAAATCACCAGGTTGGTTGTTAAGAGGTAATCAAACAGAGACTCGCCCCTGGCATTGATGTCGGAGCTCCCCCATTGGACATGGTGAGCATTAGCGTCCGCTCCAATAATAAGATTACCCGTGCAGAAATTTGACACCAGGTCTTTCACCTCCGTTTGTGGTGGGGGTTCTTCGGCGTCGTAGGGCATATAGACCGACGCCACCGTCAGGCGGGTGCTGTCGACCGTTAGACTGATAGCGGTAATATCACCATTGGTGTAGTTAGGTAGGAGAAAGGAGTTCAACTCAGACTTGACCAAAATACACGTTCTGACTTTGCTCTCCTCGCTGGCTCGAATGAGCTTGAAGCCCTTAGTCCCCAATCCGCAGATTCTCGAGCTATTGACCCAGGGTTCTTGGATGAGGACCACATCCACGTCGCCTTTAGAAAGACGACCAATAGCAGCATACTTTGGCCAGAAAGTAACCTGTACACCAAATGTCATGCAAATATCTCAGTTTTTATTCAAGTTATATCAATTTATGTGATTTTCGAAATTTTCGATATCGAAAGAGGGGACGTGATTATCATCCGATTTCGACCATTTTTAATAGCAACCTACCTTGGCCAGAAAGTAACTTTGTATGCAAATTTCAATATCTCAATTTCTACTCGAGTTATCGTGTACAGGCAGACGAACAGACGGATGACATGCCTTAATGAACTTTTTTTTCCAACCTAAGAACTTTCATATCTATAACGATTATTTTGTGCCGTTACGTAATACCGGTATGTGAACACAATTATAATACCCTTATACTAGTACTAGTACGCTGGGTATACAAATTGTGTCAGTTGGCAGAACTCGAGCCGAGGCGCTCCGAATTACAGCCGACTGCTCTGCCGCTGAGATATGCCGCAAACAAAAGTTTTGTGAGCAAAAATCAAAAAGTCAGTGACTTAAAAAAAACTTTCAGAAAAACCAAAAAACAAAATTTAGACCTTTAAGGGTTTATGAAAGGTTTCTTTTCTTATCAATTGCTAACTTTTGAGCGGGTTACGACACAAAGACAAACCACATTTTTTTATTTGAATCACCCTAATGTGCATACATATATTCATTTTACAAGTGTGTAGTTATTGATATTGGGCGATAACCTAAACAAGAAAAAAATCTCCGGGTCTGATGTCGTTCCAATCTGGCAAGCCTAGTCACATCCCACATACAAATCCAAAAATTCGTAAATTTCAATAACATTTGCTCGGCATTGGTTATTCGGCCTCTTCAGCCGAAGCCGTAGACGAATATAAAATACTAGCCGAATAGGCCGAATACCGATGATTGGCCGAACCTTCGGTCGGACACTAATCGCTACAACCATTTTGCTAAAATGCATTAATTGCCCTAATAGTTGTACATTTTGCAAAACTATTTACTATCAGTCATCTCGTGTTAGTTCAACTTTGTTGCTCACTCGTTCCCTTCACAGCACTCACATATCTTTATTTTCCCAGCCGTGGCGTACAAAAGGCTTTACTTTTCCTTAGAGAAGTAATTGCAAAGAAATGTTTGTCAACTTGCTGATTTTACGACATCTACAACATTGCAGTGGGGAAACTTTTGTTGTAAAACATTTAGTGCGACAAAGTTGCAATTACACGCGCATTTTCAATTAAACCGGAAAATGTCCAAAAATTGACAGGACGAAGACAAAAAGTAAACTTGAAAAGGATGCTCGCCTAAGTGAAGGAGACACGAACGGAAATAAACCAAATAAAAAATGCAACCAAAAGGACGTTTTACTAATTGCACTACGTTTAATATCAGCAAAATGCTCGTGCCTGATTGAGGGTTCTCCACACTAGTGGCTACACCGCCCACACTTTGTACAACCCGTATATTTCCTTGCCATTACAAAGGTCTCACAATTTGTTAGTTTTTTAAGTTTTCTCTTTTTTGTTAGTCTTTTGTGTGCTTTGTCAACTTTTTCCTATGCAGGGTATAATTAAAAATTTCCTGTCTGTTTTGCCTTTACCATAAACTATTTGTTCATAGTAAATAGTGCATCTTTTCAAATATTCGCCCGTATTCGTGCAAATTTCTTAGTGTGGCCCATACAAGTACAACGAACATGATAAATTTTCATTTCCTCTCTTATTCTACTTTTAATTACCATCTTCGTCGATTTTCTGTGCTTCCTGCCCCTTTGCATGTTTGCCTAAAAAGAGAGAGAGAAAAAACGGAATAAATAAAATTATTCTTACAAGTTTTTGTTTTTCAACAAAGTTACAGACATAATACCATAGAACGTTACATTTTGTTAGAAAAGTAATAAAAACAATACAAAATGCAGCTAATTTCAAGAATCGTAAAAATGCTGCAAACCAAATAGCAAATATTTGTTTACAGATTGAAAGGACACGAAACGTTTCTTACAAAAAATGTTCCCTGAATTTCAAATTGAAAAGATCACATTGCAATATAAATAGAAATTACAGCCAGGAATAACATCCCAATGTAATTAGTTCACATATTTTTATTGAGTATCCCCTAAAATTTTTCGTGCACTTTTTTTCGATTCTAAAAAAAAAAAATTTGTGTTCTAGAAATTTTAAAGATATTTAAACTCATCATTCAATTATGTCAGATTTTTCGAGTCACCCTAGAATTTCTCTCCAGAGATCGGTAGTAATAAACATTTTTTTTAACATTTTTTAAATTTTTCCTTAATAACTTGCTATACCCAATTGTTTTGCACTATGGAATATCTATATGCTGCCAAATATAAAAGGAAATTTAAAGTATGGTTCTTGACACCAGAAAAATCGTTAAATTATTAAAAAAAAATATTTTTACAACTATCGATCTCTTTACAAACCACCCTCTGTAAAGAAAACCTAGGGTGGCCCAAAAATCTGACTTCAGATTCAGATTCAGCACACACAAATGCGTCAGAAGCCGTTGAGAAATGTTTTTTATCAGAAAACCGGTGGTATTTTCAAAAACTTAAAATTTGTTATAACATGTTATAACTATTGGATTGAAGGATTACAAAGAGAAACAACGCTTGAGGTTTGAGAAGCCCTTTAATTCTCAATTCCAGATATAACGTAACTCAAGCCTAAATGTTTGTTGGGTTGGACCGATAAGTCCAAATACAGGAAAAATACAGGTGCTCGAAATACAGGACTGTCCCGTAGGGTCACCGTGTTAGTGTTGTTACTCCAAAAACAATAGGTCAATAGGTGAATTATTAAAATTGTGCCAATTTATATTTCCTCCAATCAAACCATTAATAAAATTATGGAATTCATCCACGAAAGTACACTGCATTGTTAAATTATATAAGGTTAAGCAGATTTTGACATTTACCAAGTCAAAGCTTCCTTGTTAGAGTTGCATTTACGAAGGATGCAAAAAAGGGTAAAAAAATCCCCTTTAGGAAAATTGTAGTAGAAAAGGAAGGAAGGCCGTTCGCAAAATTTCAGGATTTTTTTTCCGGAAATCTGTCTTTTCAAGATTTATTTTTTAAAATTATTAGGAAAATTAAATTAATTTTCAATTTAACTGTAAAAAGCATGCCCTTTTTGTGGGTAGCAGTAACATGTACGAAATAAGCTTATAAAACGGCAATGTTTATAATTGGATCCTTTTTTAATAACTTTCATCAATCGCCGGTATGAAAACCAATCTCTTAACGTCTGTGGCAGCGGTCTCACGAACTGGTCTCAGAGATCCAAGATGAAAAAAGCAAAGGGAGCGACCGCGATGGCAACTACGGGTCCGGACTCCCAGGAGACATCTCCCCTCTGCTCTGCGTACTTGGAAAAATGATTGGCCGCAAGGACCCTGAAGAAATATGAGGGATTCTCGCAGGAAACGCTGTCGCCGAGTTCCTGGAAGTCGGTGGAATTGGTGCAATCTCTGATACCGGATTTCCAAACCACTTATGTGCCAAAGAGGGTAAACGGAGACCCTTTCAAACGCAAGAGATCGGACGTGGAGTTAAAACCTCACCCCGGAGTGAGAATACCACGCTTTGCCGAAGTAATTAAGGACAGGATCCTTATTGGCATTCCTGACCGAGGCAATGACCGTTTGTCCATCCCCAAAAACCAGTGGCGACACGTCCGGAACGAACTCGCTAACGCTCTTATTGAAGTTTATTTGAAGACTCCGGGTGGTACAGCGGCGGTCACGGATGCGGGTTGGCACCAGGGATTAAAATTGTCGCGTGTGACGACGTATGAACTGTGGCACTGTACAAAGCAGCAGCTGCAAGACTGTGTGAAGTCTACAAAGGTGCAAAAATCGGGGACGTCGACTGGAATGACATTCCGGCTTGGCCAAAGGCAAGGATATGGAATACTGCCATCCCTGCAGAGCCTGAGAGTATTCTCACGATGCTGCGGATAATGAATCCGTCCCTCCTGACGCAAGACTGAAGTGTCACTCTGGTCGGGGATGCTGTAGGGCCTGATAGACAAGTGGTCTTCACCATGAATAAGGAGGCACTCGAGCCCCTTAAAAGTTACAATGGACTAGTCCATTAGAGTGTATGTCAGAGCGTTATCCACGTGGCGAAGCACGCTGCCATCTCCGCTGCAACGGGGGACTCGGATATCGAAGAACTGCAAGAGGAAACGGAGGAGTCCGACGCGAAAAGCATGTTATCTGCCACAGCACTTTCGCAAAGTAACGTGAACAGCTCAGAGATGGAAGACAGCTTGCTGGACGGGGAGCAACCAATCCTGATGCCTCAGTCAGCAGGGCTCCCGTTACGCCAACTCGTCGTTGAGAGACAACCTCAGGGATGGGCAGACCTCGGATGATATGGGTACGTCAGGAAAGTCTGAACGCTCTTATGTTGGTGGTGCTTCAGATAAATCTGCACACATCTAAAGTATTCTCAGCTTTCTAAATGCGACATGGATGTGGTCCTCATCCAAGAACCCTGGGTCAACAGCTTGAGGATCTGCGGATTGGGGACCATTGGCTTCAAGCTCATTCGAGCTAGCTAGGAGGGCAAGGTCAGAATCTGCATTTTGGTGAAATGTGAGCTTCTTGTAAGAATGCACACAAGCTTTTTACTTGATTTGAATTTACCTTCAAACAATAAGGTAACATATTTGTATGCTGTAAAGGCTGCAGAACAGGAAAAATTGCTATTATTTAGTTAAAATAATAAATTTTCATAAAAATCTTACCAGACAATTAATTTTTCAAAATAAAAATAAAACAAACTTCCAAAGCTTTCAGTGTTGCTGTAATTTTGTTCGTATCAAGAATATTGGTTTTAACTACCATTTTCATACGATTTTGAAAAGAAGTAGCACTGTCAATCAGAGAAGGAAGCATAAAGCCGAGAGGTGTCAAAAACGTCTCGGACTGCTTAACCTTATATTATTAAATAATGGTACACTGCACAATGGTCCCAATTCAGTTTTTTATCAATAGTATCAATCAGTGGCGGATCCACGGGGTGGGTTTTGAGGTTCAAACAAGGGGGCGGGCCCCTTCGGGATCATCCACAGGGAAGGTTTTCCAGTTTCAAATCCCCCTTCGGGATCCAAAAAGTCATATTTTTCACAGTAAACTTTTCATACCCATTTATCTTTGGAACCTGGCAAGTACAACTCGGTACAAGAATTAAAAAAAAAAATGTTTGATTGGAATGAAAATTATATCGGTTATTTTATTTAATGCTTGCAAAATGTATGTGTGAATTTGAAACAATTTTAATTGTGTTACAAACAGGGACGAGTCCACTGGGGTGGTTTTCAATTTCAAATCCCTAGTAGAAATTAAACAAAAAATACAGTAAAAAATACGTGAAAAATGCAGTAGAAATATAGTAAATATTACTCAAAAAATATACTAAGCCACGCGAAAAAAATAATAGTAAACAAAAATATAGTAAAAATTACGCAAAAAATTAAATAAAATTTACATTGAAAATATAGCAAAAATTACACAAAAATTTTGGTAAAAAACATTTAAAAAATATAGTAAATAAAAAATTACACAAAAAATGGAAATGGAATTATGGAAAAAATGCGCAAAAAATATAGTAAAAAATTACTCAAGAAATGTAGTAAAAACTTACACAAAAAATACTGTAAAAATTACACAAAAAATACAGTAAAAATTACAAAAAAAAAAATATAGTAAAAGTTACGCAAAAAATGAAGTAAAAATTACACAGAAAATATGGTAAAAATTACACAAAGAAGGCTATAAATTACGCGAAAAATATAATAAAAACTACACAAAAAATATAGTAAAAAATAGAGTAAAAATTACATAAAAATATACTAAAACCTACACAAAAAATATAGTAAAAGTTACAAAAAAAAATATTAAAATTTACGCAAAAAATATGGTAAAAGCTGGGCAAAAAATACAGGAACAATTACACAAAGAAATAAAAAAATGCCAGCAAACTGCCAACTTATATTTTTGTGTTTACGTAATATACGTTCGGCAAAATTTTAAACGATTTACATAAGTTATACCTTGAATCTGATATTGCCCATACTAACAAATGTATATATATATTTTTTTGAAAAACAAGGATAAAAGGCCAGCTTTAAAGAAACTGTGAATGAAAAATGTCCCTGAAATTAATAGGAAATATTTTAACCCCACCCCCCTTCCCAAAATCCTGGATCCGCCACTGGTATCAATATTATAATCTATACCAAAAGTGTATCAGCTTCTATACTACGAATAATTGTAGTATACAGTGAAAATTTGTATACTACAGTATCAAAACTATAGTACATGTCTATCCGTGGTATAATGCAGCTATGAAGTTGAATGTTGACAAAACCAACAGTACTAAATATCTGATCAATCAAACACCACCCATCTTGACTGCCCGTAATAAGCAATATTTGGAAAAACACTTAAAAGCCACCACAACTCAGCTACAAACATGGAAAAACTAGTCAATAATATATTCTACTTACTTTATCCTACGTTAAACACAATAAGGTATGTACTTTTGTTCAAAATTAAACTTTAGAATTGTCCCTAATAAACGATCATACCGCAAAAAAAATACGCAAAACCTTAGTATTTTGGTTAGGAAACAGCCGACTGGGATGGCTTGTCAGAAAGCACTTGTTGCCAAATGCATTCAATAATAATGGTGCCACTTTTAAATAGCTGAGTACCAGTTTAATGTTCGATTCCAACCGGACTTTTACTTCCTTACTTGTTGGAATTAAAATTGGCTAATAACAATTGTATTATTTTAAAATCATAATACATTACGGAAGAAAGTTTCAAATGTTGTTTCTTTTTCTTCAAATCCGCCTCTCCTTGAAAACTATCTTCCCTGAAAACAGCCCAATATTACTTGAATTGAATTACTCAAGTATGGTCGTTGGATTTTATGTAAACTTTCTTTAGTAACTAAATACTTTTCACCAAACTTTTTTTGAATGCGTCCATTAAAAACGTTAAAATGATGCAGCCAAAATTTCCAAGCAAATATAGAAGCTGATGAATGCCATAAGCTTTTTTTCACTTGATAGGCATACGTAGTTTGGCGAAGCATTTTCATATATGTATGTATGTATGCAGCCTCTTCCTGCTATGCCAATGAAGTCGTAGCTTAGTCAGCAGGTAACAAAGGAAAGTGGAATGCCACTAGCGACACGTGGCGTCAATGTGGCAATTACGCGCTTGAAAGCTGTTGATATGAAATATGACCGCCCGAAAAATTTAGAAATGGCCAGAGTAACTTTAGCAGAACTACCTTGTAGAGAAAACCATTCCATTACATAGAAAATCCCGTTCAGTGCCACTCAACCAACCCTATATCAACCTTACCCACCGATTGCAGTTAGGTATAAGATGGTGTAAGAGAAATACCTTCATAAATTTCGCAAAAAGAAAAAAACAAAAACAATGTGACACTTTTCACCACTAGTAATGTTTTTTTGCTGCTATTAGTTCTCCTGCTCCTCCTGCTGTTGCTGACAAGAAATCAGTTTTGACAGCAGCGACACAACTATGTCCTCACATATTGCAAAGAATGTACTCTACAAATTCCAGCAAAGGTTGTAGCTAGCGTTTGCTTCTTTGAACATGACAAAATCTCACGGGTGCTTTAGAACTGCAACATATGTTGCTAGGAAGTTATTATGTGCTAGTGTGTGTGTGTACGTGTATGTGCGTTAGAATGCTTCACGCAAACGATTTTCCTCCATTCCTGAGGTTTCTCCACTTGAATGTGACCGTCATTTTGGGAAGTTGAGTTATTTGAAATTTATCTTGCTCCTTTAGTAAAAAGTGACAAGCATCTTATCCGCCTGTTTTAGGAATTGCTGGTTAATTTTTCGTAGCTCTACAAAAATACCTACCAAAGTCCAAATTACCCAAAAACCCTACACCCCTGGAAGGGGTGAGACTGAAAAACATGTCATCAGACTCACCTTGATATCTCTACATATAATCAAATTTTTAATTTCTGTCTATCTGTATATATGTGGCGGTATCACTCAAAAACTGCTGAGTGAAATTGAATGAAACTGTATCCTTTATAAGATGTCTAACTTAAAATTTAAGATACTTTATTCCTATAACTCAAACGATTCTGGAGTTATCGGCCGATGTCGGAGTCATCGACCAATATTTGGCCAGTCCTCTAACTTTGGTCGGGGTAACATCTGCCGGGTTTATACATAAAAAATGCATAAAACGAACAAATTTTATAATTTAAATGGAATAGGCTTTCGATTTGCAATTTTTATACATCATTTAATGCATTAAAGCATTCATAACCCCACATTCCAGCTAGATGCACCAACACATTTTAAATTTAAACAAACACACAATACAATTTTTTTACAAACTTATTCACATCTTCCATCAACATGCACTTTTTTGTCCTTTTGCCATGCAACCAAGCAGAACACACATGCAAGAATCAAGCCAGCGGCATTGCGGGAGCCAGCAAAAAAATATGTTCCAGACAGTTATAGAGCAGCAATTCCCGCTGTTACCGGTTTTTGCAGCAAAAAAGTGCCACATGCAACAATGTTAAAATAATCCCATACAAATGCAACAAATGTTTGTCGCTATTGTTCCGGGAGATTCTGCTTTTGATATTTAATATTGTTCTGGTATTTGTAGTAGTTATTATTATTATTGGTGTTTAGTTTTATTTCATTTTAGCAGACAATTGTATTACTGAAGGTATTTTGCGACTATTTATATTTACATATATCCAACAGGAAAGTTTATCTGATTTTACGTTCGCAGAGAAAAATTATCTGGGAACGGATAAGAATTGACCGTGATTTTGGTTGAATCAACCCATATTTTGGTTGAATCAACAGATGTTTTGGTTGATATAACAATATTTTGGTTGATATAATCAAATCACTGTCAATTCTTATCCATCGCCAGTTTCTCTGTGTGTTGTTTAAAAAAAGTAGGAAAGGGCGACCAGGTCATCCGCCACTTGTTTTTTTCCGAACTCATTTTTTCTCACCTAAACCTGATGGAAATGTGCAAATTCGCAGTAAGCTCTTATTATAAAAACCTAATCAGTTTAGAATATACATATATATTTTTTATGAAAACTATCCAAAGTGAAGTCGTTTCTCTATGTCCCTCTAAATACCTACATGACTGAACTACTTATGAATATTTGAAAAAGGTTAAGCTAGAATAAATTATTTAGTACACAAACGCGCTATATATATGTATATACGCTATTCTATGAAAATGCATAACGAAGCAGCATCACAAACTTTCATTCACTCATTTGACCCCTTAAGGTTTAAACTCTTTATAGTTTCCTTTTGTTAGAAATTTTGCGCCTGTGGGATTAAAACTGAAAGTTGTGTTGTTTGCTTAGCGAAACTTTAATACTTTTTTATAGACAGTGTGTTGAAATGGAAAACCTTGTGGAAACTACAGTAGCGTTCATACATATTAACCTAAATTTAAACATTTTGTATTATTAAAGGAAGCATTAAGAGGATATAAACTTAAAGCAAAAACTCATTGGCTACAAAATCTTCTGATGAAATTTATGACAGGCGATATGCATTGTAAACGGACTATCTACCTTAAAATGCTAAATTAAGTGCAGGAATTAAAAAGTTTGCTTCAATCCATTATAACGTTTTATTTTCATTCTTTATTAAATGATGCAAGGCTCTTTAAGTTTGATCCAGTTTGATTTAAAGCCTACATTTTTAAATTCAACTAGGCCACTGCCACTTCTATAAACAGTACTGTACATACACGTGTATTGGAGCCAAAAGTAGTAACAATAAAAAATGCAAACATTTTCCATGATGTAAGATAATAATGAAGAGCTCCGACGTAGCTAGAAACAATACTAAAAAATTAATAGAAAATATAACGAAATAGACTTTTATTTATTTATTTTCATGCTCAAGGCAAAGCAAAAAAGTAGGTAAAACATTAGCACAAAAACGCAATTTTTGCAACTGTACAAATAAGCTATTATATATTATTCTAACTTAGTTAATATTAAATTGAATTAAAGTATACTGAAAGTATTTTGTAACATATCGTCGATGTGGCAAATTGAAGGAGGCAGACCTGAGCTCCTGTCAAGTCAAAGTACTCATAACTCTACATAAGTAAACTTAGTACCTAATTGTTGAATGAAATATATTTTTATATGCAAAGACTAGGTGGACCTCTTCGAACCATGCGAAAAAAAGAAGCTCCAAACTAATATAAAGGTGATTACACTTAAGCTGCCAAGCGATCCATCCCCGCTAAAAACGAGACTACTCTATTTTCTATCCAAAGAGCACTCCAATTTGAGCATCAGAGTACGACAAATGTAATCCTTTTTCATATAAAAATTGTGCTCCAATTAACATTGCTATGTTCTAGGACTGGACCACCTACTCCAACCTTCGCTTTGTTTCTGCTACTCCATGGAGCACCTATATTTAGAGTACTTTACAACGTACTCCAATGTTGTTACTCCTTGGAGTATATACTGCCAGAGAGATAGTGTCGTGATTTTCGTCGATAAGGCACGAGCAATGATCGACTCTCAAGAAGCTGAAGGTGCTCCGATGAGGTATACAAAGGATTATTATTATTATTATTCTTATTATTATTATTACTATTATTATTATTATTATTATTATTATTATTATTATTATTATTATTATTATTATTATTATTATTATTATTATTATTATTAATATTATTATTATTATTATTATTATTATTATTATTATTATTATTATTAATATTATTATTATTATTATTATTATTATTATTATTATTATTATTATTATTATAAGGCCTTATTACACCGATCTATTGTGTGACCTATCATCTTATTGGTGTATGCGGAGGCTCTTTATAAATTTGAGCACCTCCTCAGGTTTTTTATTCCATATTACGAAAGGATTGAGAGTGACCCCACCTAGGTAGCAGACTCTCTTTCTTGCTAACGCAATGCATTCGCAGAGTATGTGAAGCGGCGTTTCATCGTCCAGTTCGCAGAACCGACAAATTGTTGTATCTAACAGATTCAGCTTACTCAGGTGATAACGCACTGTACCGTAAAATTCCCAGTGAGGGTTCTTAGATCCACCCTCCTTAGATTAATGAGCCTGGCTGGCGCTCTTTGTGAGGGTTCTATAAAGAGTTTGGCCTGCCTCTGCCCTAGGCTGCAAAGCCAATGCTGCCTAATCTATTTGTTTTCCCAGTTGCTTATGGTCTCCTTTACGTGGGCCTTCGTGAGTCCACAAAAGGGTTCCGGACCATAAAATGCTGTTAGAGCCAGGGACCCCCCGTAACGATTATTTTTGTATTTTTAGCATCAAAAATGGAAGACTTCCCAATATCGCAGATACGTTTCAAGTATATGAATATGCACGTCTCTTCATGCTCAACAAAAAGCTTCTATAAACTAAAAAAATTTGAGGGAAATCCATATAAATTACAAATAATCATTATTTTTGATTTTTATTTTTTTGGTCAAACATAAAAGTTATTTTTTGATTTTTATTTTTTCGATCAAACATTAAAGTTATTTTTTTATTTTTATTTTTTTGATCAAACATAATAGTTATTTTTGATTTTTATTTTTTTGATCAAAAATAAAAGTTATTTCTTGAGCGATATTTTATCCCTCAAGAATAAAAATTAAGTTTTGAGTTTTAACTTTTTTCGCGGATTCAAAAACTCGTCGCTGCCAACGAAGACATGTTTCGTTGTTCGCGTGGAAGACTAACATATTTCAGCCAAATTCATTGAATTCTAGAAGGAAGTCCGTATACATTCATAATATTAACTTTTTATATGAAAGAAAACAATTAAAGTCGTGGAAAAAAAAATCGCCAAAAATCAGCGCAATTTTTTACAAGCTTGAGATTACCATCTTCTTAGACTAGAATTCGATGAGCTACAAAACTGCATTCTCCAAAAAAATCTAGAATATCTAATAAAAAAAATTTGGCTGAAATATGTTAGTCTTCTACGCGAATAACGAAACATGTTAGTCTTCGTTGGGAGCGACGATATGTGCTCAATAATTTAAAACATATTTATTTGTATACACATTCATATTGTACAAAAATATGAATATATGTACATTAGGGTGCCTCACCAAAAAAGCTTAACTTTTGACATCGGAATTGCATTTATTTGGTATATCCTTGTCAATATACATACATATGTATGTACTCAATAACTAGAAACATATTTACATATGTGTGTCCACATTCAGGCATTAGATTGTACTTACCAACATGGGTGTTTTTCCAGGAAACTTGTAGTAACATAAAATATACCAACTAGAGTGGTGTTCGTTAACTTTTAGTTATTTATTTTTAAAAAGAGAATCTTTTCTAAATTATCGGGAGACAAATTGCACCGCAAGTCACTGAGAATTAGTCTTAATCCTGAAAAAGAGCGCTCTACACTAACTTGCGTAGCTGGGGTGCTATGCACTATTTGTGCTAGTGACCACAAATATGGATGCGTATATTGCTTTGTTTTCCAATACTTCATTATATTAGCATCCAAGTCTAACTGTTTTGGGGCATAGCTTTCAATTTCCGAAATTGCTGCTAATAGCTCAGTATCCTGGGGTTCATCTTCCGACCTTTCATCGGAGGGAGATACTTCTATTGAGCTGAGCAGATTACGGAGCAAAGACGTTGAACTTTGTGACTGACTTTCCGAAAAATACATTTCAGCCAATTCGTTATTTGTCGACGGTAAAAAATTCTCTTCGGTTTAGGGGTTTATAATATATCCGTGAGAGGCATGCCTGTTGTAGGAGTAGACTAAGATCCACATCAACCCGAGGGTTGGTGGAGTGAAGAAAATCGTTTCCGCTGTTTTAATAATCATGTGATAAAATTTCGCTAATCCCGTTTTATTTTATTTCAAAAGAACCGAAATCAACAGATCCTCCGATTTCGGGATTGACATCCCTTATATATACACTTCAGCATGTGGTAGATGGGTGTGCATTTAAGTCATAGGTGGTCAGCCTGCACTAACAAACAAATAAAAATTTTGTCAACTACAATTTCAAACTTATTCTGAGTAATAGAGTGTTAAGAGTTTCATATAATCAAATAAAAAATTTTATTTTAATTCACGTGCTCCCGTCATAAGAGCTCAACTCATGACTGCTCCCCATGGCCCCCCTTACCTGTCCAATATGCTTTTCGGAATTTAAATCATATTCTTCAAACATATAAGTGCAGAAAAACTCTAATATTACTCATATTGGAAAATCTAATTCTAAAATACATTAAAATTTATTTCTAAAATTGTATACTTAATAAATTTTTAATGGCAATACAAACTGCCCATCTATGATGTTTATGCATAGGCATGAAATGTTAACCAGCTGAACTCTTTGTATTAGTTATTTTGTTTTTCTTTTAAGTCAACGAAGCAAAGTTTTTTGATGTGAGAGGCTGAATCCCATACCGCTGACCTATCTCAACAATGCACTGTGGGCGTCTGATCACCATAATGGGGAAATAAGATAGTTTATATTTATGTACATACATTTTTTCACCTGGTACACTTGGCGAATTTTGCCCCATACATACAATATCAATGTGTATACATATAAATATGTTTCAAATTATTGAGCACTTATGCTGACAAGGATATATCATCTAATAATTATGATCAAAAACCTGCCAGAAAGGCGCTGCGGTTATTTGAGTTTTTCAATCCGCGAAAAAAGTTAAAACTCAAAACTTAATTTTTATTCTTGAGGGATAAAATATCGCTCAAGAAATAACTTTTATTTTTGATCAAAAAAATTAAAATCAAAAATAACTTTTATTTTTGATCAAAAAAATAAAAATCAAAAAATAACTTTTATGTTTGATCAAAAAAATAAAAATCAAAAAATAACTTTTATTTTTGATCAAAAAAATAAAAATTTAAAATAACTGCTATTGTTGATTTTTATGAAAAAAATCTTAAAATAATGATTAAATGTGGATTTTTATATTAAAACTCATAACAGTTACGGTCCCTGGTTAGAGCACCATGTTTTGCCAGGTGATCTGCTTTTTCGTTCCAACCTAACAAAACTTTGTTTTTGGCTCCCAGATCATTAAGGACTGCAACGCACTCATCGACAAGCTTCGAGGTTATAGTGTAAGACTGCAAGGAACGTAGGGCGGCCTGACTGTCCGACATAATGTAGATTCGCCTAGAGGATAGTCTTCTTCGGAGGCATTCTCTGCCACATAATTCTATTGCGTGGATTTCCTCTTGAAAGATAGTGGGGTAGTTACCCATCGGTACCGATTTTTTGTAATTTGGTCCATAGATACCAGCTCCCGTTTTACCATCTTCCAGCTTCGATCCATCCGTATACCAAATCTCTGAATCGGATTTAGCATAAGGATTCCCTGTATCGCAGAGCACTCGATCTACGATCGAAACTTCAAAGTTTCGCATGAACCTCAGCATAGGAGTTATTGCATCACTTACTTGCAATATAGGACAATTTATCAAGGTCTGAAACCGATTAAAATAACGTTCCGGTTTCGGTTTCGGTTTTGCAACGTGTTTCGGTTTCGGTTCCGGTTTCATTCTTCAACATTCATTCCGGTTTCGGTTACGGTTTGGTTCCGGTTTCGGGTTCCAAATAAAAACACGAAGAAAATAAATTATACTACTAAAATTCTCAAGGACCTATGTAGCTTCGAAATAGGTCTGAATTTTCATAACTTTGCATGGATGAAATTTCAGCAAAACAAATTCCTACATTTAGCTACTTTTTTATTTGAAAACTATTAGGAATGGAAGCTAAATGAAATTTATAAATCGTGAAAAACATTAATATGAGTGGTGCTTTCTGAGACAAGCCTGAACATTTCTTTTTCGGAGCTCGTAAATTTTTTTCGATCGCTTCATTCAACTATAGTCAAACTTTCAGAATTTTGATATTGATGTCAAAACGTGTCTTTTTTAACCTTGCTCGACAATCTTCTATGAAAATTTTTCAGGGTACCTTTTTATAAAAGAAAATACCTATGCGCCCACTAAAAGAAGTAAGATACCAAAAAATATCAAAACCATTTGGAACCGGTTCTGGCTTTTGAAACGGTATAGGTTTCGTTCTTTTTCAAATCAAAATAACGGTTACAGTTCCGGTTTCGGTTTCGGTTTTGAAAAATTAATCGGTTTTAATCGGTTACGGTTACGGTTTCGGTTCCGGTTCCAGTCCTTGCTATTTATGAAATTCTTGACTATCTTCATATGTCATATTTTCGATTTTTAGATCGGAAATGTTTTGTAGTCTTAATGCAGCAAGTGTGGCCTCCTTCTCTATCAGAATAGGGAAAGGAGGTATTCCCACAAGGACACTTAAAGCATCAGCAGGGCACGTTCTCATTGCATCTGTTATACCGACACAGACTAGCCGATGCAGCTTACTTAACTTAGATGCCGCTGTTCTTTGAGCAGTTAGGCCACCAGACTAGAGAAGCGTATGTGACTATTGGCTTCGCAACTGTATTAAATGACCAGTACGTCATTTTGGGAGACAGCCCCCCCATGTTTTGCCATTAAGTCTAGTACAGGCGAAAAAGGCCCTATGCGGCTGCCTCCTAGGGACGGCTCTAACATAGAAAGCTTTCTTCGCCTCATGAAAGGCACCGAGACTGTTTTATTTGGGTTGATAGATAACCCTTTGTTAGTGCACCATCTTGCAATGATGCGCAGGGCTTGTTGCATGCGATCGGATATTGTTTCTTCATGCATTCCTGTTACGCAGACTACTAAGTCATCCGCATATCCCTATACGTCAAAGCCATTGCACTTCAAAAGATGAAGAAGTTCGTCTATGACTAGGGTCCACAGTACAGGAGAAAGTACACCTCCCTGAGGGCATCCTCTTGTAGCCACGATTGAGCCAGCACTCCCTTCTAGCTCAAAGCTGATTTTTCTATGCTTTAGCATGGCCAGGACACAGCGAGTGATCATTGGGTCCTTGCTAATCATGACTTCCTCAATAGCCTGGTACGTCGTATTATCGAAAGCGCCTGATACATCGATGAATACACACAGGGCTATGTTTTTAGACTCTATGGCCTTTTCAATTTTTTCCAGTAAGGCAATGGATAGCAGTCTCCGTGGATTTTCCGGGTTGGTAGGCAAATTGTTGTTTACATAGAGGGTGTTTCTTTAAGTTTACTTCCCTAATGTGCTGATCTAAAATTTTCTTCATTCCCTTTACGAGAAAGGAACTGAGACTTATTGGTCGATATGACGATGGCAGATTTTCCGGTTTCCCTGGTTTCGGTATAAATACAACCTTAACCTCCGTCCACCTGTTGGGAATATATCCGATGCTCTATATAAATTTGATAGGACTGGAGCTGTATAGTTGCAAGGATGCTGCAACAGACAAGGATAGACACAATCCGGTCCTGGAGATTTGAAAGGACTGAAAGTCGATAAAGCCCATTGGACCTTGTTAACATAGGTTAGCTTTGTCGCCAGGCTCTTTTCTCTACCACTAATTGTCGAAGAATTATCTACTATGGGTTGCGAGTGTGGATAGCCTGGTATACAGTCCGGAAAATGAGTAGCAAGCAAAAGTTTGCATGTGTCTTCCGGCTGCTTCGTGTAGCTCCCATCTGAGTTCTTCAGAGTACCAATGACGTTGCTATGGCCTCTCCCAAGGGCTTTTTGGAGCCGCACTGCCGTAGGGACATCTTTAATATTTTCGCAGTGTTCTCTCCACGTTGCCCTCTTAGATTTTCAAAGTTCTCTATTATAAGAAGTTAGAGCTTTTCTATAGGAGACCCAGTCTCCAGCGTCTTTAGCTGCATTAAACAGCCTTCTAGCTTGATATCTTAATTGTGCAAGCTTTTTGTTCCGTAAAGCAACATCAGGTTGTATACGTTGTTTGGCTTGGGGACAACTCTCGCAGAAAGCTGTTGTGATATCTGAGTGAAGCTGTTCTGCCTCTCTCTCGAGCTCCCGCCCCGTAGTTATTGGTTGGTTCAAACAATTGCCGCGTTATTCCATGGTAAAGCGAAATAGTTTCCACTTCATTTTTCTCGGATTTCTGATAACGTACTCATGGTCAGGGAAGTGACTCATGTCGAATACAATATGTTTGTGGTCCGACATTGATTCCTCCCCTGAGACGTGCCAATATGTGATAGCGAAGGCCATATTTTGGCTGAATAGAGTAAGGTCAAGAACCTTTAGAGGTGAGGTAGCGTTAACAAAAGTGGGTTCATTACCACGGTTCATTACACTGATATTGTGACTACTAATAAACTCCAAGAGATTCTCCCCCCTGTTATTTATGTTCGTACTACCCCAAGCTGTATGGTGGGTGTGTGTTTGCGTCGCAGCACAGGACCCTTCTGTTGGCAATACTCAATGGGATACCCTTCTGTTGGCAATACTCAATGAGAGATTTGGATTCAGCAGTTGGGGCTGTTTCCTCCTCACCCGGAAAGTAAGCTGATGCCAAAATGGCCTCTTTTTCACCTCTTGGGGTTGGAATTTTTGCCCAAACTGCAACCAAATCATCCGTCATGTACTGTAGGAGCGAAATCCAGTTTCTTGTTTAGAAGCATCGCCGTCCTGGGAAGGTAACCGGTGGCATATATTAATTTACCGTCAGTACTGCTTAAACCTTTAACAGAACCATGTAAAATCCATGGTTCTTGAATAAAGGCCCCACCCAGACCTTCTCTGCTGAATCTTTTGCTAAGAACATCCGAAGCTGCCTTGGCATGGTGAAGATTCACCTGGAGGCAATTTAGACGCCACGAACTGCGAGAGTTTGCTGGGATACCATACCATTACCATACCATTACCATACCATTACCATACCATTACCATACCATTACCATACCATTACCATACCATTACCATACCATTACCATACCATTACCATACCATTACCATACCATTACCATACCATTACCATACCATTACCATACCATTACCATACCATTACCATACCATTACCATACCATTACCATACCATTACCATACCATTACCATACCATTACCATACCATTACCATACCATTACCATACCATTACCATACCATTACCATACCATTACCATACCATTACCATACCATTACCATACCATTACCATACCATTACCATACCATTACCATACCATTACCATACCATTACCATACCATTACCATACCATTACCATACCATTACCATACCATTACCATACCATTACCATACCATTACCATACCATTACCATACCATTACCATACCATTACCATACCATTACCATACCATTACCATACCATTACCATACCATTACCATACCATTACCATACCATTACCATACCATTACCATACCATTACCATACCATTACCATACCATTACCATACCATTACCATACCATTACCATACCATTACCATACCATTACCATACCATTACCATACCATTACCATACCATTACCATACCATTACCATACCATTACCATACCATTACCATTTCATTTTTTCATTTCATTTATTTCCTTTTCAGAGTAGTACAGAGTAAGACTTTAGTCTTTTAATAGTACTTCAATAGTTATATAATTAACAAACATAACTTAGTAAAGTTAATTAATTAAAAGCTAAGGTACTTCAAATTTTCATAGGTTTTTTAGTAATTACTAATTAGTTTATCAATAAAGCGAATATACTTATAATATGATAACATTTTGAGCTTAAAGTATAATAGAGAAGATTTAGAGAGACAAAGATAGTATTGAAATGCCAAGATGTTGTACCCCTAAGATGAAGCAAAAAAATTGTAGATTCTTGTCTTATAGTTGCTTCTGCTCAGCCCAGCCTTAACAGACTCAGGGATTGAGTTCCAAGCTCTTACCGCAACCATTACCATACCATTACCATACCATTACCATACCATTACCATACCATTACCATACCATTACCATACCATTACCATACCATTACCATACCATTACCATACCATTACCATACCATTACCATACCATTACCATACCATTACCATACCATTACCATACCATTACCATACCATTACCATACCATTACCATACCATTACCATACCATTACCATACCATTACCATACCATTACCATACCATTACCATACCATTACCATACCATTACCATACCATTACCATACCATTACCATACCATTACCATACCATTACCATACCATTACCATACCATTACCATACCATTACCATACCATTACCATACCATTACCATACCATTACCATACCATTACCATACCATTACCATACCATTACCATACCATTACCATACCATTACCATACCATTACCATACCATTACCATACCATTACCATACCATTACCATACCATTACCATACCATTACCATACCATTACCATACCATTACCATACCATTACCATACCATTACCATACCATTACCATACCATTACCATACCATTACCATACCATTACCATACCATTACCATACCATTACCATACCATTACCATACCATTACCATACCATTACCATACCATTACCATACCATTACCATACCATTACCATACCATTACCATATCCATTACCATACCATTACCATACCATTACCATACCATTACCATACCATTACCATACCATTACCATACCATTACCATACCATTACCATACCATTACCATACCATTACCATACCATTACCATACCATTACCATACCATTACCATACCATTACCATACCATTACCATACCATTACCATACCATTACCATACCATTCCCATACCATTACCATACCATTACCATACCATTACCATACCATTACCATACCATTACCATACCATTACCATACCATTACCATACCATTACCATACCATTACCATACCATTACCATACCATTACCATACCATTACCATACCATTACCATACCCTTACCATACCATTACCATACCATTACCATACCATTACCATACCATTACCATACCATTACCATACCATTACCATACCATTACCATACCATTACCATACCATTACCATACCATTACCATACCATTACCATACCATTACCATACCATACCATACCATTACCATACCATTACCATACCATTACCATACATTACCATACCATTACCATACCATTACCATACCATTACCATACCATTACCATACCATTACCATACCATTACCATACCATTACCATACCATTACCATACCATTACCATACCATTACCATACCATTACCATACCATTACCATACCATTACCATACCATTACCATACCATTACCATACCATTACCATACCATTACCATACCATTACCATACCATTACCATACCATTACCATACCATTACCATACCATTACCATACCATTACCATACATTACCATACCATTACCATACCATTACCATACCATTACCATACCATTACCATACCATTACCATACCATTACCATACATTACCATACCATTACCATACCATTACCATACCATTACCATACCATTACCATACCATTACCATACCATTACCATACCATTACCATACCATTACCATACCATTACCATACCATTACCATACCATTACCATACCATTACCATACCATTACCATACCATTACCATACCATTACCATACCATTACCATACCATTACCATACCATTACCATACCATTACCATACCATTACCATACCATTACCATACCATTACCATACCATTACCATACCATTACCATACCATTACCATACCATTACCATACCATTACCATACCATTACCATACCATTACCATACCATTACCATACCATTACCATACCATTACCATACCATTACCATACCATTACCATACCATTACCATACCATTACCATACCATTACCATACCATTACCATACCATTACCATACCATTACCATACCATTACCATACCATTACCATACCATTACCATACCATTACCATACCATTACCATACCATTACCATACCATTACCATACCATTACCATACCATTACCATACCATTACCATACCATTACCATACCATTACCATACCATTACCATACCATTACCATACCATTACCATACCATTACCATACCATTACCATACCATTACCATACCATTACCATACCATTACCATACCATTACCATACCATTACCATACCATTACCATACCATTACCATACCATTACCATACCATTACCATTACCATACCATTACCATACCATTACCATACCATTACCATACCATTACCATACCATTACCATACCATTACCATACCATTACCATACCATTACCATACCATTACCATACCATTACCATACCATTACCATACCATTACCATACCATTACCATACCATTACCATACCATTACCATACCATTACCATACCATTACCATACCATTACCATACCATTACCATACCATTACCATACCATTACCATACCATTACCATACCATTACCATACCATTACCATACCATTACCATACCATTACCATACCATTACCATACCATTACCATACCATTACCATACCATTACCATACCATTACCATACCATTACCATACCATTACCATACCATTATCATACCATTACCATACCATTACCATACCATTACCATACCATTACCATACCATTACCATACCATTACCATACCATTACCATACCATTACCATACCATTACCATACCATTACCATACCATTACCATACCATTACCATACCATTACCATACCATTACCATACCATTACCATACCATTACCATACCATTACCATACCATTACCATACCATTACCATACCATTACCATACCATTACCATACCATTACCATACCATTACCATACCATTACCATACCATTACCATACCATTACCATACCATTACCATACCATTACCATACCATTACCATACCATTACCATACCATTACCATACCATTACCATACCATTACCATACCATTACCATACCATTACCATACCATTACCATACCATTACCATACCATTACCATACCATTACCATACCATTACCATACCATTACCATACCATTACCATACCATTACCATACCATTACCATACCATTACCATACCATTACCATACCATTACCATACCATTACCATACCATTACCATACCATTACCATACCATTACCATACCATTACCATACCATTACCATACCATTACCATACCATTACCATACCATTACCATACCATTACCATACCATTACCATACCATTACCATACCATTACCATACCATTACCATAACATCCATATTCAATTAAAGCATGTTTTTTTGTCCATCATCATTTGTTTTTCCAGGCTAGAAATTCTGCAGTCAACTGACACGGCAGTCCATGAATAGATCGTGCGATATTGTTAAAATAGTTTAAGGCAATTTAAATGTGACGAGAAGTTTTTGCCAAATTCATATGGTAAAATACGTAACTTCTCACGTGAGTTTGTTATAATACATTTGCCCTCATACTCAACCTGAGTTGTGTGAAAGAATTTTTATTCAAGCAAATATTTTTGTAACTCTACTTGTAAGAGCTTTACTGGTTAGTTGACTTTGCTATGAAACTTCTCAAAGTTTCACAACTTACAACACAAACACACACACACATTTATGCACACGTATTCATCAAACATATGCACAGTTTTACCTGTGCTAGGTGTGTGTCAGAAATTTTGATCACTTCGCATGTCCTTGTCAGTTAAGTGTGAAAATGTGTGCTAACCATATGTATTTTATTTATAAATTTTGCGGCCAATTCATAGATAGACACATAACACGGACATATTTGTTATTCACGTCACGTCATTGTGGCTGCGATGCATAAATGTTGGTAGTTAAAATAGTTGGCTGCTATTTCTCTGAAAGGGCGTGAGAAACAAATTGAAAGTGGTAGTAAAGTGTGGGTAAAAGATGTCACTTAAACAAATTGCCTTCAAATATGACTTCAGTACGTGAATTTAATAAAATTCGACACATGTATGAACATTAGGGTGATTAAAAAAAAATGTCGACTTGGTCTTACCCCCTAAAAAGTTAGGTATTGATGAGAAATTAAGCCTTGCAAAAAATTAGCGCTCTAACTTAACCCTTAGGGGTGGCTATTTTTTTCGCCCTTTCCCATACCTTTTGTATGGGGAAAAATGGCATTTTTTTCAAAGTGAATTTTCTTTTAATTTTTTAAACTTTTTTCACAATATTTTTACATGCTCTTAAAGTTGAAGCTTTGAAGCTTCCAAAATGGTAAGCCATGTGCGAATATCTTAACTGATAAGATAATTACAGCCATTTGAAAATGGCCGAGTTTTGTACTATTGCACACACATACACAGTAACACGTATAAAATTTAGTAAATTTTAAATGGCTGTAATTATTTTAATAGTTAAGATATTCGCACACGGCTTACCAGTTTGGAAGCTTCAAAGCGTCAACTTTAAGAGTGTGTAAAAATATTGCCAAAAAAGTTTCAAAAATTAAAAGAAAACTCACTTTGAAAAAAATGCCATTTTTCCCATTCAAAATGTGTGGGAAAGGGCGAAAAAAAAATAGCCACCCCTAAGGGTTAAGTTAGAGCCTTAATTTTTTGCAAGGCTTATTTTCTCGTCAATACCTAAAGCTTCAGGGGGTATGACCGAAAAAAAAAACCAAATTTTTTTTATTTGAATCACCCTAATGTACATAAATGAAGAATAGTTGAAAGTTGGAAAAATCACTGATCATATTATACATGTATTGAGAGAAAGTACCAAATATATTTTTACACTTGTTGTTGTTGTTGATGTTGTTGTTGTTGTTAACAGCAAAAACCCTTCCCGAAGATTTTGGGAAGTGATGCCGAAATTGACAGGACGCATATGAACCCGGTGTGCTGCGGTACTCCCTTGCGGTATTACCTGACTAACGTGGTAGCGATTTGGTATGACCAGTGAAACCTTCCAGGTCATGTCATCCCTCTGTGAGGAAAGGGCCTATTTTATACTTAACTTAACTCTGCTCGAAATATGTATTTTTTGCCTTAAAATATCGCTACCTCAGAATACGAATGTCGTATGTGCATTTTCTCGATTTTGGGACTATTGCATTTTCGTGGTAAACTTCGGAGTCTCTATCGAATGGTACCATTAGTACATTCTCTACTTCTTTACCCTAATACTTCTCAGATATCCATAATGCACTTTGTCGTAAATCAAACCCTTTTTTAGGAAATTTTTTATTCATTACACTAGTTTACAAGTAATTAATTTGGAAAAATACCAATATATTCATGCAAATGGATGAATTGGCACTGATATGCCCAGCACAAAACATATTTCCAAACCATCGCTGAACAATAGCTGGTCAAAGTCGGAATTTTTTCGAATTTTTACGATTTTTGGAAAAATTTTGATTTTGAAATGTTTTTTTTTTTATGCGAAGTTGTAAAAATCATGAACTTTTTATTTTTTCTAAAATTAGTGTGTATAATTACAAACACTTTAAGCATAATAATACCAAGATCTAGTGGAAACTGTATTTTTGCGATTTTTTTTGTAACACTCAACATCCCTACTTTTAATAGAATTTTAACAGGTCGATATCTGTACGAGTATATTGCAGATATTCAAAAAATTAACTCTTAGTGTTAATCATTACTAAGCCAATAGAGTCCAAATCAACCGCTTTTGGAACTTTTGTCTATCTGTCTGTCTATCTTTCTGTCTCTCTTTTTGCCTGTATGTTTTAGGAGGTATCACTCGAAAACTGCTGACTGGGATTAAATGAATCTTTCACCATTGTATTATTATACGTTCAACTTAAAATTTAAGACTTGCCTTATTCCGATAACTCGGCCGGTTTCTATCGGCTTGGAAACTCTGAAACCAGTTGAGTTATCGAAATAAGGGATGTCTTAAATTTTAAGTTGAACCTATAATAATGCAATGTTGAAAGTTTCATTCAATTCCGTTCAGCAGTTTTCGAGTGTTACGACCTCAAACATACAGACAGAAAGACAGACAGACAAACGTTTTCCCAAAACGGTTGAATTGGGCTCTATTGGCTTAGTAATGATTAACACTAAGAGTTTATTTTTTAATATCTGCAATATACAGATATCGACCTGTTAAAATTCTATTAAAAGTAGGGATCTTGAGAGTTACAAAAAAAAAAATCGCCAAAAATACAGTTTTCACTAGATCTTGGTATTATTAAGCTTAAAGTGTTTGCAATTATACACACTAATTTTAGAAAAAATAAAAAGTTCCTGATTTCTACAACTTCGCATAAAAAAAACATTTCAAAATCAAAATTTTTCCAAAAATCGTAAAAATTCGAAAAAATTCCGACTTTGACCAGCTATTGTTCAGCGACGGTTTGGACCACCCCTACATATTATACGTCGTTGGAAGCGTATATTGATTTCCTCTCGAACGAGGTATTGCTTGCGTCAATCCCTTATGTAACATTGGCGAAAATAATTTTTGAATGAAGTGATACCTGAAAAAACACAAAAACCTACCCATACAAAAAAATTTAAAAATATGACTTTTGCTCGGCATGTCAGTTTCAATTCATCCATATACTCGAATATCTTGGTATTTTTTGGCTGTAAACTAATGTTATTGGGCAATGTCAAGTTCAAGGTTTGCTTAGCTTTTCTTTATTCCAAAAATCTTGAAAATTTCCAAAGAAACGGTGAAATAGCCTTAATGAGTTTTCCCGGACATCGCATCTAAATGAACCTAGCCATTGCCTTTGCGAAGCCATGATTTTGCTGAGATTTTTATAGAGGTCATTTCGTGGTTAATATAGATTTCTGCATGTCTCTAAAATTTAGTCCTTAAAGCCTTTGGGAGTTATCAAGAAAGGGACATATTCTGTGTTTCGTAATTAATAACTTTCTTAAACATTTTTGCAAAATTTTAAAAAACTTTCTGAACAAACTTTATTTATGTTCGGTAGGTATTTTGTCGCATACCGAAAAAAATTTTGTAATTGCGAGAAAAATGTAACATACGACACATGTATTACTAGGGGAAATGCTTATAACACCTTCCAAATAATATTTACAGTAAATTTGAAGAAGTGCACAATTCACATTATGTTCAGGCCAAAATTTGACGGAATCCATAGTGCCATTTCGAAAATGTTTAATAAAAAAAAAAAAAAATGGCGGGGTTAAACTAACAAGTTATCATAACCTCTGACGAGAATTTTGGCGAGCTTCTCTTCCAACTTGTGGTGTGCTGCTTTTGAGTTTTTTCCGACAAGTTGGCGGGACCTACAGTTTTTTGCCCACTCCGAACAGCCCTTGCTGAGATTTTGCTGAGATGCTTCTCATGGCAGAAATACACCCGGCGAGTTTGCCTTTGCCGGACTACTTGGTGTAGTAGGTCAAACACACTACCGCTACACCACGGCGACCGCTCAATTAACAAATAAATTGCATACATAAAAATATTAAATTTGTTAAGAAAAACGGTAAAAGTAATAACATGACCATGAAAATTTTCAAGTACCTTTCATATACATACCTACATATAAATTCCATATAAATTCTGCCTTTTTTATTACGATCGCCATTCTTTCTAGATAAAATTCGCATTATACCCAACAATCAGTAAAGACTGATTGCTCTAATAAAAACAAATCATAAAAGCGATAACAAAATTGGAGTTTCCGGTAAAAGAAGCGGCTAAGTGGAACGATTATATGCGTAAATAAAAATAATAACAATAAAACAGGACACGCTTAAACAAAAGTAGATATGTATGTCAAATAACAAACAGACTTCAAAGAAAGCGAAAAAAGAAGTCCGAAAAAATTAGAAAATATGCTACCACCTACATAAGTCATAAAAAATACCAAAGAATGTACTTACATATTTATGTGTGTAAAGAATATGCATACAACCGTTTCGATACAGATAACATTGCCAGAAAGAATGCCAGGCAAAGAGAAATGAATACGACTTTCTTTAGCTGGCGAAAGGCCATATCATTTACAAGACGACCTTAAGAATGTTACCACAAATAATTCAACTGGCAAACATGAACAAATAAAGATTACAAAACACGGTCATAGGCAAACAAATCTAATAGGCGATAAAAAGCATAACGGTAAATAACTTTTTGCCTTTTGTAGCTGGAATGATATAGCACGCATATAAAAGAACTTTTGGTTATGCTGACTTATTTTTCGCAGGAAGATATGAATTTTTTTGATGAGAACAAGCGAAATAATAATGATAAAACGCTGTTAGGCCTTAAAGTATATTCGGTTTTGTAGACATCTTAAGTGTTGTTAGACTATAACAAGCTCACATTCTTTAAGTTTTTATGTGATAAGGATTAAGTTGATGCCCGACACTAATAAAAAACGGATTTTCCTTGGAAATGAAGATATTGAAACAGAAAATAGGCCACAAGAGAAGAAAACCGACACAGTATGCTAGAGGGGAGTGCTGCTCGGTTGGGTGATGCCATGCTGATTCTGTAGAGATAAGAGCCCGTATGGCTAGAACTCATTCCAATTGAGATTGTTTTCATATTAGTTTAGTCGATAAAAAAAAGGGAAGGCAACTTTTTTATTTTCAGATCCAAAATCAAAATTAGTACTGCTTCTGAACTTGTTTCAGCTTATTGGCTTGCATTTTCTTAGCAACTCATAGCCTTTTATGTGCCCATTAGAGTGGTCTTAAATTATATACCTTTCATGAACATGAAATGGCATTATAAATTTGGTCCGGTGTTTGTAAGTATGAGAAGGAGAAGAGATAGACCCATCAATAAGTATACCGAAATGATCAGGATGACGATATGAGTTGATTTAGCCATGCCCGTCTGTCTGTTTGAACGCAAACTAGTCCCTCAGTTTTTGTGATATTTGGCTGAAGCTTTTTATACGGCAACCATTTTAAATATAGGAATCATTTGTCGGAACCAGCAAGATCGGACCGATATTACTTATAGCTCCCATACAATCGATTGTTCCGAAAAACGGATTTTGGACAATAACTACTGTAATTAAAGAGAAAATTGAAATTTTGTAAGTATTGCTATTTTTATATGTGAAATATCGATGTTGAAAATCATTGAGATGGGATAAATATTTCACATAGCTCCCATAGATACAATCGATTGTTCCGATAAACGGATTTTGGTAGATAACTACTGTAATTAAACACGTAGGAACGTGAAATTTTGGAAGTATCGCTATTTTTATATGTGAAATATCGATGTTGAAAATCATCGAGGTGGGATAAATATTTCACATAGCCCCCACACATTCGATTGTTCCGATAAACGGATTTTGGTAGATAACTACTGTAATTATATAGGTAGGAACGTGAAATTTCATAACTATTGCTATTTTTAAATGTGGAATGTCGATGTTAAAAATCAAAGAGATTGGGCAAATATAACACATCGCCCCCATATAATCCATAGTTCCGATAATTTCTGTATGAGCTAACGTTAAATTCACACAGCCTGTACTGGGATCAAACAGTGAAAATCATGACGCTTATTCATGAAAGGTACTTAGCCTTCGGCACAACCGAAGACAGCTTTCCTTACTTGTTTTTTTATACCTTTCATGAACATGAAATGGTATTATATGTAACTTTGGTCCGATGTTTGTAAATATGAGAAGAAGAAGAGATAGACCCATCAATAAGTATACCGAAATGATCAGAATGACGAGATGAGTTGATTTAGCCATGTCCGTCTGTCCGTCTGTCCGTCTGTCCGTCTGTCTGTCTGTCTGTCTGTCTGTCTGTTTGAACGCAAACTAGTCCCTCAGTTTTTGAGATATTTGGCTGAAATTTGGTATGCGGCCACCATTTTCCAATATAGGAATCATTTGTCGGAACCAGCAAGATCGGACCAATATAACATATAGCTCCCATACAACCGATTATTCCGATAAACGGATTTTGGGCTATAACTCCTGTAATTAAATACGTAGGAACGTGAAATTGTGTAAGTATTGCTATTTTTATATGTGAAATATCGATGTTGAAATTCATAGAGATGGGATAAATATTTCACATAGCTCCCATACAATCGATTATTCCGATAAACGGATTTTGGGCTATAGCTCCTGTAATTAAACACGTAGGAACGTGAAATTTTGGACGTGTTGCTATTTTTATATGTGAAATATCAATGTTGAAAATCATCGAGATTGGATAAATATTTCACATAGCCCCCATACAATCGATTGTTCCGATAAACGGATTTTGGTAGATAACTCCTGTAATTATATAGGTAGGAACGTGAAATTTTGGAAGTATCGCTATTTTTATATGCGAAATATCGATGTTGAAAATCATTGAGATGGCATAAATATTTCACATAGCTCCCATACAATCGATTATTCCGATAAGCGGATTTTGGGCTATAACTCCTGTAATTAAACACGTAGGAACGTGAAATTTTGTAAGTGTTGCTATTTTTATATGTGAAATATCGATGTTGAAACTCATAGAGATGGGATAAATATTTCACATAGCTCCCATACAATCGATTATTCCGATAAACGGATTTTGGGCTATAACTCCTGTAATTAAACACTTAAGAACGTGAAATTTTGGACGTATTGCTATTTTTGTATGTGAAATATCGGTGTTGAAAATCATCGAGATTGGATAAATATTTCACATAGCCCCCATACAATCGATTGTTCCGATAAACGGATTTTGGTAGATAACTCCTGTAATTATATAGGTAGGAACGTGAAATTTTGGAAGTATCGCTATTTTTATATGCGAAATATCGATGTTGAAAATCATTGAGATGGCATAAATATTTCACATAGCTCCCATACAATCGATTATTCCGATAAGCGGATTTTGGGCTATAAGTCCTGTAATTAAATACATAGGAACGCGAACTTTTGGAAGCATCGCTATTTTTATATGTAAAATATCGATGTTGAAAATCATTGAAATGGGATAAATATTTCACATAGCCCCCATACAATCGATTGTTCCGATAAACGGATTTTGGTAGATAACTTCTGTAATTATATCGGTAGGAACGTGAAATTTCGTAAATGCTGCTATTTTAGAATGTGGAATGTCGATGCTAAAAATCAATGAGATTGAACCAATATAACACATCGTCCCCATATAATCGATAGCTCCGATAATTTCGGTATGAGCTAAAGTTAAATTCACACAGGCTGTACTGGGGATCAAACCGTGAAAATCGTAACGCTTATTCATGAAAGGTATTTAGCCTTCGGCACAGCCGAAGACAGCTTTCCTTACTTGTTTTTTTTTTGCAAACAGACTGTACCGTCCACTCAAATTATTAATTTTTGTGTATATAAGACATTCCCTGTCTTGGACAGTTTTATTCAGAGGAAGGCATGGCACATTGGCCTTAAAGTTTCGGTGACCCTATGGAGATAAAAAATTTTTTTTTATCTAATACCTAAAATCGGTAATACCATAGTCGAAGATATCACATATAAATTTTGGTTCCGATCGGAGAACTTTAAGGGCGCACCACGATGATCAAAGTACAGATTGTCTTATGGAAACTCAAAAAATAAAACTAACAAGCTAATCTGAACGTTGAGGCCCGTGCGACACGCCTCAACAGTCTCCGATCGGAACCAATTTATGATATTATCGATTTTAGGTATTAGATAAAAAGAAGAAACATTTTTTTTGGTCTCGATAGGGCCACCGGAACTTTGAGGACAATGTGTCACGACTTCCTCTGAATAAAACTCTCAATGTATTATATACAGACAAATGAATATATTGAGGAACCGATACGGTCTTTTCAAAAACTTTTTTTTTATATAAAAATAATCCGCATAGGAGCCACATTCATTTGTATGAATGGCTTTGTTCGTAGGTTCACTATCTTTACGAGCCTAAAATATATGTATGTGCACGGCACATTGTGCAGGTCGTGACAATAATGGTGACTTGTTTTCCGCTTTTGTTTCCGGTTTTACCACTTTTAATGCTATTGCCAGTTTCCGCTTTCACTTTTAGTTAAACAAACAGCTAGCTAACCACATTTAGTGGCAAATAAGCGGAAGGAAATAAGCAAAGATTGTGTCTTTTGAAATGTGTTAATATTTGAATGGTCAGCTCAAAACGTTTCAAGAATTATCAGTAAAAAAAAATGTCATCTACCTAGTTTATACGCATACATAAAACGATTCAGTTCAATTCGTTTTATTTCAAAACATATTTATAAACGAATTTTCAAACCAGCTTGAAAACTTTTTGCGTTTTCATTCAAAGGGATTTTGAATATGTCGTATGAAATTCCTTTTGAAATAATTCGGGTTTATGTTCGTCGACTTCAAACTACAAACCCCTTTTCTTCATTGTCGCCTTTCATTTAATGTACATTTGAAATGAAATTTAATAAACCCATATTTAGATTATAAAATATTCTAACTTAAAAGTTACAATGTCAAAGCGCCTAAGTTAGGTTAGGGTAACCTACTGTAAGGATTTCACAAACGAATATGCCAGTAAATAGTATCTTCAAAAGTATGTTCGACCACATTCAAAAACTCTATAAAAGTATTAGGACCCATGTTCTAGAACCCAGCATGCTGTTTCGTAATTGTATACATGTGGATGTCCTATACCTGGAGCCTAATAGTACATTTACACCACACCAAATTTCCATACTTTTTTCCATACAAATCTCATTTTCCAAATTTGTAATTCCATTACATTTGAGCTCATTTGCCGAACAATACAATCCACAGTTCCTCAAAATGGCAACACTGCGGGTGTTCCACCTTAAGAATCGCCCAGCAAGAACCTTAATGGGTAATTGACGTGTGATAACTTTTGCACTATGCACAGCAGTAAATAACAATTTCAACTAGTTTTTTAAGCTAATGGGCAAATTCTACCAGGAAAAGACTCTGGTTTTATTATTAATCTACAGACGTTTAAAACGTCACGGTAGTGCATTTTATTCGGTGGATTTTTGTCCTGGTAGAAGATTCTTGAAGGTGAGGCCAAATGCAAATTTGCCAATTTAAACGGGGTTAAACTGGCTCATTTGAATTCGCTAAATTTGGTGAAGAGTAAATGTACTATTAATCAGTTAGCTCAGAAAAGGGCAAAACACATACCAAACCACCTTATCTTACAGCCCACAGACCTCAATTTTTAGGGAAAATCTTATTGGCAACAGTCTCTGCACTTTTCCTCTAGGCCTAGTTGAAACTAATTACGCTATGTTCTTGGCAGCTAGGTCTATAGCAGCGATATGCAGGGTACTATTTAAGGGTGCGCCTTAAATTATGCAATCCTTTTTTACTCAAGTACTCGACTTTCAGGCGGAGCTTATGGTACTAAATTTTCCATAATTTTTGGCGTATATGATATGAATGTTAAACTTTTGATAGGATCCTCGTAACCTCGAAGTTTGCTCAATGTAGGATATAAAATTTTAATGGTGGGCGGAATCATCACACAGAGTAATCAACTTAGTTAGCAAAAAATTTAATTTTGTGTTCAATATTGTTTTTTTTTTTATTTTGTCTTTACTTTTATTGCTTTTTTATTTTCGTTTACTTTATTTTGTTTGGTTTATTTACATTTTTTTTAAATTTAGTTTTAATACATATTATTTAATTTTTTTTGGTTTGTTTTATATTATTATATTTTCATTTTGTTTTATTTAATTTATGAATTTTTGATACTTGGAGAAAAATTACCAAGATTTACACAGCGATGGATGCCATGACATGTTTCGAAACTTCCAGGCTTCTCATTCAGATGGCTTTTATTTAATTTAATTTGATTTTATCCTATTTTTTTAATATATTTTATATAATTATTGTTTTTTTTATACCTTTCATGAACATGAAATGGTATTATAACTTTGGTCCGATGTTTGTAAATATGAGAAGAAGAAGAGATAGACCCATCAATAAGTATACCGAAATGATCAGGATGACGAGATGAGTTGATTTAGCCATGTCCGTCTGTCCGTCTGTCCGTCTGTCCGTCTGTCCGTCTGTCTGTCTGTCTGTCTGTCTGTCTGTCTGTCTGTCTGTCTGTCTGTCTGTTTGAACGCAAACTAGTCCCTCAGTTTTTGAGATATTCGGCTGAAATTTGGTATGCGGCCACCATTTTCCAATATAGGAATCATTTGTCGGAACCAGCAAGATCGGACCAATATAACATATAGCTCCCATACAACCGATTATTCCGATAAACGGATTTTGGGCTATAACTCCTGTAATTAAACACGAAGGAACGTGAAATTTTATAAGTATTGCTATTTTTATATGCGAAATATCGATGCTGAAAATCATAGAGATGGGATAAATATTTCACATAGCTCCCATACAATCGATTATTCCGATAAACGGATTTTGGGCTATAACTCCTGTAATTAAACACGTAGGAACGTGAAATTTTATAAGTATTGCTATTTTTATATGTGAAATATCGATGTTGAAACTCATAGAGATTGGATAAATATTTCACATAGCCCCCATACAATCGATTGTTCGGATAAACGGATTTTGGTAGATAACTCCTGTAATTATACAGGTAGGAACGTGAAATTTTGGAAGTATCGCTATTTTTATATGCGAAATATCGATGTTGAAAATCATTGAGATGGCATAAATATTTCACATAGCTCCCATACAATCGATTATTCCGATAAGCGGATTTTGGGCTATAACTCCTGTAATTAAACACATAGGAACGCGAAATTTTGGAAGCATCGCTATTTTTATATGTAAAATATCGGTGTTGAAAATCATTGAAATGGGATAAATATTTCACATAGCCCCCATACAATCGATTGTTCCGATAAACGGATTTTGGTAGATAACTCCTGTAATTATATCGGTAGGAACGTGAAATTTCGTAAATGTTGCTATTTTAGAATGTGGAATGTCGATGTTAAAAATCAATGAGATTGGACCAATATAACACATCGTCCCCATATAATCGATAGCTCCGATAATTTCGGTATGAGCTAAAGTTAAATTCACACAGGCTGTACTGGGGATCAAACAGTGAAAATCGTGACGCTTATTCATGAAAGGTATTTAGCCTTCGGCACAGCCGAAGACAGCTTTCCTTACTTGTTTTATTCTATTTTTTGTATTATTTCATTTTATTTTGGTTTAAATCGTTTTTATTTTACATTTTATTTAATTTAATTTTTTGTTTATTATATTTTATTTCATTTTCATATATATTATTTCTTATTTTTTATTCTTATTTTATTTTTACTTTATTTTATTTTATTTTTAATTTTCTTAAATTTTTTTATTTCCTTTTTTTATTCTAATATTTTTTTAATGGTCATGCATTTTTACATTTATGTAAGTAAGAATTTTATGAGCTTTAGACCATGCTAATAATTTTTTTTAATTGATATCAGTTTTAGGATTTTGTTTCAAGAAAAACTGAATGAAAAGTCACAAACCACATTACACGCTATGGTTAAAGTACTATTTCAAGCTATCAACGGAACTCTTTGTAATGTAAGAAGTGTTTTGCGTCCGAGCGGGCTTTGATCTTGGTACCTTCAACTTCTAATCACAGTTACCTAACCACTCGGCTAATGCTGTGTTTGTTTGTAATTGGATTTAACTGCAGGTTTTCTTCGCTTTTTGTTTTGTTATTTTCTTTGCTCATAGGCTACTAGCGAAGAAACAATCTGTCACCCACTGTGTTTTTTTAGGCAGGGATCGAAGACAAGAACAGATATATTAAACGGTGTCATGAATTTCTCTATGCTTTGTATTTGTTCAAGGCAAGACCCAATGTTCAAGTCTTTCTTTTTATAGCACAACGAATTATGTAGGAGATCGTGGTTTTAATAAAGGTATTTGTGGCATGGCCTATGAAAATCGTTTGCGGTGTTGTAAGATGATTTTTAATGTAGCGCACCTATCTTTTTGCAATGGGTTTTATCTAAGATCTAACATGGCGGAAAAACTGGTTGGGAGTAAAAAAGTATAATGTTCTCAATACTTGGTTACATCATACAGAACGCTAGAGCTATGTCTACTGTCGATCACAACGTGATACATTTTGCTAAGCGTTTTTTCATCAGGAGGTTGAACTTTTATGCCAGGACCTGATAATAAAGATGACTATATTTCCTCAACCATACCAGCCGTTGAGGCAAACTTTTCAGATAGTAGGGCCATACAATAGTTCCTTGCCCATCCACGCTGTAATCGCCAAGGATCATTTTGGTGTCAGCGATTGTGCGTATACGCTCCAATCTTGTTATTAGTACAGTTTATCGCTCGTGATCTCGAGATTTACATGTTGTAAGTGGAAAGCCATTAGTTGAAGTGCATTTTGGCAATGACTTTTTGAATCACAATGGCAATTTAATATTGTAATAAATGTAAAAACGGAATTAATACTTTTCAAGCTTCGACTTTAGTAGAAAATTTATGCAACCGCTGAGTGGTGAATGCAACCTACTCCACCAACGAGATGTAAAAAAAGGTCAGTCAGTCTGTTGGTTCTGTTAAATGAAATGTTATTGAAATGCCGCGTCACGCTTCGCACACAAAATCCTCGCTGATTTTGTTTGACACATACATACATACATAGTATGTACCCTGCAGCGAAACCTCAAACTAGTTAGAACTCATACTAGTCAGGAAATATCCATTTCATACCAGTATACAACTAGAATTTTCTGGCTGAACCCATACTAGTCAGGAAATATCCATTCCATACCAGTTAAAATATACAAAATTCATTCGTTTCGTTTTCTCTTATATTTCATAGATGCTTTTTCGTGATAGGGTAAATACAAATAGCCGCTGCTTTCTTAAGAATAAACATGAAAATAAAGTCGAGGGATAAAATAAAGGGTAAGCCAGGAAAATTCTGGTTGAAATCATACTAGTCCAGGCTGAACTAGTATGGAACTGGAAGTTTACAACTAGTATGAAACTGGTATTTCCTGACTAGTAGATAACTGGTATATTCTGGTCGAAATCTGACAATTGAAATCTCGTAGGACATCAACACGTAAAAAATACCAGTTGCTTATATGGAAAAAAGACAGAACACTTACTAGTTGGGCCCGGTGCACCTACTAGTTGTAAAGTAGTTTTCAACTAGTTGCTTTCGCTGCAGGGTATTTGCTTTTAAGCCACATAAACCCATACATACCAATGTACCTACTCAACAGTGTAGGTAAAATGACCCAACAAACATCGAGCACCATAAACTCAAACGTTTGAGAAAACATCTCGTCGCTCCCAACGAAGACTAACACGGTTGAGTTTTCTGCGTCGAAGACTAACACACTTCGTTCTCTGCGTGGAAGACTAACACACTTCAGCTTTCTGCGTCGAAGACTAGCACACTTCGTTCTCTGCGTGGAAGACTACCACACTTCAGTTTTCTGCGTCGAAAAATAACACACTTCGTTCTCTGCGTCGAAGACTAATACATTTCAGTTTTCTGCGTGGAAGACTAACACACTTCAGCTTTCTGCGTCGAAAACTAACACACTTCGTTCTTTGCGTCGAAGACTAATACATTTCAGTTTTCAGCGTCGAAGACTAATACATTTCAGTTTTCTGCGTCGAAAAATAACACACTTCGTTCTCTGCGTCGAAGACTAATACAATTCAGTTTTCTGCGTGGAAAACTAACCCAACAAACATTTTTAGCTAATCTCAATTTGAGATGCATTTGAGAACCAACCATCTTCTCAAATCTCAAACGTTCGTTTTCAATTTCAAATTGAGAACGGCAAAATTTTCAAACGCTTCTCAAACTAAGCGGAGTGGATCGAAATGGAATCCACATGCTCTCATTGAAATATTTATTCCGAGATCCCAATCATGCAAAACATATACCCATTTTAATAAAAAGCGAGTTTCCATTTATGCAGTTAAATTTTACATAATATTTTTTTAATTAATATAGTTCAACAAATAATCCTGTTATATAAACAACATTTGAGAAAAAGTTGAGAATAAATGTTTTCTCAAACGTTTGAGTTTTTGGTGCTCGATGTTTGTTGGGAACACACTTCAGTTTTCTGCGTCGAAAACTAACACACTTCGTTCTCTGCGTCGAAGACTAATACATTTCAGTTTTCTGCGTCGAAGACTAACACACTTCGTTCTCTGCGAGGAAGACTAACGCTACAGACAGCAGGACTCCCGCAACGACATATCGGGCAGTTAATCGGAACAACTCGTCGTGGATAGGCAACCTCCGGGATGTGGCAAACCTCTAAGCACAGATCGTTGTGCGACCACTACAGTCGGGGATAGCTGTTTCAAAATAAACATTCCCAGAAGAGAAGACTGGGAGAGGACGGATTGGTGCCCTGAAACAAATGGTGGCACTTCCATATACACCGACGGCTCGAAGTTGGACGGCAGAGTTGGAGGAGGGGTTTATTCAAGGGATTTGGACCTTGATCTCTCCTTCAGACTACCTGATCATTGTAGTGTCTTCTAGGCGGAAGTCTCGGCAATCCTGGACGCCGCGGCCTGGATAACGGATAAACGTGTTATCCTAGACGATTTCGTTATTTTCAGCGATAGCCAAGCGGCCATAAAATCCCTCGGCTCATACACGTTAAACCCTGAACTGACGCTCAGCTGTCGTCGATCTCTTCAGGACATTGAGGGAAACTGTAAGGCAGACGAGCTTGCCCAGCAGGTCACGACCAAGCAGGTTCTTCAGGATAAAGAGCGCTTAGTTATGCCGTTTGCCACATGCAAACTAATGCTGAAGGAGCACACACTCCGTCAAGCCAACGAAAGATGGCTGAAATCCCCAGGGTGCCGGATATCGAAACAAACCTGGCCAAAATGGGATCTTAGAAGGTCTAGACGCATTTATGCCCTAACTTGGAGGGAAATCTCCATATTGATTGGGGTATTAACCGGTCACTGCCTCATTGGTAGGCATGCAGAAAGGCTAGGTGTGCCCTACCGACGATACTGCAGGAGTTGCAAAGATGATGAGGAGGAGGAAACACTGTAGCACCTCATCTGCAACTGTCCGACTTTAAGCGGCGCGAGAACGCGCTTTTTGGGAGTTCCCTTCCCGGATAGCCTAAGCCAGATCGCGGAACTGGACATAAAGGACTTGATGGCCTTCATAAAGTCATCTAAATGGTCCGAGGAGGAGTAACGGCGTCGGTTTAGGATGCCAGTCCCGGGATTCTGCTATGTGGGACTGACTTTCCTTGTGTTGGTGGTATCACAACGGGCCTTTCAAAACTGGCCTAAGTGTGCCTCTGCGGCAGCCACTTGAACCTAACCTAACCAAGTCTTCGACGCAGAGAACGAAGTGTGTTAGTTTTCGACGCAGAAAACTGAAGTGTGTTAGTCTTCCACGCAGAAAACTGAAATGTATTAGTCTTCGACGCAGAGAACGAAGTGTGTTAGTTTTCGACGCAGAAAACTGAAATGTGTTAGTCTTCGACGCAGAGAGCGAACTGTGTTAGTCTTCCACGCTAACTGAACTGTATTAGTCTTCGTTGGGAGCGACGATCTATTCTCAACTTTTTCTCAAATGTTGTTTATATAACAGGATTATTTGTTGTTGTTGTTAATATTAATTAAAAAAGTATTAAGTAAAATTTAACTGCATACATGGAAACTCGCTTTTTATTAAAATGGGTATTTGTTTTGCATGATTGGCATCTCTGAATAAATATTTCAATAAGAGCATGTGGATTCCATTTCGATCCACTCCGCTCAGTTTGAGAAACGTTTGAAAATTCTGCCGTTCTCAATTTGAAAATCAGGGAAAATCCCATATTAAAAATGAGCCTTTTAGGTTGAGAACGCTATCAACGGTTATTTCGCCTCAAATTGAAAACGAACGTTTGAGATTTGAGAAGATGATTGGTTCTCAAATGCATCTCAAATTGAGATTAGCTAAAAATGTTTATTGGGGAATATGTGACTAAGTATGTGTCTGGTGTGCAAATATAGTGACGTCCGTCGCATAAAAAAGCACAAAAACAAAGCGAAGTGCAGCAGAGTGAAATAACAACAACAAACAAAAAACATTGCCCTCGGACGTGAGGCAGTCACTTTTTCGTGCCAAATTCATATTTACACAGTGCAAAAAAGGGCGCAAGATTTACTTTTAGCCTTTTTGCTTGTTGTTTTTTGTGTCCTGGGTAAAATAATATGTAATTTTATTGTAGTGTTTTACAACTGAACGTGTGTTATTAAAGCTTTATATTTTTAACGTTTTTCTGTTTACTCACAAAGCGCGACTTAAATAAATTCAACGAACCTGCGAAGCGGACAAGCGAATGAATGAGCCAACGGGTTGAACGTGTACGCCAAAAATAATAAAAAAGTGTCACACAAAGAAAAAAATTCAGTTCGAAGATGTGCTTTTAAAATGCATATGTGGTGAACACATACATACATACAAATATGTGTTTGTAGTTTTAGATGCAGATGACCAAAAACCCACTACCCGCATGGCATGCCAATGAATTAAGTCACAGCTAGCCAGCTCCGAAAAGATTGGAATACATATAGTTAGACGGATCCACATATGGGAAGCTATACGTATGTTTGTATGTTTATGCTACTCAATACACATGCATTCATACTTGTGTCATGTTAAATGCTCTGTCTGCCCCTATGAATGGGAACGACATTCACTTGTGGGAAATTAGTGCATAGAGGAACTCCTGCTGACCAGGAATGTGGTAGTTCGGATAATAGTGGTGGGCTTCCAAAAACATACCTTCGACATAGCTCAGGGAATGTATGTAGATGTGTAGGTACAATGTAGCGTGTCCACAATTTTTGTAGAAAAGTTATTTTATAACTAAGAATATTGTGAGCTTAAGACCGTGCTAACAATTCCTATTGAAAATTCATGTTCAATTATTATGTTTTGTTTGTTTGTTTGCAGAAAAACTGAAAGAAAGGCCACACCCAACAAAACACGTTATAGTTATAGTACTATTTCATGCTGGCGAAAGCGATCGTCGGACTAATTCGTAATGAGTTTACTAGAAAGTATTTTGCTTGCGAACGAGCTTTGATCTCGGTTGCTTCAACTTCTAGTCACGGCAGTTTAACCACTAGGCTATACCGTGTATATTTGTATGTTGGCTTAACTAGAGTTTTAAAACAAAACCAGTTATTTTATAACTACAAGACAAGGCATCTGCTCGGTTTGAAAATCGAAAATTCATTCGTTTCTTCACAAGGTGATGAGGACATTTTTTCTTGTCGGCAAAGAAATTTTATTCCAAGTAGTATTGAATAATTTGAAAAACTTAGGCCATTCTGTTGAAACTATGAACCTTCTATCTTCTAAAATTTCTGAAAAAGTCTGCCTAAGCCTCTTAATGATTATCATTAAATCAGCTACGATACTTACTGATCCAGAAGTCTCAGCTGATGTTGACATGGGGTCTTGTTTTATGGACCATTTCTTGATTTTATTTCTCATACCAAATGGAAATGAGGCTATATGGCGCTATTTCCGATTCCCTTCAATTCCGATACGAAATAAAGCCATAGCAAAAATTCCCTCAAATAAGGAAAAGTTGTCAATAGTTTGATTACCTTACTAATTCAAAAAAGTGACACAGGAGAATGATAAGAATTTGAGCCGTTTAAAGCAGATGTGGTATAAGTCCAGTTTTGGACATGACGCTATGTAGGGGAAAATGTGTTCTATATAACACACTAACGGGGTAATTTATTGGTTGACAACACAAATCCTTAAATATCTCAGTTCGAGAAAAGGTGGACTTATACCACTTGTGCTCTAAGGGGCTCATTTAAAAAATTAAATCTCAGGGTTTTAAAAAGAATATAAATATTGCACAAACACGCTCCTATTTATGTATACCTTTTCCAATTTTTCAAAATTTCCGGACATACGTTAATTATATTTTCAAGCCTTAAATACATGTTGTCATGTGAAACCAGTGCCACCCCAATGTATATTCAAGAGAGTAGTTTAAAAAATGTTTGTTTAACGAATTTGTTTTTATTGTACATGTAGATATGTATGTACTTATATACAGACGAGTAAATTAAAATTATTGTGTGGCTTCTCAGTGCACCTACACTATTTGGTTTGAACATGAACAATAGTATTATACATATGTACGTGTTAGTATAGCTCTCTACGTGTTTTCACAATTGTTTGCATAAATTTTAGAATGATGGCTTAATTAACAAAATTCTGCAAACAAAAATACATTTTCCTTCAGTTTCACCTCTTTCAATGTGTTTAACGTAGTGTGACATTTTCATTATTTAATAAATAAAATGAAATAGGAGGATTCGCTCGGTATGAATGTTCTATCAATCAAAGCAGAATATCCTCTAATAAACTGAAATGCTTAGTATATTTGGGATGTGAATTTCAAAGTTTCAGTTCACCGATTTTGGACAACGTTTTGAACTTAAAATCATTAGGGGGATTCGCTTAAACCTTATTAGTTTACGAAATGCATAAATGTATACATTTATCAGCTAGGTTAGATGAACGCCCAAGATAAATTTATGTGTACTTGATGTCAAACAAAAACTTTTTATTTCGAAATTCTCTAAAAAAAAGTAATTTTCGTCCTATTCTCAGCATATTCTTCTATTTTTGTCCAGTGCGCATTGAATGCATTAAAAAAAGTACATGTCGAACGGCGTCATTGAATTGGATAAATTTACGAACTCTTTTACACGCCAAAATCGACGCGGAAGTTGATCAAATTTGTGTAAACTTCGTTCCATACAAATTTTGACAGTTCATTTACACACTTAATAAATGTATATGTTTACACGCCTTATAAGGTGTCCTTAAGGTTTGATGAATCCCCCTATTACTCGTTAGACTCTGCCGTGGCGGATACGTAACCGTAGATATGTAAAGGCCAATTTCAATTCCTACCTTTTGACAGTTCTGAAGAGGCATAACAAGTGAAACGTTTGAAATATAAATGCCCTCCTTAACTTATAATAGTTGAATTAAAGATTTAATATCGCTTATATTGAATATGTCGCCCACAAGGGTGAAAGTTATATCCAAAGGAAGCTAAAAATGCTCAACTTAAGTAAAACATTGTTCTAATGGCGTAGACACTGAATTCCAAGCAACAAGCTTTGCTATATTATGTTCCAATTAAAAAATTATGGAAATAAGAGGTGTTTGATGCAACGGTGGAGTCAGAGTGTAAACAGGATCGATGATGCACATTGGACTTAACAAATGTCTGTACATTTTTTGAATTTACTCAAGCAACGGATCTCCACTCCGACGTAAATTTGATAAAATAGTTTCTCAGCCTTGTCCCAAGCTGTCGTTGAAAATTAGAAATGCTGGGCTGCAGTGGATCACGGAAAACGTGGCCTTCGATCTACATATGTAAGTCTTCTGGCGAGTGATGATATATCACATAAATACAGCAAGATGCTGCAACGGCAGGTGATATCCTACTGCAGAAATTATTTAATTGTTCGAAAAAAAGATATACCCAAGACGGCGGCCGCCGTGGTGTAGCGGTTAAGTGTTCGGCCTTCTACTTGGTGTAGGTGGTCGTGGCGGTTCGATGCCCGACAAAAGTAAAAAAAAAAATTATTTAGAAAAAGAATTTTTCTAAAACGGCATTAGTTTGGAAAACTCTCCGGGTGTATTTTTGCCATGAGAAGCTTCTCAGCAAAAAATTCATTTGCTTTGCAAGTGCCGTTCGGAGTCGGCAAAAAACTGTAGGTCCCTCCAACTTGTAGGATATACCACACACCCGGACTTGGCATGCCGTAACACAGGGTTATTTATTTGAAGCGCGGCCGACGACCCCCTACGCAAAAGGGTGTACTACGCAAAAGTACTGTGCATGGCGTATTTGGTGTTGGATTTTCTTACTTGGGATTTTGTCTAATTTTTCATTGGGATTATGACACCCAGGCTACAGTGTCATAGTCCCAAGTAAAATAATTGGGATTATGACACTGCAAGGGGACCGCCATAATCCCAATTTTTTTTACTTGGGATTTTGCCACTTGGGACTATTACGTGTCACCACATATTTCCTATGAACATTTTAGGAGGAATCTGTTGGACCTCTAACCCATACTTAAGGATGGATTAAATTTAAAAGATATGATTATGTACTTAAAAGAAGATATTTAGAATCTCACAGAGAGGAGTATATCCTTACATCACATACCAGTCACAAGCAGAATTGCCCTATCACAGTTCAGGTTCATTAGTATGAAAACGACCCAGAACTTTAACATGGGGTTGTCATTGGAGGGGAGCAACTGCCACCTTATACAGACTTTTGGGGCGAAAATGTGATGGGTTGGAAGGAAGACTCCTGATTGGTTGAAAAGGCAAGGAAGCCTTGTGATTGGTTGAAAGGCCCAGCTCACTACCGAATGCACGAACAAACTGGACGACGAAAACCGACACATTTCAAGACGACAAATGGTCCCCCTGGGCCAGCTGAAGTGGTGAATATGGACCTTCTACTATGATGACTCTGAGCAATGCAGGTGGTAGAAATTTACACCCTCTGCATTACAATAGGTCGTTCTAGTAGCGGGTCCGCTACGAGTATCACTAGTTCAACCGCCCTTTCGTGGCAATTGTCACAATTTGCCTGAAGGGATTCTTCACACGGCCTGACAAAATTTTAACACATTTTTAAGGTCTCTTGTATTTAATGAGAATGCTTTTGTAAGTATTTATAAACAACTCATCTGTCTAGTAGGGGTATTTACACTAATGTATATCGTCGCTAGGCGCGCAATACCACGTATTTGCAAAAAGCAATACGGCGTAACTTTTCAAAAATACGTGGTATAGCATTGTTTATTTCAAAGAAAATAGGTTCCATAAACATTATTTTATTTATTTATTGGGTTTTGGTTAACAAAAAACGGCGGAATTTTAACGTAAATACATTAAGACCGATGAGTCCTAGTCAGGGTAACGAAATCTCGATTTTGTAAGTTTTGGTACATACGCCGTATTACTTTTTGCAAATACGCGGTATTGCGCGCCGAGCGACGATATACTTTATGTATTTATTTATTTTTAAACTATACATTTCTTTTAGATCTATCTGCTCTTACATCGCTATTATTTATGTATGTATGTACATTAGATTGGACTTATTTTATATGAAAAAAAAGTTTTTGAAGAGATGACCGTTATTCAAATTATTCATTTGTGTGTATATAATACCTTCCCTAGATGTTGAACAGTTTTATTCAGAGGAAGGCGTGGCACATTGGCCTCAAAGTTCTGGTGGCCCTATGAAGACCAAAAAAAATAAGAATTTTATTTTTAACTAATATCTAAAATCGAAAATACCATAGTCGAAAATATCACATATAAATTTTAGTTCCGATCGGAGACCGTTGAGGCGTGTCGCACGGTGTTCAAAGTTTAGATTAGCTTATTAGTTTTATTTTTTTCATTTTCATAGGACAATCTCGTGCTGCGCACTTAAGGGTCTTCGATCGGAACCAAAATTTATATGTGACTATGGTATTATCGTTTTTAGGTATTTGATAAAAAGGAAAGAAATTTTTTTTAGGGCCGCCCGAACTTTGAGGCCAATGTGACTCCCCTTCCTCTGAATAAAATTGGACAAGGCTTGGGGAATGTCTTATATACACACAAATGAATAATTTGAGGACTCTGTTTGCAAAAAAAAGTTTTAGTCCACTCTAATGTACACCCTTTCAACTTGGCACTTACTACTACAGTTTATCACTACTTTGAAGTTTGGCATCGCAGGAAACGTAGCAAGCAGGTAAGAAGATAAACTTATAAAACTTCAATCTCTGCACAAGCTCATTTGATTTTTTTGTACCTATATCAAAAATCTTAAATTTCCGCTTTTTTAGAGTTCGAAGTTCTACAAATAAGAAAATGTTGTTGCTGGCTTTTTATTCACCGGTATTCCCAAGTCGGTAAGCAACGTATGCTATAAAACTATGTATATTGGAAAAGAAAAAAAAAAAAAAAAAAATTATATTTAATCTGTATTTATCATTTTTCAAAATATGTTCTTTTTTGAAAAGTTTTGAAAATAGAAACGCGAAATTAGAAAACTAAGGGCCTCATTATATATCTCGAACGATAGCTCAGACGAACGATTCGTCTGCTCACAAACAAACATTTGAAAACAAAATTTTTTTTATTCTCGGCGTGATTGTTTTTTTATGTTTTGTTGGAACTTAACCTTCGACAAAGCTATATGGAGTGATATATCTTTTTACTTCTATTTTCAATCTTATCTAGCGATAATAGTCCTCTAAAAGTGATTATTAACGTGTGAAACCTTGACAGTCTTTCAGAAAAATTATAAATTTTTTTTAGTTTGGTGCTTGGTGGAGTGGCGGTTTTCCTCTCTTTGTTTCAATAGTAAACTACGGTTTTTTTAGCTACTTACTTTTCCCATCGTTCGCCAAAAATAAGGTTTTTAAAATACTTGAACAGAATTGAAGCTCCTCTTCTTACCTAATACATACATATTTATATTCTTGCATTTATTTTCAGAAAGCTATCTATTGAAGCAATTTTATCGCCATTGCTACTTCCGTTATTCGTATTTACCTGCGTATTTGCTTATCGACACTTGCTTCCGGCACTTTTGTTTTTGATTCTTTTATTAAACACAAACAAATAGCACACGGAAAAATCCCCCAAAGAAAATGGCCGTAAAAGAATACTTTAAAAATCAGAACCAAAATCGCTATACAATGAGAAGTGAATTGAAAGGAAGTGGAAACTTTAGACGGTACAAGTGGAAAGAAAAACCAATAAGATATCACGTTAGGATGCAATGAAATTAAAAGAAGTCAAACAAAACAACAAAACTAACGACTGAGTCAATGAAATCAAAAGCAACCATCCCATAGCAAAGAACGGTGATGGGAAGTAACACCAATATACTGTCTCATCTAAATACATACGTAGACATAGAGCAGGAAGTGCTTGGACAGGATGTTGTTTCTCCGCTCAGACGGTGGGAAAATAAAATTTAAAATGTTTATCCTTACATATTAAATTACCAATTTTTTTAGCTTTTACATCATATTTTATTTTTCTTTGCGTATTTTTAAGTTCGTAACTATTTGCGTTTTGATGGCGGCCTCAAACAGAAATGAGGAGGTAGAAAATTCGAAAACTTCTTGGTCACGTTGAAGAAAACGTTGTTATGTGCAATGCCTGGATTGGAGTTATTGCAAAACATTCGGAAAAATATCCATAGGAGTTTGTTTGCAAAAAATCGAAGTAAAATAAAATCATATAAAATAAAATAAAAAAATTTAAGAAACAAATATAAAATGTGCACTTAGGCGAGAAATTCATAATCTCCTTGGTTCGATAACCAGCAAAGTACACCTCCTCATTCCCACCATATTTATCTCAAAACAGGGTTTCACCTCCTCTCGCTATCAAACTGTGTACTTAGGATTATTTCGCTTTCTCACTTTTCAATTCTCTTAGTTTACTAACGTTTTCTACCATTTCGACACATCCATCCATTCAAACAAACAAGCAAACTATAGTCGTCTGTCGAGTTTTATTTGGCGCTTGAACTACTAAGCTATTGAGAGTCCATTTACTTCGCAGTTTCTGCCATGAATTTTGATGATTTTTCGTTTTACTTTGCATTAAGGATTTTATTCCTCTGCACAGATTTGTACTTTTAACTTTGTCGATTGAATAGCGCCAAGTGCTTGAAAACTATTTTCGACATAGCTGCGATTTATATCTTCGATTTAGATCTTTAAAGTTTGTACGATAAATGTATTTAAAGCAGTCATCCGACGCAGGTAGTGCGCTTTCCTTATATAACACAATCTGACAGAACCATCCTGATAATAAGATACATAGACAAAAACGAGCTGGTTATATCAACCAAAATCGCGCACGGCCAATTATTATTCATTATTTAATTCAAACTTAACTTAATTGTTGTTTTAACAGAAAATTTTGTTGTTTAAGGTGTTGCTCTATATATAAACTAAAATAAGTGTTATTTTAACACAGCAGGGAGTCCATCATCATGTTCCATATATATGGACCACAGATGGATCCCTGCGAACAGCCACGAGCCACCTCAATTTTCACACTTTCATTCACACCAACGATAGAAGCTCTTCTGCCCGAGAAGTACCTCCGCCACAAGGTTATTTCCGGCAGCGGATCTCCTCCAACAGCTCGATGACCCTATCCTAGCGCAGGTAGTCAAACGCCCCTTTAAAGTCAATAAATATACCAAGGACATATTTATTGACACTACCCCACACAGCATCCTGCACATGCATCCACGCGTCCTCGATACTCAGTCCTTCCTGAACCCGTACTGCCTATCCGACCGGATCCCCGAGAAACCACCTGAAGTCGTTCTTCCATCACCCGTTCCAGCACCTTCCCACTCGCGGGGAAAGTAACACTTCCATATGCACTTGTTGTAAACGGAAACTGACGTCTCAGGTGCCTGATGGATCTCCTCTTCTCGGTCAGCTCACGCGTCCACCACTTGACGCGCTTGAACCGTTTTCTCTTCCACCTATGAAACATACTATCATTCACACTCCAAATACTTTCGTTCAGACGAGCAAGTTGCTCGTCAACGGGCAGTTCTACAAATGCGTTCAGCGGTATTAAGTACACCGCCGACCGCACTTGCTGCCTAAACACTCAACGCCATTAACTATTATCTTATTGAATTAATTATATAATATAAATATGTTACTACCCTGCAGCGAAACCTCAAACTAGTCAGAAAAATACTAGTATACAACTATAATTTTCTGGCAGAACTCATAGTAGTCAGGAAATATGCATTTCATACTAGTATACAACTAGAATTTTCTGGTAGAACTCATACTAGTCAGGAAATATCCATTTCATACTAGTATACAACTATAACTTTCTGGCAGAACTCATACTAGTCAGGAAATATCCATTTCATACCAGTATACAACTAGAATTTTCTGGCTGAACCCATACTAGTCAGGAAATATACATTCCATACTAGTTAGTATACCACTCGATTTTTCTGGATGAAATTATACCAGTTTAAAAATACAAAATGCATTCGTTTCGTTTTCTCTTATAATTCATAGATGCTTTTTCGTGATAGGGTAAATACAAATAGCCGCTGCTTTCTTAAGAATAAACATGAAAATAAAGTCGAGGTATAAAATAAAGGGTAAGCCAGGAAAATTCTAGTTGAAATCATAATAGTCCAGGTTGAATGCTTTTTGGATTAGTATGGGACTAGTATATTTTATAATAGTCCTTTTTGCACTAGTATGTGGATTAGTTCATTTTATGGAAATTATACTAGTCCAGGTTGAACTAGTATGGAACTGGTATTTTACAACTAGTATAAAACTGGTATTTCCTGACTAGTAGATAACTGGTATATTCTGGTCGAAATCTGACAATTGACATCTCGTAGGACATCAACACGTAAAAAATACCAGTTGCTTATATGGAAAAAAGACAGAACACTGACTAGTTGGGCCCGGTGCACCAACTAGTTGTAAAGTAGTTTTCAACTAGTTGCTTTCGCTGCATGGTAATGTATTAGTGTAATTGATGTATAAAAAAATTGAATTCTTAAGATAATCTATCTATTATATATAAATGCGCAATGCTTAAAAGTTTTCTCCCTTTTTTGCAATAACCGATATCGATAGGTCTCGCCGAGCAGGGTGTGCGACAACCACAGTATAACCAGTATTTGCACTGTGGGGAAAGTTCTGGAGGTGAATTTTTCAGAGTTGAAATCCATGGTAGTATGGAATTTCGCGGACGCATGGTTGCATTTCAGTAACAAAAAAAACTTTAGAAATATTTCAAGAAAAAAAATGAATTTAATGTATATATTCCATGAATTAATATAATATCATCAATTTACTGCACTACAAGAAGTATAAAAAATGTATATTAAAGGCCATATTGTAAAATTTCGTACAAATGCATATTGATGATCGGCTCTTTATGAACGATGCTATTAAATAGTAGTTTTGCGCAAAAAAGCACCCCTGTTAGTTGAGGACATTGAGGTGAATTTGAAATTCTTAGAAATTTTCCAAAACAAAATAAAGAAAATATTTTGCTTGCAGTTTTATATTTATTTATACTATTTATTTAATAGTAATATACGATTATCTTGGTAGCTTTAATGTCAACCCATACAATTATTTTCAGAATAGTCAATTGTATCTTAAAAACTGTAAAATATGCTTTAGAATAATCAACTGTACTCCAAAAACTAAAAAGTGTACTTCATAAACTGTAATTTGTACTCGAGACCGTAAATTAGACTTCAGAAGCTTAAAAATGTACTCCAAAATAATCAGTTCTACTTCAGAAATAACAAATTCCAATCCAGAAGATGTTTCTGAAGTACATTTGATTTTTCTGCAATACATTTTACAGTTTCTCGAATACAATGGGCTTCTTCGTAGCAAATTTTGCGAATATTAACAACCATTTACGTTTTTTAAATACTCCAAGGAGTAACAACATTGGAATACATTGCAAAGTACTCTGAAAACAGAAACAACTGTAGCGTCTCGTTGTGACATTTAATTTTGACAGCTGACATAAATGCACGTAGACAAAGGCAACCTGTCTTATAACCGCGTTTTAACACGCGTTAACGCAGACTTGATCTAGTTTTATCTTTTTGGGTACGATGACATAATCAGCTGATTTTTCCTTGTATATTTTTTGGTTTTGTGCGTATTTGTCAAAGTTATAAATGTCATGCAACGCAATAAAGCTGTATTTGTTTTCGCCTGAATACTCCTATGCGTGAGAAAAAACGCTGTGCATTGGTTCTTGGTTGAGTTGTAAAATAGCAATTTCTTTTTTTTAGAAATATAACCTAATATATACATATATAGTTTTACTTAAAACGCAAAATCCTAAATTTGACTATTTCTCCTCTTTTAAAGTAATTTATTACCTCATAAAATTTGCAACACAACACCCTGAAATGGCTGAAAATAGTTGACTGCAACCCGAAGTTCTCTATGGAGGTGAATATAAGTACGTTTGTGTTAGTGAGTGCAACTACTGTCTATACTGTGGCGACAACAAGCCAAAAAAAAAATTAATAATAATATGATTTGAAATTCACACCACCACAAGTGCTAAACACGCATTCACTTTATAGAGCCGCTGTTATGTGTGTATGTAGGTATGGCCACTTGCATTGTTTTGTTTGGGAGAGTCCGAGTGTGAGTTACTTTGTTGGCAGCAATAATAAACATGAGTCAGCCCGTAAACTTTATTGAGCGTAGGTACAAACAGTGTTTACAAATTAAAATCTGTGCGTGGGTATTCAGAGAAGCAAATGCTTGCTCAGCCATGATGTTTTGAAAAAAAAAAAAGCACAAAGCCCTTCGTGGCTAGACTTAGTGAAATAAAATAAAAAGGAAAATTGATAAAACTAAAAAAAAGTAAAATAAGAAATAGAAAAGTCATTTGTTGCAGAAATTTGTTGGAAATGAAAGGAAAGGAAAGAATATAAAATAAATAAAAATAACACAAAATGAAATAAATAAAAGTATAAAATAATGGAAAGAATGGGAAAGGAAAGGAATGGATAAAAGGAAAATAAAGGTAAGATAAGGTAAGGAACGGAAAATATTAGAGAAAAATCGTAGGCAAATAAAGGCAGGGAAAGGAAAGGAATGGACAAGAAAAAAGGAAGGGGCGAAAGGAAATGTAATGTAGGAGTGGAAAAGAGAGGCAAATAGAGAAAGACAAAGAAAGGAAAGAAGAGAAAAAGAAAGGAAAGAAAGGTAGCGAGGAGGAAGTTACGGAAAATAAATGAAAATAAAAAGAATGAAAAATAAAGAAAGAAAGGTAATGAAAAGCTAAAAAAATAAGTAAAGGAAATGAATGGAAAAGAAAGAAAACTAAAGGAGTTACGGAAAGGAAAAAAGAAAGTAAGGAAACGGTGGGAAAGGAAAGGTAAGAGAAGGAAAGGTAAGGAAAAAAATGAAGGAAAATATAGGTAAGAAAAAAATAAAAGAAAAGAAATGAAATGAAAAAAACAATGAATAAAATGAGAGGGAACTAAGGGAAACGAAACTAAAGCAATGGAAACGAAAGGAAATTAAAAACTAAGAGTAGGTCGCCTCCCCGTTGGTGCACCCTGGGTAACGCTAAATGACCTGCATGGCCTACTCGGCTAGTTTATTGTATTGCCGGTTCTACGAGAACGGTACCAGTACTTGTGCTGTACCCATCGTGCCGTTTTCTTATATCGACCCGGCCAAGAGCAATACACTCGGGGTGACCCTGTCTGACATTTAGGCAGGGCTACACCTCGCTACAACAACAACAACAACAAACAACAACAACAACAACAACAAAGGAAATTAAAGAAAAGAAAATAAAAGGAAAAAAGGAATGTAATGGAAATGGAAAGAAAGGAAACGAAAAGAAAGGAAAATAAAAGAAAAGAACAGAAAAGAGAGAAAGAAAGAACGGAAATAAAATGAAATGAAAGAAGAGAAAAGGAAAGAAAAGGAAAAAATAAGAGAGGGAAGAAAAGGAAAGAAAAGGGTAGGTAAGGAAAGAAAAGAAATACGTATTAAGACTACCTAAGAAGAATAAATAATTATCAACATTAAAACTATATTACTGAATGGTGTAAAGAGGGAGGAAAAGGTAAAATGTACAGGAATGTATAGAAACCAAAAATATAAAAAAATATGAAAAGAATGGCAAATTTAAGCAACAGCAAAAAGATAGGAAAATAAAATACGCGTTTGTGGTGGAATTTCAACCACTGGGCGAACTCTAGTATATATAAAAATTAAACTATTTTTCGCGTTGTAATGAACTTTACGGAGAATGGTTGAACCGATTTTAACCAAACTTTGCCACGTTGAAAAGACACGTGTGGAGAAGGTTTATAACTAAAAAAAGGGGTTATCAGAAAAGGGGGCGTGGCACCTCCCATACAAACTAAATTTTTCAAGCGGAATATCTGTGAAAGGGTTCAAGGTAGGGACCTGAAAATTGGTATAGACCTATGAGATATCAAAAGCATTCTCTCACATAAAAAGGGGTGGTTATCAGAAAAGGGAGCGTGGCAACTCCCATACAAACTAAATTTTTCAGCAGAATATCTGTGAAAGGGTTCAAGGTAGGGACCTGAAAATTGGTATAGACCTATGAGATATCAAAAGCATTCTCACACATAAAAAGGGGGGTTATCAGAAAAGGGGGCGTGGCAACTCCCATACAAACTAAATTTATTCATGCAGAATATCTCTGAAAGGGCTCAAGGTAGGGACCTGAAAATTGGTATAGACCTATGAGATATCAAAAGCATTCTCACACATAAAAAGGGGGGGTTATCAGAAAAGGGAGCGTGGCAACTCCCATACAAACTAAATTTTTCAGCAGAATATCTGTGAAAGGGTTCAAGGAAGGGACCTGAAAATTGTTATAGACCTACATGATATCAAAAGCATTCTCACACATAAAACGGGGGGATAATCAGATATAAGGGCGTGGCATCTCCCATACAAAATTAAATTTTTAAGCAGAACATCTGTGAAAGGGTCTAAGGTAAGGACCTGGAAATCGCTATTGAGCTATAGGATATCAAAACCGTAAGTAGGGGTTATGTGAAAAGGGGGCGTGGAACCTCCCACACAAACTTATTTTCTTGAGGTTGAATGTGTCTAAATGGGGTTAAGGTAGGGGGCTGAAAATTAGGATAGAGATATAAGTAGGGAAACCATCACTACTGTATATTTATACACTGCATGAAAATAAAACCAAAAATGTTGTGTATCAGAAGACTTTAGAATAAGTTGTTAGTTTACAATAATAAGAGTAAGTCACTAAAATTAATAAAACATTGTTATTAGAATAAGTCACAAAATAATGGCCGAACATGAATTAAATGATAAAACATGAAAAAAAAAACAAAGAACAACTTTCATTTCTCTTTTTCTTTCACCCAGCGAAGCGGGTGAGGGTCCGCTAGTAAAGAATAAAACTTACTTACTAAAAGGAGTCAAAGTAAAAAAAATATTAAAGTTTTTAAGGATTACACCACACTATCTCACGTTGCCTCACCAGACTTGCCATATTGCCTTTACCGCGAATTGAACCAACAATTATTTGACTACTGAACGGAGATGTCTACCATTATGCCATCGTGTACTTATGCTTGCCGGCGTCTAATTACAGCTTTGTTCTATCACAGTAAGTACAGTATCTTCGCTGTTGGATTAACTGCAGAAGTTTGTTGTTTCAACACAAAATTTTGTTTGATCAACAAATATTCTAACAGTTCAAATAAATTTATTTGGAGGATGCACTAAATGTGAAATGACAGTTCCTTCGCAGTTGAATTAACTAGAGAGAAAGTTGCTGTTTCAACACAAAACTTAGTTTGATCAAGAAAAATTCTGTAATTTTTACAAAATTTCGTTAACTAAAAATTTACAGATCGATGACTGTTCAATCAAACATTTAATGTAGTTACTTTAACAAAAAACTCCGTTCAAATAACCAAAATTTGGTTAGTCTAACAGAATTTGGCCAACTTCAGGATAGAAGTACGAGATTGTTAATTTTACAAATGTAATTTTTTTCTGTGTAGCATTATGCTGCTATACTTTACGGCTTGACAAATGACATTGATGTTGGCTTCCACCCGAATCTAGATTTCCTGACTGGTTTTTTTAAATGTTTTATCATATTAAATTTTTTTTAAATCACAATTGTTGGAGTCCCTTAATAGCTGCTAAAAATGTTATTTTCCACCAAATACGTGAATACATTCAATATTTTTTTTACTTTAATTCGCTCTTTAAAATATGTTCGTGTGCTGTCAACATATTAAATTAGCCTCATCCCGCGTAAAGTGTTTATTATTTGTTTTTTTTTTTTGCTCTCTTTGCTTTGTATGGAAAAATATAAATAATTTAGGTGCGAAGATTATATGCTACGATATGGTTAAATTGTTGACAGTTTAATTTGTATTGCATGACAGGGTAGCCCATGTGAATTACGTAGCAACAATATGGGTGAGTGTGAGTGCTCTCTTATGGGTGGTGTAATTATAAGTTGGTGCAGTTATAAACACGTCTATCCCCTATGTGTAAATAAAAATTCCAACGCTTTAAGTTTAAATTGATTTGCCGACATAATGGCTCTATTTAAGCTAAGTGCTTTAGCCTTACCCAGTTGAATTGATTTAGCAACTACTAAACTGTCAACACCTGCACACCTCCATTGGGGTTCCACTAGAATGGAAACTGAAATTACTATGTATGTAGTTACATAAATGTGTACAAAGCACTATTTATGCTTTCCTCGCTTGAAGTGCGAATTTAAATTTAGACCCCATGCTTTCACCTTCTTTTGTGTATCTGTGTTAGAAGTATGTTTGTAGAAATGTGGGTGTGTTATTTTGCTAAGTGGTTAAATTGTCATAGCACTTCATACACGCCAGTATAATCAGGAGCCACACTTACTACCGTTGGTGCACATTGGAATTGCATTACCGTCTGTAGGCACCGTAGTGATGGGAGGCAATGGAAAATAGGAATGTGAGCCATATATAGAAATAGTTCGAATACTCTATAAACGCTGTTTATTATCAAGTTTCATTATTTTTATATATCGAAATTTTCATTTGTTAGGTCAGAAATTACGTGGCAATTAATAAAGAAATGATTAGCAAACGATATAACTATGTAACTCTGACAAGGTCCCCTCATGCAATGCAACTGTAAATTTCATCGGACTTCCATTAGAAATCGATGATGGCCATTGGATTGCTGCGGGGACTTTAATAATCACCCGGCCACCGGCGTAAAGGCAGTGGCGTATCCAGCACAATTTTAAGGCGCAGGTTCGCCGATTCTTTCTTTGATGACAGCAAATACTCTGTATTGTCCTGGTTCACCGCTAGACTTACTTTTTCACTTTTTTATCCAGTCCAGTGAAGGCAGAGCTGACGGCGCTATTAATATCAACATCATACGCCAGCAAACTGCACGGTCTTGCTATAGAGAGCACCATTGCGGTTAAGCCCTGCTGCTCGAATTATCTTCTCCAGAATCCACATGAGGAAATCGAAAGAAGGCTCACATGGCTTCGAATGGCTGGGAGAGGAAATAAGGAAAAAAATAGTAAGTTTTTTCTACATTTTCTAATTTATTTAAATAATTTAAATGATATTATAATTTCAGCTGAAAAGTGCCCGTATTTGCAAAGGCCAATGTAAGAAGCGGAGCAGGGGTGCACACAGTTCCAAAGTGGTAATGTGGCAATTTTAAAACCTTCCAAATTTAAAAGGGAACTGTGAGTACCCTAATTATGCGTTAAGTGTTTCTTTAGAGGTGATAATTTATTCATATTTCTTCATATCGTCGCTCGTTTGCCAGAAGCATGAATGTGCCAGAATTAAATTTTTGGGAAGTCGTATTTGTAAGTTTATTGTTCTCGCAAAATTTGAAATTTTAGTTTTTGACATAAATATATTTTTGCAAGTTATATTCTCATTACACTCTTTCCACTGATATGTGTAGCATCATTTCACGCCAATCACTTAAACTCGCAATCATAGTTACATACTTTCGCATCACCTTCTAGGCCTAAAAGCGAAACATTGCCACTTTATTTTGGCACTCCGCGCACACACTCGTAACACTAATGCACTTAACCAACGTAATTTTACTGCTTCGTTGAACCATTATCAATTACGTTTGCACGGCTTTTCCACGTTGTAAAGTGGAGGTGGTCGTAAATGCAATGGGCTTTATCAAAGCCAACACGGTAGCTCACCACCTCATAACCAAATAACAGATGGCAGACAGTCTGGCGCGCTCTTATAGTTTGGCTACCCACCCACTGACTTTGCGCTCCCTGACCGTTTGATGCGACGTCGCGAGGCTACTTCTATAAATTGTAATTTAAACGGTTTTGCGCCTGAAGTTCTTACTACGTAATTATTTATGAGCCGCCGCTGCTACCATTCGGCAGTCATATCCCCTGCATGTTGCCACTTGCCATAAGGTTGAACTAAATGTACGAGCGACAGCATTTTCGTCGCGTGAACGCGTTGAGGGAATTTAAAATGCGCTATTCGCATTTTTTATTAAACTGTGGCGCGCTTCACTTACCGCTGTACTGAAACTTGCATGTATGAAGGTATGATGGTATGTATACATATATGTATGTGTGCAGGAATGTATGGCGCATGCATGCGTGCTGGTAGCTCTTTTCAATTTACAAGCTTACATACATATGTATTTACGTAAGTATGGAAAGAATTTATCGGCATGTTTGTATGTATGTATGTTCCGAGGATTGTATGCGTGTCACATCGCGCGTAATTCAAGTTAAATGACAATTTCTGATTCCGCATTGAGTTATCAAGCAATTACAGAAACCAAAAGTAGCAACAAAAGCTACAACATTTCCAACAACAACAGCAATAATGTTGAAATTGCAATGACACCACACAAAAAGCGCAATAAAAACCCTGTGTAATATAATTTGAAACTTTTGTAGTACGACGTGGAGTATAAGTAACGTCGCGTCGTCCCATTGCAACAAATCGGCAATTATACTCCAATGTACGAACAAGTATGCGGGTGTGTGTGTGTTTGCATGTATTTTTCGAATGTCGCATAGGCATTGTATTGACAGCAACGTTTAAATATTTTCGCCAACTGCTAATTGATGCATAATTGCCTACAATGAAATTTTTTAAAGTATTTGCAATTAAATCAACAAACGCTTCAGCTTAACTACGAAAATTCTTCAAACAGTACAGCAGTATAAGGCCAAGAGAAGTCGTATATTGTGGTGTTATTTGATGGTATATAATAAAATGGGACGGGTGCTTTAACTACAAACTCAGTCTCATTTATACATATGTACATGTTTTTTTTTAATATCCAGGACATTTTTCATTCACAGTTTCTCAAAGCTGGCCTTTTATGCTTGTTGTTCAAAAAAATATATACCTACATTTTTTGGAATGGGCATTGTCAAATTCAATGTATCACTTATGTAAATTGTTTAAAAAGTTACGGAATTTGTATTACGTGAACGCAGTGTAATTTTTACTTTATTTTTTGCGTAACTTTTACTTTCGAATTTTCTACCAGTTCGGAACTGTCGAAAAGGTAATGCACCGGGGGACAATGTAAGTCATTAGACGCTCCCAAGCATAGGTTAGGTTTAAGTGGCTGCCGCAGAGGTACACCTAGGTCAGTATTGAAAGGCCCGTAGTGATACCACCAACACTAGGAAAGTCAGTTCCGGGACCCTGCCATATGGAGAATCCCTGTATTATCGGGACTCTCCACATAGCAGAAACCCGGGACTGACGCTCCTAAACCGACACCGTTACTCCTCCTCGAACCATTTAGATAACTTGATGAAGGCCATCTAGTACTTTATATCCAGCGACGTGACCTGGCGTAGGCCAACCAGGAAAGGAACTCCCAAAAAGCGCATTATCGCGCCACTTCAAGCCGGGCAATTGTAGATTAGGTGCTCCACCGTTTCCTTCTCCTCCTCATCTTTGCAACTTCTACAGCATCGTCGGTAGGCCACGCCTAGCCTTTCTGCTTGCCTACCAATAAGGCAGCGTCCGCTTAGTACCCCTATTAATATGGAGATTTCTCTTCTCCTTAGGGCATAAATGTGTCTTGACGTTTTATGATCCCATTTTGGCCAGGTTTGTTTGGATGTCCGGCACCCTGGAGATTGCAGCCATCTTTCTTTGGCTTGGCGGGGTGTGTAGTCTTTCAGCATTATCCTGCATGTGGCAAACGGCATACCTAAGCGCGCTTTATCCCGAAGAACCTGTTTGGTCGTACCCTGCCTCGCAAGTTCGTCTGGCCCACAATTTTCCTCAATGTCCCTATGTCCCGGGAACCATGTGGGCCCATCTCTTGTAGATATCGACGCCATCTGAGCGTAAGTTCAGAGTAAGAGCCAAGGGATTTGATGGCCGCTTAGCTGTCTCTGAGAATAACAATATCCTGTCCTATAGTGTGTTGATCTATCCAAGCTGCGACGTCCATGATTGGTGAGACTTTAGCCTGGAAGACACTGCAGTGATCAGGTAGTCTGAAGGAGAGCTCAAGGTTCAGATCCTTTGAATAAACCTTTCCTCCAAATCTGCCGTCTAACTTGGAGCCGTCAGCATAAGTGGAAGTGCCGCCATGAGTAGCGGGACTCCGATCCGTCCTCTCCCATTCTTCCCTACTGGTAATGTTTATTTTAAAACAACTATCTCCAACTCGCGGGACTCCGATCCGTCCTCTCCCATTCTTCCCTACTTCTAATGTTTATTTTAAAACAACTATCTCCAACTGTTGTGGTCGCACAACGATCTGTGCTCAGCGGTAGAAAACTGTAGGATCCCAGAATACTGGAGTGTCCAGTAGTGCTTGCGCCCCAGCCGGACGTTTCCCTTAGATGCAGAGCTCGTGCTACTGCTACCCGGTGCCCTTCCAGATCGAGTGGCAAAATGCCGAGAAAGGCCTGGAATGCTTCGTTGGGCGTTGGGTACCGCTTATTCAGATCATACTAGATCTGTTGACTTTACCGTGCAGATTTAAGTTTGTTGCCTTGCTCAGCGCAGGCCACCATACCGGAACTCCATATAGTAACGCCAAAATAATGAAAGCACTGAGTAGATAATATTTTAACTTGAGAATATTCAAAGTAAAAAACATCAACAGAGATTTAGCTAACAACTGCTTAGAGAGTTTAAGTACGGTTATCTTAAAGTTTTAAGACTTAAACTGACCCAAATTTAAATCAAACACAATTGAAGATTTTCACTGCGACTTTCAGTTGGCGCAACATTTTCCTTAACCATTTCACACAACAACAAGCACCGCAAAATGGATAAAAATCTGGATGTGGGTATCTGCTAGAGATTACAGATGTAAGCTACTTTACTTAAACACCGCAATTTTTTTCATAAAGTTTATTGGTTACAAGCACTTGAAAATAAATCTATACAACAATAATTCAACTAAAAGAAGACGACTCAAGTTTAAGCATCTAACAAAAGAAAGGATACAAATTTAGAGCAATATTAATAATTTTTGGATTAAATAGAAGAAATAATGGTATTTACTTAGTTTCCTGCAAGAGCTAATAAACATAATGCGTCACATCTGGCTCTGCTTCATAAAAAGGGGCACTATAAAAAGGGGCACCATAAAAAGTGGCACTAGTTATAGATTTCCTAGCTGTTTTCTTACGATACCAAAAGCTTGCCCACACTATTCCAACATTTATTTTAAAATGCTTTTACATATATATTTTAACAGCAATTTTCTTCTGCGGTTAAAGCTTCATCCTCACCAATTGTTTTGTGAATGTCTTTTTGGCCGCACACTCACGCCATCTTCAGCTTTTAGAAATTGTATGATGCATCTAAACTTATAAGAATGTTCGTATATATGCAAGTATTTGACAACTTCAGGATTAGTGCAAAATCCACTATAGTAAGATAAAACAGCACTAGCATTTCTTTGGGCGTATGTACATGTGAGTAAGTAAGTTTTGTACACACTTGTAGTTGAGGTTAAGTGGATAATGAAACTTTAGCTCCGAAGTGCTACTCAAAAACGTGTTGGCGCTTGCGGCTAACGTCGTTGCCATAAAATTCTCCGAGTATATGTATATGCACGTGGAATGCATGTTTGTATGCGTTTTTGTCTAACCGTTGCTTCGGAAGTAGTGCGGAAGTATTAATTTCTTAACTTAATTATCTCGCAAAGCATTTCTTCAACGGAATAAAGAACTAAAATAATGTTGCAGCACGAGCCAACTTTTGTTTGAGAGGGCTTGAAGAGGCTATTGTAGAGTCCCTCATTTAAGGGTTGAGTCATGAATAAATCATGTAAGAATCAAAAAAATAGGCGCGCTTTGCTACTCAATCGAGGTTAAGTGCTAGTCATAGGGAGTGGGGACCAACCACGCTTCAATCCAGTGATTTATATTGATATCTAACTACCTTAGAGAAAAGAATTAGCTGATATGACAAACATAAACCATTTTAATTAAAAGTGCAATTCAAATTGTTATTTTAATCGTATTCGAAATCCTTAAACAACCCAACACACAATCACCTCCGAACTTGTAAAGAAATTAACGATTCTATTCGAAAATGCAGCAATTTCCAACTAATAGCTATTACCTGAACAATTGATTGACACTTTGATATGGCGTACAAGTACTCAACAAGTTCGAAAAAAGGTGTAGGTATGTTTGGACAAATGTTGGTTTCAACGGAACTTGATTGCTTTCACTTTGTAAACTAAGTATGTAACATATTTATAACTAAATCCACACAAATACATACATGCATGCATACGTGCATATAAACTGACCTAAGCACTTAAGCAGCCATAAAGTGAAAAGTTTATCTCAGCCCCGTCACTCAGTCAATCCGGCAGGCTAACAACTTCAAATGCATTCACCCAAGTGGTTAAGACGAAATGTTGGTTAGTCAGCTAAGTGACAGGCAACATGCAAAAATAAAAGGATGCACTAAAACACAACAAACACTTTGATGGAAGTTGCGGTTGGGGTCTATTTGAATACGTTTTTGTAGTTAGTTAGCTATTTACTCGTAGTTTGTGAGTAGTGTGAAAGTAGCAGGAAATTTTAATTTGAACAGAAAATGTTTTTTGTCGGAAAATCTAGAATGAGTTAAGACAACAGCAAACCGAAGACATTTGCAGACAAATTGAAATTAAATGTAGGAAACAGCAAAACCAGCAGCGCTGCTATTCAAACTTAACCTTTGTTTTGAATTATATATTTACGAGCAAATTTATAAATAATGAAATAGGTTAAGGGAGTTTTTGTTTGGAAATTTGTATCAAGGGCTAATTAAACAAATTATTATCAACCTTTTTTTTAATTTATATGAATACTACCGGACCATCACCCGCTTCACTGGCTGAAAGAAAAATAGAAATGAATGTTTTTTTTCTTTTTTTATAATTTAATTCATGTCCAGCCATTATTCTGTGAATTATTCTAATAACAATATTTTATTTATTTTAGTGACTTCTCTAATTATTGTAAACTAACAACTTATTCTACAACCTTCTGATACACAACATTTCTGGTTTTATTTTCATACGGTGTATAAATATACAGTAACGATGGTTTCCCTACTCGGTTGTCCATGTCCAAAGCATGGATAAATTAGGTCAATTCCACACAATTGAAGTGTGCCTTAGTGATTGTAATAGCAATTGAGTTCGCTTACATTCAAAAGGCGAATCTGTTGGAATCATTGGAATACGCGGAATCAAAACATCTTCACGACGCCGTTTTATATAACCCCTACATGCCGTTTTGATATCCTATAGCTCTATAGCGATTTCCAGGTCCTTACCTTAGACCCTTTCACAGATATTTTGCTTGAAAATTAAAATTTATACCACGCCCCTATTTCTGATAACCCCCTTTTTATGTGTGAGTCCATACTAATTTTCAGGTTCCTCCCTTGAACCCCTTCACAGATATTCTCCTTGAAAAATTTAGTTTGTATGGGAGGTGCCATGCCCCCTTTTCTGATAACCACTCTTTTTATGTGTGAGAATGCTTTTGATATCGTATAGGTCTATACAAATTTTCTGCTCCATACCTTGAACGCTTTCACAGATATTCTGCTAGAAAAATTTAGTTTGTATGGGAGGTGCCACGCTCCCTTTTCTAATAACCCCCCTTTTTATGTGTGAGAATGATTCTGACATCATATGGGTCTATACCAATTTTCAGGTCCCTACCTTGAACCCTTTCACAGATATTCAGCTGGAAAAATTTAGTTTGTATGGTAGGTGCCACGCCCCCTTTTCTAATAACCCGTATTTTTATGTGTGAGATTGCTTTTGATATCGTATAGGTCTATACAAATTTTCTGCTCCATACCTTGAACGCTTTCACAGATATTCTGAACGCTTTCACAGATATTCTGCTAGAAAAATTTAGTTTGTATGGGAGGTGCCACGCTCCCTTTTCTAATAACCCCCCTTTTTATGTGTGAGAATGCTTTTGATATCATATAGGTCTATACCAATTTTCAGCTCCCTACCATAAACCCTTGCGCTCTCTATACATTGTGGAAAATTAAAGTGCGTTTGCGAAACACTTAATCAACGACTGTTGACTGCTACGCAGTAGTTTTATTCTTAAAATATTTATTTATTTACGTGTTTTTAATCATTTTATTTTCAAAAATGGCCAAATCTGCAACAGAAATAAATTAAAGTTAAAAAGCTTGTGCAAAGTTTAAGAAAATTCGCCAAGTTTTCGGCAAAACTTGAAACTTCTGGCATGAAGTTTTTAGAATTTTCTCGAGTACGCAGTTTTGTAGCTAGTTGAATTTTATTATAAGATACTAATCTTAAGCCGTTAATAAAATTGCCTGATTTTTTGTAATTTTTTTTCTAGTTGGTCTCTACATTTTTTTCATAATTTTTTTTTACTTATAAATTTGTATTCAAAAAATTCATTTTGTTGCCTTACTTTACTAATACCCTTTTAATTTTTATTTAATTTTTTTATACAAATTTTTTGTTAATTGGGTATTTGGAATTTTTTGGGTGTAGTAAGAAGCTCTCTCATAATTCAACACAATCGCACAGTTTGGTAGTGTGCGTTTGAGAATCGCTGATAAAGATAGAGAAGAAGATGAAGGTTATGTAACGTTACCAAGCTTCTTATCATACAGTTTTATTTAATTAAAATCAAGTTATATTATTTTAATTTGATTTAATATAAGATTGATTTAATTTAATTTTGTTAAATCAAATACAATTGTTTTTATTAATTTTATCTTTTTTTTTTGTTTTATTCTCGTTTCTTTTCATTCTCTTCTCTTCTTTTCTTTCCTTGCTTAAGTGCTCTTGTTTATTTTCCTTTATTTTCTTTTCTTTTCTTTTCTTTTCTTTTCTTTTCTTTTCTTTTCTTTTCTTTTCTTTTCTTTTCTTTTCTTTTCTTTTCTTTTCTTTTCTTTTCTTTTCTTTTCTTTTCTTTTCTTTTCTTTTCTTTTCTTTTCTTTTCTTTTCTTTTCTTTTCTTTTCTTTTCTTTTCTTTTCTTTTCTTTTCTTTTCTTTTCTTTTCTTTTCTTTTCTTTTCTTTTCTTTTAATGTTTCCTAATCTTTATTATAATTTAATTTTAATTTTTGTACCCAGCGTACAAGTAAGTACTAGTACAAAGTATTATGATTTTGTCCACATAACGGTACTAGGTAACGGCACAAAATAAACGATATAGATATAGAGTTCGATATATGAAAGTTCTAAGGTTGAAAAGAGGAGTTCATTAAAGCATGTCCGTCGGTCTCTCCGCCTGTCCGTGTACACGATAACTTGAGTAAAAATTTTGATATTTGCATGAAATTTTTTATACAGGTAGGTTGCTATTGAAAATTAGCGAAATTGGGTGATAACCACGCCCCCTTTTTCGACATCAAAAATTTCGATTTTACGTGGCACCGCCCACTTTTAAGGGAGGAATTTTTGAAAATTTGACTGGTCGTAACTTTTAAACTGATTACGATAAAACTACGGAATTTGGCACAAAGCATAGTATCGTTGGGAGTATACCTGATGAAAATAGATAAAATCGCCTTCCAACCATGCCCACTTTCGACATTGAAAATTTCCAAAATCACCTAAGTTGATATAATTCGGCAACGGAAATAATTAAAATGATATAATTTTATAGGTGAATCCCCCTGGTCATTATATAATGATTTTTTGATAAATTGTTTAAAGCAGGCGTGGCACCGCCCAATTTTAAGGGAGGCATACCTGAAGTATACCTGATAAAATTGGATAAAATCGCTGTCCAACCACGCCCACTTCCGAAATGGAATATTTCGAAAATCATATGAAAACTGTCGCTTGCGAAATGTTCGTTGCACGAAAGCAAAAAATTCATTTGCTTTGCAAGTGCCGTTCGGAGTCGGCAAAAAACTGTAGGTCCTGCCAACTTGTAGGAAAACTCAAAAGTAACACACCACAAGTTGGAAAGAGAAGCTCGGCTAAAAATCTCGTTAGAGGTTATGATAACCTGTTGGTATTTCGCCGCCATTAGTTTTTTTTTTACACGAACTTAGACTTTTATTTTTATTTTTTTCATTCCAATTTATTTTTTCAGTAGGTGTGAGGTATCTACCAAACGGTATGCTAGTCGTTTTGTTACCAACCAAAAACGTGGTTGATTTCTGTTTTTTTTTTTCTGCAGCACCATGTTACTCAATTTCCGTATAAACAGATGAAATCATGGCTCGTTACATTAAATCCACATTACGACAGAAAAATCATTTGCAACATAGCCAACAAACTATAAAAATTCCATAAAAAACATCAAAGTGTACATACATTTTAATAGCAGAATCATAGAAAAGCTTTTGATCATCAAGTGAAGTGAAGCGTGGGAATCATAGACAAACAGCAGCAGTAGACAGTAAAAAGCAAAAGGTATCTATAAGTGGAAATTATCTAGACTGTAATATATGTATCTTTAGTTACTTACATACATACACTACTATGTAGTAAGTACAGCCGAAGTTCATTGTTAGCAGATTTCTATGTATTAAGTTGGTCGGAAATTTTAGACATTAGACATCACTTGCAATTAGTGGCCAATCAATATGTGGCAAGTTTACAAGCAAGCATATACATATAAGGCAATGTTTTTGGAGTATCAACATGGCTAGGCCCAGGACGCTAAGTGGGTGGAAATGCTATTTTGGTTGGCTGTTTGATTGGTGAGTGAATGCCAAGTTAGTTGATTGCTTTTGTAGGAATTTTTGTTAAAATTTAATTTCCATGATTAAAGACAAACTTACTAAGTAAAGATAAAACGATAGTATGGTGTGGTGTGCAGGCTATGAGTTTTAGGTGCAATATACCTATTTATAAGCATAAATAAATAATTATTATGTGTTGGGAAACTTGGGATGGGAATCCCGATTTCGCGAATTCTAAAAAGTCAGTGAATTCCCTCACGGGAAGGTCCCAAAAAAGTTCCTTCTTTTCAATACATCCACGAGTCTCCCGTACACTATCTGCGAGCCGTCACGTGTTTCGGTTATTCATTCCCGAACTTACGGTACGCTTGGCAAGATCAGTGATATCAATGTCATACCTGCTTGGCTGTAACTTCACTGGAAGCCGTCTCTCTCTTAAAGCTTCAATTTGCATCAAAAACATCAAAAAATTTAATACTGAGTTAAACAAAGAATATATTTTGATGTACTATCATTAAAATTCCCATCAATTAATTTCAACCCAAAACAGAAATTCATACTCATAAATACCCAAAGTATATGTATCAGCTTACAATTACGTTTATATGCTCGAACAGCTCCAACCAATGCTCTGTGGCTTTAGTTTTCTTCAATGACTTTGGTTTGTAAGCAGCTAAGCAATATTTGTTTCCTTAATATTGTTAATGCAGCAAATCACATTCTTGCATGTGTAGTAATTAATATGTGTTTTATGTGCAGATGTATGTATGTGTGCCCACATAAGTCCTTGTATATTCATGTAAGCAAACATTTGTTAGGATTTATCCAGAGTTCAATCAGAGTCATTGGTTTTGTATGAGGGCATTATCCTTGAAGTAAATATCTGGCCACAAAGTAAAATCTTAATTCAGATTGATACATTTATTCGTTTAATATGTTTATGGTAATAAATTAAACGATATAAGTTTTGATGCAATAGAATTCTTAGGATTTATGGATATTGAGCATTAATTTCAACTATTTTTGTGGCTTTATGCAAAGTATAATCATTAGGGTGATTCGTTTTTGCAAAACTGTTACTTTCTCTAAATGCTCAAGTACCTGTAAGTTTTCTAAAAAAAATAATTCTGGAGTAGATCCGACACACCACCAACTCTTCTCTCTCATAGAACACCAATAGACGACATTTCTAAGAAATTCTTAAATAAGAGACTGAAAATAATAAGGACCACACAATCAAAAGGAAACTACTAAGAAGAATGAATAGATCGTGAGGTCACATAAAAAGGACATAAAAACCTATGAATGCGGAAAGATACCAAAATGAAAAAAAGATTATGTTGGTTTTTAATTACAAAAAGGCAGCACCAAGGCAAACAGGCGATGCGGGAGAGGTGTTTTTGTTAATAAAACAGTAGTACTCGTAAGACTGCGCTAGCAAGCCAAAAAGATGCTGGTTAACACGGCTTATGTGGCTACTTGGACGACTTCTTGTTTGCTTTTAGCTGCAAATTTCCAATAAAAAGCAAAGAAAAAAGCAAAAGTTTTTACAGAAAGTGTGGCAGATGGTGAATGATACTATGAATTATTCAAGATTTATATAGAAGAAATATTTTAATTCAAGTTTACAGTTGAGTGGATGCACAACAACAACAACACACAATTGAAGTGAGGAGCAAATGTCAGTTTTTTTTGGCTCAAGCATTTGAGGGCTTTCATAACGGCACAGGCATGGCTTCGAAAGCTTTAGCAAACGTTTGCAGCATGGAGATGGGTCAGAATTTTTGTCACTTTTTTATTCAAACTGCAAAAGGGTTGAGAGGAAGTAAGATACTTGGAAAATATATTGACAAGATACGAAAGGTTGATAGGGACAGCAAAAAACCGTGGTAAGGAAAAAAGTGTGATTACACTAAGAAACTACAAAAGCAAAAGGATGCATAGACATATACAAGAAATTCAAATAAAAGGACACAGCCGAAATCATTCAAAAAGTAGAAAAGTACAAATTATGCAACAAATTCTACTTAGCTATGTATTTGACCATTGCAAGCCAAGCGTTATGAGAAGAGGCTTCGGTTGAAAACATGCCAACAAATAAAGAAAGTGAAAAAATGTACAGAAAAACTTTTTAAAAAGAAATCTGCTACAAAGGAAAAAGGCAATCGTGCGCCAAGTACAAGTATTTTCTATATAATAATTTTCAAAATTGAGGGCAAATGGACAAAACCTTTAAGAATTAGTTGGGTTAATTGTACAAAGCTGTTGACGGTTTCGCTGAATTTTATTGGCTTAAAAAAGATAATTGCGTAGACGCTGCTGTTGGCTTTTTAAGCGGTTGCTGCTGGCCACAGCTGTTGGAATGTTATTCACACTTCATTTGTTATTCCTGTGAAAAACTGTAAATGTAATCTAACGACACCATCTTTTAGATAAGCTAAAGAATGGATGAAAGTTTTATAAAGTGTTGCTGCTAATAATTATTTGCATCAAGAAAGGTGGATAACTTTTGTTCAGTTTTAGATTGAAACCCAATTGTTAATTGAAGTATCATCGGAATAAGGTTGTAAATACCATTTTTTCAAAACCGTTTTTTTTTTTTGCATATTCTCTCTAAAATAGCTCTTCCACATTCGTCAAGCACTAAATTTGCCAAAATGATGAGACATATAAGCAATTCCGACGAACGAGAAACTCCATAGAAGTAACCAAATCTATCAAAGTTATCTACTGAATTCCGATAACTATAGTGATTTCTATGGAGTTTCGAGTTCCGACGGAATTGTTAATTGGCTATAGGGATACACTCTTTAACTCTTAAATTGAACCTTAAAATAATAATTCTAAACGTTCTCAAGAATAAGAATTTTTTTGCTTTCCTGAACAATTTTGATTTTGTCAATTACAACGTTATTCCCGATGATGCTTCAATTATCGCTCGTCTGTGGAACTTGTTTTGCGAAATTAAATTTGAGGCGATTAATATTAGGAAGTTATGAAATAAACTCACTCCTAGATATGTTTTATGTTGAAGAGAAGAGAGACAAACTTTAGGCATCATAAAGTGCGGTAAGGTGAAAAAGTTGTACTCGAAAATCAGTCTTATCGTACGACGATATACAGTTTCCCGATTCCTAACCCGGCTCATCGATGAACTGAACTAATTGTCCGTCCATAACCGTGACTAAATCCGTAACCGTAACAATTACCATAAACGTAAATCACACCGTAACGGTAATAATTATCATAATTGTAACGCAAACAGTAACTGTAAATATTACTTAATGTATTCGTAACTATTATCATAATCGTAACCCAAACAGTTACTGTAAATATTACCAAATGCAAACAGTAACCTTAAAAATTACCATAAAAATAAAATAAAAAATTACCCTCAATTCTTTTAGTGGGCACATATCGCACCCTAAATCAAAAACCGTCACAACTCAAAATTGTTTTGGTCATTTTCTTAGCATAGATCGCTTCAATACAATAAATACAGAATGTATATAAATTGTTTTTCTTTTTGACTATTATTGTTACTCTATGGAAACGACTGTCATGCCAAGTTTTTTAAAAAAAAAGTTACTTTTGATCGATCCAGAAGATTGTCGAGCAAAGTTGCAATAGACACGTTTTGACCTCAGTATTAAAATTCTGAAAGAGGAAGTTTGACTATAGTTGACTATAGTATGAAGCCATCGAAAAAAATTTACGAGATCCGAAAAATAAATGTTCAGGCTTGTGACAGAAAGCACCACTCAGATTAATATTTTTACTATTTACGATTTAAATATTCTTTTATTTTTCAAACAAAAAAAGTAGAGTTAATTTTAAGAATTTATTTTGCAGAAATTTCATCCATACATAGCGTCAATAATATTTGTTATTAGATTGGAGAAAATCCATCATGGTTGCAAAAAAAATTGATGAAAGTTCAGACCTATTTTGTAGAAACCTAACCCGGCAGTGTAGCGAACCCGGAACGGAAACCGAGACGAAATACAAAACCGAAACCGGAACCTTATTTTAATCGGTTTCATCCTTTGCTTAACTTTCCTTTCCTATTTCATTTTCTTTCCGTTTTCTTTTGCTTTCCCATTTTTATTTTGTCTTTTTTTACTTTTCTTTTTCATTTTTCTTATTTTCTGTTTTAATTTTACCTTGTCTTTTACCTTTTAACTTTTCCCATTTTCTTTTTTCTTTTTCCTTTATTCCATTTTCGTTTTTTTCCTTTTTATCCCCAGCGTACTAGTACTAGTACAAGGGTATATTAATTTTGTTCACATAACGGTTGTATGAACGGCACAAAATAATCGAGATAGATATAGAGTTCCATATATGAAAGTTCTTAGGATTAAAAGAGGAGTTTATTAAGATATATCCGTCCGTCTGTCCGTCCGTGTACACGATAACTTGAGTAAAAATTGAGATATTTGCATAAAATTTTGTACACAGGTTACTTTCTGGCCAAGGTAGGTTGCTATTGAAAATGGGCGAAATCGGATGATAACCACGCCCCCTTTTTCGATATCGAAAAATTCGAAAATCACACAAATTGACTTATCTCGGCAGCTGGAATGGCTAAAATGATATAATTTTAAAGGGAATCCCCCTGGTCATTCTCTTATGATTTTTCCATAAATTTTTCATAGTGGGCGTGGCACCGCCCACTTTTAAGGGAGGCGTTTTTGAAACTGGATAACATCGCCCTTCAACCACGCCCACTTTCGATATCGAAAATTTCGAAAATCACACAAATTGACATACCTCGGCAGCTGAAATGGCTAAAATGATATAATTTTATAGATGTATCCCCTGGTCATTCTCTTATGATTTTTTCATAAATTTTTTATAGTGGGCGTGCCCCGCCCACTTTTAAGGGAGGCGTTTTTGAAAATTTAAATGGTCGTAACTTTTAAACTGATTAGGATAGAACGATGGAATTCGGCACAAAACTTACTAGTATCGTTGGGAGTATACCTGATGAAACTGGAAAAAATCGCTCTCCAACCATGCCCACTTTCGATATCGAAAATCACATAAATTGAAATAATTCGGTAACGGAAATTAAGTAAATCCTCCTAGGGCTTAATGATTGTTATCCCGTTCTAAAAATTACCGCTGGGTATTAAATGTTCGGTTCACCCGAACTTAGACTTCCTTACTTGTTCTTTTCTCTCTTTTTTTCTTTTTTTTTTTCCTAATCCTTTTTATTTCAGTTTTTCTTTCCTCTTTTTCTCCCCTTTTTTTCCTTATCCTTTATATTTCAGTTTTTCCTTTCTTGTTTTTTATTTTTCCTTCCCTCTTTCCCTTTTCTTTTAATTTTGCTTGTACTTTTGAGTTTCCTTTCAATTTCCCTTTATCTTCATCTTTCCTTTTTTCTTAAATTTTATTTTTCACTTCATCTTTTGTTTTCGTGTTCGTTCAGACTCGCTGTTGTCCCACTCCCCGAATCTTTGTTACATTTAAAATTCCAAAAAGCATAAAATAAACTCCCAAATCTGAGCTTTATCATTGTCAAAGATCTCTAAGACTTCATATAAAAAAGACTACATATTATACGTCAATCAGCTTATAGTCAATAACCTTCAATGAAGTGTAAAATTATTGACAGCATCACAGCTGCTCATCAAACTATGTAAGCCCACTCTGATCGAGACACAGGCGATGAGCCACATAAGTAAATTCAGCGGGTGCTATTGTAGAAAATCACAGAAAAAATAGAGTGCACCCAACCAGACAGAATTTAAAATGCTGGCATCAATCGTGCTATTATTTGTTGAACATCGTTCGATAGATACAATAAAGCACTTGGCAGCAGAGACCTTAATTCATTTTCAGTTGGCTTTTTGCCAACGAGCCAGCATAGAACGTTTGTGCAAAAAATTAAATGAGCAATTTACTCAAATCGCAAAAGCTTCTGTCGAACCAGTAGGGGAACATGGTTGCCACTTTGGACATTTTTTTCCTACCAAAACCGAACTGAAAACCTTCCAAAGTATCCTTCATCCTACCAATATTTTTTCACAGTATCAATATTTTTTCATGAGTTTTTTCCCTCACCCCCAGATCTTATATCCGCTTTTCATAAAATCGTGTTAGAAAATACCCCAAGAGATATTGTGAACCGTGTCAAAATAAAGTAGATACTAAAGTTAACGTCGGCTTTTAGCACGGCCTATCTGTCAAAAAAGCCGACGCTAAATTTAGTACCTACTTTATTTCGACTATGACTGTGCCCCATTTTCTATAAGCCATGGCTCATTCATATTTTAAAAGTTGCAGTTTGGTTTCAAAATTTGCTCACTATTCAACACATCTATCAAAATTAACACAGAAAATAGTGGGGCATAGTCATAGGAGATATAAATTAGGCACTAAAGTTAGGATCAGCTCTTTTGACAGAAAGTCTGCTGTAAATGGTGTCAAAAAGCTGCCGCTAAGTTTAGTACCTACTTATTTCTACTATGAATATGTCCCAATATGCAAAGAAGTTCTAGAACAAAATCGCACAATAATAGCTTGACTTTGAAGTATTTGACTTTTGTTATTTGAACGAAGGTAAAAACCTACCAAAAATTCAAATCTTTCTACCAATGTACCAAGAGGAAAAAAACCTTCCAGTTTTGGTAGGAAAACCCTACATATCACATCTCCTAAGGGGATTATAACTGGGTAAAAAGCTATTGTATACTTTTGTATACATACTTACATGTGTGGACATATTAAATGATAAGCAAATAAAATCAATCGACCAGTAATCCGTTAAAGTGGAAAAAAAGAAAAAAAAAGCCCAAAACAACGAATAAAGAGACTGCAAATTAATTGAGAAGGTTGCTCATACGACGTGGTGCACCGTAACATACCCACCAAACCAAGACTTCCGAAATAGTCGGATATCAGACCAAAATTAAAGAATTTCGACTTTACTTAAATAATTCGTAAAATAAAAGTGTAACAGAAATTTGTTTCTCAGATAAAAAAAGTTATGAAAGCTATTAACTACTGCCTAAAGAATTCGATTGTACTCTGTAACTGAGTGCATAGCACTTGAGTACAAATATGCAGGCTCGTCGGTTCGATACCTGCCAAACCCTTTTCAAATTTTAAATTTTTTTTTATTTTTAACTACCGATTTTGTTTCGAAAATTTTGTAACGAAGTCGCGTAAACCCTCCCATACAAATTTCTCAGCAATTTCGCGATTTCGAAAAAATCTTTCGACCCAACGTAGAGACTTCGGAAAAAAGTCGAAATTAATTGTTTAGTGGGTATTTGACTTTACGTACATTCACAAAATGGTTTTTTCTTTCTATTCTTAATGTATCTTCGTTGTAAAGTTTTTCAAAAAATGTTGTTAAGTAATACTTTGTTAGTTAACCGAACCACTTTTTCTTAATACCAGACTGTCTCCAACTTCAGCTTCTGCTCAATATATTTAACATTCCCAACAACAACTACCTACACTGAACCAAAAAAGTTCATGTATCCAATGAAAAAGAACATAGATTTTAAGAATTGTTCGTTAAAACCTCTCCAAAGAACTTTTTCGTAGAAATTTACGAACATTTCCTAGAATATAAGCACTTTTTCGTAAAATATGTAAACAAATCCACAGAATGCATGTACTCATTCATAAATTGTAAGAAAATTTTCTTAGATTTCTATGAATTTTTTTTTATATTTTAAGAAAAACCAGTGCGAACTTCTATGAAACTTTGTTTCGTAAAAAACATGTACGTTTTTGGTTCAGTGTAAGTCAATTGCGTTTATTAAAAAGTAATTATTGGATTCAAGTATATGCACTTGTGCTTGCTTCACTAACCAGCTTCCCAACTCCCTATCTAATAACTTTTCACTCTCTCCCGCAACTTCACTTTCAATCTCAATACACTCAACGCGAAACTTTTCATAATTTTTTTGTATGTTTTTCTTTTTCAATTTGCATTCTCACTTGAAAAAGATTTTAAAATTTTATTTGTCTCACTTTTATTGGTATTTGTTTGGATTTAAAGTGGCTTTGTTTTTATTTATTTCCTGGGCTGGGGGCACTGCTGTTTGATTGTTGAAATGAAACAAAATAGCGAAAATAAATATGTAAATGGATTTTAAATGGAATTTCATTTAAAAAAAGTCCTATCAAATGTCCATGTTAAATTATTAGACGGCCGATGTGACTTATTTTAAATAGATATTTTAAAGATTTAACAAGGTAAACGAGTT
>CAXKVI010000003.1:100493061-100785561 GCA_964058755.1 Campiglossa producta
AAAACAGTGGTCCTAAAAATATCAGAAAATTATTCCAAAAGCATCAGAAAACTATCCCAAAAAGATCAGAAATCGTATCAGAAAAACTGTGAAAAAAAACAACAAAAAGCATGATAGAATGCGTCGGATAAAAATGTTTTTTCAGCGGGCTCTGACATATCGTCGCTCCTAACGAAGACTAATACGGTTCAGTTAGCGTGGAAGACTAACACACTTCGTTCTCTGCGTCGAAGAATAACACAGTTCGCATAGAACTGATTGAACAAGAGAAAGCGGAGTAACAGGAACAGAAAAGTTCCCGAACTTTAAGGTGTCTGGCTGAAGTTTTCGTTATGGGATGATGTCTGGAAAAGCCTGATTCTACTTAAGGGTAGTGTTCTGTGACACGTGTGTAAAGATCCGTTATTTAAAGGCAGCCAAAGTGGGACCAACCCGCTCAAACATGTAAAATCGCAGTAAAAATTATGAAAATTTCCGAGTTTTGAGGTATCTGGCAGAAGTGTTTGCCATGCTTTAGGTTATTGTTCTACAAAAAATGGAAAAAATGGAGTAGTTAAAAGCAGCCAAAGAGGGCCAAATCCGTTAAATTGTTAAAACGGAATTAATTTCCACGGGTCTAGCACCACTTAATACTGACCCGAAGTTGTAATCTACGACAAATATGTGAAAATCATCCATCAGAAAACAACTGAAGTTAGGATCATTTTTTTCCGACTTTGACCCCTGATTTCCAGGCCCGAGACCTAGGTACAGCTTTGAAATTTTCACATTCGTTCTAGATTCGGGGATTACTATCCAGCAGTATTGGTTTCATCCATCAGAAAATAAGTGATGTCTGGCCGCCCTGGGATATCGCTCTATAATATTTGAACGGCCCCTATGCGAAATGCAGATGCTAAACTTCATTCAACTCAAAATTTGATACTGCATATTTTGTATGTAAAACAGTAGGAAACCCATCATGAAAAGTCTGAGAATACTTTTTACTAATGCAGTATCTACAAACGACAGAGCAGATACGTCGATTTTGATTAGGAAACCAGCTCTTATTTCACTTGGTTTCCTATTAAAAGTGTAGATACGGCAGAAGTTTAGTAGATACCCACATTTTTTATTAGAATTTGTGGAAAAATTACGTAGATACTGCAAAATAATGAATTTAATTTAGCAATAACTTTGTATTCATTTGCAAATTAAAACATATTTTTGCATGAATAAACTCGAATTTTCAAGACGAGTACACTTATATAAATAACTTCGAGAAAATATGTAGATACCCACATTCTTAAATAGGACAGTGTAAGTATGAGAAGAAGAAGAGATGGGCCGATCAATAAGTATACCGAAATGATCAGGATGACGAGATGAGTTGATTTAGCCATGTCCGTCTATCCGTCTGTATGTCTTTTTGAACGCAAATTAGTCCCTCAGCTATTGAGACATTTCGCCGAAATTTGGTATGCGGCCAATATTTTCTAATATAGAAATCATTTGTCGGAACCAGCAATCTCGGACCGATATTTATTATTTATTTATTTATTTGTTTATTACATATAGCTCCCATACAATCGATTGTTCCGATAAACGAATTTTGGGCTATAACTCCTACAAGTAAACAGGTAGGAACGTGGACTTTTGTAAGTATTGCTATTTTTACATGTACAATAGATGTTGAAAATCATTGAGATGGAATAAATATTTCACATAGCCCCCATACAATCGATTGTTCTGATAAACGGATTTTTGTAGATAACTCCTGTAATTAGATAGGTAGGAACGTGAAATTTCGTAATTATTGCTCTTTTAGAATGTGGAATGTCGATTTGAAAAATTAATGAGATTGGACCAATATACCACATCGTCCCCATATATAAATGATAGTTCCGATAATTTCGGTATGAGCTAAAGTTAAATTCACATAGGCTGTACTGGGGATCGAACATGAAAGGTATGTATATAGCCTTCGGTACATCCGAAGACAGCTTTCCTTACTTGTTTATTATTGTATTTATTTTGTAAATAATAAAGAGGATTTATTTTCGAGCATTATAGGCCACAGTTCAGCAGGGTCCACCTCCACTACAACCAGCTCCGGTTCATGATCATTATCTCCTTCAACTTCTATTGGAGTATAGTAGAATACGAGCTTGGTCTTCACAATATTAAAGAGTAGAATTGGCACCTCCACATCCGATGAGCCAGCTGCATGCTCCCTTTAATGTTTTGATTCATTCTAGAGTATTATTTAAGTATCAATCAGCGTGTTATGAGCTCACGGAGTGCTCGAAAAAGACCGCTCCTTTCATGAAGAACAGACGCCCATGGATAAATGCGTGCCTGAAGATTAAAATCTAAGTACTCTCTGCCCAATCTACAAGAAGGCCGATCCTGCAAACTGCGCCGACTACCGCGGAATCAGCCTTTTGAGTATCACATATAAGGTTCTATCTAGCGTATTGTGCGAAAGACGGAAGCCTAACGTAAACCGACTGAATGGACCTTATCAGTGTGGTTTCAGACCTGGTAAATCCACCAGCTCGGTCAGAGTCGGGAAGGATCTCTCCGAGCCCCCTGCGGGTTAGGGGCTTAGAATATGCCCGAGGTAGGCATACCGGTCATAAGAGGCGACTAACATGCACATAGGTAAAGACGTGCTAACTCGATAGCTGATCTACGGATCTGATGCCTCTCATTACCTATCTTCTCCTTCCTCATGGATGGAGGGATGACATGACCTAGAAGGTTCCACTGGTCATAGCAAATCGCTACCACGACAGTCGGGCAGTACCGCAGCGTACCGGGTTCATATACGGCCAAGGACTGTCCCAAAACCTTCGGGGAGTGTGTTTGCTGTTAACAACAACAACACCTCTCCGAGCCGTTCGAAACTAAACGAGTTTTCAGACAGGGCGACCCCCTATCGCGCGATTTCTTTCATCTGATGTTGGAGAAAATAATTCAAGCTGCAGAGCTTCAAGCTAAGAGCGACGAAGGTAAAACGAGGTACCTGCTGGCATCAGGGGCATTCGCCCCTGGGCAAGCGCACCACTGTGGGAGTCACAATTTTGAAATGTTAAAGGACTTTGTTTACCTAGGAAGCAACATTAACACCAAAAATTATGTAAGCCTGGAAATCCATTGAAGCATAACTCTTGCAAACAAATGGTGCTTTGGGCTGAGTAGGAAATTGAGAAGTAGAGTCCTCTCTCGATGAACAAAACCCACATTCTATAAGTCACTTATCGTACCCGTCCTGCTATATGGTGCAGAAACATGGACACTGGCGGCATCTAATGAGTCGGCTTAGGGAGTATTCGAGCGAAAAATTCTTCGAGAGATTTATGGAATCCTAAAAGTTTGGGACCCCGAGTACTGAATAAGATTTAATCATGAGCTGTATGAGCTTTACGCAGACATCGGCAGAGTTCAGGCTAGGCCGCGTTATGCTTTTCGGCACCCACAGGTGGAAGTACCACTACGATGGGACGACCAATTGGAGGCAGATCTACGATCACGTGGTGTCTTCAATTGGCACCAGTTGGCTGAACAAAGAACCGACTGGAGAAACGTGTTGGACGGCCAAAATCGCTTGGCGGGTAAAGGCTATTTTAAGTAAGTAAGCTTAACAAAGAGAACAAATGAAGATATATTAATTACATAACCTATATGTGATGTCTCCCTGTGCATGCATGATCCTTACGACTTTCGTAAAAATAGCTTAATTACATTAAGGCTATTCGAAAGAAAAACCCTCAGCTATGAAACTTTATTCAAATCAAATGTATTTCAATTTGTTACAGATGTACTATTTGCTCAGAACAACTCATCGTCACTACTAACTGGTGCCTGGCTACCAAGTGCTATATGACAACATCCTATTTTACAGCTCAGGACATCAACATCGACCTTGCTAGAGTGTAGGTATATAAGGGAAACCAAGCTCAGATAAGTATATTAGCATACCGACACTTCTCAAGCACAGCTAAGCAAGATACAAGTTGTAGGGCTGTAAGAGTAGGTCGCCTCCCGGTTGGTGCACGCTGGGTAACGCTAAAAGACCTACATGGCCTACAAGGCTAGTTTCTCGTATTGCCGGTCCTACGAGAACGGTACCAGTACTTGTACTTTACCTATCGTGCCGAAACGACCTGGGCCGTTTTCTTATATCGACCCGGCCAAGAGCAATACACTCGGGGTGACCCTGTGTGACATTTAGGCAGGGCTACACCTCGTTACAACAACAACAACAACAACAACAACAACAAGTTGTAATGATTTTATGATTTGAATATGGCTGAAAATTAAATTTTTAAATTCCTGGCACATTTTGGCACTATTGCAATTATTCCGTAACAAATCCGTCTTTCCGTAATTGCAACAAAATGTCATACATTTTACACAAATTTCAAAGCTATGTAAAGTGTTTGAGCACACACCCGTTAATATTTCCTCAGTCAGTGGTAATGCAGATGAATGTATGGGCACTCACGCTTGCCCGCCAAGCCGGAAATGCACAAATGACGCCGGAAGCGCACACAAAATTGCGGCGAACACCTCGTAATTCAATGTCCTTGTGTAAGCAAATAAAGCTGCCGGCACAAAATTTATGACTTTTGCAGGAGTAGATTTAGTTCGCTAATTTGATTAGTTTTTCACTTAAATAATTTTAATTTGCTTGTAACAATTTTTTAATAAAATTTTTGTTGTGAAATTTCGTTATAACTTCACTTGCTGGCTAATCTATATATTGGTTGGCTGAGGTTTTCTTATACATTTTTTTTTATTATAAAATTGAAGAACTTTTCAAAAGCTGTTAGTCATTAAATAATTGTTACATTTATTTTTATCTTATTCTGTTTGAAAACTCTGGCGAACTTTAAACGAAATATTTTTTTTTAGATATTTATGCAATAAATTCAGCACACATTTGTTTGTCGTCACTACATCTTTCATCCCAAAAATACTGAATTACACTTTTTCGCAGCAATACCATATCTCACCGTCACTCATCTAACATCCCATGAAAAACTTTCAACTCTTACTATAGAACTAATGCTCATCATAGCATTTGTAATGCTTTATTTTCCTTATTTTTTTTTGATCGAATATCCGTATTTAGCGCGTCTTGTTATTCTAACCGTTACTTTAGTTTTTCGGAGCAAACGATTCCTTCCAATGCTAATACCGACACAAGACTGAATTGAGTCCATTGGTGGAAAACTAGTTTTTGGTCGTTAGTAGCGCGCGAATACCGCAACGATTACAATACCGTTAGCAATATAATAACAATAGCAAACTTAGCTTCGTATCACACGAACTTCATATTAATCTAACTACTGCCACAGTGACGAACGACAACACATCTTCGTGTTCGAAGTTTCGTTGTGAATTTCGAAAATGTGCTCGCTTGCAAGTGAAAGCGTTTGTTATTGTACGACGTGGCGTATGAGTAACATAAGGCGATGAGAGCGCAGTGTCGTGAATTTGTGAGAGTTTTGCGTTAGTAGTGAAAGCGCATGAATTTTATTTGTGTTGTGCATATGTTTCAGCTTTGTTTGGTTGGTGCTCATGCCGAATTCCACATGCTTCCTGTTTTGTTTTTGTACATAAACACATGTTCGAAGTTAGCGACGGTTGATAAGCCATATGCTGATAAGAATGAATTGTGGATGGTATATAATTTTTTTGAATAATAAATGTAACGGTGCAATACCTTTTCAGGAGAACACATTTATTTTTTTGACGATTTTTTAATATTTAAAAATTATTTTTTAATTATTAATTCTTTATATACCCTACTTTTGTTTCATGTCTAATGACGAGCGTTCGGATCATCATACGCTAAAATGCGTATAAAATAAAATAAAATAAAATAAAATAAAATAAAATAAAATAAAATAAAATAAAATAAAATAAAATAAAATAAAATAAAATAAAATAAAATAAAATAAAATAAAATAAAATAAAATAAAATAAAATAAAATAAAATAAAATAAAATAAAATAAAATAAAATAAAATAAAATAAAATAAAATAAAATAAAATAAAATAAAATAAAATAAAAAAAAATAAAATAAAATACATGACAATATCTCGCTGCATTATGTTCAAACCAAAAACCAAAATAAGAAGTTGAAAGATGCTTCTAGTTACACACTGACTAGCATTCAAAAATTTCTTTGAGATTTACGTTCCACATATTCATTCGCTCTCCTTGCCTAACACCACCATCCGTTTGTAGTAAACTCACAGCGCGACAGTTTAGCCAAATGCTTAGAGTTCAATGACTAAATTCGAAGTTCGAACATGGCAAACGCCTTTATGCATTTTCTATGTTCAAATTCCCAACTGAGATGCGTTTATCAACAAAACACAATGAAATGAATAGCATTGCAGTTTGATTTGAGATGATTAAGTGATTTGTTGCTTGACTGGATTTTTGGTGATTTTTTGAGTTTATTTAAAAAAAATATATATATAAAAAAAATAACTAAAATATAAAGGAAACGGAAATGGACGAAAGGGAAAGGGAAAGGGAAAGGGAAACGGAAAGGGAAAGGGAAAGGGAAAGGGAAAAGGAAAGGGAAAAGGAAAGGGAAAAGGAAAAGGAAAAGGAAAAGGAAAAGGAAAAGGAAAAGGAAAAGGAAAAGGAAAAGGAAAAGGAAAAGGAAAAGGAAAAGGAAAAGGAAAAGGAAAAGGAAAAGGAAAAGGAAAAGGAAAAGGAAAAGGAAAAGGAAAAGGAAAAGGAAAAGAAAAAGAAAAAGAAAAAGAAAAGGAGGAAGTAAAGAAAGAAAAGGAAACAGAAATGTAAAAGGAGAAAGAAAAAAACTGAAAAGTAAAATTAAAGGGAGAAAGATAATGAAAAGGATTCTGAAAGGGGAAAAAAAGAGGTATAAATGAGAGAAGGAAACAAGACAAAACGCAGAAAGATTAGAAGGGAAAGGAAGATTTAAATTGGATAGGACATGGGACAAAACCGGGAAAAGAATGGGAAAGTGAAAGGATGTGAAGTGAAATCGTTACCTTAGTTAACAAAGGCCTTAACTGACATGAAAAAAATTTTACAAGAGAAGCAAAAAACAAATAATTTTTTACATTGAACGCATGCAAAGATAGCTTTGTAAATTTGGAATATCTCCGTTATTACTACTAGTAACTACTTAAAATTTGTAGTGAGTGTGTATTTTACTATATCATATCCAAATATGTAAAAAAGTAATTTTCGAAAAATGTGTCAATTAGGGCTTTTGTGAATTAAGGTAACGAAATACCAACTTTTATTTACTGGAAAAAGTTCTTGAACTTTTTGATGACATTGGCTTGGTCAACACTAACTTTACTGTACAATACTGATATCAAAACTTCTGTCTACTTTCTTTTATCGACAATAATATGTGCAGGACTGCTGTGCCATCATTTTACTGTGCATCTTATTTTACGTTACCTATTTGTTTCTACATTTTTTTTATATTTTATTTCTCGCTTAGCAAATAAATACTTTAAAACAAATACCCCGAAAGTTCTCCTAAATACATTTTAATGCGCTTTGAAATGGATCTGACATATGTAAGTATGTCACAACTTTTGGGTGCAGATGGCAAGTGAAACTGAAAAGGGGGACGTTTTGTTACAAATAAATGCTGAGAAAGATTACTGCCATTTTACGACAAAGCCAAAAATAAACTAACATACTAGCACAAACAAATTTATTTACATTTAAAAGGAGATATAAGTTGACAAAAATGTGTAAGTGAGCAGTCAACAAGAGCCAAAGTTTGGAAAAGCACAAACGTACGTGCATATTTTTGTTTGCTATTACCAATGTATTTTCTTGTGTTTGTATGTATGAATGTAATTTCATAATTTGTGTGAATAGTATCAAATAATGTTGTTATGTTAGAAAGGTCAACTAACTTGTGTTGTAACACAAGGAAGACTTTGGGAAAATAAATAAAATTTTGTTTTGTATATTTAAATTGTATGTTTGTTTTTGTTGTATTCTGTTTTGTTTCAGACACATGTAGATAGACATCCCAACTAGCCCAAACGTGGTAGAAACGGAGAAACCTTTGAAATAAACTGTGATTTTAGAAAAAATAGGTAGGTCTAGAACTTTAGAGAAATAATTTCGAATACGGTTTCAAGACTAAGCACTCGGCGACTTAGTATGTAGTTCAATTACTTTACAGACGTTAAGTAGTTGAGACTCCGTTCCAGCGACTATTTGTGGTACTTGGGATATATATGTATGTATGTAAATGTACATATTTGCAAATAATAAACATATTTGTTGCTGATATAAAATGAAATTTTCAAGCAAATATCAAATTGTATTCCAAGTTGTATAAATATTATTTGGATCAACAGCAATGTTTCATTGCCCAGCAGGGCATATAATAAATGTAAAATGGATGAACATAGTACTTACCTACTGATGCTGATGGACAACAACAAAAATATTTTAAAGGAGCAAAAGTATTATTTAAATTAATACAAGTTCAATTTTAATTTAAAACTAGGTATATATGAATTTTTGTATTGCAAATAAGTGAAGCAATTACTTAACAGTTTGGTGAGAGACTCACCTCGCAATTATATACATACATAGAAGCATTGGAAATGCAATTTACAGTAGTTAAAGGTTCTTTAAACTAACGAAATCGTTTCAGACAGCTGCATTTCTAGGATGGGATTTCAAAGGTAACCTAGTTTTCGCTAATCCCAATTGACAAAGACCTTTTTACAACCTTTAAATTAATCCGCTTTCTTGCAAAGTCTTTTTAGACTCCTTCCCGTTGAGCTAGACACTTGAACTTGGAACATATTTCAGAGCTCCGTGACAATGCAATGTGAATGAAAAAAAGCATCCGTTAGGTGGCGCACGGATCGAGATATATTGTAAATTCATTTAAAAATTGAAAAGTTGCGACTCATATTTAAGTAACTAGATTATTGAAACTTGGCATATATATATGAATAACTAAAGACAATATAATTTGTTGTACAAGAAATTCCGCTAGATGGCGCGCTGATCGATATAATTCAAAATTCTTGAAAAGGAGGGGGGAATCTTGCGATAGATTTTAGAGTAACTTTGCGGTAAGCTAGACCCTTGAAACTTGACACATTTATCTGAAACGTTTACAATGCAATCCCTCATCAAAAAAGTTGTGGTAGGTGGCGCACGGATCGAGATATTTCGAGAACTATTTTGAAGTAGGGAATCTTGCGATCGACTTTTGCCTAACTTCCCGGTAACCTAGGAGCTTAAAACTGAGCACTTAGTTGAAGGAACAGTGACAATACAATTTTACAACGTTTCTAAAGGTAACATATAGTTAGATGTGTTCGCAGGTAGGATAATAAGCTTCTTTAAGAAGTTTTTATACCCAGCGCACTAGTACAAGAATATTATAATTTTATCCAAATAACGGTAGTACGTAACAGCGCAAAATAATCGAGACAGATATGGTATTTTCATCCTAAAATTGTATACCTCTCAGCGTACTAGTACTGGACCGCCGTGATGTAGCGGTTAAGAGTTCGGCCCTCTACACCCAGTCGTGGCGAATCAATGCCCGGCAAAAGTAACATCAAAAATTATATAGAAAAAGGATTTTTATAAACTCTCCGAGTGTATTTCTGAGACGCTTCTCTGTAAAAACTCATTTTCTTTGCAAGTGCCGTTCGGAGTCGGCAAAAAACTGTAGGTCACGCCAATTTGTAGAAAAAACTCAAAAGCAATACACCACGAATTGAAAAGAGAAGCCCAGCAAAAATCTCGTTCGACGTTATGATAACTTGTTGGTTTTTTTTTTTCAAAAATTATATTAATTTTCTTTTTAAGAAGGTGAAAAAAATATTACTGATTTTTTTAAGATTTTTAATTAAAGTCTAGAGGTCTATCATCGCTAGTTTAGATTTTACAGACTTACCTCATATTTGGTATAAAAGCGACACACTATTGTTGTAACATACCATTTACCTTACCATATTTTTGTAGGAAATTGAATTCCCTACAAAAGTTGCATGGACCAAAATTTTCTCAGACTAGCTGTTTTCTAGTATTCTAGCCTGAAATATTGGCATGTTTTTGGATTCTCCGATTTTGGTTTTTAAATTTGCCAAACATGAAAAAATCTATAGGGAATAAAGCTAAACATGTTGCTAACGGCAATTGGCTCCTGAGTCCGAATTCGAAGCAGGCTAGAATACTAGAAAACGGCTAGTCTGAGAAAATTTTGGTCAATGCATCTTTTATAGGGAATTCGATTTCCTTCAAAAATATCTTCAAGTAAATGGTGGTTTACAACAATGGTTTGTCGGTTTTATTCCAAATATGAGGTAAAGTCTGAAAAATCTAAACTAGCCATGATAGACCTCTAGACTTTAATTGAAAAATCTGAAAAAATTACAGTAATTTTTTTTCACCTTCTTAAAAAGAAAATCAATATAATTTTTGAAAAAAAAACGAAATTTTTTTTGTTTGGCCCAGTCTAATGTACACGATAACTTGAGTAAAAATTGAGATATTTACATGAAACTTCACGAAAGCGGATGATAACCATTGACATATGTATGTATCTCGGTATCTGAAATGGCTGAAATTATATAATTTTACAGGTGAATTTACCTGAAATGATTTTGTGATAAATTTTTTAAACTAGGCGTGGCACCGGCACCGCAAATTGCTAAAATTGTATAATTTGGTAGGATGAGTCCTGATCATTCTATTATAATATTTTGATAAATATTTAAAAGTCGCCGTGGCACCGCGCGGGTATAAGAAAATTTTTCTACGCATACTAATGTTTTCGAGAAAAATCCTGAAAAGTCCATACGTTTCATACATTTTCATATAATTTCCAGAGCTACCCTCTGATTTAGTGTGCGAAATGATAACTAGTGGGTGACTGGTATGTTCTGGTCTCTTAGGACATCAACACGTAAAAAATGCCAGTTGCTTATATGGACAAAAGACTGACTAGTTGGACCTTGTGCACAAACTAGTTGTAAAGTAGTTTTCAACTAGTGGCTTTCGCTGCAGGGTAATTTTGCAGTCGCGATATTTCAGAGCTGGTTAGTCTTAGAGAAAAAGCACTCGAGCCATATTTGTAGAGAATTTCTAGGTCTACAATTTTGTCTCTGACCTTTGACCCCGAATAACTTTTTTAGCACACATGGGATTGATGTGGACTTTTGAGTTTTTCTTTCTGAAGGTGGTCCTACGTTGTATAGAAAAATTTGGCTCTATGGGAGTTTTTGCCTACTTTCACCGGACTATATATATAATAAGTTATCGAAATGTGAAAATAAATATTTATTTTGAATCTTGCCAAACAAATTTTAGCTAAAACATTTCCCCGAATAAACTTACATGTGAAAACTAGTCCACAAAAACAAAGAACTTGACAATATATAATACAACTATAACGTACAAAAGATAAGGAGCAAAACCTTTGAATTTTATTCACAGTTTTCATTTTTTGCCAGAACCCTTTCATATTTCATTACAAATTCATCATTGTGTCGACACATCCACCGAGACATGTCTGAATGCACCCAGCAGCTAAAATCAATATTTACTCCCAAACATTCATGTGCCCCCAAAAACTTTGCATACGTAGGTCGTACAAGATTACGTATGGTTTTAAAACTAGTATTATTTCTTATCAGTTTATTATTTAACTACTAGGAACATATCGACGTGGCATACGAAAACTAACACTTTTTATTTGTATCTGACGAAAACTAACACCTTTTATTTGTATCTGACGAAAACTAACACTTTTAGTTTGTGTCTCATGAAAACTAACACTTTTCGGTAGGTAGTACATTTCCTTCAGAGAAAAAATTAAAGTGTTACTTTTCGTCAGACACAAAATTTTTGGTGTTAGCTTTCATATGGCACGTCGATATCCACTTGCATGAAGGAGATATGCAAATGCATTTGTGGTTTTGCCTTCATAGTTAGCCATGAAATATTTAAAGTGAGCATAAATTATGAATAGAAAATAGCTTACAAGTGTGGATGTCAAATTTTGTTGATGTTTTTTCTATTGGTGTATACATGCTGAGTTCCTTTTTGTGCATCCAACGGCAACATCCGTGAATCTAACAAATGACAAGGCGTTCCAATAAAGTGGCAAGTTGATGCAAATCCCTTGTTGCGACAGTGGTTTGGATATTTTGTTATAGTAAGATCATTTTACCACTTCTGGTAAGCCCACATGTCGGTACGTATTTATAATTAATTAAGTCGAATATCATAACGTAGGTATAACATACACATATCATCGATGCTTTTGCAAAACCACCTATCGACCAATTGCAAAACCTCCTATCTGAAAGCAATCAAATTTTACGGGAGATCAATTAAATTTTTCGGCCACAGAGGTGAACGCTATTACTTGGCGGCGAAGTCTCTTTCCCACCAGGAATCCTATACTACGCGATTTGCCGCGTACCTGGCCACTGTAGTATACGTCACAAGGTCCGATGTCGTTCCTTGTCCCATCCATCGCATTTCCTGCAGGATGGTGATGTCAGCCTTTGCGTTAACGAGGACATCAACCAGTCGGGCAGCGGTGCCTTCCCTGGAAAGGGTCCGCACATATCCTCTCATTGTCCTTAGGTCGGCAACATTAAAGGGGGTTCTCTTCGGAAGCTTTGTTTTCTTTTTCATTGGAGTAAACTGTGGCGGATTCCAGACCCAGTGCACAACCCGTCTCCGGGGTTTCGAATCAAAAGCGCGCCGCTTGCTACAAGACAGACACCCGCTTGCAGCCACACTACATGGTGAACAGACGCTGGGAGACAAGACCTCCCGTTGCCCAGAGTGCACGAACGAGTACGCAAGAGTCGGGATTGAGCAAGGTCGCACAGTTGGAGCTGTTTGGCTAACTATACAACCACACCCCATTACACTCTGTTTTATCTATTCTAATATATTCTGCGCTTGCGTCATTTATTTACGCTTAACCGTCTAGGCCATTTTTAACGATAACTGGTGTCAATTGGAAACCCCAAGGGAGTTCAAGTCATCCTCCACCTGTTGTTTCCATCTCAGTCGAGGCCTCCCCCTTCCTCTGCTGCAGAATTCGGGTGTCGATAGGAAAACCTTCTGTGCTGGAGCTTCTTTGTCCATTCGCATAACATGCCCTAACCAGCGGAGCCTTTGGGCTTTAATCTGCTGGACTATGGTCAGGTCTGCGTAAAGCTAGTACAGCTCATCGTTAAATTTCCTTCGATACTCGTCGTTGACATCACGGGAAGGACCATAAACCTTCCGGAGAACTTTTCTCTCAAATAGTCCAAGAGCCACTTCATCTTCTCTTGACACTGTCCACGATTCTGAGCCGTACATCAGGACATGTATGATGAGGGACTTATAGAGCGTGATCTTTATTTGTCGAGAGAGCACTTTACTTCTCAATTGCCTACTTAGTCCAAAGTAACACTTGTTGGCAAGAGTGATTCTCCGTTGAATTTCTAGACTGATAATGTTTTCGGTGTTAATTCTGGTTCCCAAGTAGACGAAGTCCCTCGCCGTTTCAAACTTGTAGCTATGAACGGTGACTTGGCTGCCAAGGCGCAGGTGCGCCGATTCTTTCTTTAATGGCAGCAGATATATCGTCTTGTCCTCGTTCACCGCAAGACCCACTTTTTCGCTTCCTTATCCAGTCCAGAGAAGGCAGCGCTTACGGCGCGGTTGTTAAGGCCAATGATATCAATATCATCAGCATACGCCAGCAATTGCACACTCTTGTAAAATAGTTTGCAGTTTAGCTCTGCTGTTCCAATTATCTTCTCCAGCATCAGGTTGAAGAAATCGCATCAAAGGGAGTCGCCCTGTCTGAAGCCTCGTTTGGTTTCAAATGGCTCAGAGAGGTTCTTCCCGATTCTGACTGAGCTGTTGGTATTACCCAACGTCATTTGGCAAAGTCGTATAAGCGGCTTTAAAATCGACAAAGGGACGGTGTATGTCGATTCTTTTATCGTGGGTCTTCTCCAGGATTTGGCTTATCGTGAAAATCTATGGTAGACTTACCAGGTCTAAAGCCACACTGAAAAGGTCCAAACAGTCCGTCTACAACGGGATTGAGTCTTTCACACAATACGCTTGAAAGAACCTTAAATGCGATATTAAGAGACTGATTCCGCAGTAGTTGGTGCGGCTAGCGAGATCGTCTTTCTTGTGGATTGGGCGGAGCACACTTAAATTCCAATCCGGAGGCATGCACTCGTCTGACCATATTCTGCATAAGAGCTGATGCATGCTTTTTTACCAGCTCTTCGCCTCCGTGTTTTATCTATTCACTTCACAAATTATACACATGAGTGATATAATGGGGTGTGGTTGCTAAGTGACCTTGCTCAATCCCGACTCTTGCGTCCTCGTTCGTGCACTCTGGGCAACGGGAGCTACCTAGGCTCGCGGCAGAAAGAGAGGGAGCCCCGGTGGGGCCACTCTGACATACTTGGTTTAAGGGCTCACCGAGGTTTTTGCGCAGCGTCTGTTCACCATGAGGTGCGGCTGCAAGCGGGCGTCTGTCTTGAAGCAAGCGGCTCGCTATATAAATGTGTAAATATTTTCCAAAAACCCCGAAACGGGTTGTGCGCTGGGTTTGGGACCCGCCACGTACAAAAATTTAGTCCAATGAAAAATGTATTAAAGCCTCGGATGAGAACCCCCTTTAATGTTGACGACCCGGCAAAACGAATAAGGCATAATGATTTGGATATTAGGGCATGTACCGGGAATGTCCGGACCCTTTCAAGGGACGGTACCGCTGCCCGACTGGTTGATGTCCTCGTTAACGCAAAGGCTGACCTCACCGCCCTGCAGGAAATGCGATGGACGGGACAAGGAAAGACGACCATCGGACCTTGTGACGTATACTACAGTGGCCAGACACGCGGCAAAGCGCGTGGTGTAGGATTCGTGGTGGGAAAGAGACTTCGCCGCCTAGTACTAGCGTTCACCCCCGTGGACGAGCGTCTCGCTGCGATCCGCATCAAAGCGAAATTTTTCAACATAACATTTATCTGCGCCTATGCGCCGACTGAGGAGACGGACGACGCAGAGAAGGACTCCTTCTACGATAAACTTGAACAGACTTATGATCGCTGCCCCCAACATGATATTAAAATCGTGCTCGGCGACTTTAATGCGAAGGTGGGCAAGGAAGGAGTCTTTGGTCCAACAGTTGGAAAATTTAGTCTCCATGATATAACATCCCCCAACGGCACTAGGTTGATTGATTTCGCCGCTGCTCGCAACATGGTCATCAGTAGTACCAGGTTCCAGCATAAACGAATACACCAAGCCACATGGCTGTCTTCTGATCAAAGAACAAGAAACCAGATTGATCATGTCATGATCGACGGCAGGCATAGCTCCACCGTTCTGGACGTGCGTACCCTTCGTGGTCCCAATATCGACTCGGACCATTATCTTGTTGCAGCCAAGATACGCACACGCCTCTGTGTAGCAAAGAAAGTGCGCACAGTAACGGAAGGAAAGTTTGACGTCGAGAAGCTGCGCACGACACAGACAGCTGACAATTTCTCCACTCGACTCTCACACCTGCTATCGGAGAGCAATCCTCGACCTAACGATGCAACCGAGCAATGGAAGCATATCTCTCACTCATTACGTACCGCCGCTGAGGCCACTATAGGGTTCCAGCGAGCCCGCAAAAACAACTGGTACGATGAGGAATGCAGCACTGCCTCGGACAAAAAGGACGCTGCCTACAGGGAGACGTTGCGAACGGGCGCAACCCGCAGTGTATGGCAACGCTATCGTCAGGCAAAGAAGGAAGAGAGACGCCTTTTCAGAAAAAAGAAACGTGAGGCCGAAAGGCGTGAGTGTGAGGAGCTTGAGATGCTGGCTGACAGGAATGATGCCCGAAAATTCTATGAAAAGATCCGGCGGATGACGGAAGGTTTTAAGACCGGGGCAAGTTCCTGTAAGGACAATAATGGCGACCTGGTAACCGACGTACAGAGTGTACTTAAATTATGGAGGGAGCACTTCTCCTCACTGCTAAATTGCGAGGGAGACGTCGAACCCGATACCCCAATCCCTGACGATGGAAAAGTCGTCCCACCACCTGACTATGATGAAGTGAGGATAGCTATATCCCGGCTCAAAAACAACAAAGCGCCTGGAAAAGACGGATTACCCGCCGAGCTGTTCAAACACGGAGGCGAAGAGCTGGTAAAAAGCATGCATCAGCTCTTATGCAGAATATGGTCAGACGAGTGCATGCCTCCAGATTGGAATTTAAGTGTGCTCTGCCCAATCCACAAGAAAGGCGATCCCGCTAACCGCACCAACTACCGCGGAATCAGCCTTCTTAATATCGCATATAAGGTTCTTTCTAGCGTATTGTGTGAAAGACTGAAGCCCATCGTAGACAAGCTGATTGGACCTTATCAGTGTGGCTTTAGACCTGGTAAGTCTACCATCGACCAGATTTTCACGATACGCCAAATCCTGGAGAAGACCCATGATAAAAGAATCGACACACACCATCTCTTTGTCGATTTCAAAGCCGCTTTTGACAGCGCAAAAAGGAGTTGCCTGTATGCCGCCATGTCTGAATTTGACTTCCCTGCAAAGCTTATACGGCTTTGCCAAATGACGTTGCGCAATACTAACAGCTCCGTCAGAGTCGGGAAGGACCTCTCTGAGCCATTTGAAACCAAACGAGGCTTCAGACAGGGCGACTCCCTTTCGTGCGATTTCTTCAACCTGATGCTGGAGAAGATAATTCGAGCAGCAGAGCTAAACCGCAATGGTACAATCTTTTACAAGAGCGTGCAATTGCTGGCGTATGCCGATGATATTGATATCATTGGCCTTAACAAACGCGCCGTAAGCGCTGCCTTCTCTGGACTGGATAGAGAAGCGAAAAAAGTGGGTCTTGCGGTCAACGAGGACAAGACGAAGTATTTGCTGTCATCAAAGAAAGAATCGGCGCACCTGCGCCTTGGCAGCCACGTCACTGTTGATAGTTACAAATTTGAAACTGTGAGGGACTTCGTCTATTTGGGAACCAGCATTAACACCGAAAATAATATCAGTCTAGAAATCCAACGGAGAATCACTCTTGCGAACAAGTGCTACTTTGGACTGAGTAGGCAATTGAGAAGTAAAGTCCTCTCTCGAAGAACAAAGATCGCGCTCTATAAGTCTCTCATCATACCTGTCCTGATGTATGGCTCAGATTCATGGACAATGTCAAGAGAAGATGAGATGGCCCTTGGAGTATTTGAGAGAAAAGTTCTCCGAAAGATTTATGGTCCTTCCCGTGATGCCGACGGCGAGTATCGAAGGAGATTTAACGATGAGCTGTACGAGCTTTACGCAGATCTGACCATAGTCCAGCGAATTAAAGCCCAAAGGCTCCGCTGGCTGGGTCACGTCATGCGAATGGACAAAGAAGCTCCAGCCCAGAAGGTTTTCCAATCGTCACCCGAATTCGGCAGCAGAGGAAGGGGGAGGCCTCGACTGAGATGGAAACAACAGGTGGAGGATGACTTGAACTCCCTTGGGGTTTCCAATTGGCGTCAGTTATCGCTAAAAAGGAATGACTGGCGTGCTTTGATAGGCGACGGCCAAAATCGCTTAGGCGGTTAAGCGCCAATAAATGATGATGATGATATAATCATAGCAATGAGAACCTGTGACTAGGATTTTTATTTTAATTGGCGTATGCTCGTATATTTTGTTATGTTTACAAACTTATTTTTGATTTCCTAACTTGGCATCAATTGCTGGAGGGGAGTTTCGGCCTGTCACCAGGGGGCATACACCAGCACCTGGTTGCTGATACAATATTTTTTATAAAGAGCTTACCATAGTCATAGTTTCCTTGTTTTGTCGTTGCTGTATAATCTGTCAAATTTCCTTACATAACAAATTTCGTATTAAAGTGCGTTTATAAAAATAAGACTTGTGATTTATGATGTTTGTGTAACTATTTATGTGTAGGTACAACAAAAACGGTGCCAGTTTGCGCGATATGCATTGTTTTGCGACGAAAACTCTAGTTATGCGCCTTAAAATATGCTAGGTGACAACATGGAAAAGTTTGTAATAGCCTGCGCTATTATCTATGACTTTGTTTGTTTTAATTAATGAGAATAAGAAAAGAGAACGGAAAATTTTCGGTTGGGGTGTATGCCAGTTGTCGTCTACTTTTTACCTATCCTTCAAGGACATAGAAGTAATGTCCTTAATCTAATAAAAGTCCTGAAAATGTATATACAAATATTCAAGGATGCCCAGGAGATGGACAGGACATAAGCCAGATATTGATTTCAAAATATACGTAGCTATCAAATGGAAGGTGTTTATGAGGGCGTGGAAGTGGTGTAAGTTTTATTTCGATATCCCAATCCGTTTCGGAGATATCGACCAAACTAATTGATACAATTTACCTGTTCTTTTCATATAAGTTACTCATACGCCGTGTAGGACCTATAAAAGGTGCACTATAATTACAAAGTTTCAAGATGTACTCAATCATTTTTGCAAGAAAACATATTGTTACGCCGCAATCTACTAAAACAGTTTGAAAATTCCAATGTTCTTTTCTCGTGAATACGTTTTTTCAATTTCCTTACGAAGAATCCTTTTAATGATTTTAAAAATTGAAAGGAGGAAATTTGTTGCACAATTTTTTAAATATGAGGCAAATATTAAAATTATGTAGGCTCATTCCATTTCAAGACAACCGGTCCGCGCGGGACATGATTTTTGATTTCGATGAAATTGTAATATGTTGTTCTTTGGTCAAAATAAAGAAACACGTGTCTTTTTTTTTGCTGAAAAAATTTTTTTTTCGGATTTATCGGCCGTTGAAATCGTTAAAATGCATTGAACATTTTTTTCGCCCATTTTTTCAACTCGCTATAACTTTGTCAAAAATTTTCCAATAAGCCTTGAGCTTAACCCTTAGGGGTGGCTATTTTTTCCGCCCTTTTCCATACATTTTGTATGGGGATAAATGGCCTTTCAAAATATTCTTAATACTCTTAAATTTGAATCTTTGAAGCTTCCAAAATGGTACATTTAAAGATGACTGAGTTTTGCACTATTGCACACAATTTACTACATTTATGTAAATTTTAAATGGCTGTAATTATTTAATAGTTAAGATAATCTCACATGGCTTACCATTTTGGAAGCGTCAAAGATTCAACTTTAAGAATATATAAAAATATTTTTAAAAAAGTTTCAAAAATTAAGAGAAAATTCTCTTTGAAAAAAAAAAATGTAATTTTCCCCCCATACAAAGTGTATGGGAAAGGGCGAAAAAAATAACCCCTATGGGTTAAGTTAGAACGCCAATTTTTTTGCAAGGCTTATTCCCTCATCAATAACTAAAGTTTCAGATGGTAAGACAACAACATGGTAAGACAAAAAAAAACAATTTTTTTTATTTAAATCACCCCAATACATATATTTATATTTTGGCTAGAGCGTCTCGGCTTACAGGCAAAAAAAAGTCGGCCGTACCTCCCCTCATATGAAGTGTTTTTGAAAAACATTTAAAACTTTTTTTTTGTGGCAACCCTAGATGTCGCCCAATTACATTTTTCTTCAAATCTTTGGCATTTGTTTTCAGATTTTAAAGTTTGACACATCAATTTTTTCGTCTCAAAGAGGAGGTTTTTTCTCAGAAAGTTCATTGAGCTCATGCGTTTCGTTGTGGTATCACACTTTAAATCCGACAATAAATGCCGAAGATATGAAGAAAAATGTAATTGGGCGACATCTAGGGTTTCCAGAAAAAAAAATACATTTTTTTTTAAATGATTTTTAAAAACACTTCATATGATGGGAGGTACGGCCGACTTTTTTTTAGTGATACGCTCTAATGTACATACATACATCCATCGCTATATTGAATGTATACACTGATCAAATATTAAATAATTTCCGTAAAAACACAAACAATAATCTAGAAATAATTTATATAACAATGCAACAAATTAATTGATGTTTCAAGTCTACCATTTAGATGATATTTGAATCATATTTGAGGATTCATATTGTAACTCCTTATGCATTTATAACTCAACATGCAAATTTATTAAATTCCATAAACACTAATTCATTCTAGTAGCTAAGTAAATAAATTCTTACAAATGACGGCAGCATGGCATGAGTCCTCCCAGCAATGATCGCTTACTAACCAAATGTTTGCCAGGAAACCGCTGACTATTCTCGAAACCAAAACATCTCAAGTGAATGGAAATATGAATTTCTCATAGAGATTTGATTTCGTCTCGAAGACGCATGCAGCTGGGATATTTTAGAACTTAATACATTGTGCAATGTAAATTGAATCAATAATATCCAATTATGCTATAACAATACGAATTGATTTGGTCGTTCTATCCTTTCAGCGTGGATGAAATGGAATGGTTGTTCAGAAGATGCATGCAACGGGTGTACTGGTACAGATGCAGACGTACATGCTAGGGTGTTCGTTAAAAGGCAAGTTTCTGTAACTATTCGACTCATATTTTTTGGAGCTACATACACACAACTATAATTTTCTGGATGAGTTCATACCAGTCAAAAAATACAAAATTCATTCGTTTCGTTTGAAAAAAGACAAAACACTGACAAGTTGGGCCCGAGGCATCAACTAGTTGTAAAGTAGTTTTCAACTAGTTGCTTTCGCTGCAGGGTAGTTCTTCATTCAAGAGACCACAACACGACTACAATGCAAATTCCTTGAAGAATATGCGATGTATATTAGAGTGTTGGTATGTGCATTGTGAATGTATTTATGAATGTACTCCAGCACATGTGGCTTTGTGTCGACGTTGCTATGCCTATTAGAAATAACAAACGGAAGTATCTGTCGTCATCACCATTCGTCTATCTCTAATGTCTAAATAAAGGCCACAAGAGTCCGCTTTGCAAAAGGGTGAGAAAGGAAGAAAGCTAGTGCACACAAGTTTACATTTATTTGAGTTAATACTTGATAATCCTAAAACGAATATATAAACTTGTAAATTTTAATTGAGTTGACTATTGTTCAATACTCGAAATCAAAACGTCATTGTCTGTCATTGAGTTTAGTCAACTTGATTCTTGGATTTCTAAATTTATGCAGAATATTTGAATGTTATGAGATATTTAATAACTTGATTTGTGTATGTGTAGCTAGTCAATGTAAATTTAAAGGTATGAAACCGATTCAAATAAAGTTCCGGTTTCGGTTTCGGTTTTGTAACGGGTTTCTGTTTCGGTTCCAGTTTCATTCTTCAACATTTATTTGGGTTTCGGTTACGGTTTCGTTGCGGTTTCGGTTTTCAAATAAAAACAGCAACACGAAAAAATTTTGCTTTTACCTAAATACAAAATAAGTCTGAATTTTTATAACTTTACTCCGGTGGTCAAGATGGATTTTCTCCAATATAGTAATAAATAAGTATTACTCCTGCTATTTATGGAAAAATTTCTTCAAAATAAATTTTAAAAATTAACTCTATTTTTATACCCAGCTGTACTTGTACACAGGGTATTATAACTTTGTTAGGATAACGGTTGGTTGTACAGGTATAAAGGAATCGAGATAGATATAGACTTCCATATATCAATATGATCAGGATCGAAAAAAAATTTGATTGAGCCATGTCCGTCCGTCTGTCCGTCCGTCCGTCCGTCCGTCCGTCCGTCCGTCCGTCCGTCTGTCCGTTAACACGATAACTTGAGCAAATAATGAGATATCTTCACCAAATTTGGCATGCGTACTTATTTGGGTTCAGAATAGATTGCTATTGAAAATGGGTAAAATCGGACCATAACCACGCCCCTTTTTCGATATCGAAAATTTCGAAAAACGTATAAAATGGGTTAATTCAATATTAGAAGCAGCTACAATGATAAAATTTGCAATATGTATTGATTTAGATGTTCTAAGGCCGATTTTATAAAAATTTTTGAAAAGGGGGCGTGGTACCGCCCACGTATATTTGAAGAAATTTTAAAATTTTGACTCTTAATAACTTCAGAACAGTTTATGCTAGTATAACGAAATTTCGTAGAGGACATACTATTGTTGTGGTAAATTCAGCTATAGAAAATAAACGAAATCGCTTCGCGACCACGCCTACTTTTTCATAAAAGTTATATTGAAAGGAGGTGGAAATATTGAAAAGTCCATATCTAATTAACTGATTTCGCTATAATAATATAATTTGGTACATACATCAACTTTCATATTCTTTACATAATTTTTTCAAAATTTTGGAAAGTGGGCGTGGCACCGCCCACTTATGAGTCAAGCAATTTTTAAATTCGACTGCTAACAACTTCAGAACGGTGTGAGATAGATTTACGAAACTAGGTACCAGGCATGTTATGTTTATGTAGAGTACTACCACAGAAAATAAGAAAAATCGGTGAACGATCACGCCCACTTTATGTGCACAGCTGGGTATGTAATGTTCGGTTTCACCCGAACTTAGACTTCCTTACTTGTTTATTTTAGAAATATGTTAAAATGGAGCATTAATGCTTTCTGAGACGGGCACTAAGCATTTTTTTCGGATCTCGTAATTTTTTTTTCGATGGCTTCATTCGAATATACATAGTTCAATTTCCTCTTCCGGAGCTTTGATATTGAGGTCAAAACGTGTCTTTTGTAACCTTACTAAACCATCTTTCATGAAAATTATTCAGGCTTGCCTCTGGTAAAATAAAACATGTGTCCACAAAAAGAAGACAATTCGGCTGTGCGGAAGGCCATATAACTTTCATGAATCATGAATAAGCGTCACGATTTTCACTGTTCGATCTCCAGTACAGCCTCCCGGGTAGAAAATAATCTAGGCAAATCTATTTTTAATCTAGGCGCTGGCTAGATTTTCCTACAATAGACAATTCTGCCTTGGGCCTGCCAGGGCTCTGGAATGGAAAGCGTATGTTTTTCAATTTACGGGCAATTTATGGTATATTCTGTAAGGGGGCTGCCTAGTTTTGCATACATTGCACCGGCTCAGTTTTTCCAATCCAGGGCCTGAATATTTTTTCTATATTGGGCCGGCGTAGTTTTTCCAATCCAGCGCCAGGATAGTTTTTCCACGATTATAAATTTCAATTAAAGTTGTTCATTTGCCGAACAAATTTCATGATTTGTAACAGCTGAAAGGATAGGAATGATGACTGTAATGTTAAGGTGCCTGGGTTCAATGCTGGCTCAAGGGCAATGTATTTTTTAATTGATTATTAAATGTATGTGAAATTTAATTCAAGTTGTTCATTTGCAGAAAATATTTCAATGATTGGAATAACCCAATGGACAGAGAAGACAACTGTGATGTAAAGGTGCCGGGTTCAATGCTGACTGAAAGGCAATGAATTATTTTATTTCTCAGCTGGCATTGCCTTGGAAATACTAGGCAGGGCCTAGATTAGCATTACCCGACAGGCCCTTTATTAAAAAGCATTAACAAACAGATGAGGGCCTGTGTAAACTTTCCTTGGCAGGCCCATGATTTTAAAAGGGAAAATCTAGTCAGGCCCTAGGTTAAATTTAACAGATTTTCTACCGGGCTGTGTGAATTTAACATTAGCTCACGCCGAAATTTTTGTAACTATCGATTATAGGGACGATGTGTTATATTGGTCCAATCTCATTGATTTTTAACATCGACATTCCACATTCTAAAAGAGCAATAGTTACGAAATTTCACGTTTTTACCTATCTAATTACAGGAATTATCTACCAAAATCCGTTTATCGGAACAATCGATTGTATGAGGGCTATGTGAAATATTTATCCCATCTCAGTGATTTTCCACATCGATATTTTCCATATAAAAATAGCACTACTTGCAAAATTTCACGTTCCTAGCTTTTTAATTACAGGAGTTATAGCCCAAAATACGTTAACGGAACAATCGATGGTATGGGCGCTATATGTAATATCGGTCCGATCTAGCTGGTTAAAACAAATGATTTCTATATTAGAAAATGGTGGCCGCATACCAAATTTCAGCCAAATATCCCAAAAACTGAGGGATTAGTTTGCGCTCAAACAGACAGACGGACAGACGGACATGGCTAAATCAACTCATCTCGTCATCCTGATCATTTCTGTTTACTTATTGATGGGTCCATCTTTTCTTCTTCTCATACTTACAAACATCGGACCATTAATCTTCATGAAAGGTATAATAACGGGTACGGTTTCGGTTTCGGTTTTGAAAAATGAATCGGTTTTAATCGGTTACGGTTACGGTTTCTGTTTCAGTCCTTGGTAAATTTCTGTTTAATGCTCCTTGTTCGAAATCTAGAGCTGAAGACTATTTACCGAAACACGTTGCAAACCCGAAAACGAAACCGGAACATTATTTTAATCGGGTTTCAGACCTTGTAAACAACAAAAAAGGGAAAAAAACATGTTGTTTTGCGACAATATCACAAATGAAGTTAATATAAATTTTCGCAACAGATGACGCCGTGAAATCCGATTTAAAGCAAAAGAGCACAGGAATAGCAACAATCTCTTTCACACTATCATAAACAGCAACACCATCAACAATGACCATTACTGCAATCACAACTAAACGGATGAATCCATTGTGGCGTAAAAAATACGGCTTATGCGCGGAAAAGAGCAAGCAGAGCGATGCATGGCATCTGTTGGGAATTTGTTTGTAGCTCGCAATGACGCTACTCATCAACACTAGCAGCAAATTGTAAACAGCGCGAATAGATAGCGTACCTAATTTGTACTGAATTGTCAACAACAGTAATGCGCTGCTCTGCTGTTGTCATCAACATAATCAACCCATCATCATTTGAATAATTTATTTAGTGACAATGTTCAAGAATTTTGCAACAAATTAGACTAAAAACATGTTGCATAAAAATAAGTACGGATGATGCTGGATGAAGTCATCATAAGTATAAATATTAGATACCACGGATGGCGGCCGCAAGGGGGGTCGCTCCCGGAGAAAAATCAAAGCAGCACACCACAAGTTGGAATAGAAGCTCGGCAAAAATCTCGTTAGAGGTTATGATAACCTGTTGGTATATCACCACCGCCATTAGTTTAGTTTTAGATACGACGGAGCAAGTGGAGTAATTTTTGGGCCAAAATAAAAAAAAAACCGCTGAAAAAAATGATTAAAAATTATGAGATATTTAGCTACTTCTAGCTTGCACGTTGTTATAGTGAAATTCTGGCGTACTCAGAAATTTCCTAGAAATTCTGCCAAAAAGTTAAAAAATTGTATGGCCGTTTAGCAAATTTTGGAAAATTCCCCAGAACTTTGTGCAAATTTTTAAAGACATTTTTTATGGATTCTGTTTATAATTGGCTATATTTTAATTAAGAAATTGGAAATGCTATCTTAGTAACCCGTCTAACGAAAATCAAAAAAAATTAAGTGGACCGAATTCACTGTGAGTGAAATACAAATATAATAAAAAAAAATGACATATTTAAAAAAAAAAAAAACAATAAATACATAAATTAAATTAAAATAAATTAAATTAAAATATTATATATAAATATAAAGTAAAATAAAACAATTAAAATGAGGAAAAATATGAAAATAAAATAAAATAATAGAAAACAAAATAACATAAAATGAAGTGAATTAAAATAAAAAATTAGTAAAATAAAAAAAAATTAGAAAAACTATAAAAATTATAAATTTTAATTAGATGAAAAAAATAACGTAAAATAGAATAAAGTAAACCAAAAAAAAGAAGAGTAAATTAAAAGAAAGCACAACAATATAAAACAAAAACAAATAAAACCAAATGCTATAACATAAAGTAAAATAAATCCGGAAACGGTCAAAATTCTAAAATTAAAATTCTGAAGTCAAAATTCCGGAATCAAAATTCTTGGTCGACAAAATTCCGGAAATCGGAATTCCGCACTTCCTTCGCCTTTTTTGGCTGTATTTCAAAATTCTGGTTTTTCACAATTCCGGAATTTACGTTTTCCAAAATTAATTCTGGAAATTTTTTCCCCAAAATTTGAGCAAAATCGTGTATTTTAATAAATAGTGCTTATATTTAAGAAATATACATTGACTTTGATTTTTTGGTCATAAGACAGAAAACCAGCGGAACAATTTGTATTTCTACTCAGCCGTGTATGGAAAATAGCTGCCTCATCATCGTTGGAACAACGTCAAATGTACCGTCCATAATCCAGCAGTCGCTCTCATTTAACAACTGCAGCGAAGATTTTGTTCCAAAAAAAGAATGCATTCGCCATAACTTTAATAACTTTCTTACTTAAAATAAATAGTTGACCTTCCAAAACATAAAGTGATAATAAAGGAATGTCTATTTATACCCAGCTGTACTTGTACACAGGGTATTATAACTTTGTTAGGATAACGGTTGGTTGTACAGGTATAAAGGAATCGAGATAGATATAGACTTCCATATATCAATATGATCAGGATCGAAAAAAAATTTGATTGAGCCATGTCCGTCCGTCTGTCCGTCCGTCCGTCCGTCCGTCCGTCTGTCCGTTAACACGATAACTTGAGCAAATAATGAGATATCTTCACCAAATTTGGCATGCGTACTTATTTGGGTTCAGAATAGATTGCTATTGAAAATGGGTAAAATCGGACCATAACCACGCCCCTTTTTCGATATCGAAAATTTCGAAAAACGTATAAAATGGGTTAATTCAATATTAGAAGCAGCTACAATGATAAAATTTGCAATATGTATCGATTTAGATGTTCTAAGGCCAATTTTATAAAAATTTTTGAAAAGGGGGCGTGGTACCGCCCACGTATATTTGAAGAAATTTTAAAATTTTGACTCTTAATAACTTCAGAACAGTTTATGCTAGTATAACGAAATTTCGTAGAGGACATACTATTGTTGTGGTAAATTCAGCTATAGAAAATAAACGAAATCGCTTCGCGACCACGCCTACTTTTTCATAAAAGTTATATTGAAAGGAGGTGGAAATATTGAAAAGTCCATATCTAATTAACTGATTTCGCTATAATAATATAATTTGGTACATACATCAACTTTCATATTCTTTACATAATTTTTTCAAAATTTTGGAAAGTGGGCGTGGCACCGCCCACTTATGAGTCAAGCAATTTTTAAATTCGACTGCTAACAACTTCAGAACGGTGTGAGATAGATTTACGAAACTAGGTACCAGGCATGTTATGTTTATGTAGAGTACTACCACAGAAAATAAGAAAAATCGGTGAACGATCACGCCCACTTTATGTGCACAGCTGGGTATGTAATGTTCGGTTTCACCCGAATTTAGACTTCCTTACTTGTTTTAAAATGTTTTTATTAGGTCGCTTTCGTCGTTCTTGTGCCCGGATTTTTGCAACGCATTTATAATCCGATTTGGCTGAAATTCGGAATATGTATTACTACTATGAAAAGAAATATTTTCCTAAAAAAAAAATCCGCTAGGTGGAGCTGAGATCGGGGTAATAAAAACTGAAAATCCTAATTATGGACCAATTTATCTGATATTTTCGTGTGTATTACTTAATCAATTTCCAAATGTTCAAAAAAAAATTGGACCCGCTAGGTGGCGCGTTAGTCGCTCTATTTAAGAAATGTGAAGGTCTGTTTTCTGTGTCGATTAATTCGTTTTTCAACGAACTTCCCGTTGAAGTAGAATCTTGAAATTTTCACCAACGTTTAGTTTTCTGCCCCCACGCAATATAATTCAGATAGGTGGCGCACGGGTAGAGATATTTGTAAAGTTTCATTTCCAGAGATTTTGCTTTGGTTTTTGAACTAACTTCCCGTTGAGCTAGGGTTTTGAAATTTTCACCATCGTTCAGGTTTCGCTGACAATGCATTATACGAAAAAAAAAAATCCAAAATATTGCTTTAATTGCAAAAGTCCTATTTATCGGCCTATCTTCCTTATAGCTATCTGAATATTTCGTACGCATGCTATAATGCCGCATGCTATAATGCGTTTTCAGCGCCATCAACAACATCGAAATTTCGAATATTAGAATTTCACTTATTCGAACATACAATCTTCAACGTCCTCTGCATACATTTAGGCGCAGTCACTGTTGCACAAAGGAAAGATGATGTAACGCTAAATGACCTACATGGCCTACCCGGCTAGTTTCTTGTATTGCCGGTTCTACGAGAATGGTACCATCGTGCCGAAACGACCCGGGCCGTTTTCTTATATCGAGCCGGCCAAGAGCAATACACTAGGGGTGACCCTGTCTGACATTTGGGCAGGGCTACGCCTCGCTACAACAACAACAATATGATGTATTTTATATTGCTTAAAAAATAATAATTTTATTCATTTAACCATAGAAACACCGCGTAAAGCGTGTAAACGTAGAAAATTGCCGAATGTGTAACTAAAAAGTATAAAATAAAAAAAATATTTTTAATTTAAAATGTTTTTTAAATGAACTAAAAACTGGAAAATAATTTTCCCTCTGTCTACATAGATTCTTCACCACGTAAAGCTTATCCGGAACATTTGTGAGTGGGAATTCTTATAGGTATTAAATAGTAGATACTTTGAGTTTGAAATGTATAAAAACATTTAGCGCTTGCTATATCGTGAAAAGATGTTTTTTTTTTGTTTAGAAAAACTCATATCGGTAATAAGATTGTTAGAAATTAATGCGAACCATCTTTATCATGCGCCAATGTTTTATACATTTCAAACTCAAAGTACTATTTAATACTTATAAGAATTCCCACTCACAAATGTTCCGGATAAGCTTTACGTGGTGAAGAATCTATGTAGGCAGAGGGGAAATTATTTTCCAGTGTTTAGTTCATTTAAAAAACATTTTAAATTAAAAATATTTTTTTATTCTATTTTTTTCAACACAAGTTGGCTCTTTAAAACGTTTTAAACTGTTCCGTTGTCTTCTAATTTTTAACTTAAGGGCATTTCTTGATGGCAGATATTGTCCAATATGTTTTTCTGTCATAGATACCGAACGCTGAATTATTTGGCTAGGCTGCAGAAAACCCAAGCGAAACCATATTTTTAACCAGATTATTTGGATCTGCAACCGATTTTTTATGCGCACATGGATCATGAGAATGTTCATTTTTTTTCGTATAACATTTCACAGCCGTGAAATTGTGTGTCAATACACATGGTACATTTGTTTTTAATTCCTTCAGAACAAGTCCAGTTAAATGTTAAAGGCAAAATTCTGTAATTAATGATTAAAAATGCGTGTAGATAACAAAAAAAGTGCGAATTTTGAATTTCAGAATTTTGGCTTCCAAAATTTTGTAATTTAGAATTTCGTTATCCAGAATTTTGGATTCCAGAATATTGACTTCCATAATTTTGATTTCCGGTGTTTCGACTTCCGGAATTATGAATGCAGAATATCCAAAAAAGCAGAATTTTGACTCCAACCCAAATAAATCAAGTAAAATATATAATATAAAAATATTTTTAGTTCATAAGCTTAAATAAAATAAAATAAATAGGCATAAACTAAAACTAAGCGAAATCAAATCAAATAAAATGAAATAAAATAAAAGTAAAATAAGGAAACGTAAAAAAATAGAGTGAGCAAAATTAATAGAATAAGTGCCATTTTCTCAAGTAAACTTTAAATTTCATCAGGCAGATAAATTTTAAAGTTTACTTGAGAAAATGGCCATAAACTTATTAATTGTTTTATTATCTTTTATTTTTAGGCTATTGCATAGATTTTATCGCAGGCCTTGGCGGAGGGAGTGAAATGAAAAAAATGTTAATGTTTGTTTACCCGGCTTACCTATGGAGTTGGTTCTCGCACGTAAATAAACAAAGCAACGAATTAGTTCAAACGTTATAGTAATAAAATTAAATGGAATATTACATAGATGTAAATAAGTGGCAAATGAATTAAGTGGCAAATGAATTAGATGGCAATTATTTGGAAGTATAAATGGCTTACCTTCGGTGACTTGGCTGCGGGCTTGTCGGCGTACGGAAAATAAGTGAAAGACTAAAAAAAGAAAAGTTACTTCGAACCTAACTCCGAATAATAGCGTTCGCTATTATTCGGAGGGGAAAGCACTGTTACCGGTAAATATAAGTGAACTACCCGGCACTAGGGTGTGCCGTAATATTTAGGCCTATGGACTAAACAATGTGAAATAAGTTCGTGACGGACTGTTTTCAATGTTACAAGGTTCGGCGTTAGCAACATAACTTGAAAAAAATAAATATAAGCGTTGCCTACATTTAGGCGTATGACGTTGTACTATTGTTAGCAGTAGGCCGATTACATAAAATTGGAGCTGTACATTACATTAAAATTCGATCTGTAAGCGTTGCCTACATTTAGGCTATACTACTAACAGTGTGACGTTGTACTGATATTAGCAGCAGGCCGATTACATAAAATTGGAGCTGTTTAGGCTATACTGTTAACAGGTTAAGGCTGTACTGCTCTAAAGTCATATACATATATGCTCATTGAGTTTTCATAAATATTATAATTGCATAAGTTGATAAAAAGTGATATGCAATAGCTTTACCGCGGCAGTCCCCGAGTACAACACGCCCTTTTTTATTTTGTTTAAGCTATTGCATAGATTTTATCGCGGGCTTGGCACCTAAAAAAAAACCGGAACGAATAAAAAGGTTCGAAAAGGTTCGAAAAGCCGAATACATAAAATTAGATCTATTTATTGATGTGTAAACATCTTTGCGCTGGGGGCAATAAAGAAAAAGTTACGCGTAAGAGTAAGATGTAAGATGTAAGAGTAAGAGTAAGATGTAAGATGTAAGATGTAAGAGGTATGGGTGTGGGGGTGTAAGATCTAATATGTAAGAGGTATGGGTGAGGGGGAGGGGGAAGGTTTGTAAGATGTAATATGTAAGAGGTATGGGTGGGGGTGTAAAATGTAAGATGTGAGAGGTATGGGTAGGGGGGTAAGAGGTAAGATGTATAGATGGGTGTGTAAGATGTAAGATGTAAGATGTGAGAAGTATGTCATATCAAATGATGTCATATAATATGATGTTATATCATGTGACGTCATATCATATGATGTTATATCAGGTGAAGTCATATCCTATGATGTCATATCCTGTGATGCCATATCATATGATGTCAAATCATATGATAACATATCATGTTATGTCATATCATATGATGTCATATCGTATGATGCCATGTCGTATGATGTCATATCATATGATGTCTTATCATATGATGACATATCATATGATGCCATATCATATGGTGTCATATAATATGATGTCATATCATATTATGTCATATCCTATCATATGATGTCATGTGATGTCATATCATGTGATGTCATGTGATGTCATATCATGTGATGTCATGTGATGTCATATGATGTCATGTCATATGATATCATACCATATGATGTCATATCATATGAAGTCATGTCATATGATGTCAGATCATATGATGTCATATCATATGATGTCAGATAATATGATGTCATATCATATGATGTCATATCATATGATGACATATCATGTGATGTCATATCATATGATGTCATATCATATGGTGTCTTATCGTATGATGTCAGATCATATGATGTCAGATCATATGATGTCTTATCATATGATATCAGATCATATGATGTCATATCATGTGATGTCATATCACATGATGTCATATCATATGATGTCATATCATGTGATGTCATATCACTTGATGTCATATCACTTGATGTCATATCATATGATGTCATATCATGTGATGTCATATCATATGATGTCATATCATGTTATGTCATATCATATGATGTCATGTCATATGATGTCATATCATATGATGTCATATCATGTGATGTCATATCATATGATGTCATGTCAAATGATGTCATATAATATGATGTCATATCATATGATGTCATATCCTATCATATGATGTCATGTGATGTCATATCATGTGATGTCATGTGATGTCATATCATGTGATGTCATGTGATGTCATATGATGTCATGTCATATGATATCATACCATATGATGTCATATCATATGAAGTCGTGTCATATGATGTCATGTCATATGATGTCATATCATATGATGTCTTATCATATGATGACATATCATATGCTGTCATATCATATGATGTCATATCATATGATGTCATATCATGTGATGGCATATCATATGATGTCATGTCAAATGATATCATATCATATGATGTCATATCACGAGACAAACAAATGTCTTACTTCTTACCGAAACTTGCATGACGCGTGATAATCCGATTGAAATACCTAGTTTCAAATGTATTGTTCAATTTAAACGAGATACTGCTCCAAAAGGTGGTGTAGCTATTTACCAAAATAACAATAATGTTACTAATAATATTATGACTCCGAATATTGAAATAAATATTGGATCCGAACTTAGAAATGGGCTACACATTGTCATGGTAGCAATTTACATATCTCCGAATCCAAAATTGGGCGTGGTAGAGCATTTTATTTATCGCACTTTACTGGAGTACTCTGAAGAAGGGGCAAAAATACTTGGTACAAATGGTAATAAATTTCCACTTATCTTGGCCAACGATTTCAACATCAAAAAAAATCAGAGCGGTTGACAAGTTTTCTTTTTGAAAAATTCAATTTGAAAATAAATAATGATCCAAAAGAATCCACAACAAAATATGGGACCACCATTGACGCGGTATTTTCAAGATATTTAGAGGATATATCAAGTCTCAAATGTATGTTTCCTTTTTCAGTTACCATAAACCTATAATTTCAATTATAAATATTCCTGAATAACCTATGTATGTACATATCTTTTAAGATAATAATAATAAAAATTGTTTAACCAATATTAACTTCTCATTTATTCAATAATCGTACAAAATTTGTTTTCTTTCATTCAAAACCCCCACCGCTGCGTACGGGCCTGGCATAAGTTGATAATATGCAATAGCTTTACCGCGGCAGTCCCCGAGTGCCACACGTCCTTTTTTTATTTTTTTATCTTTTTTAATTTTGCTTAATTCTTTCATTCTATTTTAGAATTTAATTTAATTTTATTATATTTTATTTAATTTAATGTAATTTTATTTTATTTTATCTTATTTGGTTTATGTATTTAATAGATTTTATAATAACTTTTTTAAAATTTTTTTTTTTTATATTTTTCTTTGTAATCTTTTTATTTATTTATTATTATTTTATTTTGTATTATTTTATTATTATACTATCACCACAACATATCTGTCGTTTTCATCTATGCACATATAAGCAATAATTCTCTTCCTTTGCTACTATCGCCGTTTGCACTCTATAACACAAATATCCTGAAACTTACAAGCTATAAAATATATTTACGCTGTGATCAGCCTTTCTGTGGTTTAATATCTGCAACTTTTCGTCTCTAAAAGTTTTCTATGTTCTATTTAATTATTTAGTTTAACTGCTGCCTCATTTCATTTCATTCAAACTCTCATTTGTTGCTAAGCAACACCGGAAATTAGTTGAAAATTATAACAACAATTAATAAACACTTTCCGTCAAATCCAAAAACGAATCCGTTCCATTCTTGGCGGGAACTGCTTGTGCAAAAACCACAAAACCAAAAAATTCAAGACAAAAAAAGCAAAATCAACTAAAAACATGACGTAGTAAAATGAAATTAAATAAATAGACGGCAAAACTTTCGCAAACTAAGTGCCGAATGCAGTGCTAGCATCAAGTGTAAGGAGTGCGGTGTGTCGAATAATTTGTTTTTGTTTTACAAATTTTCTTTTAGGATTTTTTTGTGTTTTTACTAGCACTCGTTGCTACAGTTGTACAGAGTTTGCACTAATTGGCAGCCAATTTGCATTAAATGACGTACAAACGGGCACACATACTAACATAAGTATTCCACGCCGGGATGCCGCTACGCCCCTCCCTCAAATAGACGGTACAAAGAAACATTCATACAAACTCTAGGACAATCACCAATACAAACCATAGATTTTTGTTGCTAGCTACCGGAATTATTTTGTTAATTTAAGTCAAAGCGTGGGGGCAAAACTTTTGCTTGTTCCAGCAACGACAAACTGCCGTAGGAGGAAAGGACTATAAATATGTATGCCAGAAGCGTAGCCATTTTTCGATCAAGACATACCTTTTTATTTTGATTTTAATTTAATTTTTTTACTAATATTTATTTATTTTTAATTTAAGCAGTATTATATTTTTGTTTATTTTTACTTTTTATTTTTTTATTTTAGTTTTTATCTTAGCTTTTTTATTTTTTGTCTTATGATATTTTATTTTTTTATTTCATTTTTGTTTTTTTTTACATTATTCATTTTTTTTTTATTTTTTTTTATTTCCTTTTTATTTTATTTTAATTTATTTTATGTTATACATATATTTCATTTTATTTTACTTTAATTTATTATTTTTTCGTTTTGTTTTGATTTATTTTGTCTTATTTTGTATTGTTTTATTTTATTTAACTTTTTTATTTTATTCTACTTAATTTTTTTCTTAAATTTGTTTTTTATTTTATTTTTTTTTTTCAGTTCATTTTTTTATTTTTAGTTTTTTTTGGCTTATTTTAATTTTTGTTTTCATTTAATTTTAATTTATTTTATGTTCTTCTTAATACTTTTTGTTTATTTTGTTTTTTTTTTTCTGTTTTATTTTACGTAATTTTTTTATTTTAGCTAATTTTTTTATTATTATTTTTTGTTTCATTTTAATTTATTTTATTTTATTTTATTTTTTTTTTAAATTTTATTTAAGCTTAGTTTACTTAATTTTTGATATCTGTTTTTTATTTTTTGAAATCCTGAGGTCATGACATGTCACGCATAGGGGTCATAGGCCCCTTTTCCACATCTCCACTTCACAATTCTACATTAATCTTTTGAAATATCCCTGCTAACTTTTTGAACAGGGTTTTCTCTTCCATATCGTATAAGTAACGCCTGAGACGCTGCTAAGAAATATACATTGACTTTGATTTTTTGGTCATAAGACAGAAAACCAGCGGAACAATTTGTATTTCTACTCAGCCGTGTATGGAAAATAGCTGCCTCATCATCGTTGGAACAACGTCAAATGTACCGTCCATAATCCAGCAGTCGCTCTCATTTAACAACTGCAGTGAAGATTTTGTTCCGAAAAAAGAATGCATTCGCCATAACTTTAATAACTTTCTCACTTAAAATAAATAGTTGACCTTCCAAAACATAAAGTGATAATAAAGGAATGTCTATTTTTTCAACACAAGTTGGCTCTTTAAAACGTTTTAAACTGTTCCGTTGTCTTCTAATTTTTAACTTATGGGCATTTCTTGATGGCAGATATTGTCCAATATGTTTTTCTGTCATAGATACCGAACACTGAATTATTTGGCTAGGCTGCAGAAAACCCAAGCGAAACCATATTTTTAACCAGATTATTTTGATCTGCAACGGATTTTTTATGCGCACATGGATCATGAGAGTGTTCATTTTTTTTCGTATAACATATCACAGCCGTGAAATTGTGTGTCAATCCACACGGTACATTTGTTTTTAATTCCTTCAGAACAAGTCCAGTTAAATGTTAAGGGCAAAATTCTGTAATTAATGATTAAAAATGCGTGTTGATAACAAAAAAAGTGCGAATTTTGAATTTCAGAATTTTGGCTTCCAGAATTTTGTAATTTAGAATTTCGTTATCTAGAATTTTGGATTCCAGAATATTGACTTCCATAATTTTGATTTCCGGTGTTTCGACTTCCGGAATTATGAATGCAGAATATCCAAAAAAGCAGAATTTTGACCCCAACCCAAATAAATCAAGTAAAATATATAATATAAAAATATTTTTAGTTCATAAGCTTAAATAAAATAAAATAAATAGGCATAAACTAAAACTAAGCGAAATCAAATCAAATAAAATGAAATAAAATAAAAGTAAAATAGGGAAACGTAAAAAAATAGAGTGAGCAAAATTAATAGAACAAGTGCCATTTTCTCAAGTAAACTTTAAATTTCATCGGGCAGATAAATTTTAAAGTTTACTTGAGAAAATGGTCATAAACTTATTAATTGTTTTATTATCTTTTATTTTTAGGCTATTGCATAGATTTTATCGCAGGTCTTGGCGGTGGGAGTGAAATGAAAAAAATGTTAATGTTAAATAAGTTCGTGACGGACTTTTTTCAATGTTACAAGGTTCGGCGTTAACAACATAACTTGAAAAAAATATATATAAGCGTTGCCTACATTTAGGCGTATGACGTTGTACTATTGTTAGCAGTAGGCCGATTACATGAAATTGCAGCTGTACATTACATTACATTAAAATTCGATCTGTAAGCGTTGCCTACATTTAGCATTTTGCCTACATTTAGGTAACTTTTTGAACAGTGTTTTCTCTTCCATATCGTATAAGTAACGCCTGAGACGCTGCTAAAGAGTGCTATACACTGTAAAACAACAAAAAATATAAATATCGCACATTTAACTTCTTGGCGTCACTTCGGAGTTACTTCCTGAGTACATAATGTTAAATTTCTGTGAAAATATCATACTCGATCAATGCCTTGGCCTAGAGGTAGCGTGATCGTTGGCATTCGTGGGTTTCAAGGTTCAAGTCCCGGTGTAATGATATTTTTATTTTTTTATTTTACTTTACGATCCCCCCGACGACACTAGGAAGTCACTTTCCGAAGTGTCGTATAGGTATCCATATGGTCGTTACGTTTACGGGGAACAGTTTTCAGGAACGAAGTTGAGAAAAAGATGAAGCGATAACTTCCGCGATGAAATTCGACTTCTTGAACAACCGTATCGACTCTTGCGCGATAGAAACTGTTTGCTGGGATATATAAGCTTTCGTTAATGTGTGTATGCAGCAAAAAACAAATTCGTAAAACTGACGACAATCACCAGTAAATGCACCGTTAAGAGGAAAGAAAATTTTTGAATGAGTTTAGCTGGAATTGGAAAAGCTTAGACCAAACACTCTTAAGGCGTTCTACAATAAGCCGTTGGCCAAAATGAAAATCGTTAACGCGCTCAGTACAAGTGGGCGTTTTGCAGCAAAAATCAACAAAGCAGTATATCCACTCGAAAATTTAGAAATACCAAATTAAAAATATAACCAACAAAATATCTACAACAAGAAATGCAGTTGAATAAGCGATTGAGTAGCGCAAGCAAAACGAAAGATAGCGAAAAACGGAAATTTTCTATGGATTGGGCTAGAGTGCAATAAAAGTCAAATTGCTAGCAAAGCTAAAAAAGCGAAAACTTTTTAATGGGCAAACTTTGAGTGGCTAGCTAAAAGTTTAGGGATTATGAAATAGGGTTTCCCTCATATACATTTTCCTCCTATTGTAATCGTAGTATGAAATACTTTTTTTGTTCAATGCATTTTGTAACGGATGAATGAGTACTCCATTGTAAAAGTACATGTGTGTTTGTATGTGTCAGTGTGAAACGAGGTGCAAAAGTCAAATATGGTAGTATGCTTAAGAAAATAATGTCAAGGACGTTTATTTGATCGCCAATTACGGCAAGCATTTAAAATTTAGTGAGTAGATTAGGATTTGAGAATCTTTATTTACCCAAATAATTTGTGAAACGGCAATCATTCGAGGCCCTATTCTCCAATAGGTGTTGTGGGGAAGCTGATGATGATGATGATGATGAAACACTTCTCAGACGAATTTACATTGTAGATTTACTCTAAGTAGGCAACTGTTTTCTAGAGCAAGTAATTCTTTGTCATTACGGCTAATAGTCTCATATTATTAATTCACTTAGCAAAGTGTAATCCTATCACGTCAATAAGATTATGGCAAAAATCTTTAATTTAACCACCAGCCAACGCATAAACTACCCATGCTCAGTGGTGCCAGATCGTGGGAAATTACACTTTCTGAGAGATATTTAAAAGGGGAAAAACGGATCTTTTGGTTGCAGAACTTATTGTGTATAAATTATGAGAGTTTTACCTGAAATCATCGTCCATCTTATGTAGTGACCATACTGAACGTAAAATCGAAAATCGACAGCTGAGTGGAAGATCGCCATTTTTTTTAAATATTTTCCAAAAACGCTCTATCTCACAATTTATTTCAATAACGCCATATCTCAGCTGAAAATGTATTGAATTGAGATAGTGCATTCTTTGAAATCTTTTTGACATAGGATATTTCAAGCGAATTTGGAAATAGGTGCTCCTTAAAAAATATCTGAAATTCAGCGTTCTTCATACCAATTCTGAGATAGGGCATTTATAAAAAATATTTTTAAACAAAATGCACTTCAGCAGTCGAAATAATAAAACCAATAAAATGTGATATAAATTCTGTAGTAATTTCATAGGATTTTTTTAAGGAACTTTTTCCCATTTTCGTGGGTGATTATCTGTCATCACTGCAAATGCCGTGACTTCCGTGGCATCTTCCCCGGCTATTAACATTCTGCTAACTTTTCTTTCACCCACACTAAGCTATCTATCAGCAGGGTTCATTTACTTATAACTAAACAAAAAGTTTGAACTTCCTTCCAAGTTGTTTTGGTTGATGTGATGTGATTATGAGTTGGGTAGCTTGTTCATTTCGTAGCAGTGATGTGCTTTGTTAAGTCACTTTTAGCGCTTGCCGTTGTGCATAATAATGAGCTATATTTGGTATATCACAATTGTATTTGCTGAGATTTACGTGAGCGTTCTTTTTTGCTGAGGGTATGCAAGTATAAAAGCATCCTTTTTGTTATTAAACAAATATTTACATATATACAACTTTAGTTGTTTTTACGTTTATACTTTAAGCACTTTGGTACGCGCCTATCTTGTCGTGATAATTTGACCGCTGTCGTTATAATAGAACCAACTGCTTAGAATTGGCCATAAATTTTGAGGACACGTATATTGTTGCAAGAAAAAAAAATATCTTGTTAAATAAAGTTGATAACAATTTGCATAATTTGTTTTTAGCAAAAACTAATACTTGACTCGTTTAACAACAAGATCATAATTATCGAGTTAGAATGGGCGGTATAATGACTATTGTGCATTTTTTAAATATAATAATTTTTATCAGATGTGATGTTGAAGTACTCTTGCAGAGGGCATTTTTATTATGTGATTACCTTCTCCGAATTTTTAAAATTTTTTGTCCAAATACTGACAGAATTTGTAGACTATTCAAAAAATATATAAACGAGTATAATATACATTTCCTAAAAAAATGGTCAGGAAGCTGAATTGAATTGAATTGAATTTCGGTTCGTAGATTTCAGTTTCAGTGTTGATACATTCATTCCTTAGACCCCTGTATAGCTTAATAAGTGTGGAATAATCAAAGAACAACCCATCTTGCCGCTAATAGTGGGCAAAAATTTGGGCCTGTGCAATTGAAATTCTCTATTTAGACCTAACTAATTGCGAGAACATTCAAAAGTAACTCAATTACTCTGTAGGAGTTCTCCTACGTTAAACAAATGCGTGAGATTGAGTATTTAGGTTTTTACAAACTTTGATTGTACTGCGAAGAATACATATGTATGTACATTAGACTGTCCCAAAATTTCAAAGTGGTTTTATTTAAACGCATACCCCCTAAAACTAACCTGACAAAGTTTTAGGCATAATTTAATGATTTATGTACTCTTTCTTTTTTAAATAGCTGCATCCTTACTTTTTACAGACTTCATTCTTATTAAATCGTTAATTTTTTTCTATACCAGATGCTCAGCATATCCTTTAAAGGCTCAAATATTGTAGCGCTTCCCGAAAAATTTTAACAAAATGTGGATATTTGGTTACTAATTTAAAGGATAATTGAAATATGGGCTAAATATAACTTTTTTTAATTATCTTTCAAGGACATGCAAGTAATGTCCTTTAAAATTATTTTCCTTCAAATTTTTCAAAACTCTATGTTTTAAAAAATTGTATTGTAGTGTACGTTTTATTTCGATATCCCAATCCGTTTCGGAGATATCGACCAAAAAGATTCATACAATTTAACTGTTCTTTTCATATACAAGTACGAAAAGAACAGGTAAATGTTACTCATACGCTTTGTAGGGCCTATAAAAATGCACTATAATTGCAAAGTTTCAAGATATACTCAATTAGTTTTGCTAGAAATGATATTGTTGTTCAATATGTTAAAATACTTTTGAAATTCCTACGTCGTTTTCTCGTGAATACGTGTTTCAATATCCTTGCAAAGAATCCTGCTATGCTTTTAAAAATTCAAAGGTGGGGATTTGTTGCACATTCTTTTAAATACGGGCCAAATATTAAAATTATTTAATTTTCGAAGCCATAATGAATTTTTTTGCAAAAAGTTTAAATAAAAATCGGCACGGGTTGCCGTTATCATAGAACAATAGAACAATAGAACTCCGCTCACATGTTATTTAGGTTAAGACGCACCGATAAAGAGGGTATGCATATCAAATTTCGAACCTTACATTTTTGGGACAGTCTAATGTATGTACATACTATATACAGTAAATAGATCACAGTACAAGCAATGGCATTTTCAAGTTGGAAGCACTTCTGTTGATAAATTGACATACCACATAAATATACTTTTAATAGACATTTTAGTGTGTGAGAGTTCTTAAACGATTTTTATTTGGTAAATAAAGTTTTCCAATTTCCCATCGGTGATTTTGCGATGCAGCGTCTGGGAGTGCTTACTTGCTGCTGGATAGTGTATGGAAGTGATATAAATAACATTTTTATTACATCCGTTTGGAAATTGGGTAAATTTTAAAGGATGTTTCATAATTTGTCGTACAAAAATTAAAGTAGGTTAGGTTAGGTTCATGTGGCTGCCGCAGAGGCACACCTAGGCCAGTATTAAAAGGCCCGTTGTGATACCACCAACACTAGGAAAGTCAGTTCCGGGACCCTGCCATATGGAAAATCCCGGTATTAACGGAATTCTCCACATAGCAGAATCCCGGGACTGAAATTCCTATACCGACACTGTTACTCCTCCTCGAACCATTTAGATGACTTGATGAAGGCCATCAGGTCCTTTATGTCCAGCTCCGTGACCTGGCGTAGGCTAACCAGGAAGGGAACTCCCAAAAAGCGCATTCTCGCGCCACTTAAAGCCGGGCAGTTGCAGATGAGGTGCTCCACCGTTTCCTCCTCATCATCCTTACAACTCCTACAGCATCGTCGGTAGGGCACACCTAGTCTTTCTGCGTGCCTACCAATGAGGCAGTGCCCAGTTAATACGCCTATTAATATGGAGATTTCTCTTCTCCTTAGGGCATAAATTTGTCTTGATCTTTTATGATCCCATTTCGGCCAGGTTTCTTTGGATATCCGGCATCCTAGAGATTGCAGCCATCTTTCGTTGGCTTGGCGGAGTGTGTACTCCTTCAGCATAAGCTTGCATGTGGCAAACGGCATACCTAAGCGCTCTTTATCCCGAAGAACCGGCTTGGTCGTGCCCTGCCTCGCAAATTCGTCTGCCCTACAATTTCCCTTAATGTCCCTATGCCCCGGGACCCATGTGAGGTTTACGCGATTCTGTTGGGCCATCTCTTGTAGAGATCGACGACAGCTGAGCGTCAGTTCAGAGTTGAACAAATAAGAGCCAAGGGATTTGATGGCCGCCTGGCTGTCGCTGAATATAAAAATGTCCTGTCCGATAGTGTGTTGGCCTTCAGCCTGGAAGACACTGCAGTGATCAGGAAGTCTGAAGGAGAGCTCAAGGTTCAGATCCTTTGAATAAACCACTCCTCCAACTCTGCCGTCTAGCTTCGAGCCATCAGTATAAATGGAAGTGCCGCCATGAGTGGCGGGACTCCGATCCGTGCTCTCCCATTCTTCCCTGCTGGGAATGTTGATTTTAAAACCGCTATCTCCGACTGTTGTGGTCGCACAACGATCTGTGCTCAGCGGAAGAAAGCTATAGGATCCCAAAATACAGGCGTGTCCAGTAGTGCTTGCGCCCTAGCCGGACGTTTCCCTTAGACGCAGAGCCGATGCTGCTGCCACCCGGTGCCCTTCCAGATCGAGTGGCAAAATGCCAAGAATGGCCTGGAGTGCTTCAAGTGCTTCATTGGGCGTTGTTCTTAACGCACCGCTTATACAGATCATGCAAGATCTGTGTACTTTACCTAGCAGATTAAGGTTTGTTGCCTTGCTCAGCGCAGGCCACCATACCGCAACTCTATAGAGCATGATTGGTCGAATGATTGCAGTGTAGATCCATTTGCATACTTTGGGGCTGAGCCCCCATTTCTTTCCAATGGCTCTTTTGCACGTGTAGAGTGCAAAACACGCTTTCTTCTGGCGTAGAAGAACATTCTCCTTCCAGGTTAGTTTCCTATCCAGAACTGTGCCCAAGAACTTGGCTTTGTCAGCCAAGTTCAGGTGCACGTCATTCAGTTTTGGTAGTATTAGCGGTGGTATCTTATAGCGGTTGGTAAAGAGAACCAGTTCTACTTTTCCCGGGTTGATGCTCAGTCCGCAGCGCAAGCACCATGAGGAAACCTCTCGCAGTGCTACTTGCATCAAGTCACACAGGGTTTGTGGAATTTGCCCCTATATACTATAGCTAAGTCGTCTGCATATGCCACTACCTTCCCGCCCCCCCCCCCCCCCCCCCCCCAGCTTGTGTCTCGCAGCATCGAGTTGACAGTGAGGTTCCATAGAAGCGGGGAGAGAACATCACCCTGAGGCGTTCTCCTTGTGACATAGCGTGATAAGTCAACCGAGCCCAGTGATGAAACTATTCGTCTACCCTTTAGTAGTTGATCAATAAGTCCAATAAGAGACCTGCTTATGCCCAGACTTGTTAAAGCGGTGTTTATAGCATCAGGGCTTATGTTGTTGAAGGCTCCTTCAATATCTAAGACAGTACTCCTTCTCATACAGCGATTTTTCAATAACAGAAACTAGGCTGTGAAGCGCAGTTTCTGTATATTTCCCTTTGGTGTATGCATGCTGATAGCTACAGATCAGGTTGCTATCAATAGTAGAGGAGAGGTAGTCATTTATTATCCTCTCGAAGGTTTTGAGCACAAAGGATGAGAGACTGATCGGCCTGTAGTCCTTGGGCTCGTAATGAGACACCTTCTCCGCCTTAGGAATAAACACTACCGTGGCACTTCTCCAGGAGCACGGAATGTAGCTAAGAGAAAGGCAGGCTGTATAGAGAAATACCAGCCATTTGGCTGATGTCTCCAGCGTGTTTAGTTGTACGGGAATAATCCCGTCTGGCCCGGCAGCCTTGAACGGTTCGAAGCTTTTAACCGCCCACCTAACCTTTTCCTCCGTGATGGGTATGTATACAGCCAGGTTTGTTGTAGGTGCTACGGGTTCCTCATGCAAGTTCCCTGGGAAGTGCGTATTCAAGAGCAGCTCTAGGGTTTCCCTCTCCGTGCTGGTCCAGGATCCGTCAGGTTTGCGCAAATAGCTTGTGGCTGTTTGAGTTTTTGAGAGCACTCGTCTAAGTCTCGCTGTATCGTCGACATTTTCGACCCCAGTGCAGAAATTTCTCCACGATACTCTCTTCGCCTGCCTCAGAGCTTTTTTGTAGGCCCTGAGTTTAACTTTATATTCGAGCCATTGAGTCTCCGTGCCAAGGCTCTTGGCCTTATTAAATTGTGTCCCACATGATTTTCGGAGCGAGTCCAGGTCGTAGGACCACCAATGCGGCCTATGTTTACCGCGTGGTTTTGGGTCTGGGCAAGCTTGCTCTAAGGCATTCGAGAGCGCCGTTGTAAAGGTCTTTACCAGATCCTCCAACTCCCCTACTATTTGCCACCAGGTCTTTTACCTCCCTCTGTGGCGGAGCTTCTTCGGCGTCGTAGGGCATATAGACCGACGCCATCGTCAGACTGGTACTGTCGACTGTTAAACTGGCAGCTGTAACGTCACCATTGGTATAGTTGGGCAAGAGAAAGGCATTCAGCTCAGACTTAACCAAATTACAGGCTCTAACCCTGCCCCCCTCGCTGGCTCGAATAAGCTTAAAACCCTTAGTCCCCAAACCGCAAATCCTTGAGCTGTTGACCCAGGGTTCTTGGATGAGGACTACATCTACGTAGCCTTTAGATAGACGACTGATTAAAGCAGCCGAGGCTGCTTTAGATTTGTGCAGGTTTATCTGAATCACCACCAACATGAGAGCGCTCAGACTTCCCTGCCACCGCCGTATCGTCGAGTTCCGCCTCGTCTGGAGGCTTATCTTTCAACGACGATTTGTTCAGACAACGGTTTGGCGTGGCAGAGATCCTACTAACTGTGGCAGTGTCAACATTGGTGCGCTCAGGACTAGCTGCTATCACTGTGACGTTGAGGTATTCCCCGTCCAGCAGGCTGTCTCCCATCTCCGAGCTGTCCACTGCTCCTTCGCCATTTGACGTGGCAGATACCATACTTTCCGAGTCGGACATCTCCGACTCCCCTTCCGGCACTGCGATGTCCGAGTCCTCCGGTGCAGCCGAAATAGCAGCGCGCTGTGCATCGCCGCGGTATACGTGAATCACGATCTGACCCATACCGTAGTGCACTCGTCCGTTGCACCGTTTAAGGGGCTCGAGTGCCTCCTTATTCAAGGTGAAGATCGCTTGCCTATCAGGCCCTACCGCATCCTCGACCAGATTGACACCCCAGTCCTTGGTCGGGAGAGACGGGTTCATGATCCTCAGCATCCTGAGAATTCTTTCAGGTTCAGCAGGGATAGCAGGAATCCACGCTCTTGCCCTTGGCCGAGCCGGGATGTCCTTCCAGTCGACAACCTTGATTCTTGCCCCTTAGTAGATCTCACCTAGTCTTGCAGCTGCTGCCTTGTACAGTGCAACAGTTTTTGCATCCTCGAATACCTTGATTCGGCCCTGGTGCCATCCCGCATCAGAACCCATCGGGGTGGCACCCGGAGACTCATCCATAATGTCGAGAAGGGCATTACCGATAGCATTCCGGACGTACCGCCACTGATCCCTAGGGATGGCCCAGCTTTCATTACCTCGGTCAATGACGCCTATGAGGATCCTATCCTTAGTCACTTCAGCAAAGCTGAGTTTACCCATTACGGGGGCGTGTTGCTGCCGCTTCGGGTGAGGTTTTAAATCCACGTCCGATCTCTGGCGTTTGAAGGGCTTTCCATTAACCTTCTTTGGCGCGTAATCGCTTTGGAAGTTCGGTAAGATAGCTTCAGCCATCTCCACCGTCTTTCTAGCATTCGGCGATAGCGTCTCTTGTGAAATACCCTCGTATTTCTTCAAAATCCTTGCGGCCGCTCTTTTGTCCAAGTACTCAGAGCGACTGGGAGATGTCTTTTGGGGTAAATTTCGACCCGTAGTTGCCATCGCGGTCGTTCCCTTATTTGGATCTCTGGGACCAGGTCGTGAGACCACTGCCACAGACGTTAAAGACTTGGTTTCCGTACCGGCACTTACTGGGGCTTTAGCATCAGCCGTTGTTGGCTTCACCGTGTTTGTACCGGTACTTACTTTGGGGATTGCCCCCTTGTTATCCAGAGCTAATCGACTCGTAGTTGCCATCGCTGTCGATCTCTCGGCTGATAAAGAAATGGAGTTTGTCCTCCGACGTTGCGTTCTCGCTTGCTCCAGCATTTTCCTCCTCTGCTGTGCAGTATACATTGTTGTATCTTTAGTTTTAGGGTTTTTGTTACTATCTTTCATCTTGTTCGTACGACCCCTCGCCGGACAAGGCCAGTTTAGGGTCAAAGGAAGAGTAAGGGAATGTATCGTCCACCGCGGCAGAGCCCCATACCGCGGTAAGGCCATAGTTACTCTCCAAGGCGGCCCGGTATCAGAGAGGCTCCGTTCGATTACAGCCACGATTTGCCTCCCGGCTGCAAAAGTCCAATGGGCACGTGGTCGCATAACACCCTGGATTGGGAGGGTGAAGTTGTATAGTTTTTGTTTATTAGAAATATCCTTGAATAATTAGGATTTACTTTACCATTTTTTGCTAATCAGGAATTTTAAGTCCTGTCCTTAACCATACCATTTATAAAATTAAATTAAAACAAGTAAGGAAAGCTGTCTTCGGCTGTGCCGAAGGCTATATAACTTTCATGAATAAGCGTCACGATTTTCACTGTTCGATCCCCAGTACAGCCTGTTTCAATTTAACTATATTTACTATACACATTACACATCTTTGTTATAATTTAAAAAAAACTTACAAAATAATAGGATCCGAGTTATCGGAACAATCGATTGTATGGAGGCTATATATTATACGTGTTCAATTGTACTGACTTACTCTATACACATTACATATGTAGAAAGTACTAAAGGTGAAATATTTTACGTTCCTAACTTTTTAAATGCGGAAGTATTGGCCAAAAAACCTTATATCGAACAACCGGTTGTATGGGGCTAAATATATGTTATATTTACCCGATCTTCTTGATTTTCCTCTACACACTACATAAATTGAAAGTACTCAAGTTGCAAAATTTTATGTTCCTAACTTTTTAATTGCAGAAGTTTTGGCCAAAAAAACCTTATATCTGAACAATCGGTTGTATGGGGGCTATATGTTACATTTGCCCGATCTTGTTGATTTTCACTATATACACTACATAAATAGAAAGTACTCGAGATGCAAAATTTTACGTTCCTAACTTTTTAATTGCAGAAGTTTTGGCCAAAAAACCTTATATCTGAACAATCGGTTGTATGGGGGCTATATGTTACATTTTCCCGATCTTGTTGATTTTCACTATATACACTACATAAATAGAAAGTACTCGAGTTGCAAAATTTTACCTTCCTAACTTTTTAATTGCAGAAGTTTTGGCCAAAAAACCTTATATCTGAACAATCGGTTGTATGGGGGCTATATGTTACATTTGCCCGATCTGGTTGATTTTCACTTTATACCACACATAAATAGAAAGTACTCGAGTTGCAAAATTTTACGTTCCTAACTTTTTAATTGCAGAAGTTTTGGCCAAAAAACATTATATCTGAACAATCGGTTGTATGGGGGCTATATGTTACATTTGCCCGATCTTGTTGATTTTCACTATATACACTACATAAATAGAAAGTACTCGAGTTGCAAAATTTTACGTTCCTAACTTTTTAATTGCAGAAGTTTTGGCCAAAAAACCTTATATCTGAACAATCGGTTGTATGGGGGCTATATGTTACATTTGCCCGATCTGGTTGATTTTCACTATATACACTACATAAATAGAAAGTACTCGAGTTGCAAAATTTTACGTTTCTAACTTTTTAATTGCAGAAGTTTTGGCCAAAAAACCTTATATCTGAACAATCGGTTGTATGGGGGCTATATGTTATACTGGTCCGATCTTGTCAGTTCCGACAAATGATTCCTATATTACAAAATGGTGGCCACATACAAAATTTCAGCCAGATATCTCAAAAATTGAGGGACTAGTTTGCGTTCAAACAGACAGACGGACAGACGGACAGACGGACATGGCTAAATCAACTCATCTCGTCATCCTGATCATTTCGGTATACTTATTGATGGGTCTATCTCTTCTTCTTCTCATATTTACAAACATCGGACCAAAGTTATAATACCATTTCATGTTCATGAAAGGTATAAAAATTCTGTTAGAGCAAATCAGCGGATCTACTACCCAATATCATAATTTGTGTAATTCAATAACCATAATTTTTAGTAGATATGTAGTGTTAATAATTTCAACAGAGCACTCATAGCAAACTATATGCTTATATTTACACAACGACGTGTCATACGAAAACTAACACTTTTAAAATTCTGTAAGAAAACGAACACTTTCATTTTGTGTCTGGCGAAAACTAACACTTTTATTTTGTGTCTGACGAAAACTAACACTTTTCGGTAGTACATTTTCTTCAGAGAAAATATGAAAGTATTACTTTTTTAAAAACACAAAATTTCTGGTGTTAGTTTTCGTATAACACTCGATATACATTAGGGCGATTCAAATAAAAAAAAAATTGTTTTTTTTTCGGTCTTACCCCCTAAAACTTTAGGTATTGACGAGAAAGTAAGCCTTGCAAAAAATTAGCGCTCTAACTTAACCCTTAGGGGTGGCTATTTTTTTCGCCCTTTCCCATACATTTTGTATGGGGAAAAATGGTATTTTTTTTTTTTCAAAGTGAATTTTCTTTCAATTTTTGAAACTTTTTTGAAAATATTTTTACATACTCCTAAATTTGAGGCTTTGAAAGCTTCCAAAATGGTAAGCCATGTGTGAATATCTTGAGTATTAAAATAATTACAGCCATTTAAAATTTACTAGATTTACACGTGTTACTGTGTATGTGTGTGCAATAGTAGAAAACTCTTAATAGTTAAGATAACCGCACATGGCTTACCATTTTGGAAGCTTTAAAGCTTCAACTTTAAGAGTATGTAAACATATTTTCAAAGAAGTTTCAAAAATTAAAAGGAAATTCACTTTGAAAAAAATGCCATTTTTCCCCATACAAAATATAAAAGAAAGGGCGAAAAAAATAGCCACCCCTAAGGGTTAAGTTAGAGCGCTCATTTTTTGCAAGGCTTATTTTCTCATCAATACCTAACTTTTTAGGGGGTAAGACCAAGTTGACATTTTTTTTTAATCACCCTAATATACATTCATATGTATGTACCACATCGTATGTCTATATGTATGTGGGTTACATTGCATAAAAAAATTAAATTACATATTCAACACTACTAGTAAGTTTATGGAAGTGTCTCTAAGCACTCTTCACTAAAGAGCAAACACTTTTGCCTAAGAAGTGAAATCCGGAAGTGTCAAGTGACACTGTAACCGCTGCTTCTACAAGTGGCACTGCATTACTAACGCAACACTACAAAAATAAAGAAACAGAATGCCTGTGGAAATGGTGAAGTGGACTCTCACTACGCATTGACATAAAACAAACAAACGAATGCGACTCATATCTATCAAATGTATGTATGAGCATACATATTTTGGTTTATTCAGGGCAATCCTACAAAAAAAAAACCTATTCCGCAAACATTCTACTGCATTCACTACTGGTTTATGAACTAGATCTTAGATATTTTAACGAACTCTAATTCCAGTTCGGTTTTTCAGCGCAATCTTAAACGTCAGTTCGAGTTTAAGCTTAGGTTAAATGGCCAATTTGTATGAGATAAACTCTATTCAACTTTGCCAGTGGTTCAAAGTTGCACTGAAAACCCGGACCTTTTTGACTAAGAACAGTATCACGGTCATGTATGTTATGTTTGAGTGTAACCCAGCTCTTGTTGTTATGCAATGTATGGATTATTTTATCGAAATTTGTACTAGACTTGGGTAGTTTTTGAAGCACAGAACATACAACTTCCTTTCTTGTTTGTACCCTCATTTCCACAATTTCGAAATATTGCAAATTCTTCTAAGGTAATTTCGGGTTAAGGATACATGAAATTTGGAACATAGTTCAGATCTTCGTGACAATGCAATTTGAAAGAAAAAATCCGCTAGGTGGCGCACGGTATATGTATACGGCGAACTAATTTAACATTTGGATTCTTGCTACTTATATCTAAGTAACTTTCCCGTTAGCTAGATTATTTAAACATGGCACAGAGATAAACAATTGAGCCCCTTAAAAACTAGTGGTGTAACTCCATTTCGGATTTTTCTATTTTTAGTTGTTTAGCCTTCCATCTATTTGGTTTCTAAAATTGGAGTTACTCCCCTTGAGAATTAAAGATAAGTAATACGATTCGCTGTACACAATAATCCGCTAGATGGTGTAATTATCCAGATAAGATGTATACTTAAGTTGACACATTTTTCATAACTAACCCGGTGACAATGAAATTGAGCAAAATTAGGTTGCGCATGGATCGATCTATTTCGAAAAATCATTTGTAACTGGGGATCTTGCGATCTACTTCTTAACTTACTTTTTTCCAGGCAGCCTGCAGGCGAATTCTAGAAATCTCCATCCATCTCCATCTCGTAAATGCTAAAATGCTTAAGCAAATGAACTCTCAGAATTTTAGGAGATGACGCTTATTTGCGATTCTGATCCACAAGCCGCCTAGCTATGATAATAGTTCGTTATCTGCACTATAGATGGCACGCAGGCATCACTGCAAGATGTCAATTTAGGTGTGATCCTTTACAACTCAGAAAAAGCCAGAAGTAAACCGAAACGCCCGAAGTTACTAGCTACTAATCCCTTATTTTTCAGCGTTACTCTACTTTTTTAATTACAAAATAAATTCCATTTTCGGTAAAAAGATTTGTGTTTGTTTATTAAAGTCGGTTAAGAACAGATTTTAAATTGTTATATACACCTTAATTTAATTATTTATTGAGTTTTTCTCTATAAAATTGTTATACGGAAACAAAGAATGTTTTTTAGATATAACTTTTAAATGATAAACAATATTACTTTTGTGACTCCGGATTATGATTTCTAGGACTGAAACTCGACTTTTGATTCCTCTCCCGACTTTTTCCTACGTGTTTTTTGCAGTTTTAGTAGGATATAAAAAAATACAATTTCCAAAATTATGGGCAAATACATAATTAAATATCAATTTTTCTTATAAATTACACATATTTATTGTTTTTGAGTAATTTTAGGGCCTAAAACAACATAATTCTACCCTTTTTCCTATTTTTTTTGCGTTTTAGCAACAACTTTTTTTCGTCGCCAAAATTTGCCAGCTTTTGGAGAAAATTGGAGATTTTACGAGATGGCTAAAATTACAGAATCGCAAATTTAGCTTAGTAGCTGTCAAAAACAACTGATCTACGTTATCTGATTCATTTTGCGTTCATCGCTTAAATATGCCAAAAAATGAAGCAAAGATGGAGATTTATAGCGATTTTCTTTCACTGGAATCGCAAAAGTTGCTAAAATTTGGCAAAATGAATTTAGAGATTTTAGGAGATGGAAATTAAGCGTTAGCGAAAACTGGAATTCATGTACATGAGACTTGAAACTAAGTACATAGTTCCGAAATCGTAACAATACAATTTGTAAAATTGTTTGAGTAAGTAACTTTCCGGCAACTTAAAGACTTGAAACTTGACACATGTTTCAACACCCGGGACAAGGGAATATTTGATCAAAACAATTTTGCTACTTAGCACATGGATCGAGCTACGAAATCCCCTTGGGAGCTATTTCATATTATGAAATAAGTCCCAATTTGTATGGAAAATATTTGGGAGTAATTTCGCTTTTTTTTGGGACTTATTTCATTTGGGAGTAACTTCGTGGTACCTACCTATCCACCCCTTGTAGACCCCCCATTTAGTTTTAAAATAGGTTAGTACTAGTCTGCGATACATCTCAACTAGTCATTACTTACTTCTGCAATACAACTCAACTAGTAAGTGGTCACTAGTTGAGCTGTGTCGCAGACTAGTACTATGATATCTTACAACTAAATTAATGGCCTAGAGGGTGTGTATGCGTATAAAACACTCGTTTATACACAACACATCTCTGTAATGCAATGGAGTAGCGATTGTTGTTGGGCTGAATGCGGTCTTTCATTGCTTCTGTTGTATTCTGTCAAGTTAACCAACAGCAAACTGCTGCAAATACAAACAGATACAACAGTTACATCACTATATTTATTTTTGTTGCAGAAAGCAACAGAAGTCTACTCCAACAACAATCACGGCGAATTCCTTAAAAAGAAATCTCACAGCAGCCATACATTGGTTTTGAGAGTTTAAAGTTTTGAGTTGTTTCCGAGTTTTGATTCAAAATATACGACGAGTAGGAGTAGAGCTGTCGCATTAGTTTCAATTCTTTTGCTGCTGTACTTGAGAAAAATGTGTATATAAAACTAAAAGTTGAAGTTTCATACAATTGTTGTTTTTCTTGCTATTTCTTTGGTTTTGTTTGGACAGCAGGCAAAAATTTGTTTAGTTAGAAAAATTTTAAAATTTGCGGTTTTATGGTTGCCTGCTTCGAATTAGTGCGGATGCAGACAGGCTTAATTTGTTGGTGCAAATGTAAGATTTGTGTTTGTGGTAAATTAGAATAGAACTTGAACAATGCATAGGGAATGTTGTATTTTGAAAACTTGTTAGAAATATTTCAATTAGAAATATAAACTATGTACAAGTATTTAACGAATTTGGCCTAGTTGATATCTAAATGATGTCTTCCATTGTAAGCATATGGAATTCACAATTATCGATTTTTCGGGATTTTATGATAAACATAAATAATTGGATGATAAGATTGTTTGAATTAAGTTTTTATAAGGGAGTTCTATGAACAAATACAAGTTGGAAGCGTTTTTCCAATTTATATTTTGAAATATGTAGGGTAGGTGTACCAATTGTCGGACAGTTAAGCAGCTTTTTCAACTTTAAAACCCGGCTATATAAATTATCACTAGGGCAATTCACAAGGGGTGTCTATCGTTGTATGTTTCCATGGTTTCCAATATAATTTTTTTGAAAAATAGACAAATAACACGAAATACTAGAGGTTGTGAATTGCGTAACTGTTTTTCGATCATAGCACTCAAAAGTCGAACAAAATTTTTCAATCGTCGGGCACCAGTGTATCAATTCTCGGACAAAGCATAATTGCACTCGTTTTTTTAATATCTTAAATTAAATTATTAAAATTAAGAAAAAAGTACATGTGAGGAAATCCTAGAAAAGTGAGTTGAAATTGAGGTAAATTGGCTTTGTTGTAGAGTTTCCAAAATACCGCTATTGGCAAGTTGGTAGACCAAACTTCTCAGAAATATATACTTTTTATATGAAAAATGTTGGTAACCCTGTTCAAATTGATTTAAAGAGTTAAGGTATAAGGAATCGAAAAATTTGTTAAAAACAGTACCCTTTTCTTTCACTATGGTTTCTATAATTTTATAGTAAGATACTAGAGTTAATACCAGCAAGCGGTGTAAGAAGGGTTAAATAAATGAACTGAAGCTAAGTTTTATGTGGTTGTTAGCTGTAATACTTGTTCTCTCGTGAAGGGTGGATACCTTGCCGCGGTACGAGGGCTTAAGTCGATAGCCACAGGGCTACGCTGCCCTTGTGATCATAGCTCCGTACGGCACTTCATCACGAGAGCAGCCTAGCCTCTCTGGCGCGACAACAAAGATCTTCCCCCTCCCAATCCAGGGTGTTATGCGACCACGTGCCCATTGGACGTTTGCAGCCGGGAGGCAAATCGTGGCTGTATTTGAACGGAGCCTCTCTGATACCGGGTCGCCTCAGAGAGTAAGCATGGCCTTACCGCGGTACGGGGCTCTGCCGCGGCGGACGACACATTTTCCCCCACTCTTCCCTTGACCCTAAGCTGGCCTTGTCCGGCGATGGGTCGTACGAACAAGATGAACTCAAATAACGCAAATAAAAACGAAAAACCCAAAAAACAAACAACGCCAAATTTCACTCCTCAGCAAAGGAGAGCTATGGAGGAGCAGGCGAGAAAGCAACAACAACGCCGGAGGACAACCTCCGTTCCACAATCAAGGGAGGGATCGACAGCGATGGCAACTACGAGTCGGTCAACCAACCCTCTATCGAGTAAGATTGACTTGATGGGAGCTAGCACCAGTGCGGTTGCCAACGCAGCTACGCGGACAACGGCGGATGCTAAACTCCCATCAACCTCTGATATGAAAACCAGTATCTTTACGTCTGTGGCAGCGGTCTCACGACCTGGCCTCGGAGTTTCGAAGGGGAAGGAAGCTGGAACTGAGATTTCGGCAAGGGGAGCGACCGCGATGTCAACTATGGGTCCGCACTTCCGGGAGACATCTCCCCGCCGCTTCACATACCACGAGAAAAGATTGGCTGCAAAGATCCTGAAGAGGTATGAAGGGGTACCGCAGGAGTCGCTGTCGCCGAATTCCAGTACATCGGTAGAGCTAGCGAAAGCTGTGATACCGGATTTCCAAAATTCTTACGTGCCAAAGAGGTTAAAAGTTAACCCTTTCAAGCGCCAGAGATCGGACCTGGAGTTAAATCCCCCTCCCAAGCGGCATCAGAATACCTATGGAGCGGGCAAACTAAGCTTTGCTGAGGTAACCAAGGACAGGATCCTTATAGGCGTTCTTGACCGAGGCAATGACCGTCTGGCCATCCCCAAGGACCGGTGGCGTTACGTGCGAAATGAACTCGGCAACATTCTTCTCAACGTTGCTCCGGAGTTTCCGGGTAGTTCGGCGCGAGTAACGGATGCGGGTTGGCACCAGGGTCAGATCAAATTACTCGCATGCGAGGATGCAAAAACCGTAGCACTGTATAAGGCAGCAGCTGCCAAACTGGGTGAAGTCTACAAGGGCGCAAAGATAGAGGTTGTCGACTGGAAGGACATTCCAGCTCGTCCAAGGGCAAGGGCGTGGATTCCGGCCATCCCTGACGAACCCGACAGAATTCTCGGGATGCAACGGCTAATGAATCCGTCCCTCCCTGCATGACTGGAGTGTCAATCTGGTCGGGGACGCGGTAGGGCCCGACAGACAGGTGGTGTTCACCATGAATAAAGAGTCCATCGAGCCCCTCAAAAGGTGCAATGGCCTAGTACACTACAGCGTAGGCCAGATCGTTATCCACGTATATCGTGGTGATGCTCAGCGTGCTGCCTTCTCGGCTGCTCCGGGGGAACCGGAAAACGAATTACCAGAAGAGGAAGCGGAGGATTCCGATGCGGAAAGCATGTTATCCGCCACGTCCCTTGCCGATAGTGCTGTGAACAACTCGGAGATGGAGGACAGCCTACAGGACGAGGAAGTCCTCGACGTCACGGTGGTAGCAGCCAACGCTGAGCGATTAACATCTAAGGCAGCAGGACTCCTGCAACGCCATATCGGGCAGTTAATCGGAACAACTCGTCGTTAATAGACAACCTCCGGGATGGGGCAAACCTCGACGACATGGGGACGGCAGGGAAGTCTGTGCGCTCTCATGTTGGTGGTGCTTCAGATTAATCTGCACAAATCTAAAGTGGCTTCGGCTGCTTTAAGTAGTCGTCTTTCTAAAGGCGACGTGGATGTGGTCCTCATCCAAGAACCCTGGGCCAATAGCTCGAGAATCTGCGGATTGGGGACTAAGGGCTTCAAGCTCATTCGAACCAGCGAGGAGAGCAAAGTCCGAACGTGTATTTTGGTCAAGTCTGAGTTGAACTCCTTTCTCCTACCTAACTACACCAATGGTGATATTACCGCTATCAGTCTAACGGTCGACAGCACCCGCCAAACGGTGAAGTCGGTCTATTATATGCCCTACGACGCCGAAGAACCCCCACCACAAACAGAGGTGAAAGACCTGGTGTCAAATTTCTGCACGGGTAATCTTATTATTGGAGCGGACGCTAATGCTCACCATGTCCAATGGGGGAGTTCCGATATCAATGCCAGGGGCGAGTCTCTGTTTGATTACCTCTTAACAACAAACCTGGTAATTTGCAACGTGGGCAATGAGCCTACTTTTATCACTAAGACCCGTAGGGAGGTCATAGACCTCACTATCTGTAGCGAAGGCGCTTATGGGTGGGTCAGAAAATGGCGGGTTCTGGAAGAACATTCATTCTCCGACCACCGTTACATAGAAATGGTTTTAGACTTTATTGTAGAACAACCAATCATTAAGCGCAATCCACGTAACACAAATTGGCAGTTACACAATGAAATATTAGACAGAGACCTCCCAGTACTGCCCTCACAAGCCCCCTCATTAGTAGAGGAGCTGGAGGATCTTGTTACTGCATTTACATCGGCGCTCTCAAATGCTCTAGGACAGGCTTGTCCAGTGCCAAAACCACGCGGTAAACACAGGCCACATTGGTGGTCCTACGATTTGGACTCGTTCCGCAAATCATGCCGGAAACAATTTAACAAGGCCAAGAGCCTCGGCTCTGAGCCTCATTGGCACGAATATAAAGCTAAACTTAGGGCCTACAAAAAAGCTCTGAGACAGGCGAAGAGAACTTTGTGGAAAAATTTCTGTACTGGCGTCGAAAAGGTCGACGACACAGCAAGACTTAGATGAGTCCTCTCGAAAAGTCAAACAGCCATCAGCTATTTGCGAAAAACTGACGGATCCTGGACCAGCACGGAAGAGGAAACCCTTGAGCTGCTCTTGAATACACATTTTCCGGGGAATCTGCATGACGCACCACTAGTACCTGTAACAAACCTGGCAGTAAAAATACCCATCACTGAGGAAAGGGTAAGGTGGGCAGTTAAGAGCTTTGAACCGTATAAGGCTGCCGGGCCGGACGGGATTATACCCGCGCAACTTATAAACACGTTGGAGACATCAGCTAAATGGCTGGTATTTCTCTTCACAGCCTGCCTGGCTCTCAACCACATTCCGGGCTCCTGGAGAAGCGCCACGGTAGTGTTTATCCCTAAGGCTGGGAAGGCATCCCACTACGAGCCAAAAGACTACAGACCGATCAGTCTCTCGTCCTTCGTACTCAAAACCTTTGAGAGGATACTAAGCGACTACCTCTCAACGACTATTGATAGCAACCTAATCTCTAGCTATCAGCATGCATATACCAAGGGTAAATCAACAGAAACCGCTCTGCACAGCCTAGTATCTGTCATTGAGAAATCGCTGTGTGAAAAGGACTACTGACTCGTGGCCTTCCTAGACATTGAGGGGGCTTTCAACAATATAAGCCCGGAGGCTATCAACTCCGCTCTAACTAATCTGGGCGTAGATAGATCTCTAAATGGTTTAATTGACCAACTTTTAAGGGGAAGGAAAATAGCTTCTGCACTTGGTACGGTTGAGTTATCACGCAATGTCACAAGGGGAACACCCCAGGGTGGTGTTCTTTCCCCGCTTTTATGGAACCTCACAGTCAACTCGTTGCTACGTGACACAAGCTGGGGGGCGGGAAGATAGGGGCATACGCAGACGATTTAGCTATTGCATTCAGAGGCAACTTCCCACAAACTCTGTGTGACCTGATGCAAGTAGCACTGCGAGAAGTTTCGACGTGGTCCTCTCGCTGCGGACTTAGTATCAACCCGGGGAAAGTGGAACTTGTCCTCTTCACCAACCGGTACAAAATACCGCCACTAAGCCTACCAGAACTAGATGGCACGCGCCTGGGCTTGTCGAATAAGGCCAAGTTTCTAGGCATAGTTCTGGACAGGAAACTGAATTGGAAGGAGAATGTTCTTCGGCGCCAGAAGAAAGCTTGCATCGCTCTTTACACATGCAAAAGAGCCATTGGCAAAAAATGGGGGCTCAGCCCTAGAGTATGCAGTTGGATCTACACGGCCATCATTCGTCCAATCATGCTATATGGAGTCGTCGTATGGTGGCCTGCGCTGAGCAAGGCAACATACCTGAATCTGTTGCGGAAAGTCCATAGATCCAATATGATCTGTATAAGCGGTGCGCTAAGGACAACGCCCAACGAAGCCCTCCAGGTCATTCTGGGCATTTTGCCACTTGATCTGGAAGGGTTTCGATCAGCAGCGGCATCAGCTCTGCGCCTAAACCTCCATGTGGGGTGCAGGTACTATTGGACACTCCAGTATTCTGGAATCTTACAGCTTTCTCCCTCTAAGCACAGATCGTTGTGCGACCACTACAGTCGGTGATAGCTGTTTCAAAATAAACATTCCCAGCAGAGAAGACTGGGAGAGGACGGATTGGTGTCCTGAAACAAATAGTCGCACTTCCATATACACCGACGGCTCGAAGTTGGACGGCAGAGTTGGAGGAGGGGTTTATTCAAGGGATTTGGACCTTGAGCTCTCCTTCAGGTTACCTGATCATTGTAGCGTCTTCCAGGCGGAAGTCTCGGCAATCCTAGACGGCGTGGTCTGGTTAAGCAAACGTGTTATCGGAGAAGATATCGCTATTTTCAGCGATAGCCAAGCGGCCATCAAATCCCTAGGCTCATACACGTTCAACTCTGAACTGACGCTCAGCTGTCGTCGATCTCTTCAGGAGATGGCCCAACAGAACCGCGTAAACCTCATATGGGTCCCGGGACATAGGGACATTGAGGGAAACTGTAAGGCAGACGAGCTTGCCAGGCAGGGCACCACCAAGCAGGTTCTTCAGGATAAAGAGCGCTTAGGTATGCCGTTTGCCACATGCAAACTAATGCTGAAGGAGCACACACTCCGTCAAGCCAACGAAAGATGGCTGCAATCCCCAGGGTGTCGGATATCGAAACAAACCTGGCCAAAATGGGATCTCAAAAGGTCTAGACGCATTTATGCCCTAACTAGGAGGAAAATCTGCATATTGATAGGAGTATTAACCGGTCACTGCCTCATTGGTAGGCATGCAGAAAGGCTAAGTGTGCCCTACCGACGATGCTGCAGGAGTTGCAAAGATGATGAGGAGGAGGAAACAGTGGAACACCTCATCTGCAACTGTCCGGCTTTAAGCGGCGCGAGAACGCGCTTTTTGGGAGTTCCGTTCCTGGATAGCCTAAGCCAGATCGCGGAACTGGACATAAAGGACTTGATGGCCTTCATAAAGTCATCTAAGTGGTTCGAGGAGGAGTAACGGTGTCGGTTTAGGAGTGTCAGTCCCGGAATTCTGCTATGTGGAAAATCCCAACAACTCAGGGAAAAAAGGAAAAAAGGAAGAAAAAGGGCTAAAAGTTTCTATTGATGAAATATTGCCTTGGTGAATACCTTTCTAAAAATGTATCACTTTTGAAAATCGAACTAGAAATATAGAAGTTATAGAAAAAAAAAACAAATTTCGCTGTTTTTACAGGGTGACAAAAAAATTTTTTTAAAGTAAGTGTTCAAACTGGGGGGGAACATTTTCAACTTTTTTTGGTGATACGCTCTAATGTACATACAGAATGCGGCCTTTGAGTATACACATTCTTGCAGGAAATACCGCAGATCCATTATCTTGGTCGGGGTTGGGTAAAAAAAAAAAAATTAGGAGCAGCCCACTGCAAAGGTCTGCTTCAAGAATGATAATTTCTGAAGGACTTAACAAATTAGATAGGGTTACACTGAAATTAACAGTCCTTGGCCAGAACAATAACCCCTGCACAGAAGCGAATGTCGTAAGAACCATACAATTGAAAAGTATAAAATAGTGATGTATAAAATATGCGGGACACCTATTATAAAGTAATTGTTTGAATTTATTTATTTTACTAATTGAAATATTGTTTATGAATACATATCCCGCAGGATTGCACAACCTTTGATACTCTAACCCTTTCTGATACTAAACAATCTGAAATTTATTAAGCCAATAAAATAAAAACAAATTAAAATTCGGTCCTTCAATCAACTTAGCAGAATCAATTGTGTCATAAATCCTATATTTTGGTTAATCCAAAAGGACTTTATATTTGAAATTGATAGTGATAGATGTCGTCATCCACGGATACTTCAAAAGAATGCGTGGAAGGTTGCGTTTGCCTGTTTTTGCAAAAAGAAGTCTAAAGAGACCGACATTAGTGCTTTCCTACATTTAGTACACTTACCCTACATATGGAACGTGCGATATATCTATCAACTATTTGGGAATTGAGATATTAGCAAAACTACACGAATCAAAAGCTTGAATCACTTAAGATGAAGTGGAGAGGGAGACTCAGCGATAGAAAAGCAATAACGTTTCATAACGCATTTATACCCGTCTTATTTCACCTTTTTAAAGAAATTAACACACTGAAATCTAGCCGTTCCCGCAATTTTAACGTAAGTGACATATTTTCCGAATCTCACTTTTTGGTATCCTTATAACTCATATTTAAGCAGTTATACGGCTACCAATTCAATATCAGAAAAACAAATCAGCTATCTTTTATCTCCCAAGATACTGATCTTTATACAAACGAAGGAATAAAGAGAATACCATTAGTTGGCAAAATTGCCTGAAAATATCTTGGTTGGTATATGGGCGAAAATACTTTTCATTTGATACCCATATTGGCAAATATCGCTCAATATTAAAAAAAAAAAAAAAAAAAGAGATTGGTGAAAACCCACTAAGCCGCCCGGAGTGGCAACACCCGAATAGAAAGCATACAAATTTGATCCGAATCTCTTTAGCCGTTCCCGAACCATTGGTATATATACAAAGGATACAATATAGATACTCAAAGTTTTTATTTCCGTTTCCTTTTTTATTTCCGTCCCCTTTTTATATCCTGTTTTAATTTCTCTCTCCACATAAAAATTGCATCGCCGCCTAAGAAGTTAACTTCGAAAATTCAGAACCGTCTAGAGACGGTTTCGGCTTTTGAAACGGTTTCGGTATCGTTATTTTTCAGATCAAGATAACGGTTTCGGTGCCCAAAAATGATCCGGTTTTAATCGGTTAGGGTTACGGTTTCGGGCTTAGTCCTTGTCTATAACTAACTATTGTTCTAGAGCTACATTTAAAGAGTAGGTAATTTGAATATTCCATCTAAAATTCGAAAAAGAAAACAGAAAAATATCTCTTCTGTACAATTTGCTTTTATGAAATTACGTTATTTCTGCTCGAAGGGCTCAATATGTTGCTTTGCATCTTATTCTTGTATTCTAGTAAATGAAGCCATCCAAAGCAATGTAATTGACTTTACCTAATTATAACAAGGCTGTTGGTATTCACGCGTATTACGCCAGCAATCTCCACCTTTTCACATCTCAATATCAAACACTGTTGGCTGGTTGCCTTGTTGACGATGTCAGCTAATATGGCAACACGACTGCTCAAACGTCTAGCTGTGGCTCTGCTCGCTTTCAACTGGCCTACCTACCTGCTAAATTCGTGTGCGGCTTTTCGTAGAACAACAACAATTAGGTTGGTTTTTGGTATTAGCTAAGAGGCCACATTTGCGCGGGCGTAATTTTTATGAGCTAATTATATTTTGAGGCAAAGCAAAAGTGACGAATAAAGGCCTCGAAGCAACAAAAAGTAAAAACAATTAAAAATACATGAAACGGAATGCTTAGAAGTGAGGCTGTTTCATTTGAGTCTGAGGTCGAGTGAAATCGTTCCGTCGCCGCAGAAACAATAATAGCACCAAAGAAGTATGCTTGAATCCACATAATTTGCACCAATTAAACTAGGCGCTGAGATGAAGAAAAGCTAAGCGAGCATTAAACTATGCATAATGCTGTATTACAAAAAGTTCTAATTAGTCAAGGCTACATGATGTATTTGCTTCTAACTGTAATCTTATGTATTTTTTATAAGTGTAAGAGCTCAAATACAAATTTTTGGTGTGGGGAATATACAACTTTCAATTTTATTCGTATGTACATAGTCGATAACAGTTTTGTCTGTTTGGAAATATTTAAGAGTAAACGTAAAATCGTTTAGTTTTATAGATACTTGGAATCATGAGATGACCTCAGGGGACTCTGAAGACCCTTTTCTTGAAGTTTTATATTAATGCTGCTATTAAGTAGCATCTATGCATATATTAATAGATACGCTAACACTTTCCCCATACAATTTTCGCAACCCAACTTCATATAGTATTTATAGATAAATCCCTATAAAAGTTATATCGGTATCTTAGTATGGACTTGAAGCATTGTATGAAAAAAAACATTTTAAAAATTATGCTTCCTTTATTTATTATCAACCAAACTCTCTAGCTATTTTGATATATTCACTTTTAGTTATACTCCGCAAAGTTACGCCATCTTTAAAAACTCCGAAAACCACACCCATAACTTTAGGCGCTTGTTTCGTTCAAAATGTACCAAATCATATATAACAAATCATCCTCGGCATCTTAACATCAGTTAAAAGCTAATACACCCAGCTTCACTTCCGGCTTAATATATTTAATTTTTTGCTTATTGGAAAAGTTGGCACCTATCCACGAACATTCACCGCCGCGGCCACACTCACCGGTTGCGCCAACATTAAGTGCTGCAGTAAGCGATGTGATGAATTTAAATATCTCAACTGATTTCGGAGATATTTCCTAAGATGTGAGACGAAAAGAGAGGGGTGGGTAGCACGTAAGCGATCTGATGAATTTAAATATCTCAACTGATTTCGGAGATATTTTCTAAGATGTGAGACGAAAAGAGAGGGGTGGGTAGCACGTAAAATTTTTTGATAAATAATAAGGTATTATAAGGTAAACTGCTCTTCAAAGCAAATGACATCGAAACTATTGCTTTTATGGGATAGTCATTTGTCGTGGCGTATGAGCAACCATTTCTACTAGTAACTCTATCTTATATAAATAGAACAAATCGAAGTGCCTTACGAAAACTAACACTTTCAATTGTATGGCGCGTCGAAATACGATAAAACTGTACCTTGGCGTTTGCGATTTAGTTGAATTGGAAATGTCCATACTTAGATAAACAAATTACATGCAGTGTTTTAAACTAATTTACAATGTACGCAATGAAGCATCAAATGTAGTTGTGTGAATTATTTTGTGCTATTTTTAGGTACAATTGTTGTTGTCTGCCAATGCGGTATTAACTCAAATGAAAATTTTGTTTATAATAAATTCAATTTATTAAATGGATTATCACACATGGCAGTACAATAAACTTTGAACTCATTACTTTCATATTTCGGTACTTACATACAACACATTTACCGGCATATATTGATAACGAGCTAGCTTTAACAAATTTCGTTTTAACCGTCCGTTGTGTAAAGTGGCCTGGCCAGGCCTCCAATGAGAAAACGTGCTTTGGGTAAAAACTCTCTGAATTAAGCTCAAAGAGTAAAAGTAAGTGAAATTTTGAACTAAAATCTCAAATTATCACAGAGAGAGGGCTATAGTTACACGTTTATGTACCCCCATTAGTCAAAAAACCGAGTAGTATGCATAACAGTACAAAAATTGTAGTGGTGGCCTGTGTAGGCCACTTACCCCCGCTTGTGAGTTTACATTTTTTTTAAATGTATTTTTGTCAAAAAAAGTTTGCTGGTAATGGTTATAAAATTCGCAGAAGCTTCAGCTAACAGAACCCAAAGGTATATTGTCACCGATTTTTGATAACTTAACGGAAAAAACATAGACACCTTTAAAAATCTAAGTGGCCTATGTAGGCCACTTTAAACAACAAAGGGTTAAAATTAATTTAATAATTTCGTTATATTTCGAGCTGTTTAGAGTTGGTATTCGCTCTTTGGTAAAGTATACTTTTACAAATGTGTATGGAAACGACTCTCGGTAAGCGACAGCTCTTATAAAGTTCTTCTTTATACGAAAGGAAAGAAAACAAATGCCAAGTACGCCTACAGGTGCCTCGGTTCTTTAAAATACTTCGTCTGCTTCTTATTCACTCTAAGACCCACTTTGTACTCTTCTCCATCCATACTATGATACCACATCATCGCTCTACTATATATCGTCGCTCGCTTGCCAGAGGCATAAAATTTTCCAGATTTGAGTTAATAGGCTTACGTGATTAACCTCTCGTTTCTCTGCGATTCACGAAATCTTGCGTTTGCTAAGTACAAGGAACCCCTGGAAATTTGAAATGCCATTTTTATGAGTGTGTAGTTCAATCTCTGAAAATTGTACCAGAAACCTGAATGTGACACATTCTAAAATGTCTAATAATTTAATTTCAAAATTTTGTAAGATTTTCGTTGTGCCAGAAGCATGAATGTGTTGCGCTCGACAACAGACACCATGGCGTATAAGTACGTAAAAACTACATCAGGGGAACTAACTTGTCAAATTTTGCGAGACTAATAAACTTTTAAATACGATTTTCCAAAATTTAAATTTGGGCAATTGCATGCTTCTGGCAAGCGAACGACGATATAATATGTTCGGTTCCCCCAGCTTAGACTTTTGCTCTCAGTGTTCTAGTCTGTTGCATATCTGACACATTGTGGCACGCTGTGGCCCCTAGAGGCATGTCGGTGTTAATGCTATCTTTGACATGGTTACTTAAACAACATTTGGGAATTTCCCTTTGGGTTGCTGATGTTGCTCTAACGTCATTTATAGCAGCAAGGAAAAGAAACAATACAGCAAGGTCAATGAAGCAGCAAAGGCATTTAGTGAAACGTGATGAACAACAAGCACGAGGCATATGAACCTTTGGCTTACACTTTTACTTTTTTTTACTATTTTTAATTCAGAAAAGGGATTTTCTTTCTTGTTTGCTTTCTTGTCTACTCCTTTGAGGCCTTGTTTTCACTCGTAATATTATCTGGATGGATGGTTCTTTGTGTGTATGTTTTAAATATTTCCCTAAGAAACAGTAAATTGTATTATCTGCTTTAAGGCAACATTGAAAATAGAAACTGTCGGGAGAGAAAATAAATGGAAAATCAGCGTGAAGTTATTTTAATAGCTCCGGGAAATGTAATGTGTATATTTATACAAATGTATGTAGTTAACCCATGTTCAAATATACCTATTAACTATAGTTATAACTAAATATAAAAAAAACCGGGGTATATTCCTATGTTGTTCTATCCATTCATCTTGTCAAGTGATTGTTAAAAGATATAAGTTGTCTGAATAAAACACCTTAAATGAAGAGTATCTTTAACAGCAAAACTAATTCAAAACATTTGAAAAAGACAGATCTATTAATATTCGAAACTGCAGGCCAGTAGAAATATTGAATGTAATTTAATGTACAAACTTTCCCAATACCGCCAGGGAGGATGGCGAATAAAGTCAGTTGTGATCACTATGGACTAAACTGTTCACATTGGTTTGGAAATGTCCTATGGACAGACCAATTGTACCCATTCAGACTTTTAAAGACTGTCTACCCAAAAATTTACGTACAGCCAAGCCGTTTCCGAGTAAACAATCTTTAATCTTTTCTGATTATATGGAGGATGATTTGAATCCCTCCATTCGCCTCTGATGGGTTTTATATCTTTTATATCTTTGGGGGAATGAAATTTCGTGAAAGTGATCTCCTAAGTAAAAAAAAGTATCACTAAAGGTCCCGTACAAATATTGGATGGTTACCGCGATACACGGGTTTGAATTCGCAATATTTTTTGATTAAGCTTTTTTCTTTAAATTAGAAGTCCTTTTTTTTGACGTGCTAAAAAGGAACAGGGAAACCTTTTTCTAAAGTACTTTTTTCGTTCTTTTCGAAAAAAGCAAACATTTCGAGTTAAATCCGTTTGCAATGAAAGGTGAGATGTAGAATCAGTTAAATTAAATGAATTTGATTCAGGTATGATGACTTAACCGGTGTGAAACCTTTACATTATATGCTTAAAAATAACTTTATTTAAGTAAGCCTATTGTCTTATCTCTCCGTGACATACACTGGGAGTTGCCAAAACAAAAAGTGATAGGATTTTCATACCCCGAAACTACTGCGGTTTAAAAATATTAATAACATGAACAATTCAAATAAATGTGTTAAGCCGGCCATTTCATCTTTTTAATATTTTTTTGTGTCATGCACAAACCTCTACTATCCTCCGTTTTGTAATTTTAAGCATAAAAAACTATATTATATATGTCATTTCACTTTTCACAAACTGTTACTACTATTACTATTTAAATACACACAACAACTACTGAATCTATCTGATAAGAACCGGGTAAATTCTAGAGTAAATAATGAGTATAAAACTTGCTGAAATCTCGGTGATTTTTTTTTTTTGTGAATGTCAACGTGAAGACTTCACCAGCAAAACCACACAAAAAATTTTACAAAGGGACATATTTGAACGTGCGACGAAAGTGGCATTGTGTGATAAACATAGTAAATAGCAAAATAAAAGTTGTCACAACACAAAAAAAAAAAAAAAAAAAAAATAGTAATCACGGTTGATGAAAAAGTTTCTGTTTTTGTCGATTAGATGTAAGTAGTAACTGATGCACGGGAGTAGACTAAAGCAGATTTAGGGAAATTAATAAGTAATAATCTACTTCTGCTTACTTATTTACATATGAGCATTTATACATAAGGGTGGCTTTGCAAGAATAAGTTCGAATTTTATACCCACAACTGACAATTCTCGTTTCCAAATGACGTTTTCTCATTTTCATGTTTACACTTTCCCATTTACAAGTACCTAATCTTATTTTCATTTGACTCTTTCGCTTTTACAATTGACCATTTTCATTTACAACTAACTATTCTCAATTACAAATGACACCTTCTCATTTTCATGTGACGCTTTCCCATTTACAATTACCTAACCTAATTTACATTTGAAACTTTCGCATTTACCATTGGCTATTCTCAATTACGTAAGAGTTGGTCGCGTCCCCGTTGGTGCACCCCGGGTAACGCTAAATTACCTACATAGCCTACACGGCTAGTTTCTTGTATTGTCGGTTCTACGAGGACGGTACCAGTACTTGTTCTGTACCCATCGTGCCGAAACGACCCGGGCCGTTTTCTTATATCGACCCGGCCAAGAGCAATACACTCGGGGTGACTCTGTCTGACATTTAGGCAGGGCTACACCTCGTTACAACAACAACAACAACAACAAATGACGCTTTCGCATATCAATGTGACGCTTTCTCAATTACAACTGGGAGTGGTGTAGAGTTGAAGATTTCCCATTATATTGTGAAATGGTGTAGTATGCATTAATTAAGTAAAATTTTTACTGACTGCAGTTTTTTAAGACTTTTTGAAGCCTAAACAAGTAAGGAAAGCTTTCCTCGGCTGTGCCGAAGGCTATAATACCTTTCATGAATAATCGTCACGATATTCACTGTTCGATCCCCAGTACAGCCTGTGAGAATGGGGGCGTTGTGTTATATTGGTCCAATCTCATTGATTTTTAACATCGCCATTCCACATTCTAGAAGAGCAATAGTTACGAAATTTCACTTTCCTACCTATATAATTACAGGAGTTATCTACGAAAATTACGTTCCTACGTGTTTAATTACAGGAGTTATAGCCCAAAATCCGTTTATCGGAACATTTGATTGTATGGGAGCTATATGTAATATCGGTCCGATCTCGCTGCTCCTGACAAATGATTCCTATATTAGAAAATGGTGGCCGCATACAAAATTTCAGCCAAATATCTCAAAAACTGAGGGGCTAGTTTGCGTTCAAACAGACAGACAGACAGAGAGACGGACAGACGGACCTGGCTAAATCAACTCATCGCGTCATCCTGATCATTTCGGTACACTTATTGATGGGTCCATCTCTTACAAATATCGGACCAAAGTTATAATACCATTTCATCTTCATGAAAGGTATGAAAAACAAACGCAGTATCATAAATCGCATTCTTTAGATAAACAGTTCTCTTTTGTTACTATTGGCATTAGTTGCCAAATTTTTTACAGCGGAATGCAAATTCAGTGACTACATAGTTTCTAAAGGGTCAAATACATAAAGTTTTGTTAACCTCGCCTGACATATGCTACCTCAAAACTTTGCGTCCAACTTCAGAGGTATGTTACAATGAACGCCTTGACGCTTCTCTTTTATACATAACGAAAAGTTATTTATTTCTTTGGTTTCAGAGTGTTTTGGTTAATTTATTAATTTAATAGAGAAAAAATGAATTAATTGTTATTTCCTCCAACTTTTTATTCTTTAATTAAAGCAAAGTCATCAACGTCTGATTGTCAAAGCAGGCAAAGCAAGCAAAATTTGAGAGTTTGCCAAATTTTAACCTAGCTTCAACTTTGAGGTCTCCAATTTGCCATGCTTCGTTTAAATACGTATACTCAACTTTTCTGTCAAAGTCAAAGTTCGAGGTAAAGTCAAAATAAAGCTTTAAGTAACTGACCCTTTAGCCACTCGTGAACTGTCTTATCCGGGCTAACTTAGATTGAATCAACAAACCTGCAAGTGACAGTGCATCGTCTCAAGTCATGCGGACAATCGTCCTGCAGTCGATCGACAATTACAAGAATTCACTATTTTTACAATCCTACAATTTTCCCCGAATAATGCTATGGATACACACAGGGAGATTACCTCCAATAAATCTTCTTTAAACGGATCCAAACTTTGCACTGACACACACAAAATTGAAGATTAACAATCCTCCATCTCGGCGCCATCTAGTGTTTTGGTTGTATTTCTTACGGTTTAATGGTAGATGTCGCTGAAGATTGTTTATTTTTTGGTGACATCTAGTTTATTTTTAGTGTCCAGTAGCGGTAAAATCGTAATTTTGGTAGTATTTCTTGCTATATTGGTTTATTTATCGGTAACAGTAGCGGTCTAATCGTAACTTCGGTTTCTCTAATCTTCTTCATTTTTGGGAGTGTATAATGAAGACTAGGCTCAATTTAACTCCCAAAAAGGGAGTTAATTCGGAATTTGGGCTAATGTATCTTGTGTAATTTACTCCTTCTATGATTGGAGTAGAAACCTCGAACACGATGCGGTGATTTGGTAGTCGAAACGAAAGTAGTTACTAAAGTTAGCGTTGGCTTTTTGACACCATTTTCAACGGCCTATCTGTCAAAAAAGCTGACGGTAACTTTATTAGGTACTTACGTTATTTCGACTATGAGTATGGCCCGACAATTTTAGGGAAATATCCTCGGAGGAGACCCTACCGCCTGTTTTTACATCTATCTTGAGACCATCACTGGGAATCAATGTATTTTTGGAATACGCGGCGAGACTTGCTTGCTAAGCAACCACCATAACTCAAAACATCGCTTTTAGCGGTAGCTACATGAATAGGATATGAAAATGCTAGAATTTATGTAAAGACCCTAATACAAGTATACCGGATATCTTCACTACGAATATGCTTACCAAAATTTCGGACAAACTTACACAAATACCTTTAGTTTATACAAACAGTTTTGCCAGTGTGGTAGAAAATCACAGTTTTCTGTCACTGACACAGGAGCACATAAGAGTCATTAATTTAATAGTACTATAAATATGTAGGAATATGTTTATACATATGCATGTAGGCAAGTTAGTATTCATCTGACTCTAGGTGGGTAATGCATGCTGACAAAAACAATGACAATGATTATTATGGACGTTGAGGAAATGAGCAGGGATTACTGTTGCTGTTAGGTTGTTTTGAAATGTAGCAAACGCAAACAGACTAGCAAATCTCATAAAATAAATGTTTTAATAATGACAACAAACTATTTATGCTGGTACCTACTGTGCTCACCACCTGCAAATGTTGCTTGAATAAAATTATGCTGCTCACAGTCGAAATTACAAAGTTTCTTCCTACCATAGAAATGTTTATGCGGATAGATACATAGTTCCACATATTCAAAACTAAAATTAATGATGTATGAAAGTATGAACAAGGAATTCAACACTGTGTAGCATTTGCCGTGGGCAAAAAAAGTAATACAAATAACAACAAAAGAGCAATAAATTTTCAAGAATGCAGTAATTGGCGCATATCAGTAGCCAGCAGTAGGTACTTCTCTACTAACGAAACAAAAATATTTACACAACACCATCCCTCCATCGAAAGGAATGTCATTAAAATTTTCAACTATTTATATAGGTAAATATTTTGGATTGGTTGTAATACAGATTATTTCTCTTTACTTTTTGGTTGTCGGCTTCATGTTAATGGCATTTTGGAAATAAATTTTAGACCACAGAACAATTATAACGAAATAACTTCTCCCGCAATAACTATTTTGCATGTTTGCAAAACTGTGGTTGAGCCGAGTTTTGAGATTTTAGGAGAAATAGGCAAGTATTCATATAATTTGAAACCGTTTCCTTTCCTTTCAAAAATAACAACAAGAAAATGCGAATTATTTAGATCATCATCATTTATTGGCGCTTAACCGCCTAAGCGATTTTGGCCGTCGCCTATCAATTGCCTACTCAGTCCAAAGTAGCACTTGTTCGCAAGAGTGATTCTCCGTTGGATTTCTAGACTGATATTATTTTCGGTGTTAATGCTGGTTCCCAAATAGACGAAGTCCCTCACAGTTTCAAATTTGTAACTTTCAACAGTGACGTGGCTGCCAAGGCGCAGGTGCCCCGATTCTTTCTTTGATGACAGCAAATACTTCGTCTTGTCCTCGTTGACCGCAAGACCCACTTTTTTCGCTTCCTTATCCAGTCCAGAGAAGGCAGCGCTTACGGCGCGGTTGTTAAGGCCAATAATATCAATATCATCGGCATACGCCAGCAATTGCACGCTCTTGTAATAGATTGTACCATTGCGGTTTAGCTCTGCTGCTCGAATTATCTTCTCCAGCATCAGGTTGTAGAAATCGCACGAAAGGGAGTCGCCCTGTCTGAAGCCTCCTTTGGTTTCAAATGGCTCAGAGAGGTCCTTCCCGACTCTGACGGAGCTGTTAGTATTGCCCAACGTCATTTGGCAAAGCCGTATAAGCTTTGCAGGGAAGTCAAATTCAGACATGGCGGCATACAGGCAACTCCTTTTTGCGCTGTCAAAAGCGGCTTTGAAATCGACAGAGAGATGGTGTGTGTCGATTCTTTTATCATGGGTCTTCTCCAGGATTTGGCGTATCGTGAAAATCTGGTCGATGGTAGACTTACCAGGTCTAAAGCCACACTGATAAGGTCCAATCAGCTTGTCTACGATGGGCTTCAGTCTTTCACACAACACGCTAGAAAGAACCTTATATGCGATATTAAGAAGGCTGATTCCGCGGTAGTTGGTGCGGTTAGCGGGATCGCCTTTCTTGTGGATTGGGCAGAGCACACTTAAATTCCAATCTGGAGGCATGCACTCGTCTGACCATATTCTGCATAAGAGCTGATGCATGCTTTTTACCAGCTCCTCGCCTCCGTGTTTGTACAGCTCTGCGGGAAGTCTGTCTTTTCCAGGCGCTTTGTTGTTTTTGAGCCGGGATATAGCTATCTTCACTTCGTCATAGTCAGGTGGTGCGACGACTTTTCCATCGTCAGGGATTGGGGTATCGGGTTCGACGTCTCCCTCGCAATTTAGCAGTGAGGAGAAGTGCTCCCTCCATAATTTAAGTACACTCTGTACGTCGGTTACCAGGTCGCCATTGTTGTCCTTACAGGAACTTGCCCCGGTCTTAAAACCTTCCGTCATCCGCCGGATCTTTTCATAGAATTTTCGGGCATCATTCCTGTCAGCCAGCATCTCAAGCTCCTCACACTAACGCCTTTCGGCCCCACGTTTCTTTTTTCTGAAAAGACGTCTCTCTTCCTTCTTTGCCTCACGATAGCGTTGCCATACACTGCGGGTTGCACCCGTTCGCACCGTCTCCCTGTAGGCAGCGTCCTTTTTGTCCGAGGCAGTGCTGCATTCCTCATCGTACCAGTTGTTTTTGCGGGCTCGCTGGAACCCTATAGTGGCCTCAGCGGCGGTACGTAATGAGTGAGAGATATGCTCCCATTGCTCGGTTGCATCGTTAGGTCGAGGATTGCTCTCCGATAGCAGGTGTGAGAGTCGAGTGGAGAAATTGTCAGCTGTCTGTGTCGTGCGCAGCTTCTCGACGTCAAACTTTCCTTCCGTTACTGTGCGCACTTTCTTTGCTACACAGAGGCGTGTGCGTATCTTGGCTGCAACAAGATAATGGTCCGAGTCGATATTGGGACCACGCAGGGTACGCACGTCCAGAACGGTGGAGCTATGCCTGCCGTCGATCATGACATGATCAATCTGGTTTCTTGTTCTTTGATCAGGAGACAGCCAGGTGGCTTGGTGTATTCGTTTATGCTGGAACCTGGTACTACTGACGACCATATTGCGAGCAGCGGCGAAGTCAATCAACCTAGTGCCGTTGGGGGATGTTATATCGTGGAGACTGAATTTTGCAACTGTAGGACCAAAGACTCCTTCCTTGCCCACCTTGGCATTAAAGTCGCCGAGCACGATTTTGATATCATGCTGGGGGCAGCGATCATAAGTCTGTTCAAGTTTATCGTAGAAGGAGTCTTTCTCTGCGTCGTCCGTCTCCTCAGTCGGCGCATAGGCGCAGATAAATGTTATGTTGAAAAACCTCGCCTTGATGCGGATCGCAGCGAGACGCTCGTCCACAGGAGTGAACGCTAATACTTGGCGGCGAAGTCTCTTTCCCACCACGAATCCTACACCACGCGCTTTGCCGCGTGTCTGGCCACTGTAGTATACGAATATAGAATTATTTAGATACTAAATATTTATGTGGCTGTCCCAAGGCATCCTTTAAGCTGGGTCATTAGTAAATTTTTGATAGCAAAATAAAATAAACATAAAAAAAGATGATAAAAAAATGTTAAAGACAACCTTTATATGAATGCTGCCAAAAAGCCTCAGCAAATTTGTCGTTAAACAAAGACATGGTTTCGGTGTTTTAGGTTTTGAAATTTTAGTCATACCAATTGTAATCAATTTTTGAGATTTGAAATTATAAAGGTGGAATGCAATAATATATAATAATAGGCTTTAAATGTTTTGTCGATAACCGAACTTCTATTTAGGCTCTCAGAAATTGTGTGCCTTAGTTTGGAAACGTGCACTCTACCATTATATTTTCAAATCTCAAAAATTGATTACAATTGGTATGACTAAAATTTCAAAACCAAAAACACCGAAACCATGTCTTTGTTTAACGACAAATTTGCTGAGGCTTTTTGACAGCATTCATATAAAGGTTGTCTTTAACATTTTTTTATCATCTTTTTATTATTTTATTTTTAGTTTTGGTGATTCCTATCGGAAATTTGATTTTTAAATATGGTACTGTGACGGTTCCTTTAACTAAATGCTAAGTTTCAAGATCCTAGATTACCAGAAAGTTAGTCAAAAGTCGATCGCAAAGTTCCCAACTTCAAAATAGTTTTGGAAATGTCTTGATATATGCGCCAACTACCGGAATTTTTTTGATGAGAGATTGCATTGTCATCAGTACAAGTGTGAACTCTTCTTTTGACAACGCACATTAAAATGTCGGTTTGTTTACATCCTGCACATATTAAAATGTCGCCAGCACCGAATAACAGAAAAGCAATGGCGTTGTTTAACATCCTGCACACATCAACATGGCGGTCTCCTAATCTTTACCTAATGGTAGAAAGAGATGGGAAGATGGAAAGAAGTGAGACAAAAAGGAAATTAACAGCTGACTAAACTTACTTTGAAATTTTCACACCTATGCCTATGATATCACACTTGATATTAACCACAATCTTAAACAGGTGTTAAACTCATTTTGGAATTTTGACGTCTATGCAGAAGAGTTTACACTTGTATTGATACACAATGCATCGGGTTCTGACAAATGTGACAAGTTTCACGTCTAAAGCTTAGCGGGAAGTTACTCAAAAATCTATCGCAAATATGTTTTAGAGATTTTCAATAATATTGAAAAGCACGCCACCTTTTGGAATTCTGCTTTCAACAAATTATATTGTCACCGTTTCCACAACTAAATGCTAAGTTTCAAGTTCCTAGGTTACCTGAAGTTGGTCAAAAGTCGAAAGCAACATTGTCTACTTCAAATTAGTTTTCGAAATATCTCGATCCGTGCGCCACCTACCGGAATTGTTTTGATGAGGGATTGCATTGTCATCGGGTTGTGACAAATGCGTATAGTTTCAAGTCTCTAGCTAATCTGGAAGTTACTAAAAATCGATCGCAAAAGTGCAGGAGTCTTTTAATTTTTTTTTTAAGATTTTCCATTATATAGACCAGCCATCTATCGGAATTTTTATTTATACTATTTGTAGTGTCACTGTTGCATCAATTTAATGCCAAGTTTGAAGTTCCTAGGTTACCTGGAAGTTGGTCGATCACAAAATTCTCAACTTCAAATTAGTTTTCGAAATATCTCGATCCGTGCGTTACCTACACGCACAAGAATTTTCATGTTGAATCAACACTTTTTTAACACTTTTTCAGGTTATTTTTTTTTCAACACTATCGCCCAGGTTGTTTTAACATGAAGCTGATTTTTCACTGTTCCTACATGTTAGATCAACATGAAGGAACAGTATGAATTTAACATGATCACAAACATTTGAGCCAACATGACTTCCTGTTGATATAACATTAATTGTCTCGTTAAATTAATACTATTTCATGTCAGTTTAACACGATCTCTCATGTTGAAATAACACTATACGTCCTGTTGCATTTACACGATCTCTCATGTGAAATTAACACGATATGTCACGTTAAACTAACACGATATGTCATGTTAAACTAACACGATCTATAGTGTTAACCTAACAGGTTTTCTTGTTGAATTAACACGATCTATCTTGTTAAATTAACACGATCTATCATTTTAATTTAACACGATCTATCTTGTTAAATTAACACGATCTATAATGTTAATTTAACATGGTTTTTATTGTTAAATTAACCACCAGGGTTTGGTTTTTTAAACAAGTTTTATTTATTCAATTCACGAAAACCTTAACTTATTTTTACGTACGACATTACATAAAAAAGGGAAACTTACTTCGTTTTGGCGCCCTGAATTTTATTCTTAGGCCAATTTCTTTCCTTGGGAAAATATCAGCCACATCAGCATATTTTAAAAGAAACAAGCTCTCGCTATCTAAGCCACAATCTAAAAAGTAAACGAAAATTAGAAACTCTCTAAATTGTCCAAGCAATTGCCAAAAAAAACTCGTCCGGAAAATGTCCGAATAGGTGTCAAACGACGGGTTTTGACCCCGGTACCCATAATCCGAAAGCGCTTCCATGGTATTTATGTGCCAAACAGTCAGCCAGTCCAACACCGGCTACTCCACACAGTGTTCTTTGATTAGCGTTGTGGGTATTAATTCTGCTTTTACTTACAAACAGGCAAACAAACATAAAATGGTGGTAAACTCTGTTTTGCACGTAAATAGCATGGTTTGCACATGAATATTATGTACTTACCCAAAATCCTTTGTAAAACTCCTCCATCGAATTGCATGCTACCACAAATAATACCGCGGAGAACTTCCACTTCATTAGCCACAGGTTCATTTGGCGATTCTACCAAATATTCGACCATTATTTCCTCTGGAGTCTCAATAAATAAGATATCCGACTCTTGGTCGAAATGAGGCATAACGCAATTTATTTCATCACACATTTGGCTAAAAGTTTCACACTTGAATAATATAATTTAAACTTTACAAAGTTTTTCTCAGGTACACAGCAATGCGCTTGCAGATTAAATTCGAAATAACACAAGAGGCAACAGGGTTGCCAGTATTTTTTTTAAATATGCCCGTTCTCCATTAAAAATCACCAAAATCGCCAAATTTTACTAGCTTGTCGCCAAATAAGTCGCTAACGAAATTCCACCAACAAAAATGTGAGCACAGGGATGCTGTGGTGTTGACATTTATATTATTTCACATAAATTTACATTCACACGCGTTATTAAATACTAAAATATAATAAAATGCGGATAATACGCAATATAAATGCAAGAAAAGCACGTAAATTGAAAATGGATTCACAAAACATCTGCTTTTGCAAGTGCTTTTTCCCTACGTCAAAATTTACTACTGTCATAATTTACCTTTTCGTTTGGCATAGCAAAATGGAAAATATTTGTACACCATAGGATATTTGTTCACCTTATTTTACTAATAACAAATACCGATTGACACACAGCCTAAGTTGCATTTGTCAAAATTTTTTATGGTAAATGCAGAAATAAATGCTGCATTTTGGGCTAAATTCTGAAAGTGAGGATAATGCAAAAGCAAAAAGGAAATAAAATTTACTTAAGTTTCATAAAATTTTGATAGTTGTATAAGATTTGAATCTGTTGTTGAAATGTTAGCATATATGTGAACAAGCCCCCCTTTTTCTGAAAAGGCATAAAATCCTTGTATTGTGTAATATTCGAGTACACAAACTTGGCTAAAATATGCTACAAGCAATAATATTTCTTCGTTTACGATAAGGGGCTTTTGACGTGAAAAGTACCAAATTCCAATTTACCTTACCAATACTGGCAACACGGACGATTTAACTTCTGTTCTTTTGAGAACAAAATTCTGTTCACAAGCTTTGATGGGGAACAGATGGCTGTCGAAAACAACACTTGTTCATGTTAAATCAAACCGAATTTATGGTAAGGGATACACAATAATGTAATTCAAATGCACAAATGTTTCATGTTATTTTAACTATACGCTTCATGTTAAAATGTTCGTGTTGATTTTCCAAAATTGTTTTTGCTTTACGTACAAAAGTTGCTCATGTAGATTGAACATGCTTCATGTTAACCCGGGAAGTCCTATAACTTTTTATGTTTTGGATTTTTGTGAAATGTTGTATACTTGTGTATTTCGATCTCCTGAGTACGAAAATGAAGTCCATTTTCATTTTCCTCGCTTCGATTTTCTGGAAAATGGGGAAAACTAGCGTTACCATATGGTAATCGTGGGATCTCTAGGGTACATGTTTTTAATGAAAGACAAAATAGTTTTCGAATGTCGTTTTATTTTTAATCTTTCAAAAAATAACTGTTTTCAAACATTTATATTTAAAAAATAAGTAAAATAAATGAATTCACGACAATGAAAAAAAAAAAACATTTTTGAACTCAAATTTATCATGGTTTTGTGTCATCCGTCACCGGCACAATGCCTACGATTTGATGGTACCACCAAATGTCCAACCTGATCATAGCGCAGAGTATGTTCAACTCGACCTGGTTGGTATGCATATCTGTGAAAGGGCGCAGGTCCAGGACTTTTGGGCGGTATACCATAGTGTTTGCAGTAGTATACTGCAAGTTGTCGTCGAAATTCTAACTGACTGATAGGTTAATCTTTTCGGTAAAGTTGCCATGCATTTTGAATACAAGCATCTAACAGCCAGGTAAAAATGCTAGACCACCACTTTTTTCCCCTGTATGCGATGCGGTGCTGGGATAGATTTTGATCTAATCGGTCTACTCCGCACATAAATTTATTATATTCCGTGATTGCGCAAGGACGGGGTACATTTATTTTCGATCCACTTGCCTTCGAATAACGCTGTGCCATTGATTTCGGATCCTCACCAAAGCAGGTAGATAACATGCAGACAACATTGTTATCTTTCCATTTCACCAAACAAATACCAGTGCTTTTCATTTCAATTGATTCAGAGTAACCTCTTTCCATTGACTTGAAGTCTTTTTTATGCACTAAATTTCAAAATTCACCAAATAACCAGATGGAGTGCATAGGGACCAGACTTTATATCCAAATCGTAATGGTTTGCCTTTTATAAATTGCTTGCATCCATGTTTACCAAAATAGGATATCATACTTTCGTCGAAAGAAAGATTTTGTTCCGGATGGAAATTTTCTATAATTTTTGCTTTCAAATGATCCGTAAGAGGACGCAGTTTCCACATTTTGTCAGGATTTGGGCCGTCTTTTGAAGAAGCCTTGGAACTTTCTTCGAAGTGGAGATTTTGCAAAATCTCTTGAAAACGATTCCGACGCATGGTGTTACTGACAAGATTGTTCCGAATGTCTTCATCCTGACTCCACAAATGTTTGTAATTGGAGTGATAATTGTAGCCAGTGACGATCAATATGCCTATGAATGCTCTAAGTTCGCTGACTGTTATATTTGGGTTCGGTCTATTCTGTTCCACCGAATATAACGCACTTTGTTCGCAAATATGTTCCAATAATGTGTCATCAAAAAATTTTTCAAACTGTTCGTGTGGCAGTGAATGGCGACAATCTTCGTAATTTGCGCTTGGAAAAATTGGAATTAGAGATGACGATTTCTTCTTGACCCATTCAAATACAGTTTCCTTGTTTCCTGATGGCAATGCAACGTTTGAAGGTTTCGGTTCAATTTTACGTAAGCGCTTCCTCATTGGAGATTCTGAACGATTAGCCGTTGTTTCTTCATCCTCCATCTCATTATAAGTGTCTTCAACCTCAATAACAGGCAAATCTCCTGGATTTGGTGCTGAAAAATTTAGAGTTTATAAGATTAAAATGATGGTATGCTTATACCGTCTCTAAACATGCCTCCCATATCCTCCTGTTCATCAAAACCTTGCATACGTCGCCCACTAGCCATAACAACTTCGCAGCCACCTCTTAGCTGAGCCGGGCAAACATTATCTGGAATTCCCGCACATTCATCTTCAGCGTCATCTTCGCCAGATTCGTTGCCATCCACAGGAGGCTCGATATAAAGAGTGGTTGGAATATCACACAGTTGATTTTGATCTTCTGCTTCATCGAGTTCTTGAATGAAATCAAGCATTTCTTGCAACGATAAACCGCTGTAATTCACAAAATATCAATAAATATGATCAAAAATCTCAAAAAAAAAACTACACCAAACGTAACTAAAACCCTGTACCCTAGACGTCCCACGGTTACCATATGGTAACGCCTTGAGTAAAATACAAAAAAGTTACACAAAAAATCAAATTTCAAACAAAACTAAACTTGCATTTACTAGTTTATTTCATTAGCTACCAACTGATGCAATTTTTTTGGAAATATATCAAAAAAGCAAAAAGTTATTCATATACTTACCGACGTGCCATGTTAAAAAACCACAATAATTCACTTTTTTTTCACCTCAGTTTGACGTCTTATAGCTATGCTAGCTGCACTAAAAATAACAAAAAACTTATGTTTTTCCGTGAGCTGCATTTATTCTGCGTGAAATACAGTTATTCTTTTTTGTTTTTGTTATTTAGTTCAGACATAATACGTAAAATTGCAACGGCATGTTTGCATTACAGTATGGTAATCGTGGGAAGATTCGGGTTAACTAGGTAGGTTCAAGTGGCTGCCGCAGAGGCACACTTAGGCCAGGTTTGAAAGGCCCGTTGTGATACCACCAACACAAGGAAAGTCAGTCCCGGGACCCAGCCATATGGAAAATCCCTGAGTTGTTGGGATTTTCCACATAGCAGAATCCCGGGACTGACACTCCTAAACCGACACCGTTACCCCTCCTCGAACCACTTAGATGACTTTATGAAGCCCATCAAGTCCTTTATGTCCAGTTCCGCGATCTGGCTTAGGCTATCTAGGAACGGAACTCCCAAAAAGCGCATTCTCGCGCCGCTTAAAGCCGGACAGTTGCAGATGAGGTGCTCCACTGTTTCCTCCTCCTCATCATCTTTGCAACTCCTGCAGCATCGTCGGTAGGGCACACTTAGCCTTTCTGCATGCCTACCACTGAGGCAGTGACCGGTTAATACCCCTATCAATATGCAGATTTCCCTCCTAGTTAGGGCATAAATGCGTCTATACCTTTTAAGATCCCATTTTGGCCAGGTTTGTTTCGATATCCGACACCCTGGGGATTGCAGCCATCTTTCGTTGGCTTGACGGAGTGTGTGCTCCTTCAGCATTAGTTTGCATGTGGCAAACGGCATACCTAAGCGCTCTTTATCCTGAAGAACCTGCTTGGTCGTGCCCTGCCTGGCAAGCTCGTCTGCCTTACAGTTTTCCTCAATGTCCCTATGTCCCGAAACCCATATGAGGTTTACGCGGTTCTGTTGGGCCATCTCCTGAAGAGATGGACGACAGCTGAGCGTCAGTTCAGAGTTGAACGTGTATGAGCCAAGGGATTTGATTGCCGCTTGGCTATCGCTGAAAAGAGCGATATCTTCTCCGATAACACGTTTGCTTAACCAGGCCGCGGCGTCCAGGATTGCCGAGACTTCCGTCGGTGTATATGGAAGTGCCACCATTTGTTTCGGGACACCAATCCGTCCTCCCCCAGTCTTCTCTGCTGGGAATGTTTATTTTGAAACAGCTATCCCCGACTGTAGTGGTCGCACAACGATCTGTGATTAGAGGGAGAAAGCTGTAAGATTCCAGAATACTGGAGTGTCCAATAGTACCCGCACCCCAACTGGAGGTTTCTCTTAGGCGCAGAGCTGATGCCGCCGCTGACCGAAACCCTTCCAAATCAAGTGGCAAAATGCCCAGAATGACCTGGAGGGCTTCGTTGGGCGTTGTCCTTAACGCACCGCACCATACAGCATGATTGGGCGAATGATGGCCGTGTAGATCCAACTGCATACTCTAGGGCTGAGCCCCCATTTTTTGCCAATGGCTCTTTTGCATGTGTAAAGAGCGATGCAAGCTTTCTTCTGGCGCTGAAGAACATTCTCCTTCCAATTCAATTTCCTGTCCAGAACTATGCCTAGAAACTTGGCCTTATCCGACAAGCCCAGGCGCGTGCCATCTAGTTCTGGTAGGCTTAGTGGCAGTATTTTGTACCGGTTGGTGAAGAGGACAAGTTCCACTTTCCCCGGGTTGATACTAAGTCCGCAGCGAGAGGACCACCTCGAAAGCTCTCGCAGTGCTACTTGCATCAGGTCACACAGAGTTTGTGGGAACTTGCCTCTGAATGCAATAGCTAAATCGTCTGCGTATGCCACTATCTTCCCGCCCCCCCAGCTTGTGTCACGTAGCAACGAGTTGACTGTGAGGTTCCATAAAAGCGGGGAAAGTACACCACCCTGGGGCGTTCCCCTTGTGACATAGCGTGATAACTCAACCGTAGCAAGTGAAGAAGCTATTTTCCTTCCTCTTAGAAGTTGGCCAATTAAACCAGTTAGAGGTCTATCTACGCCCAGATTAGTTGATCGCCTCCGGGCTTATATTGTTGAAAGCCCCCTCAATGTCTAAGGAGGCCACGAGACAGTAGTCCTTTTCACACAGCGATTTCTCAATGACAGATACTAGGCTGTGCAGAGCAGTTTCTGTTGATTTACTCTACGTGTATGCATGCTGATAGCTAGAGATAAGGTTGCTATCAATAGTCGTTGAGAGGTAGTCGCTTAGTATCAAAGGTTTTGAGTACAAAGGACGAGAGACTGATCGGTCTGTAATCATTTGGCTCGTAGTGGGATGCCTTCCCAGCCTTAGGGATAAACACTACAGTGGCGCTTCTCCAGGAGCCCAGAATGTGGTTGAGAGCCAGGCAGGCTGTGAAGAGAAATACCAGCCATTTAGCTGGTGTCTCCAACGTGTTTATAAGTTGCGCGGGGATAATCCCGTCCGGCCCGGCAGCCTTATACGGTTCAAAGCTCTTAACTGCACACCTTACCCTTTCCTCAGTGATGGGTATATTTACTGCCAGGTTTGTTGCAGGTGCTAGTGGTGGTGTCATGCAGATTCCCCGGAAAATGTGTATTCAAGAGCAGCGCAAGGGTTTCCTCTTCCGTGCTGGTCCAGGATCCGTCAGGTTTTCGCAAACAGCTGATGGCTGTTTGACTTTTCGAGAGGACTCGTCTAAGTCTCGCTGTGTCGTCGACCAAGAGCGTCTTCGCCTCTCTCAGAGCTTTTTTGTAGGCCCTTAGTTTAGCTTTATATTCGTGCCAGTGAGGCTCAGAGCCGAGGCTCTTGGCCTTGTTAAATTGTTTCCGGCATGATTTGCGGAGCGAGTCCAAATCGTAGGACCACCAATGTGGCCTGTGTTTACCGCGTGGTTTTGGCACTGGACAAGCCTGTCCTAGAGCATTTGAGAGCGCCGATGTAAATGTAGTAACAAGATCCTCCAGCTCCTCTACTGATGAGGGGGCTTGTGAGGGCAGTACTGGCAGGTCTCTGTCTAATATTTCATTGTGTAACTGCCAATTAGTGTTACGTGGATTGCGCTTCATGATTGGTTGTTCTACAATAAAGTCTAGAACCATTTCTACGTAACGGTGGTCGGAGAATGAAAGTTCTTCCAGAACCCGCCATTTTCTGACCCACTCATAAGCGCCTTCACTACAGATAGTGAGGTCTATGACCTCCCTGCGGGTCTTAGTGATAAAAGTAGGCTCATTACCCACGTTGCAAATTACCAGGTTAGTTGTTAAGAGGTAATCAAACAGAGACTCGCCCCCGGCATTGATATCGGAGCTCCCCCATTGGACATGGTGAGCATTAGCGTCCGCTCCAATAATAAGATTACCCGTGCAGAAATTTGACACCAGGTCTTTCACCTCCGCTTGTGGTGGGGGTTCTTCGGCGTCGTAGGGCATATAGACCGACGCCACCGTCAGGCGGGTGCTGTCGACCGTTAGACTGATAGCAGTAATATCACCATTGGTGTAGTTAGGTAGGAGAAAGGAGTTCAACTCAGACTTGACCAAAATACACGTTCTGACTTTGCTCTCCTCGCTGGCTCGAATGAGCTTGAAGTCCTTAGTCCCCAATCCGCAGATTCTCGAGCTATTGACCCAGGGTTCTTGGATGAGGACCACATCCACGTCGCCTTTAGAAAGACGACTACTCAAAGCAGCCGAAGCCACTTTAGATTTGTGCAGATTAATCTGAAGCACCCCCAACATGAGAGCGCACAGACTTCCCTGCCGTCCCCATATCGTCGAGGTTTGCTCCATCCCGGAGGTTGCCTATCAACGACGAGTTGTTCCGATTAACTGCCCGATATGGCGTTGCAGGAGTCCTGCTGCCTTAGATGTTAATCGCTCAGCGTTGGCTGCTACCACCGTGACGTCGAGGACTTCCTCGTCCTGTAGGCTGTCCTCCATCTCCGACTTGTTCACAGCACTATCGTCAAGGCACGTGGCGGATAATTCGTTTTCCCGTTCCCCCGGAGCAGCCGAGAAGGCAGCGCGCTGAGCATCACCACGATATACGTGGATAACGATCTGGCCTACGCTGTAGTGTATTAGGCCATTGCACCTTTTGAGGGGCTCGATTGACTCTTTATTCATGGTGAACACCACCTGTCTGTCGGGCCCTACCGCATCCCCGACCAGATTGACACTCCAGTCATGCGTTGGGAGGGACGGATTCATTTGCCGTAGCATCCCGAGAATTCTCTCGGGTTCGTCAGGAAGAGCTGGAATGTCCTTCCAGTCGACGACCTCTATCTTTGCGCCCTTGTAGACTTCACCCAGTTTAGCAGCTGCTGCCTTGTACAGTGCTAAGGTTTTTGCATCCTCGCATGCGAGTAATTTAATCTGACCCTGGTGCCAACCCGCATCCGTTACTCGCGCCGAACTACCCGGAAACTCCGGAGCAACGTTGAGAAGAATGTTGCCGAGTTCATTTCGCACGTAACGCCACCGGTCCTTGGGGATGGCCAGACGATCATTGCCTCGGTCATGGACGCCTATAAGGATCCTGTCCTTGGTTACCTCAGCAAAGCTTAGTTTGCCCGCTCCAGGGGTATTCTGATGCCGCTTGGGAGGGGGAATTAACTCCAGGTCCGATCTCTGGCGCTTGAAAGGGTTAATTTTTAACCTCTTTGGCATGTAAAAATTTTGGAAATCCGGTATCACAGCTTTCGCTAGCTCTACCGATTTACTGGAATTCGGCGACAGCGATTCCTGCGGTACCCCTTCATACCTCTTCAGGATCTTTGCAGCCAATCTTTTCTCGTGGTATGTGAAGCGGCGGGGAGATGTCTCCCGGGAGGGCGGACCGGTAGTTGCCATCGCGGTCGCTCTCCTTGCCGACATCTCAGTTGCAGCTTCCTTCTTCTTCGAAACTCCGAGGCCAGGTCGTGAGACTGCTGCCACAGACGTAAAGATACTGGGTTTCATATCAGCGGTTGATGGGAGTTTAGCGTCCGCTGTTGTCCGCTTAGCTGCGTTGGCAACCGCACTGGTGCTAGCTCCCATCAAGTCAATCTTACTCGATAGAGGGTTGGTTGACCGACTCGTAGTTGCCATCGCTGTCGATCCCCCCCTTGATTGTGGAATGGAGGTTGTCCTCCGGCATTGTTGTTGCTTTCTCGCCTGCTCCTCCATAGCTCTCCTTTGCTGAGGAGTGAAATTTGGCGTTGTTTGTTTTTTAGATTTTTCGTTTTTATTTAGGTTATTTGAGTTCATCTTGTTCGTACGACTCATCGCCGGACAAGGCCAGCTTAGGGTCAAGGGAAGAGTAGGGGAAAATGTGTCGTCCGCCGCGGCATAGCCCCGTACTGCGGTAAGGCCTTGCTTACTCTCTGAGGCGACCCGTTATCAGAGAGGCTCCGTTCAAATACAGCCACGATTTGCCTCCCGGCTGCAAACGTCCAATGGGCACGGTTTCGCATAACACCCTGGATTGGGAGGGGAAGATCTTTGTCGTCGCGCCAGAGAGGCTAGGCTGCTCTCGTGATGAAGTGCCGTACAGAGCTATGATCACAAGGGCAGCGTAGCCCTGTGGCTATCGACTTAAGCCCTCGTACCGCGGCAAGGTATCCACCCTTCACGAGGGTCATGTTAACTAAAAATGTAAGAAAGTTTTCTGTGTGTACCGGAATGGTTTTGATGAGAGATTGCATTGTCATCGGGTTGTGACAAATGTGTAAAGTTTCAAGTCTCTAACTAATCTTGAAGTTACTAAAAATCGGTCGCAAAACTCCAGGAGTCATTTAATTTTTTTTTTTAAAGATTTGCAATTATTCTCAACTTCAAATTATTTTTCGATATATCTAGATCCGTGCGCCACCTACCGGAATTGTTTTAACGAGGGATTGCATTGTCATCGGGTGGTGACAAATGTGTCAAGTTTCAAGTCTCTAACTAACCTGGAAGTTACTAAAAATCGATCGCAAAATTCCAGGGGTCTTTTAATATTTTTTGCAATTATCTCGGCCAGTGTGACACTTGCGGAATTTCTTGTACAACAGTTTTTATTGTCATCAATTGTTCACATGGATGCAAATTTTCAATAATCTAGCTTACCGGGAAGTTCCTCAAATATGCGTCCCAAAATTTAAATTTTTAAATGAATTTACCGTATTTCTTATCCTAGCGGATACTTTTTTCGTTCACATTGCATTGTCACGGAGCTCCGAACTATGCTCCAAATTTCAAGTGTCTAGCTCAACGGGGAGCTACCTAAAAAGACTTTGCAAGATTCCGAAAATTCGTATGAAAAAGGTGGTGCAAACAAGAAAGCGACTTGATATAAAGGTTTTAAAAATTGATGAAAACTATAGCAAAATAAAAGAAGAGATCTTTACTCAAATCTAATTAAAAATGTATTCAAATAAAATAAAATAATTATAAAAAAATTAAATTAATTAAATTTAAAAAAATAAAAACAAAAAAATAAAAACAAAAAAATAACAATAAGTCAAAAAAAAGAAAAAAAATTAAATAATATAAATTAATATAAAAAAAAACTAAATTAAAAAAATTGAGAAAAATAAAATAAATTTACGAACTTATATTTTTTTTTTTACATAAAATAAAGTAAAATTAGAGTGGTTTTGCCGGCTCGGGGTCAAAAATTCGTCATAAAAAATAAAAATTTGATGAAATTAAATAAGATAGAAACAAGTAAGGAAATCTAAGTTCGGTTAAGCTGAACACTAAATACCCAGCGGTAGCTTTCAGAACGGTTTAAAAATGTATGTGAAATTTTCCACATCGAAGGTGGGCGTGTTTGGGAAGCTATTTCGTTCAATTTCGTTAGGGTTACTTCCTATAATGCTTGTATACCTTGTGCCAAATTTCATGATACTACCGTAATCAGTTAAAAAGTTATGATCAGTCGAATTTTCATAAATGTCTCCTATAAAAAAGGGCTGGGCACGCCCACTTTTGAAAATTTATCCAATAATAACAATAGAATCCTTAAGGGGCTCACCCTACCAAATTATATAGTCTTAGTCATTTCCGTTACCGAATTATGTCAATTTAGGTGATTTTCGAGATCGTGGTTGGAGGGCGATACTAGTATGCTTTGTGCTAAATTACATCGTTCTACCATAATCAGTTTAAAAGTTGCGACCAGTCAAATTTTCAAAAATGCCTCCGTTAAAATTGGCCCACATCAAAAAATGTATCAAAAAATCATTAAAGAATCACCAGGGGGAATCACAAAATTATATCATTTTAGCCATTTCAGCTACCGAGATATGTCAATTTACATATGTCAATTTACATAAGAGGGCGTGGTTATCATCCGATTTCGCCGATTTTCCCGAGCAAACCTACCTTCGCCAGAAAGTAACCTGTATACCGAATTGTATGCAAATATCTCTATTTTTACTCAAGTTATCGAGTACAAGGACAGACATGCCCTGTTGTTGTTGTAACGAGGTGTAGCCCTGCCTAAATGTCAGACAGGGTCACCTCGAGTGTATTGCTCTTGGCCGGGTCGATATAAGAAAACGGCCCGGGTCGTTTCGGCACGATGGGTACAGCACAAGTACTGGTACCGTTCTCGTAGATCCGGCAATACAAGAAACTAAACTAGCCGTGCAGGCTATGTAGGTCATTTAGCGTTACCCAGGGTGCACCAACTGGACAACTCCTCTTTTCAACCTAAGAACTTTCATATATGGAACTCTATATCTAAAAATAAAAATAAAGAAAAAGAAAGAAAGAACAAGGGAGGGTTAATGAAATAGACAGCTAAGCAACAAAACGATACAAAAAAACAAAGTCTTATGGCAAACTCCAGTAACTTTAAATGATAAGCTTATATATTCACTATACACTTCTAGGAATAAATTTGAGCCGATTGAAGCGAACTGAAGATGTTATATTGAAACGCACCTGTAGGTATAGGTTACATGCTCTCATTTTAAGTCTACTGATAGAATTACTCGTGCGTAGAAGCTGTGAAGGTATTTCTCAATCAATTTTAACTTAGAGCAAAACAAAAAAAAAAAAAAAAAAAAAACATTTACGTCTTGCTAAATAGACTCAAGAACAAAAAAAAATAAATTAGCTTAAAAAAGTAAGTAGTTTTTGAGAAGTGATTTGCAGAATTATTCGGAGTACATTGAAGCTTTTGTATTACAAAGCACTCACAATTATTTAAAAAACAAGTAAGGAAGTCTAAGTTCGGGTTAAACGAACATTCAATACCCAGCGGTAATTTTTAGAACGGGATAACAATCATTAGGCTCTAGGAGGATTTACCAAATTTCCGTTACCGTATTATGTCAATTTATGTGATTTTCGATATCGAAAGTGGGCGTGGTTGGAGAGCGCTTTTTTCCAGTTTCATCAGGTATACTCCCAACGATACTAGTATGATTTGTGCCAAATTCCATCGTTCTATCCTAATCAGTTTAAAAGTTACGACCAGTCAAATTTTCAAAAATGGCTTCCTTTAAAGTGGGCGGTGCCACGCCCACTATAAAAAATTTATGGAAAAATCATAAGAGAATGACCAGGGGAACTCACCTATAAAATTATATCATTTTAGCCATTTCAGCTGCCGAGATAAGTCAATTTGTGTGATTTTCGAAATTTTCGATATCGAAAAAGGGGCGTGGTTATCATCCGATTTCGCCCATTTTCAATAGCAACCTACCTTGGCCAGAAAGTAACCTGTATATCTCAATTTTTACTCAAGTTATTGTGTACACGGACGGACAGACGGACGGACATGCCTTAACAACTCCTCTTTTAATCCTAAGAACTTTCATATATGGAACTCTATATCTATCTCGATTATTTTGTGCCGTTACATACAACCGTTATGTGAACAAAATTAATATACCCTTGTATTAGTACTAGTACGCTGGGTATAAAAATCCATTAGAAGATCGCAGTTGAACATGACTAGCCGTATGGACAGAAAAATTGAAGGAAAAAATGCAATTATATAAGTCTTAAAGTAGTACAATAATAAAATATGCAAAGCAAGATGCCCGCAAAAAACACAGAAGAATATGCATTTCTTGTTTGCTGTACAAATGTATGCAAATAACAAGCTACATAAACTAGTGTATCCACTTATGTGTATATAGGTAGGTATGTAAATGAACTTATACAACACATAGTACAAGGAATTTAATGCACTCAAACATTCATTCATATAAAACTCATCAGGAATTGATTTTATCGCATAAATACAACTGCTATCTGCGATGCTTGTTAAAACACATTTGGCAGAAAAAACCACAATAGATATAGCAGTAAGGTAGTAAGAAGATGAAAAAGAGTGATATCTATATATATAAAAATGAAATGGTGTATAATTGTAACGCTAAAACTCGAAAACGGCTGAACCAAATGAAATACTTCCTTTGGGGGATTTGTTTGTTATTACCACGAGCAGGTCATGTCTTAAAATCAGAACAAAATATTAAGGGGGCGTGGCACCTCCCATACAAACTGAATTTTTCAAGTTGAATATCTTCAAAAGTGTTTAAGGTAGGAACATGAAAATTGGTACAGAGCTACAGGATAACAGCACCACTCTCACCTATAAAACTGGGGGTTACCCAATAAGGGGGCGTGGTACCTCCCATACAAACTAAATTTTTTAAGCAGAATATCTGTGAAAGGGTTCAAGGTAGGGACCTGAAAATTGGTATAGACCTATATGGTATCAAAAGCCTTCTTACACATAAAAGAAGGGGTAATCGGAAAAGGGGGCGTGGCACCTCCCATACAAACTGAATTTTTCAAGGTGAATATCTTCAAAAGTGTTTAAGGTAGGAACATGAAAATTGGTATAGAGCTATAGGATAACAACACCATTCTCACCCATAAAACTGGGGGTTAACCAAAAAGGGGGCGTGGCACCTCCCATACGAATGAAATACTTCATAGTCGATATCTCTGGAAGTATTCATGTTAGACCACTGAAATTTGGTAAGGGATTATATGAGATCGACCCCTACCACCTCTAAAAAAGCTGGGGATAACGAAAACGGGGGCGTGGCACCTCCCATACAAATGAAATATTTCATAGTCGATATCTCTGGAAGTCTTCATGTTAGACCATTGAAATTTGGTAAGGGGTTATATGAGATCGATCCCTACCACCTCCAAAAAACTGGGGATAACGAAAAAGGGGGCGTGGCACATCTCATACGAATGAAATACTTCATAGTCATATCTCTGAAAGTACTTATGTTAGACCACTGAAACGTGGTTAGAGGTTAGACGAGGTCGATCCCTACTACCTCCAAAAAAAACTAGGGTAACGAAAAAGGGGGCGTGGCACCTCCCATACGAATGAAATACTTCATAGTCCATATCTCGGGAAGTGTTTAGGTTAGACCACTGAAATTTCTTGAGGAGTTAAATAAGATTAATCCCATCATCTCCAAAAAAACTGGAGATAAAGAAAAAGGGGGCGTGGCACCTCCCATACGAAGGAAACATTTCATAGCCCATCTGCAAGTATTTATGTTAGACCACTGAAATTTGGTGAGGGTTTATATGTGATCGATCCCTAATACCTCCCAAAAAACTCGAGTTAACGATAAAGGGGGCGTGGCACCTCCCATACGAATAAAATACTTCATAGTCCATATCTCTAGAAGTATTTAGGTTAGACCACTGAAATTTTGTGAGGAGTTATATAAGATCAATCCCGGACACCTCCAAAAAAAACTGGGGATAAGGAAAAAGGGGGCGTGGTTTCTCCTATATGAAGGAGATAGGGATATGGTTTAAAATAGATATAGGGATCGGGTTAGTGAAACAGACAGGGAAATAAATTTGTGGCAGATAGTACATACATATAAAAGCTATAGAAAACGAGTACCTAACCCAAGTCAGCAAAGTTAAGAGATCTTATCTTTCTATTTGAATAAATTGCTGCGATTGAGGAGCCAAAAGAAGTCATACGTGGGGTATGAGTAACTTGAGAGAAATTCCATATGGTCCTCACTTATCTTGAGGGTGAATCGCCGGTAGTTTACGACAAGCACGCATATTTTATACCCCGCTTTGGGCTTCAACAATGAATTTGGACTTGTCTGTGTGCGATTTTCTGTAAGGTATATAAATAATAGTTCCACAAAACGGAGATTTCACAACTACACTGAAATAAAAAGTTTGAAAGTGCACATTGAAAGTAACATATCAAAACCACTTTCAAATCGATTATTATAATACTGTAAATATTACAGTATTTACTGTAAAATTGGCAGTAAAAACATGTGATTTTTGAAAAATATCAATTAATGATATGAGTCCACTTTCAAATTTACAGTAATTCATGTCAATATGATAGTGTCCACTTTCAAATTTACAGTAATTCATGTCAATATGATAGTATATTCGAAGAATGATAGGGGGTCACTTTCAAATTTGATATTACCCACTGTTGGACGAAAAATGACAGGGTTTACTGTTAATTTGACGGCCGTTTCTTGTAGATTTTTTTTTTCAGTGTAAACATTTGGGTATAGAATGTAATATTTGAAAAGTCGGAACAGAAAAACCAGAGAGAAATCAAAACCACGGTATTTGCCACAGAAGTACCAAAAACAGAAGATATAACTATAAAATAATCCAGCAAGAAACTCCAACAGCTAACTATTACTATTAAGAAAGTTCAAACAATGTTAACAAAGCAGATTTTTAGAGAGAGATAAATAAGGTAAGCAAACAAGTTAGGGAATCTAACTAAAATCGAACGTAATATACCCAACTGCACGTCTCAGTAAAGTACCAGGAGTAGCTTTTTCAAATTTTCTTGTTTATGTCACTTTACTTTATTTTTATTTAATTTATTAAATTTTAATTTATTTTATTTTATTTTATTTTATTTTATTTTATTTTATTTTATATTAATTTATTTTATTTTATTTTATTTTATTTTATTTTATTTTATTTTATTTTATTTTATTTTATTTTATTTTATTTCATTTCATTTCATTTCATTTCATTTCATTTTATTTTATTTTATTTTATTTTATTTTATTTTATTTTATTTTATTTTATTTTATTTTATGTTATTTTATTTTATTTTATTTTATTTTATTTTATTTTATTTCATTTCATTTTATTTTATTTTATTATATTTTATTTTATTTTATTTTATTTTATTTTATTTTTTTTTTTTGTTTTTTTTTTTTTTTAATTTTATTTTACTTAATTTTTGTTATTCGTTTTAATTTCACCTTGTTTATTTTGTTTATGTATCCTAAAAACAGCTGAGTATAAAATCGAATTATTGAAGCTAGTACTTTGTATGTCTTAATGGCAAGCAAGCCAAGAAGAGTAGGAAAAGGAAATCTTAAAGCAATAAAATTGAACAAAATCATATCGCTGACTATCAAATGACCATACTCTGATTGTGTTTCGCATATGCACATTATGGTGGTCTTGATTTGTAGGGAGACAATTCTATCACTCGATTTTCAAATTTTGTTCGCGATTGGAAACAATTGAGGCGTGTCGCGCTGGGGTCAAAGTTCAGATTTCCCTATGGAGACTCAAAAAATTGAAACGATTTTTCTTTTTATCTAAAACTCAAACTTGATAGCACTATGGTCGGAGATATTACATACAAAATTTGGTTCCAATTGGAAAGGTGTGTCGCAAGGCGGTTAAAGTTCAGACTATCCCCTGCGACACGCCTTAGGCGTTTCCAATCAGAACCGAATTTTGTATGTGATATTTCCGAACATTGTGCTACTGATCTCGGGTATTAGATAAAAAGAAAATTCACTTTTATTTTTTGAGTCTCCCTAGGGATACCTAAACTTTGACCCCCATGGGACACGCCTAAACCATCTCCAATCGAGATAAAAATTTATGTGCGATATAGTTGACCGTGGTGCATCTACGGGGTGTGGCTGGAAAATGTTGTTCATTTGATTATAAGGACCACCCTAACGCACATAGGTATGTATGCTTTTGCTCCTTACAACTATTTATTTATATCTTACTAGAATCACCACTTAAAATGCAGCTGCTCCTAATGTTAGGATTTCAGCTAACTGGCAAGCACACTACTCTCATTACCACTGAATGTGGCGATCATGAGCACGCTAGTTGGAACGGAATTCTTCAGTAAAGCCATCGTTTGTAAAGCTTTAATGGGAAACTTTGATGGAATTGTGTTTTAAGCAAAGAGTTAAAGTCATAGGGCTGACATTTATTCACACATATATACATGTGTCACGCTTTGTTCAATTACCAACAAATTTTATTAACAAAAATATGTTCAATGTCTTCATTAAATTGGTTGTAATCCACTAAATGACCTTAAGTCGGTAATAATTTCAATACGATTTTACTTTAAAAATTATTCTACCAATTGGTTAAATCCATAAAGTGAAAAAGGATAAAGGCGACATGTGTTCGTGACCTTTCATGAGTTTTTGGTGTGAGGAAAAGCTAAATATTTTTTGTATTTTTCCTTGAGCGTATATTAAGATTGAAGAAGTTGGAAAAGGTGGAGCATGATTTTCGGCTAAGGCTGTAAAAATCAATTGAGCTTAGTTGGCCTTAAGGTAAAACCTTACAATGTAAAAGGCCATCAACTCTAAAAACGGTAAAGCATTTAAATTCAATATTTGAGGACCTTTGCTAAGCCCTACTCAAAAAGGCAGAAGATCCAGCAATCTTTGACAAATCTCGAGAAATCCGTTTCAGTATTGTCAAAGACTGAAGCCCAACAAGGACGATGAGAAGTAAAGTCCTTTCAACGGAAGTGGCCTATCGAATTAATTCTGATAAGGAGACCAATTCGTGGTCTACATATGAAGAGATACAACTAAAGAAAGTTTACAAAATTTATGAGAAGAAACTTCGAATATATCTATACACATTTTTTCATTTTAACATTTCATTAAACAAGAATTTCCACCCATTTGGCAGATATGGGGTTAAAGGAACTTTTGTTTAGCAAACCGATGAAACATTGCGACCACTTGAACAACATCTACCAACAATACCTTTTGTGTTTGGTAAATATGCCTCAAAAATAGCAACAAGACCAGCAGGTGTAAATTATGGCAACAATTTATAATTAAATCAATTAGTATGTATGCTCTAAATTCCATTTACAATATGTGTGATTTCCACATCACACACATACACACAACTATAAATTTCAGCATATTTCTCAAATTCCTTTCTATCGCTTATGATCATTTAATGAATTTCTGGTTTGCCACTTGAACAGTTGCGACGTGGAAATATTTTATTTTTCATATTAATTTAAACCAACTCTCAATTTGCTGAGTAAAACGAAAAAAATGAATTATGGCTTTTCTCATTGAAATATTATTCTTGGAAAAGTATGGCAGCCGCATAAGTGTGTTTGGATTGAGTTATTTGCACTTTCCCTCAAAGAAATAAAATTCTCGTTTTAATTTAGAAAATTTTTGTAATAATTTTGATATAATTGGCGGTAGAAAACATAAATAAAATTCTGGCAATAGAAAAATCATATAGTGAGGTAATCAATACGCGTAATAACTACCAAGATGAATGTGTTCTTTACATAATTTATTTTTAATTGTTCAAATTAGCACTCAACAAGAGTGCGTGGTACAGAAATTTAGTCTAAATTAATGACCAATTTGCAGAGCTAAGTAATTTAAAAAAAAAAGTTAATTAAAAAAAATAAAATAAACTAAAATAACAAAAAAAAGTAAGGAAGTCTAAGTTCGAGTGAACCGAACATTAAATACCCAGCGGTAATTTCCAGAACGGGATAACAATGATATAGGCCCTAGGAGGATTTACCTAAAGTTTTTACTATCTTAGCTATTTGCCTTACCGAATTATGTCAATTTATGTAATTTTCGAAATGTTCCATATCGAAAGTGGGCGTGGTCGGAAAGCGATTTCGTCCAATTACATCAGGTATGCTCCCTATTATGCTAGTATAGCTTTTACCAATTTCATCGTTCTACCGTAATCAGTTTAAAAGTTATGACCCGTGAAATTTTCAAATATGCCTCCCTGAAAAGTGGGCGATGCCACGTCTACTTTTAAAAATGTATCAAAAAATCATAATAGAATGACTAGGGGTTCATCCTACCAAACTATATCATTTTAGCCATTTCCGTTACCGAAGTATGCCAATTTACATATGTGATTTTCGAAATTTTCGATATCGAAAGTGGGCGTGGTTGGAGAGCGACTTTTTCCAGTTTCATCAGATATACTCCCAACGATACTAGTATGCTCTGTGCCAAATATCATCGTTCTACCCTAATCAGTTTAAAAGTTACGACCAGTCGAATTTTCAAAAATGCCTCCCCTCACCTATAAAATTATATCATTTTAGCAATTTCCGTTACCGAATTATGTCAATTTAGGTGACATTAGAAATTTTCGATTTCGAAATTGGGCGTGGTTAGAGGGCGATTTTATCCTATTTCATCAGATATACTCCCAACGATACTAGTATGCTCTGTGCCAAATTCCATCGTTCTATCGTAATCAGTTTAAAAGTTATGCCTAGTCTAATTTTCAAAAATGCCCCCCTTAAAAGTGGGCGGTGCCACTCCCACTATAAAATTTTTTTGGAAAAACCATAAAAGAATGACCAGGGGATTCACCTATAAAATTATATCATTTTAGAAATTTCAGCTGCCGAGATATGCCAATTTGTGTGATTTTCGAAATTTTCGATATCGAAAAAGGGGGCGTGGTTAACATCCGATTTCCAATAGCAACCTACCTTGGCCAGAAAGTAACCTGTATACAAAATTTCATGCAAATATCTCAATTTTTACTCCATTTATCGTGTGCACAGACGGACTGACGGACGGACATGCCTTAATGAACTTCTCTTTTCAACCTAAGAACTTTCATATATGGAACTCTTTATCTATCTCGATTATTTTGTGCCGTTACATACTACCGTTATGTGAACAAAATTAATATACCCTTGTACAAGTACTTACGTAAGTAAGTCTAAGTTCGGGTAAGCCGAACATTAAAATGAGATTTTCGAAATTTTACACATTGAAAGGACAGTAGTATGCTTGTGCCAAATTTCATCGTTCTACCGTGATCAGTTTAAAAGCCAAATTTTCAAAAATGCCTCCCTTAAAAGTTTATCAAATAATCATAAAAGAATGACCAGGATTCACCTATAAAATTATATCTTTTTAGCCATTTCATTTCTTTTTATGTGATTTTCGATATCGAAAAAGGGGGCGTGGTATAATTTTCAGTAGCAACCTACATTGGCCAGAAAGTAACCTGTATACCGAATTTCATGCAAATATCTCAATGTGTAAACAGCTTAGCGTTGGGAGGTCATCCAAGACTGCTTGTAGGCGGTGCACCGGTGTAGGTAGTAGGGTATATTGTATTGTATAGGCATTGTAGGCTGGGTCGATTGTATTGTATAGGCATTATAGTTTCGGGACTGTTTCGGGATCGTTTGGGGATCATTTCGGGATTGTTTTGGGATCGTTTTGAAATCGTTTTTGGATCGTTTCGGGATCGTTTCGAGATCGTTTTGGGATCGTTTCGGGATCGTTTCGAAATCGTTTCGGGATCGTTTCGGGAACGTTTCGGGACTGTTTTGGGATCGTTTTGGGATCGTTTTGGGATCGTTTCGGGATCGTTTCGAGATCGTTTTACGATCGTTTCGAGATCGTTTTGGGATCGTTTCGGAATCGTTTCGAGATCGTTTGGGATCGTTTCGGGATCGCTTCAGGACTGTTTCGGAACCATTTTCGGGATTACTGATGTGTAAACATCTTTGCGCTGGGGGTCATCCAGAATGAGTTACGCGTACCATGTAACATGTAAGATGCAAGAGGGAGAGGTAGAGGGTGGAAGAGGTAGAGGGTGGAAGAGGTAGATGGTGTAGTGTAACATGTAACAGGTAGAGGGTGGGGTGTAACATATAACATGTAACATTTTTATTTATCTATGAGTCATTTTTGTCCAATCTATGAGTCATTTATGATTCATCAATGAGTAATTTATTATTGGCGAACACTAGTTTAAAAAAATGTATGGGCAGAATACACATGTTTACATATCAAAATACACCTTTTTTACTCAAGTTCTTTAATATATATATGGAACCCTATATCCATTTCGATTATTTTGTGCCGTTATGTCAACAATACATATTATAATACCCTTGTGCTAGTACTAGAATGCTGGCTATGCAGGGTATTAGGGAGAAGTCGACTTCTGCCTGACCCAATTCTTAACATGGTTATTTTCGTGAGTACCACCACAGAATAGGCAAGGTTCAAACCCCGAAGTGCACCTACTGTGGAGCCACAGACGACGTACGCCATACCTTTTTCGAATGCGAGCAATTCGCTCAAGAAATAAGGCGGTTGGAAGAGGCAATTGGCAACCTTTCCCCGGGCAGTGTCATTCGCAAGATGATCTGCGAAAATGGCAGATGGGAAATAGTCAGGTGATACACGAGAAACTTCCTGCATGGGAAACGGGAAGATGGCTATCTAGCGAGTAAGAGTGAGAGTAGTCACAGGGCTCACGTAACGCGCTTCCTTACCTGAAGTAATGCTAAGCGCGGTCAGAGGTAAGGAAGAATGCGCGGTGGGAGGTGAGGTTTTAGTGTGGTATACCCCAAGATAAGAAAGGAGTACAACACACGGAGAGTTCCGCTGTTAGAGCATCTAGTAACAAGGGCTTAAACACGGTTTGTGGTAAAAACTTTTAACCCTCCGAACACAACAAAAAAAAAGTATGCTGGCCATAAATAAATAAGAAATATAAATTATAACAAAGTAAAATAAAATAAAATAAAATAAAATTATATCAAATTAAACTAAAATAAATCAAACTGAATTAAAAAAAAATGTTCAATATAATAAATTAAACTCAATTCAATTAAATAAAAAAAATGTAATAAAATTCAATTAAATCCAAATAAATTACAAAGAATAAAACTAAATATATTAAATTTAAATGAAGTCATACGCCACTTTCTATTTTAATCACTCATACGCCATGACAGCCAGTGAAACCAACAACCATGCGTCATAACACGAGCTTACCAACAATAATACCTTTGCACTTAGACTAGCTTCATTTACTTGATGCGATGAAACTGTTGCCGACCAAGTGGCCGTCTGGGATCATAGTTCCACTTACCGAGCATTCAGACATGCATAAATAATACACCAAAAAGCAGATATATGCAAACAGCAAAGTGTGAAGTTATTTTGGTATGACAATAGCTATGTGTATGAGAGTGTTAGTATAATTAATCTCTGCGGCATAATTATTTTTAACGGTCATAAACAAGAAACAAACAACTACTGCTGCAGGCGAGAGACCAAAACTGCATTGCAGCAGCGTAATTTTGTTGGTGATGACAGTTGGAGCAGCTGTGGGTAAATGAATGATGGATATAAAGAGGAGAAAGGTTTTTATTAGATAGCAGCTGTGAAGACTTGGTGGCTAATTTTGTAATGAGATTTAGTACTTTGTGTGATGATGAATTAATCTTGATTTTTTATTTAAAGAGTAGTTGTAGTTTAAGGAAAAAATATTAAATATAATAAACATTTAAATATTAACAGAAATTAAATACCATAATTCTATACAATATCACCATAATATTTAAGAATTTATTGCAATCTAATTACCAACCAGCAAAAATATAAGCAAACGGCAACTGGCTCCTTGCCAGGTCATTCAATTTTCTTTCTTCTGCCACTTACCTGTCAGCAATGCAGAGAAAATGATGACAAAAATATTAAATAAAGGGGGACATAAAATTAAAGCAAACGAATGCTGCCGAGAAACTCAACTATAAAAAGCGATAAAGATGTTGGTGGGAAATCGCTGTTGCAACAACAAAAATATGCTGCATAAGACATGCACCCAAAAAATGAAACCAAGCAGAATGAAGTAAAGAAAAATCGTTGGTCACAATATATGACATGACAACAAAAAAAACAGAGAAACGAAGGAAAATGCGACAGAATAACAGGCCAAAAACTGCTGCGGCAATAAAAATTGCTTTTCAACATGAAAATTTTCGTGTACTCGACGGCTTCCTTACCAACAGTTACAATTTGCACCGATGGCTGTTGACAGCCAAGATATACGTACATACCTACATACATACATACTCGTAAGAAAAATTAAAAAATTGTATGATACATTACGTTGGTTTAGTGTGGAAATGTGCTAAGTGAGTTTGTTATGTTATCTCTTCCGAGAGAGCAATTGTAAAAGAATGAAGAAAATTTAGTTTTCGCGTGGACTTTGCTTGGTTTCTTACAGCAAGAACTGGTGCCCCCCATAAATTCAGAAAGAAAAAATTCAGAAATTCTGTTTTTCAGAAAAATGTATTCAGAAAAAACTTTTCAGAAACAAAAAGTCAGAATGAAAAAGTCGGAAAAAACTTGTCAGAAACAAAAAGTCAGAATGAAAAATTCAGAAAACTTTTTTCAGAAACAACAAATCAGAATGAAAAACTCAGAAATCACTTTTCAGAAACAAAAAATCAGAATAAAAAATTCAGAAAACAATTAACAGAAAAATGAATGCAAAATTCGCAAGCATTTTGTTTTATTTTCAAGATATATATGTATGTACAATGTACATTAGGGTGATGAGAAAATAAGCCTTGCAAAAAATGAGCGCTCTAACTTAACCCTTAGGGGTGGCTATTTTTTTCGCCCTTTCCCATACATTTTGTATGGGGGAAAAAGGTATTTTTTTCAAAGTGAATTTTCTTTTAATTTTTGAAACTTTTTTGAAAATATTTTTACATACTCTTAAAGTTGAAGCTTCGAAGCTTCCAAAATGGTAAGCCATGTGTGAATATCTTGACTATTAAAATAATTGCAAACGCACTTCGAATGGCGTTGTGACAACTTTCAACTGAATTATTTGTACGTGCTTCACCCAGTTTGGTTATGTTATACATGTTCCACAGCTCAATTGGAAACAATGCCTTTTTTCTACGTTGCTGTATTCCGTGAAGTGGCAATCCAATATAAGTTACTTGGAAATTTAATGTTTTTTCTGCCATCTGATTACTTTCTCAATTTTGACTTCTGAATTTTTACTTCGGAATTTTGACTTCTGAATTTTGACTTCTGAGTTTTGACTTCTGAATTTTGGCTTTCTGAAAAAAGGGTTCTGTGTTCCTGAATTTTTGTTTTCTGTATTCCTGGGGGGAACCGCAAGAACCACATTCTGGTATTTATTTTTTTAATGAGTTATTTTGATTTCTGTTATCTTATTAAAGTGAAATCTCATTTTCCAAAGAAAGTTGACTTCGCACTTTTAGTTACGAAGACTACAATGTAGTAAGTAAACCAAAGAAGAGAAACAAGAAGTTTGTTTTTATAATTCGTGCGAAATATTGCTGGCACGTGCAAGATTTTGAGCATGTGCCACATCTTTTGATACCACTCGTGGTAAGCTGAATTGTTAAAGCTTTGGGCGGTTATTTGTGTAAAATTTATTTTAACAACAATCACTAGCACGGTTCAATTGATGATAAAAAAAGAAAATATGTTGCTCAGTGAATATGATTAAGAAAAATCAGAAATAAACAAAAATTGATTGATGTGTAAACATCTTTGCGCTGGGGGTCATCCAGGAAAAGTTACGTTTGATGTATTTTGTTCTTGTAAATGTTAGATGTAAGAGAAAGATATAAGTGAAAGAGCGTTGTATGTCGTGAGTACAGAGTAGTTGAGAGCACAATTCTTGCTGGACTGGTTGCTGATATAATAAGGAAAGGAAAGGAAAGGAAAGGAAAGGAAAGGAAAGGAAAGGAAAGGAAAGGAAAGGAAAGGAAAGAAAAGGAAAGGAAAGGAAAGGAAAGGAAAGGAAAGGAAAGGAAAGGAAAGGAAAGGAAAGGAAAGGAAAGGAAAGGAAAGGAAAGGAAAGGAAAGGAAAGGAAAGGAAAGGAAAGGAAAGGAAAGGAAAGGAAAGGAAAGGAAAGGAAAGGAAAGGAAAGGAAAGGAAAGGAAAGGAAAGGAAAGGAAAGGAAAGGAAAGGAAAGTCTTTTTGAGATCATAATAGGGTTGTTTTGCGGTCCTTTTGGGGTAATATTGTGGTCACTTTGAGGTCATATTGGGGTCCTTTTGAGATATTTTTTTTTGCGATCATTTTATTGTTATATTGGGGTCGTTTTACGATTATTTTGGGGTCATAATGGGTCATTTTGGGATCATTTTGGGGTCATATTGCGAACATTTTGGTGACTTAACAAAGATAGATAAAATGCAATAAAGTTTGTGTTGTCGCATCGAAGCTAATTCCATGCATACACTAGCATTCTTTTCGCATTTGTTTAAAAAGAAATCCGCCTAATAATTTTAATTTAGTTAAACTTATTAGCGGAGACACATGTTTACACATCAAACGTGGCGAGTACTTGAAGACTGAACAAACAAAACGCCTTAATTCCACTTTGAAAAGTTTTTCGGAAACCAAAAAAAACTTTGACAGAGTCAAATAGCCACAATTTAAAGTTTTAATTTAGCGCTACTAAAATAAGACAGCGTCGCCCAACTGGGGTCATCATTTTTTTTAAATTTTTTGTATTTGTAGGTTTAGTTTTTTAACTTTATAATTTGGAAATATCCCCTTTTGTTTGAAACAGTCAATTTTATACGGGATCCCATGGGATTTTTTGCGTTAAAATAACTGATCGAGGCTTATATCGTGCCCTACATATATGTTAATATACCGAAAAAAACAGAAAAAAAATCAACAAAATAAACTGTTTTTGAAAAATAAAATATTGACCTTTCAATTTTTTTTCGGCCTGTCAACATCTACGGCACGATATTAGCCTCGCCCAGTTGTTTTGGTGCAAAACTTCCAACGCACAAAAAAATTTTAAGAAATTATTTCCAATTTACACGAAATTTTGATTTTGACGGTACTTTTTTATAGGGAATATAACGTTTTAGTAGTTTCTATTGAATACATCATGTGTAATGTTGCCTGAACTACCAGATTGCATCAAAAGACTGAAAAAGTGAAAAATGGAAATAGGGCGTTTTGTTTGTTCAGTCGTCACTTGGTACCCACGTCTTTTTTCAATCAAATTTACTGAAGAAATAAACCAAATCCACACAAATAGACCGCAGTCCCATTCATTCAGGTGTATCTCCCCGAGAGTAGTATTGCAGCACTGTCCCCTCCATAATATCAAAATGTACCATACCCATTACCATACCATTACCGTCACCAATAAAATAAAAATAATATGAGGTAATATGTAATATAAAATGCACTACAGATGCCATGGCGTATACGTAACAATTTTGCTACACATTCGTGGTTCTGGCACAACGAAAGTTTTAAAAAATTTAGTTTGGAAATTTTATAAGTGGAATTAAAAAAATATAAACCTAAAAACTATATCAGTGGAAGGGATAAAATGAGAATTTTACCTGGCAAAAATGTATGTCAAAAACTAAAATTTCAAATTTTGCGAGAGCAATAAACTCTTAAATACGATTTCCCAAAATTTTAGTTTTGGCAGATTCATGCTTGCTTCTGGCAAGCGAGCGACGATATTATGAACTCAAGGCCCTGCTTTGAAAAAAACACGGAACTAATTTATTCGGTCGATTATTCTAAATATATTTCATAGCTTTATTAAATATCTAACTTAACTTTAATGTCTTCTTTAATCAGCTTTTATGCTCGCAAATATCTGTCTCTTACATCTCAGTAATTACTATTACGGCACATTAAATAAATTTGCACACAAATTAGGCATACTAAACTAATTATTGAAATATTATTCACCTTCAACACTCACACATACATGTATGTCTTATTATATGAGCGCGTAAGTCTTTGTCTCTGTCAACAATTGGCTTTTGTAACGACCACTTATGAACTTTCACTTTACGCTTTGTAGTCTTTTGTTTGCATAATCCAGTCCTATTTTATTTTTTTCGTACGCACCCACACATTTGCATAAATCTTGCTTTATAGACGCTGCTTATCATATGCATATCCTTTTATTTTCTCTGGCTTATGGGACTTATGAATTTAGAACTTCCACGCACATGCAAGTAGATTGCATAATACACTCATTTGTAATGGAAATGACTTCTTATTATTATGCGCTTTTAACCCCTGACAATGCCGTAGTAAAATATATGTATGTATGTCAGGATATAGGCTTACATTAATTCGTATTAGTATTAGCAAAAGCTACGTAAATGTTCACATACGGCTTTTCTATGCTGCTGTGGAAAATTTTTCAAAAAAATATCACCTTGTTTCAGCTGGAAATCTCTGACTGGTATGTTACGAGGTAAATGAGAGAAAATACGACAGAAAAAAACATATGCATTGGCGGGTTTTTGCACTCTTAAAAAACACGTTTTTCACTTTATCCTAATACTTAATACTTTTGCTTCTATTGAATCGAGAATAAACCACTTCACATTGGGATTTAAAATTAAGCCACTTTCATTCTGCTGACTTCAAAAGCTGTATGTTATTTTTTTACGTACTCGCTATTTTATGAGCGCGTTAATGCGCTGTACCCTTCAGCGAAACGTTAAACTAGTGAGACAAATACTAGTATACAACTACAAATAATTTTCTGTTTGAAATCACATCAGACAGAAAATATCCATTCCATACTAGTATACAACTATAACTTTCTGGTTGAAATGATAAAAATCATAAGAGTTACAGAAATCCAAAAATCATTTGAAATGTTTCGTTTGCTTCTCTTATACAAATACTAGACCAGGTTTAATTTTTTTTTTAGTATGTAGCTGGTATTTTACAACCAATCTGATTCTAGTATATCATGACTAGTAGATGACTGGTATGTCCTGATCGAAATCTGGCAATTGACTTATATGGCAATAGTTGCTTATATCGAAAAAAGACAAAAAACTAACTAGTTGGGCCTGGTGAGTAAAGTAGTTTTCAACTAGTTGCTTTCGCTGCAGGGTACATACATATGTAGTGGATTTCTAATTAGAGTAACGGAACACAGTGGTACAGAGTGGAAACAAATATTCCCCACTTCTTTCATTTGGAATGGATAGTGGTTCCAAATGGAAGAAGTGCGGAATATAATTGGATTATATTTCACCTTAATTGCCAATCTTTTGATCTTTAAGAAAGTAAAATATATTTGTCTAGAACTAAAAGGGGCCTTAACACCAACCCAAAAGAGTGAACCGACAAAAAAGTTTGCAAGCTCCATCTTTTCCAGCAGTACTTTCGAAAGCATCAATTTGATTTTAGAATGCAATGATATTTTAGAAGAATTTCATGTAAATTTAACAGAAAGTCATATTAATTTAAAAGAGAGTCATGTTAATTTAACACGAAATCAAGTTTTTCATATGAGCTTCATGTTAATTTTACAGGTAGTCATGTTAATTTAGCACGAAGTGAAGTTATTCAACATGAGCTTCATGTTAAAATAACATGAGGGATAATTTTGAAAAATAATAGCCTGAAAAAGACTTAAAAAAAGTAGTGAATTTACATGAAAATTTTTCTGGCTTAATCTGGTGGTCCAAAGGAGAGTCGATCGAAAAGAAGGCAAATTTCGGTGGAGAAATTTAAGCCAATCATTTATGTTTTTTCGCATTCAAACTTTTCATCTACAATTTATTGGCTCTTATCTTCCACACTGCCTGGATAATAGACGCTTTTGTGGTAAATTTTGCTTATGAATTTTTCCTTTTTTCCAACCGACTATCGTTTGGATAATCAGTTCGATATTCAGTTTTAACCTGACATAATTAAGATCTAGTCAAAATTTTAACTTATGTTCAATCTACCTTCACAAGCTTTAAGAAGCAAACTTTAATAAACTGTGGATTTTCTTACACAATTATATGAATGCAACATAAATCCTGACTCCACTTTATTGCAAAGTGATTGACTTGAGTACCACTTGTATTCATATTTGTATTCATTCCCATAAACTTATAATCAGCTGTGCTGAGTAGAATATATTCACTTTTCACCTAAATAGGTTTTAACGAAATAATGCAGGGTGGGGTATGAAAAACCCCCTTATCACTTCGCTATTTTAAATTTTTTGAAATCGTAATATAACCACATTCACTTTTTATGTGTAGGCTAAATAATAATAATAACAAAATTTTTCTTCTTATAAAGTAACCTGTTATAGCGCTCTATGAGCGAAATATTTTTTGCTTTAACTGACAGTAACTAAATATGCAAATGCTAAATATTACGAGATGCACAACTGAGTATATTATATTCTCTTTCACCCGCACTTTTCATATATATATGTATCTGCGTATGTTTGCATGCAACAACATATCGGCTTATGTACCCTCAAAATTCCTTGCTGTTATACATACATTCCATTTCATATCTTTTTCAAGTTCAATAGAGCGCATAACTTTCAGTTTAAATAATTTTTAAAAGTGCACGCATTTATACATACCTCTGTATACACGGTCGGTTTGCTTTTAAAATTGTATATATGTAGGTATGCTTCCCTATCAAGCTGGATGCATGAACATACTTCCGGTTCATTCTCTTATAGTTTTTGAGTTGTTGTTGATTTACTTTGATTTTGCTGGTTTAACTATTTCGGATGTGTATGTCTATACTTGATATATAAATAACAGTACGTGAATCAAACGCAAGCATTAGGGTGATTCGTTTTTGTATTCTGTTGAATTGATATCTTATATATAAATGCTCAATGTTCAAAATTCTTTCCTTTTTGCAATAACCACATAGGTCTTCTCGAGCTTTCATTCATCAACAAACCAAAAATTAAAAACATGTATTCTAATACGAAAATATTGATTTGAAAGTCACACCACTACAACACTAAACACGTATTCACTTTACAGAGCCGCTGTTCTGTGTGGATATGACCACCTGCATTGGGTTTTGGTGGGAGAGCCTGAGTGTCAGCGCAAGAGTTGCTTTGTTGGTTAAGGGAGCAAAAACAAACACAAACAAGTACATAAACTTGATTGATCACACATGCAGTGTTTACAAAAATAATGTCATGTGAGTATTCATGTACGAAGAGAGCAGAATAGTCGGGTGTTTTTTGTAATAAAAAGAAGCCAGCTACATTTTTTTTAATCCATTGTGAAATATTGAATGCAAATTTATTCAAAGCAAAAAAAAACGGTAGAAAGTTAGTAGCAAAAATAATACAATATAAAATAAAGTTAAATAAAAGGAAATATATACATGAGGAAGAGTATGGAAAGGAAAGGAAAGGAAAGCTTTCTTGTTGCCCGTTGCTTCTTTATTAATTGCTGGGGTATACTCGCCGTGTCCAGGGTTCGCTTACAATAAATTTGTAAATACGGGACACCACGCAAATCGTTTTCATATAACCTTTATTCAACTCTATCCTTAATCCTATAATATTAATTACTGTACTTCATTTATAGCTTGAACGCTGTATATTCGACTGTGGTAGTGTAACTTAACGGCCCGTCCGTTAGGCGGATCCCGTTAGTATGCCCGAGCGTTGTACTCTGCCGCGCCTTACGTCGGCGTCTCTGCCCTGCGGCTCTCTGCTACGCCTTATGCTGGCGTCCCGGCTTCGTTGTGCGTCGATATCGCTGCCGCGCGTGGCGCTGGCGTACCTCTGCTTGATGTCACTGCCGCGCGTGGTGCTGGCGTACGTCTGCTTCGCTGTCACTGCCGCGCGTGGCGCTGGCGTACTTCTGCTTCGCCGTCACTGCCGCGCGTGGCGCTGGCGTACTCCTGCTTCGCCGTCACTGCCGCGCGTGGCGCTGGCGTACTTCTGCTTGATGTCACTGCCGCGCGTGGCGCTGGCGTACTTCTGCTTTGCTGTCACTGCCGCGCGTGGCGCTGGGATGGTCGCGTCACTACTATCGCGGCGCGGTTCACGTCGGCGCAGGTGAGCGGGCGTCACCTGTTCGCGGTGGTGCGTTACTGCGGCGGGCTTTTGCTGGTGCGGGGAGAACGAGGTTTCTAGGGGTGTTGTACTGAGAAGAATCAACTACAACACCATTCGATCCCACGACTCACTCCTACGAGGCGAATCTTTCTTGCACTGAGAAGAATCAACTGCAATCGAGATGCGCTCCGCTAGTAGCTCTGGCCGCGACCACAGCTCCGTGCTGACTGCCTCTTGAGCTGTTGTGTTGCTCCTTTTATTGCTTTCGTGTTTGGTCAAAGAGAATATATCAACAAGAGCCACCACTCGTTATGAAAGCAACGAAAAAGATGGATGCCGTTTTCTTTCAGGGTTTCGGTAATTTCGATATAAATATGTTATTGTCTAATCAAAACAAAATGTGTAAAAGAAAATAGACGAGAAATGAAATAACACAAAAGTCGAAACAAAAATTTACCAGCTGTCGAATTTACAAAACTGAGGAAAACAAAATTACCGAAACCCTGAAAGAAAACGGCATCCATCTTTTTCCTTGCATTTATAACGAGTGACGGCTCTTGTTGATATATTCTCTTTGGTTTGGTGTTGCTAGCTCAGATGGCTGCGTTGCCATGGTTACTGTGTTGCTGTGGAATGTTGCGACCGCTCGTTATGCTGCTGAAACTTGTTGATTTGGTTGTGTTGATCGGTTGACTGTGTTGCTGGGACTTGTTGTGATGGTTGTGTTGTTGGGGTTTGTTGTGTTGTTAAGGCTTGTTGTGTTGCTAGTACTTGTTGTGTTGGTTGTGATCATGTGGCTGAGGCGTGTTGTGACCGCCTTTTGTGTTTGAAATCTGGTTGTGTGGAGTCGTTTTGTGTGGGCCAAATTAATGTGGATTTATTTGGTCCTCACAAGGAAAGGGAAGAGAAGGAAAGAAAATAAAACGGAAGGAAAGGAAATGTAAGGTAATGAAAGGAAAGTAAGAGAAAAAACGAAAGGAAAGGAAGGGAAATGAAAGCAAAGGAAGGGAAACGAAAGAAAAGGAAAAGAACAGCAATTACCGGAAAAGATAGGAAAGGAAAGGCAAGAAAACAAAAGGAAAAAAAGGGATAGGAAAAGAAAGTAAAATAAAGTTAAAAAATGGCAGGGAATGAAGCAAAGAATAGGAAAGGAAATGAAAGGAAAAGAAAAGGTAAATAAAGGAAAGAAAAGGGAAGAAAAGAAAAAGTAACGAGCCTTACCTAAAAGAACAGAACAAAACGACTACAAAAGCGTACAATACAACCAAACACATCAGAACGAAAATCGACACTGAAAGTGGCACATAGCCGAAACCGGTTGGTCTCAAAACCAAAATTGACAAGGGATGACGGAAAATGTTTCCAAAATAATTTAGTTATTCGTCCTGTCGGAAATTTCAACCATAACAAATATAAAAGGAAAGAGACTTCAAAAAACGTACTAAATTAGAATAAGGTTTTGTGGTTGAATTCAGTGTTGCCGTTGGGGACCCTAAAAGGTCAATTTGACCCTTTTTATAGCCAGGACCCCGGACCCTACTTATTAAAAAAAAATTACCATTTTTGACCCTTTTTTAAAATCCGTGACCCGTTTTGACCCCTTTTCACTTTCCAACTACAATGAAATGCATTTTATCGTTTTTTTGTTAAAAACCGAAAAACTATCCTTGTTCGTTTTCTACTCTTACATCCGGAACTCTTGCCGATTTCCAAATGTCATGCCTAAAGTCTTACTACTGGCAACTCTGTATCATGTGACAACATATTAGATTTGTTTACTGACCAAAAAAAAGTTCAGAGCAGAGCAGAGCAGGGCAGCTGTCAAAATAGAAATAGAGCAACTTAGAGCAACTCAGAGCAGAAATGCCATGAAACACTTGAATTTCGATAGTTTCTTTTTATTTGTTTATTTTGTTTTAATCTTCAAAATTAATGCAAATTCACGTATACAAAATATTGATTTTCTGGCAAACTAATTTTTTTGAAGTTTTCAAAAATTTATTTTTTCTTGACTGACAATTGCTTCTCTGCTCTAACTTACTCCATAAAAAAAGCTAGAGCAGAAATTTGTGATCTGGATTACTCTAGTTTTGTTTTGAGCGTACTCATGAAACAAAAGATAGAGCAACCTAGAGCAAGAAGGGTGTTCGTTAAACACAATTGTGTGAAATATCTCAATCTGGCGTAAGCTAGAGCAGCCCAATAAACAAACCTTATAAAAATTAAACACGCCAACAGAAACCGCGATAAATTGTCATTTGTAAATACGACAACCAAAACAGCAGATTGAGTTTTATCGCATTCGGTGACAAAACAGGTGATAAAAGTTAGTGAATAGCAAGAAAAGAAGGTCCTGAATGTTCTTAATTATACCATCAAAATTTAACACGCTTTTATTATTAATAAAATTAGGAATGTGATATATACTGGAAGATTTAATAATTTAGGTGTAAAGTTTTAATGTTAGAAATATATAATTATGTACAATATGGAATTATTTTGTGGCAGACGAAGAAGCCAAATTATCTTTAAAGGTTACAATGAACTTATAAAGTGTTATATTCCTTTACAGTCAATTTATTTTTTACTTTTTAGTTAATTTTATAAACCAATAATAAAAGCTTATTTTTAAAAAAGTTTTTTTTCTTTAATTTTATTTAAACAAAGCGTTTTACTTTTTTATTAAAGATTTTTATACCCAGCTGTACTTGTACAGAGGGTATTATAACTTTGTTAGGATAACGGTTGGTTGTACAGGTATAAAGGAATCGAGATAGATATAGACTTCCATATATCAATATGATCAGGATCGAAAAAAAATTTGATTGAGCCATGTCCGTCCGTCTGTCCGTCCGTCCGTCCGTCCGTCCGTCCGTCTATCCGTTAACACGATAACTTGAGCAAATAATGAGATATCTTCACCAAATTTGGCATGCGTACTTATTTGGGTTCAGAATAGATTGCTATTGAAAATGGGTAAAATCGGACCATAACCACGCACCTTTTTCGATATCGAAAATTTCGAAAAACGTATAAAATGGGTTAATTCAATATTAGAAGCAGCTACAATGATAAAATTTGCAATATGTATTGATTTAGATGTTCTAAGGCCGATTTTATAAAAAATTTTGAAAAGGGGGCGTGGTACCGCCCACGTATATTTGAAGAAATTTTAAAATTTTGACTCTTAATAACTTCAGGACAGTTTATGCTAGTATAACGAAATTTCGTAGAGGACATACTATTGTTGTGGTAAATTCAGCTATAGAAAATAAACGAAATCGCTTCGCGACCTTCCTTACTTTTTCATAAAAGTTATATTGAAAGGAGGTGGAAATATTGAAAAGTCCATATCTAATTAACTGATTTCGCTATAATAATATAATTTGGTACATACATCAACTTTCATATTCTTTACATAATTTTTTCAAAATTTTGGAAAGTGGGCGTGGCACCGCCCACTTATGAGTCAAGCAATTTTTAAATTCGACTGCTAACAACTTCAGAACGGTGTGAGATAGATTTACGAAACTAGGTACCAGGCATGTTATGTTTATGTAGAGTACTACCACAGAAAATAAGAACAATCGGTGAACGATCACGCCCACTTTATGTGCACAGCTGGGTATGTAATGTTCGGTTTCACCCGAACTTAGACTTCCTTACTTGTTAATATACAAAAAGATAATTTAAGAAAGAACAGTGTTGTCAAAACCCAGTTAGTGAATAGCAAATGTGATAACGCAAACCATTTGTGATAAGGTTAAAAATCTCGTTTGTGGAAACGATAAAAGTTAGCGAATTGCACTACTGGTCTACATATTGGGCGATAACCCCAAAACCAGTTGAGATATCGCAAAAAATAATATCTTAAACTTTAAGTTGAGCGTCTAGCAATCCAACGATTCAATTCCATTCAGTACTTTTATAGTGTTACGACGACAAACATACAGACAGACATGGTCCACATATTGGGGGATAACTCCAAAACCGGTTGAGATATCGAAAAAAAGTAGTATCTTAAATTTTAAGTTGAGCGTCGAGCAATCCAACGATTTTTTCAATTCCATGCATTACTTTCAGAGTGATACGGCCACAAACATACGGACAGACAGACAGACAGACACACAAAAATTTTTAAAACGGTTGATTTGGATTCTACTCGCTTAATAATGCTTCCCCCATTAAATTTTTTGTTGATATCTGCCATGTACGGACATCGACCTGTTACAATTTTATTATATGTAGAGATAATATGTATGTACTTCAATTTATGTAAATATATGATCATACGAACTATATTAAGTAGAGAGATATACATATCATAGCGAGTTGATTTTTCACAACAAATGTTTTCATTATTTATCAAACATCCGTACATAATGTGAATAAAATCGGAAACCGGTAGATAAAGGTTCCAGCGCCATCTAGCGGAAAAAATATAACCCAAGTCGACTGGACTTATCAATTTGAACCTGGAAACTTGAATCACAAAATATCTTTGAGAAAAAGTGTTCTACTTTCTACATATTCTATAAATATTTCATATTTCGTTTATACTGCGTACATATAAGCATAAACAAATCTAAAAGTACTTATGAAAGGCATATATGTACATATCTGGTGCTAAGCTTTGGTGTTTTGTATTCTGCAAGCGAATATGCTCCAAATTTGTTAAACGTTGCAGCAAAAAAGTGCAACAGCATTTCGCTTGAAGCAACTAAGATGTGGGTATATTAGGTTGGTCTTTATTTGTAGAGAGACAATTTTTTCATCACATTTTCGAACGCTCAACACTTAAATTTATATATACACACAAATTTTGGTCGCGAGGGGATACAGTTCAGACTACCCTCTGCGACACGCCTTAGGTGTTTCCACTCGGAACCAAATTTTGTATGTGATTTGATAAAAATAATAATTTTTATTTTTTTAGTCTCCATAGGGAAATCTGATCTTTAACACCCATGCGAGCCGCCTAGCCATCTCCAATTGGGATAAAAATATATGTGCGATACAGTTGGCCGTGGTGCAACCTATCTAAGAGGTGAGACTGGAAAAGAGTGTACATTTGGTTACAAGGATCACCCTAAGGTATATAGACACGTGTACAACAAATACATTTTTACATTCAAGTATGTGTATTAATCTGAGTTGAGGAAGGCTACGTTCGGATGAGATCAAATATTATATCGCCAATTGCGAATTTAAACCAGACCGCCCCAAATAGTAAAACAATTTTAAAAAGTTCGGAAATTTACACAGATTAGTAATCTCGAAGTCTAAATCATAGGCCGGCAATTCCTTTCCTGGGAGGAAAATTCCAATGCTTTAACATATCATGCGCTCTCTCCGTGCCGACTACTGGTCTAAATGCCCTGCAATTCGAAATTTTATTGTTATGAGTTTATGAATTTTGATACTTAAGGAAAATTGACAAAGATTTATACAGCGATAAATACCATGACATACTTCCAGTTTCCAAGCTTCATATCAGATGGCTTTTCGGACACAGTGTTAGTTGACCGACTGCGTCGGTACCGAATCGACTAAAGCAATTGCTCTAACAAATCAGCTACGATTCTATATATCGTCGCTCCCAATGAAGACTAACACGGTTCAGTGTTCTGCGTGGAAAACTAGCACACTTCGTTCTCTCCGTGGAAGACTAACACGGTTCAGTTCTCTGCGTCGAAGACTAACGCGGTTCAGTTTTCTGCGTCGAAGACTAACACACTTCAGTTTTCAGCGTGGGAAACTAGCACACTTCGTTCTCTGCGTCGAAGACTAATACATTTCAGTTTTCTGCGTCGAAACTACTATGCGAACTGTGCTAGCTTTCCACGCAGAAAACTGAAGTGTGTTAGTCTTCGATGCAGAAAACTGAAGTGTGTTAGTCTTCGGCTCAGAAAACTGATCCGCGTTAGTCTTCGACGCAGAGAACGGAGTGTGCTAGTTTTCCACGCAAACAACGCACCGTGTTAGTCTTCACGCTAACTGAACCGTGTTAGTCTTCGTTAGAAGCGACGATATGTACTATTTCGATGTCAATTTTACTATATGCGTGCCAAATTCATACTTTTAAACAAAGGTCAGGTGATATATTTTCCATATGATGCACGGGATATAAGTATAAATATAAGGCATATGCACATATAAATACAAAAGTACACTGGGGTTAGATGTACAGCTATGGTCAGAGATTTAGAGCACTTTCCATTGTACTGAAAAATAGTACAGTAACTTTCAAGATAATACGAATTGCACAAAAAAATTGAGGCTTAACAACAGTATTGTATTGCTCTCTTCAAATGACAAAAGAATTTCCGTTATAATTCTTTGATATTTGTTTTTGCTAAGTTTTTCTTTGCATCCGTCTAAAGTGCATTATGCATCGATTTAGCGCACTTACGTTTGTTTTGCTATTACTTGCGATTGCTTGAAAAAGTTAATAGTTTTTTGGTTAATATTTAATAAATAAACTCTTTTCAGATAATTTTGTTGAATTTAAGGAAGAAACTACTGGTCGGTTTGACAAAAAAGAACCTTTTTAATCAAGGACCAATCATGGGCAAAATTTCAAGAATTTTGGTATTTTTTGGAGAAAAATGTATGCAATGTGAGATGTGAGTTCGGATCCGAATTTGTCAAAGCATAACAAAAAATGTAAAGATCCCCCTTGTAAAACATTTCCCCAAGGGGATAACATGTTCGGAAGAAAGAGTAAAAATCATCCTTTTTAGTCCTTACCCTGCAGGAAAAGTATCTAGCGTAAAAGTAACTTTAAGTTGCTTACCAATCAACTAGTGCTGTATATTTACTGTAAATTTTCATATACTCGGACTAACTATTTTTGTTCGACGATGGCCGGAATACGGACAGTTATGGTTACCTCTGCATGAGATGTCAACCAACTACTAACTAACTACTTTTTAACCAAAAAATAGCCAAAAGATAAATTCATTTTTTTTTTTTATTTAGATACTTTAAATTTTATTTTATCTTTTCCATTCCTTTTTTTAATTCCCCCTTTTACTCTATGTGTATCAAATTTATTCTTTAGAAACCAGCTACTATTTTATTTACCCAATACCGAAAAAGCACCTGGAAATTACAAGCTAAAAGACGGAAGCGTTAGTTATTCCTCAGTGTGCTTAAAATGCACTATTTCCTACAATTGCCACAAAATAGTTATTTATAAGCTAGATGTTTTTTGCAATTGACATTTTTTTACTGCAGGGTACCATTGAAAGTGGTTGAAATAATTTCGGAATTTGCGCACAATTTGTGTCCAGAAAACTTATGCGAAGACCCCTAAATGAAAATAAAATGTATGGGCGCATAAGCAAGAAAACGCGCCTCCTGCCAAAACAAGAACACTACACTAGACCGCTTCCTAAAACTTCCAAGTTCTCACTACCATGGTTTCTACACCTTTGAGTATGTGGATTCTTGAGAATGAAAAAGGTGCTTTAATGTTCTTGTTTGACAAGAGCGGCGTTTTCCCGCTTATGCCCCCATACTTTTTAATTTCATTTAGGGGTCTTCGTATAAGTTTTCTGGACACAGTTGAGCACAATTCCGAAGTTATTTCAACGACTTCAATGGTAAGGACTTAAAAGGATGATTTTTACTCTTTCTTCCGAACATTTTATCCCCTTTGACAAATTCGGATCCGAACTCACATCTCTGATGGCATTGTATACCATTTTTCTCGAAAACATACCAAAATTCTTGAAATTTTGCCCTTGATTGGTCCCTGATTAAAAAATGTTCTTTTTTGTCAAAGCGACCAGTATTTTCTCCCAAAAAATTTAACGAAATTATCTGAGAAGAGGTTATTTATTAAATATTAACCAAAAAACTATTAACTTTTTCAACCAATCGCAAGTGATAGCAAAACAAAGGAAAGTGCGCTAAATCGATGTCCAAGGCATTTTAGACGGATGTCAAGAAAAACTTAGCAAAAACAAATATCAAAGAATTATAACGGAAATTCTTTTGTCATTTGAAGAGAGGAATACAATACAATTGTTAAGCCCAAATTTTTTTTGTGCAGTTCGTATTATCTTGAAAGTTTTTGTACTATTTTTCAGTACAATGGAAAGTGCGCTAAATCTCTGACCGGTTTCGGCGATCTGCCAACTTCAGTATTTAATTTCGTTCTATATTTGCATTCCTTTATACTATTTTCGTACATTGTTGTTTTGCACTACTTGCGGTGTTCATTTTTGATACCTAGTGAAAATTGACAAAGCAGCGATGGATACCATGACAAGTTTCCAAATTTCCAAGCTTCATATCAGATGACTAAATATAGTTTTCTGAAACGTAGGGGTTTACGTTCCGCCATCTTCAGTGTTTCATTTTATTCGCAGCTGGGTATAAAAATTCTCAAAGACCTAGTATCCACTTGAATGTGCGTCTCTGTGTAGCGATAAGTGGCACCATGTAAGAGTTGGCAAGGATCCAAATCAAATATATTTATTACCGTTAAACGCTATGCCAACAATTTTTTTGTACTAACACAAATGTTTTTGATAAGCACAGTAAAGCAGCCCAAACCAAAGTAAAGAAAAGAAACGATTTTGCGAATTATTCCCAGGAAATAACCAGTAAAAGGCATTACAAAAGCGCAGCGCTTACGGCCATTAAAAAGCGAAACCACGTGCTTTGAATTTTTTACAAATGGCAAATTTGCACTGTTGCATTTATGTTTCAATTTATAGTGAACATTTTTGTGTTTGTTGCTACACGTGCTTTTGGTATTAGCATAGGCACGAAACGAAAAATTTAGTTATATATTTGACAACAGATAATAACAGCTAAAACAAATTTTAGCCTTTTCAGAAGAGGATCTAGAAAGTAAGATTCCCTATCCCTATCCCTATCCCTATCCCTATCCCTATCCCTATCCCTATCCCTATCCCTATCCCTATCCCTATCCCTATCCCTATCCCTATCCCTATCCCTATCCCTATCCCTATCCCTATCCCTATCCCTATCCCTATCCCTATCCCTATCCCTATCCCTATCCCTATCCCTATCCCTATCCCTATCCCTATCCCTATCCCTATCCCTATCCCTATCCCTATCCCTATCCCTATCCCTATCCCTATCCCTATCCCTATCCCTATCCCTATCCCTATCCCTATCCCTATCCCTATCCCTATCCCTATCCCTATCCCTATCCCTATCCCTATCCCTATCCCTATCCCTATCCCTATCCCTATCCCTATCCCTATCCCTATCCCTATCCCTATCCCTATCCCTATCCCTATCCCTATCCCTATCCCTATCCCTATCCCTATCCCTATCCCTATCCCTATCCCTATCCCTATCCCTATCCCTATCCCTATATCCCTTTTGTTGTACTATGTACGGCGACCGCGGCGGTGTGTTGTATTGGAATTCTCGTTCTGTGAAATGATAACGTGAAAAAAATGTGTATGAATTTGAAGTCTCTTTTCATAAATTTTGTATGAAAATTCTTTTCATTTTATCAGTGTAAAGCTAATTAAATAAAGTTCAACTAAAGCACTTTTAAATCATATTTCAATTTGGTTCTGTTTTCTGACTTTTACTCAATTTTTTATTTTTATAGTTTCATTTTAATAATCTTAATCTATATATATAAAAGAAAGTGATGTTAGTTCAAACACTTATAACTCAAGAACGCCTGCACCGATTTGATGATGGACACCAATTCAGATTGCTCTTTGGCCAGAATAGGAGAATATCCAAAAAAATTCCCGAAAAATTCCCAAAAAAAAAAAAAAATTTTTCCCATACATTTTGTATGGTATGAATTTTTGTTATCTATATATATAAAAGAAAGTGATGTTAGTTCAAACACTTATAACTCAAAAACGCCTGCACCGATTTGGATGATGGACACCAATTCAGATTGCTCTTTGGCCAGAATAGGAGAATATCCAAAAAAATTCCCGAAAAATTCCCAAAAAAAAAAAAAAATTTTTTCCCATACATTTTGTATGGTATGAATTTTTGTTATCTATATCTATACATATATAAAAGAAAGTGATGTTAGTTCAAACACTTATAACTCAAAAACGCCTGCACCGATTTGGATGATGGACACCAATTCAGATTGCTCTTTGGCCAGAATAGGAGAATATCCAAAAAAATTCCCGAAAAATTCCCAAAAAAAAAAAAAATTTTTCCCATACATTTTGTATGGTATGAATTTTTGTTATCTATATATATAAAAGAAAGTGATGTTAGTTCAAACACTTATAACTCAAGAACGCCTGCACCGATTTGGATGATGGACACCAATTCAGATTGCTCTTTGGCCAGAATAGGAGAATATCCAAAAAAATTCCCGAAAAATTCCCAAAAAAAAAAAAATTTTTTCCCATACATTTTGTATGGTATGAATTTTTGTTATCTATATATATAAAAGAAAGTGATGTTAGTTCAAACACTTATAACTCAAGAACGCCTGCACCGATTTGGATGATGGACACCAATTCAGATTGCTCTTTGGCCAGAATAGGAGAATATCCAAAAAAATTCCCGAAAAATTCCCAAAAAAAAAAAAAATTTTTTCCCATACATTTTGTATGGTATGAATTTTTGTTATCTATATATATAAAAGAAAGTGATGTTAGTTCAAACACTTATAACTCAAGAACGCCTGCACCGATTTGGATGATGGACACCAATTCAGATTGCTCTTTGGCCAGAATAGGAGAATATCCAAAAAAATTCCCGAAAAATTCCCAAAAAAAAAAAAAAATGTTTTCCCATACATTTTGTATGGTATGAATTTTTGTTATCTATATATATAAAAGAAAGTGATGTTAGTTCAAACACTTATAACTCAAAAACGCCTGCACCAATTTGGATGATGGACACCAATTCAGATTGCTCTCTGGCCAGAATAGGAGAATATCCAAAAAAATTCCCGAAAAATTCCCAAAAAAAAAAAAAAAAAATTTCCCATACATTTTGTATGGTATGAATTTTTGTTATCTATATATATAAAAGAAAGTGATGTTAGTTCAAACACTTATAACTCAAGAACGCCTGCACCGATTTGGATGATGGACACCAATTCAGATTGCTCTTTGGCCAGAATAGGAGAATATCCAAAAAAATTCCCGAAAAATTCCCAAAAAAAAAAAAAAAAATTTTTCCCATACATTTTGTATGGTATGAATTTTTGTTATCTATATATATAAAAGAAAGTGATGTTAGTTCAAACACTTATAACTCAAGAACGCCTGCACCGATTTGGATGATGGACACCAATTCAGATTGCTCTTTGGCCAGAATAGGAGAATATCCAAAAAAATTCCCGAAAAATTCCCAAAAAAAAAAAAATTTTTCCCATACATTTTGTATGGTATGAATTTTTGTTATTTTATATAAAGCGTTCTTGCGTTACGTTGTGACGGGTGACTCGCAAGATATATGTATCACCCTCTCACAAAATTAAATGTAATTTCGCTTTTTCAATACAATGCCACTTCACCACGAAAGAAGTTTTTACAAATTAAGAGGTGATTTACATAAAATTTGCCCACGCATATTGACAGATGACCGCCCTATAAGTTCAAAATGTTTTAACATTTTGCACCGCTTTACGTTCCACATACTTTGTATGAAAGTGGATCTAATTGCATTGCGAACGTACTGTAACTTAAAATCCAGGTTCCTGTATTTCCAGAAGATGGCGGTGTGTGCAATAACTTATGACAGCTTTTGACAGTTATTCAATTTTAATGAGCACCTTATTTTCAAACGTTTATTTGTGAAATTTCACAAAATTGATTGAGTCAGGTGTAGTGGAAATTGTGAATATTAATATTTATGTGATTCAAAGTTTTAATTTCGGAGTGTGCAATTAATTTTTCTGCGAATTAAATTGAATTCTCGGTTCATTTTACTGTGTTAATTATTTTTGTTGTGGAATTTTCAAACGGTAAGTTGCCATCAAAGATATTTATTTTGTGACGGTTTGACATTTGTTCATTTAACAGTGTCTTTCAAAATGCCGCGAGTCAGAAGATCAAATCTTTCGCGTCAAAGCCGCAATGCAAGTAGACTTCGGAATATCGTCCCACATCGTGCATCACAAACGCAAAGAGAAAGACAGGCGGTAAATGAGGCGGCTCAGCTAACAATGAGAAATCGTCGAGCATATCAACCAACGCAAGAGCGTGGAAATCGAAATCAACGATTAAGAAGAAGTGCTTCAAATGTTGATTTGGATAGAGTAGCATTTCATTACGATTGTACAATTGACTACAGCTCGCATCCTTCCATTCAAATTGGCCGAATGGAGGTTTTGTGTAGCCAAAATTCAACACTCACATGCGAGACCATTGTGTCACTTTGCGTTCGATTGTAAAATAACCGTTTTAGAGCATATTTAACACTTTCACTTAGTTTTAAATGCAATAATATAAAAGATATTTTAGTTATTTATCAACCATCACAATTTTTTTTGGAAAAAGAAAAAAAATCAACATATTACACAAAAGGAAAATTGCTCACGCTCACGCATGTTCACGCTCAAAAAGAACTGTAAATAGGGCTTAAGGGGAAATGTAGCCAAAATCGACACAAACGCAAACCAACCAGCAAGTATTTTTACATGTGTTAACAGATTTTCTAAAATTTTAAAAGACTGCCGACACTGTTGAATTAAATCTTAAATTTGTATTATTATTTGTTTTGAGCTTTCAGTTAATGAATAAAAAAGTGAATGAGTTTTTATATTGTTAAAAAATAAATATATTTCTAACTAATAAAATAAATTTCAACGGATAAACAAACTATCGCTTATAGAAATTTTGATTTCAAAGGCAATATTACGCAGGGCAACGCCTGCGGGGTCAGCTAGTAGTTTCTAAATTAAATGTAAAACTCTTTTCCAACGATTGCTGCATTTAATACGCTTATGTAACTTATATGAATGCACATATAAATTAATTTCCATTGAACGGCATGATGTATGTAAGTGCTTCCTTTTGGGTAGGTGGAGATGTCAAAGTATGGTTCAATTATTTATTTTTGAATTTCCACATTGAATAACATTTACTTTGCAGTAAAGATATTCCTGAGAATCACATAAATAACTACGAAACAAGTAATTGGTGAATTCAACATACTATGTGCGTACATTAGCCTGGACCTTATTTGTAGGGAGACACTTTAATCTTCTGATTTTGAAAGCCTCAACCCCTCAATCGATATTAATATATACACAAGTTTGGGTCGCTTTTGGAAACGATTGAGGAGTCTCGCACGGGGGTCACAATTCAGATTGCCCTATGGAGACTCAAAAAATTAAAACAATTTTTCTTTTTATCTACGTAATACTCAAAATCAGTAGCAGTATTTTCGAAATTTGTAATGCATTTAAGGTTTTTTTTGTTATTTCATAAACCACAGATGGGGCACCTTTATAATTGGCCTGTTAAGGTTAGATTTAGTAGCCGCAATATTGGCCATTTCTAAGGATTTGATAGTTTTCCTTCGATGTAAAGGTATCACTGTTCTACTTTTCTAGTTTTTCCCTTGGGTGGAACTTTTTTTCACAAAATAGTAAATAAAGCTTGAACTTCGACCAACCTTTATAGCGGTTCGGTGGTTCCAAAGCGCATTTTGTGGTCAGGATATCGATTTGTCCTTTTTCTACATCTGTTAAACCTTACTGCATACCCTTTTCACTTTAAACAACAAGTTCTACGCTAAACACAAAGATTTGGCATACCTCTATAATTAAAAAAAATTAGGGTACCGACAGGTTATCTCCAACTCTGTAAGGAGATTTTTGTGCCGAGCTTCTGTTTCAATTTATAATCTGATGATTTGAATTTTTTTCCTCCAAATTAGCGAAACCTACAGTTTTTTCCAGATTCCGAATCTGCAAAGCAGATGAATTTTTGCTAAGAATCCTTTCGTGACAGAATTACACTCAAAAAGTGTGCCAAACTACAGTCGAGAGGTGACCTCATTTACAAAATCTTATTTCTAAATAATTTTTGATGTTGCTTTTACCGAGATGCGAACCTGGAATATTGGTGTACTATTCTATCTCCTTTACTCATGTTAAAAAAGATTGATATCGTTCGATCTGCAGCACTGCTTACAGCTATTATTTTCTAGGTAAGGGTGCAATACAATAACACCTACAAAAGTAAAGCACACTGGGTTTAAAAAACAGAATTTAAGACCCGTTTCTTATCTTTATCGAGAGAAAAGTAAAGCCCACTAACAAAAGGAAATACATTTTTAATTTCTGGTTATTGATTAGATAATTGAAATCTGAGTAGAAAAAAAGAAACTGTAGGAAATATTATAAACGTGCATTTTGTTGTTACGCATAGAAAATATTTCACGATAAAGTGCAACATTTTTACGTTTCTAGAAAAGAGCATACTTGTATAAACAAGAGCCACCTTAATGTGCTCACTTGTCGACAATATACATATACTTATACATATTTATATGAACTCTACAAACATGCATACATTGCAAAATGTTTCAATTATTGTCTCATCTCAGCTATTGATTTTGTCTTATTTCAAATTCCTTTGTATTGATTAAATGTATGTACATATGTAATTAAGAGCAAGCGAAGGTCAACGTTTATTGCATTTGTACTTAATTGTAAACCATAAAATAATATAATTACAACTTGTAATCATCAATTCACTAATTGGAGCTTAAATTAATAACTAGGCTTTAATTTGCTACCCTACTCATATCGGCGTAAAACTGGTACCGCTCATATTATTGGCCTTTCCGGAAGGGCCATAAAGCTTATGGATCACTTCGTTCTCAAATATGTACAACAGGGCAACTTTTTGATTTCAAGAATTTTTTGATACTAAATTAAAGAGGCAACCCAAATTATGGAATATTTCCACATCTTGATTGTTTTCACTTCTTATCTCTGAACATAGTATAAACCCTTTTCAGGATGGTGCAATTTGAATCTGATGGAAGTATTGCGGCATATTCATAGTCGTAATAAAGAAGGAAGAGAGACGCCTTTTCAGAAAAAAGAAACGTGAGGCCGAAAGGCGTGAGTGTGAGGAGCTTGAGATGCTGGCTGGCAGGAATGATGCCCGAAAATTCTATGAAAAGATCCGGCGGATGACGGAAGGTTTTAAGACCGGGGCAAGCTCCTGTAAGGACAATAATGGCGACCTGGTAACCGACGTACAAAGTGTACTTAAATTATGGAGGGAGCACTTCTCCTCACTGCTAAATTGCGAGGGAGACGTCGAACCCGATACCCCAATCCCTGACGATGGAAAAGTCGTCCCACCACCTGACTATGATGAAGTGAGGATAGCTATATCCCGGCTCAAAAACAACAAAGCGCCTGGAAAAGACGAACTACCCGCCGAGCTGTTCAAACGCGGAGGCGAAGAGCTGGTAAAAAGCATGCATCAGCTCTTATGCAGAAGATGGTCAGACGAATGCATGCCTCCGGATTGGAATTTAAGTGTGCTTTGCCCAATCCACAAGAAAGGCGATCCCGCTAACCGCACCAACTACCTCGGAATTAGTCTTCTTAATATCGCATATAAGGTTCTTTCTAGCGTGTTGTGTGAAAGGCTGAAGCCCATCGTAGACAAACTGATTGGACCTTATCAGTGTGGCTTTAGACCTGGTAAGTCTACCATCGACCAGATTTTCACGATACGCCAAATCCAGGAGAAGACCCATGATAAGAGAATCGACACTCACCATCTCTTTGTCGATTTTAAAGCCGCTTTTGACAGCGTAAAAAGGAGTTGCCTGTATGCCGCCATGTCTGAATTTGACTTCCCTGCAAAGCTTATACGGCTTTGTCAAATGACGTTGAGCAATACCAACAGCTCCGTCAGAATCGGGAAGGACCTCTCTGAGCCATTTGAAACCAAACGAGGCTTCAGACAGGGCGACTCCCTTTCATGCGATTTCTTCAATCTGATGCTGGAGAAGATAATTCGAGCAGCAGAGCTAAACCGCAATGGTACAATCTTTTACAAGAGCGTGCAATTGCTGGTGTATGCCGATGATATTGATATCATTGGCCTTAACAACCGCGCCGTAAGCGCTGCCTTCTCTGGACTGGATAAGGAAGCGAAAAAAGTGGGTCTTGCCGTGAACGAGGACAAGACGAAGTATTTGCTGTCATCAAAGAAAGAATCGGCGCACCTGCGCCTTGGCAGCCATGTCACTGTTGATAGTTACAAATTTGAAACTGTGAGGGACTTCGTCTATTTGGGAACCAGTATCAACACCGAAAATAATATCAGTCTAGAAATCCAGCGGAGAATCACTCTTGCCAACAAGTGCTACTTTGGACTGAGTAGGCAATTGAGAAGTAAAGTCCTCTCTCGAAGAACAAAGATCACGCTCTATAAGTCTCTCATCATACCTGTCCTGATGTATGGCTCAGATTCATGGACAATGTCAAGAGAAGATGAGATGAACCTTGGAGTATTTGAGAGAAAAGTTCTCCGGAAGATTTATGGTCCTTCCCGTGATGCCAACGGCGAGTATAGAAGGAAATTTAACGATGAGCTGTACGAGCTCTACGCAGATCTGACCATAGTCCAGCGAATTAAAGCCCAAAGACTCCGCTGGCTGGGCCATGTTATGCGAATGGACAAAGAAGCTCCAGCACAGAAGGTTTTCCTATCGTCGCCTGAATTCGGCAGCAGAGGAAGGGGAGGCCTCGACTGAGATGGAAACAACAGGTGGAGGATGACTTGAACTCCCTTGGGGTTTCCAATTGGCGTCCGTTATCGCTAAAAAGGAATGACTGGCGTGCTTTGATACGAAACGGCCAAAATCGCTTAGGCGGTTAAGCGCCAATAAAATGAATAAAGTAGGTACTAAAGTTAGCGTCAGCCTTTTGACACCATTTCTAACGGCCTATCTGTCAAAAATGCTGACGCTATCTTTAGTGCCTACTTTATTACGACTATGAATATGGCCCATTATCTTCTCCAACATCAAGTTAAAGAGATCCAGCGATCGCTTCCCCGAAGGAACAATGAACAATGCCAGAATTGTAAAATATTAAGTTTTGGTGAAGCAAGTTTCAAGTTTGCAGAACCTTATGTTAAAGTAATTGTTGAGACGAAAATATTTTTTTACTTTTCTAAAACCAAACCAAAAAGTTAAAAAGACATACTCCATCATATTAAAAGATAAAGATTTTTTCATAGAAAATTTGAAAATCAGTACAACCAACATAAAAACATCGTCACGAAAGCCATTTTTACGTAAGGTTCAAGTGGCTGCCATAGAGGCACACTTAGGCCAGTTTTGAAAGGCCCGTTGTGATACCACCAACCTTAGGAAAGTCAGTCCCGGGACTCAGCCATATGGAAAATCCCCTGATTAGTTGGGATTCTCCACATAGCAGAATCCCGGGACCTACACTCCTAAACCGACACCGTTACCCCTCTTCGAACCGCAATCTGGCTTAGGCTATCGAGGAAGGGAGCTCACAAAAAGCGCGTTCTCCCGCCGCTTAAAGGGGGGCATTTGCAAATGAGGTGCTCCACCGTTTCCTCCTCCTCATCATCTTTGCAACTCCTACAGCATCGTCAGTAGGGCACACCTAGCCTTTCTGCGTACCTACCAATAAGGCAGTGTCCAGTTAATACACCTATCAATATTGAGAATTCTCCTTGAAAATTGTTAGTTTTGTAAAGCCTATAGTTCTCGATCTAGCGCCTCCTTTTCTTTAAGCTTAGTATCAAAAAATACTAGTCCAGTAAATTTAGTTTGTCTTGTATAACAAAAATTCCGACATAGAAATTTTTTTTGGGGAGCTTAAGTTCACCCTAAGGAAGAAAACTGCAAAAGTTCCCATCGATCCCATTTGTAGACAAAAGACGATAAAAATCCAAATTTTAGGGTTTTCTTATCTTTCTCGACTTTTGACCCCGAATAACTTCTTTAGCACAAATGGGATCGATAGGGACTTTTGCAGTTTTCTTTCTTGGGGTGAGCCAAAGCTCCCAAAAATAAATTTTGCTTGTCGGAATTTTTGTTATACAAGATAAACTAAATTTACCGGACAAGTATTTATTGATATTATGCATGGAACAAAGGTGGCTCTAGCTCGAGAACTATAGGCTTTACAAAAATAACTATTTTCCCTGTGGGGAACTTCGTGACAAATAAACGTTAAAAGAAAATTTTTCTACGCATACTAAAGTTTTGGAAAAAATTCCTGAAAAGTCATATATATATGTACATATATTTTCATATAATTTCCAGAGCTAATTTTACAGTCGTGATATCTCAGAACTGGTTACCCTTAGAGAAAAAATTCCAGGACCATATTTGTAGAGAATTTCCACTTACCGTTTTCGAGAAAAGTCCAAAAAACCAAAAATTTTGAACTTTGACCCCGAATAACTTTTTTAGCACACATGGGATCGATGGGGACTTTTGAAGTTTTCTATCTGAAGGTTAACCTAAGCTGTATGCAAAAATTTGGCTCTGTGGGAATTATTGTTATTTAACCACTATTTTTATGCCTATATTAGTCCGACTAATTTACATTTTTGGCGATTTTTTAAACACAAAACGGGTAATCGAAAAAACATATCAATGTTTGAGGCTAGAATACTAGAAAATGGCTAGTCCGAGAAAATTCAGATCCAGACAGTTTTTGTAGTGAATTCAATTTCCTACAAAAATATGTTCAGGTAAGTGCTTTTTTAAAGTAGTTAGTCAGTTTTATACCACATATGAGGTAAGGTCTGTAAATCGTATATAACAATGATAGACTTCTAGAATTTCATCATTCTGAAAAATAAAATCAATATAGATTTCCAAAAATAACAAATTTGTTTTTATTTGGTCCTGTCTAAGCATATGTATATTTAATACTCCTATGTTGGCAGCAAAAGCTAGTACCGTTCGAAAACATCACAGTACAGATATATTAATTTTGAGCGAGGCAGGCATATATTTTTGTTTACAAAAATAAATCAAAAAACCATGAGCGTTTCAAAGAGAAAAAAAATCACTGACGCGGTATAGATTAAAATTTAATTTTTTATAAATTTTAAAAGTAGAAAAAAGGAACTATAAAAAATGCCTGGGCCACAGAGCTTAGCTCGCTGTGAACATAGCTTATTATAACAGAATGTAGTCCGTTGTCTGTTTCAAGATCGGTTATGCCATTATGGAGATAGTAGCGAATATTCCAAAATACAAAAATAGCTCCTTGTTGTTGTTGTTGTTGTTGTAGCCATACATTGCCTTGCTTAGTCGGAAGATCCACTTATAAAAAGTTACGTGACAAACCAGACAGGGGTTGTACGGGTGTTGACAGTCCTTTGCCGGATGTATCCGGTACGTTCCGTTACTCCCTTTCGGTACTGCCCGACTGTCTTGGGAACGATTTGGTGGATTTTAGTCGCCTTTTACGACCGGCATACCTACGTCGGGCATATTCTAAACCCATAACCCGCTCCTTGAAAGTTATTAGCTAATCACAATATAGGGCCCCGTTAGGGTCCAATCCGTCTTTACGTATACTTAACTTAACTTAAGGCCAACCTGGAATACGAGAAATCTGTATAAATTGTAATCTGTAAACTTACGAAAATATTGGATACTTTTGGCTTAAGTTAAGTTAGCTTAAGTATACTGATTAGGCTCTAAGACGAAAAACTATAGATATCTTACCATACCTGGCTGTTTGAAATAAATGTCTACATTTGAATAATCAAAAAATTTCAAACGAAATTGAATTCATATTCTGACATTTTTTTTAAATCCAGTCTGAACAAAAGCTGTGGTGATTCTGCAAAACGACGTAACGGGCATTTTCAAAACGGTGTATGCGATATTTCAGTTTGGGGGTTTTGCCGCTACAAATTATAAAATTTTAAGACAACTCCGATCAAGATAGTTTTTAATTAATTTTCAACGCAAAAGTAGTTTTCTTGAGAATAACGAAACAAGTCTTAATTGCAAGGGCTATAAAAGTGTTTATGCGGTCTCTTAGATGCCCGATGATTGGTTTTGAATAATCACCGACGATATCCATATTTGTGTTCAATAAATGCTTTCACTAGGGTTTTTTCAAGAATTTTTCAGAAAGATTTCAGGATTGAAAACCAAATGCAGTGGTATTTATTGGAGCCAAATTAACCAAGAACTTTTAACCAGATATATTTCTAACCCTCACAAAACTCAAAACTCTATAATTACAAAAAAAATACACCCATTTGTGTTCTATAAAGCCAAAATTACTAATACTCTACACCTTTATAAAAATATGTGAAATTGTAAGCTGTGTAGCCAATATATTTGTTTTGAATCAGAATGAATAAAATTATTTTCATTCATTCATTCATATTCTTTTTTTTTTTAATTTTGAAAATTTTAGGCAAAGTGAATATCGATGGGGTAGTGCACAATTATGTTAAGTGCACTTTTTTTCAAAAATGAGTTAACTACATTTTCTGAATCCTTGGCATCATACCTACCTACTGCGCAATCAAATTATATGCTAAGTGCGTAAAATGAAGAAATGTGAGTGCACAAATATGTTAAGTGCCTGAAAAAATTTGGGAACAAGTGGAAAATTCATACCGATGGCAAATTTAAAAATTAAAAATTGGACTTTATAGTGAATTGTATGGTATAATTTGTTTTTTCTGAATTTAAATATTTAGGGGGTTATTCCAGGTCAAAAGGTCAAAAAACCGATTTTTTAAATCAAAATATCTCGAAAACTATTGAATGGATATCAAAAGTGTTTAATCCATAAAATAGCTTACAAAGGTTTCTTTTATTTAATATATATATCTTTAACCCTTTGAGTGGAAGGGTACTGAAAAATCACCAAAAAAAATGTTATTGAAAACTGCTTTGTTTAGTAATTTGCTGCAACATCCCTTCAGAATATTTATTTTAAATCGTTAGGTGGCGCTGTTATCTCAAGTTGAAACACGACCATACATAATTTGTCTCCGTCTCGGCAGGATGGTGTCGAATGAGGTATTTTTATGAATTTTTCTATGTTTTGTACAGCAGTGACCAACTTTTCAAAAAATCTACTGTATTCTAAATATACTTATCGCGAGGTTTCATATGGTGAAAAGTGTATGTCATTTAGTTTTTTATTAGTTTTTCGATGTCTTAACGTAAGGGGTGTTTCAAATATGTTTTATAATCCAATACAAGTACGATTTGCCAGAGGATAGCTTTATGGAAATAAACGTCAATCAAAGAAAGAAAGAAGTTAGGGGACTCGATGTATTTAGCTGGAGCTCAGTTAATTTAAAGTCGAAATATTCGAAAGCAAACCCCATTTCAAGAGCCAAAAAGGATGATCTTTCATTCTTACTCTCAAAAGGCGTAATTTCCCAACATTATAAAGACTTCATTGACAACTTGCCATCTTCAAATACGAATTTATAAATAAATGAAAACTAATGCGTTTGTTCGTAATTAACTGAAATAACATTTTTTAATATATGTAGTATGTTCCCTCTTAAAACTATTTTAGCATATTAAGTTACCAATAATAAAGGTATATTTGAATTATAACACTTAAGTACGATCACTTCGATGTACTTTTGCTGTTCTATTTGTTGTAACTTTACCGTGCCTAATAAAATGTTGTATATGAATTATATCGTTCCCTAAACAAAAATATCGTGACAACTGCGCCACCTAGTGGTCATTATTTCATTTTAGGTTGCAGTACCAACTGCTTTTGAAGTGCACTCCAAGCTTCATATCTCCAGGTTATCGGAAACATTGTTTTTTAATATAAATTATTTATACTACTGTTGGATTCAGAATAAACCAACTCATCGTTCAGCATCAAAATATTCGAAAAAATTGTTAACATTCACCAGCTATAGGCTCTGAAAGACAAAATATGCTCTCCTGAAAAATTTCAAATTTGTCACTTAACATAATTGTGCACTACCCCATCGATATTCAAAATATAAAATATTCAAGGCTGAGTTTTTTGGTTCTTCAAATGGAAAATTCAAATTTACTGTATTCTATTGTACTCAAAGTTTGAATCCATTCATGCAGGGGTCTATTATGAATTTACACGTACACCATAGTGAAATAAACAAGGTGAAGTAATATGTCAATTGTCTCGCTCTAAATTCCTCTTTGTTCTGTCATTCGGCTATCTGAAAATTTCGAGGCAATGTTGTCCCCAAATCAATGCTGCCTTTCTATCAAGGTACTGCTTTTATAATATTTGTTAGTGTATGGATGGGGAATTTTTGGTAAATATTAAAAAAAAATATTCCTTGACATTTTGCCGTCATTTCGCTAAGAAAAATATCGTTTTTTTTTAATTTCGCGTTTTGTTTTATGAATAATGCCGAAAGGAAGCTGCGCGTTGTGTAAAAAAACATGAAAGGCAGAGGGCGTCAGCCTATTTAGTGCTCCCGCGGACGATAATATGCTAAAATTGTGGTGTGAAAGCAGCGGGATCCCGCTTACACATAGCTCTAGAGGGTACGAATTGCACTTCTCTGAAGAAGATTTCCGGCAAACGACAAGCCGACGTTTGTTGACTAAGGAAGCGGTTCCAATGGCTGTGGAACTGCTGACGTGGGAATATGATGAGGAACTGTTTGAAGAATAACAGACGACAACGCAAGCTAGGTATGGTGATTTCAAAATGCATGCATATGCCCAGTCAACGCATAATAGCAGGGTTTTGTACATACCCTGTAGGGAAAATCTCTAGTTCAGAGCTAGTTCGCTTCTAGTGCGTTCCGAACCAGTACTAGTTCGCGAACTATCTTTTTTACATGAAATCAACTGGCGAATTTAACATGGCGATGTCCTAGGCTGGAACTAGTACAAAATTCGATAGTTTGGATCTAGTTCGTTTATTGGCACTATTTCTATAGTTCTAAATATAAATTAAGTACAAAAACTTAAATTCAAATACGAATCCAAATGCCTTTTAATGACTCCTCAAACGCTGGTTTCGAACTAGTGAAAATGTTTCACTAACGTACTAGTTCTTATTGGCCACTTTATATCTAGTTCTGAAGCAGAAATTTGTGTCACTAGTTCCCTGCAGGGTATGTATCTCGTTCCTTCTTTTGCCGTATCGGGACTAGGTTGTATCTGAGATATTGCATAAATACTTAACATCCCAGTTCAGTATGCGTTACGTGGTGACGTACAGTGAAATCGAACGGCCAATAGAAGTAAAAAAAAACTTTTCTTCAGGTGTAGAATGCATATGCGAATCAAATATCTCAATAAGCGTTTAAAGTCCTAAAGGTATGTTTGTTTTAATTTCTTCCTTCATAAAGCAGTCACTAACTATCTGTTTCTTGTACTAGACCCTGCAAGATACCCACAAAAATCTGTTGAATACTTGTGCTTTTACTTTTTAAAGTCCAGATATTAAAGAACTCATAGGCTAATTTTCAAATATTTAATTGTTTTACATGGAAAATAAATAAAAATGTTATTAAATTGTGTTGAATATGTATTTCAGCTGTGAAAGTTAATTTGCATGGCATTTATGTAGGATTGTTTTTTTTTTTTTTTCATTTAAAAACAATATCCTAAATTAAAAAAATGACATCCCTACCATTTCGGATAGCATTGGTCTTCTATCTCTTTTTAATTACTTCACCTTGTTTTTATTTCACTACGACGTACACAATACATTGACAAAAACGGTACTAGTTTGCCTCGAATTGATTTCGTAATTACATATTACACATTGAGAAGATACCTTGCTGCCAATGTAGAATTATTACATATATGAGTCTAAGGTATATTTAAACTGTGTTTATTTTTATAAAACATTAACTCTCTTGAATCAATTTCAACTCATGTGTCAAGCATCATTATTGTTATTTACATTTGATCTGTTCACTCACTATCCATCTGTCGGCTTATCAGTTTGTCTAAATGTCTGGGATTTACATTCTGTTATATTTATCTGTCTGTTTTTGGTACAAATGTAATCACACCATGTCAAGTGTCAATTACTAAAGCAAATTATAATGACGCACACATTGGCTAACTAACCAAAATGACAGTCAATTAAGTTTAGTAAATGATTTTTAATTAAAATGGTTAAATTTTATACAATTAAAAGCATATTCGAAATATTAGTACAGTGAAAATATTTGGAATGCATTAATTTAACCTTGGCTTTGAATATAGTAATTATGAAAATACTGGCAATATTTAATGATCTCAAGACCATATATAAGGAATTGTTTACTTAATTATTTTTTCTGATTTCTTTATCAAGAAGAAAATAGGCAAAGTGAACCTTTCGTTTTTTTTTGGAAAAATAATTCCACCTGCATTTGCATTAGTGAAAATTATATTAAACTTATATTGAATATTTCTAGAGATATCCTTTATTACAGCTGCTATTTTCTCGATTATGTCAAGAAATAACTCATCTACATATTCATACTCCCACGTCATCACTGCCATCAACGCACAGTAAACACACCTCTATTCAGCTTCGAAAAGTGCATTTAAACAAAAGAAAAGAATTTAATGAACTTGTCAGAAAAGCTGACAAAAATTTTACACTGTATAAACAGGTATATCTATGTATGTAAATAACTGTTTTATCTGCGAGACTAAATGAAAGTCAGCTCCATATTCAGTACGTGTATAATTGTTACTGTACACCTGCGCATGCATTTTCTAACAAAAGCATCAATTTTCATTAGAAACACTAGCGACTAAACTGTCACCAACTTATTGTAGTAACTGCAATAGCTACAAGCATATACATTAGGGTGATTCAAATAAAAAAAATTTGTTTATTTTTTCGGTCTTACCCCCTGAAACTTTAGGTATTGACGAAAAAATAAGCCTTGCAAAAAATTAGCGCTCTAACTTAACCCTTAGGGGTGGCTATTTTTTTTCGCCCTTTCCCATACATTTTGTATGGAGAAAAATGGTATTTTTTTTAAGTGAATTTTGTTTCAATTTTTGAAACTTTTTTGAAATTATTTTTACATACTCTTAAAGTTGAAGCTTTGAAGCTTCCAAAATGGTAAGCCATGTGCGAATATCTTAACTATTAAAATAATTACAGCCATTTAAAATTTACTAGATGTTATACGTCTTACTGTGTATGTGTGTGCTATAGTACAAAACTCAGCCATTTTCAAATGGCTGTAATTATCTTAATAGTTAAGATAATCGCACATGGCTTGCCATTTTGGAAGCTTCAAAGCTTCAACTTTAAGAGTATGTAAAAATATTTTCAAAAATATTTCAAAAATTGAAAGAAAATTCACTTTGAAACAAATACCATTTTCCCCATACAAAATGTATGGGAAAGGGCGGAAAAAAATAGCCACCCCTAAGGGTTAAGTTGGAGCGCTAATTTTTTGCAAGGCTTATTTTCTCATCAATACCTAACTTTTTGCGGGGTAAGACCTAGTCGACATCTTTTTTGAATCACCCTAATATATATATTTGTATAGATGTGCGATTCCATGAAACTTTTATTTTTTTTTGCGCAATTTACATACGTAAATGCACACGTAATTTTTCTTTGCGGTTATGGTGGATATCAAGAACATAAGGGAAAACTTTACGTAAAGACCCTACCACTAGAACAAATTACTCTTTCCGGTGGATAGAGGGGGTCATTCCAATCACAAAAATGTACTCCGTTTTTCTAGGAAAGCATTTTTAGATTTCTATTTAAAACACGGATGTATGGATTTCTCCATATGTAAATATGTATTTATTACGTTCAAACATACATACCCTGCAGGGAACTTAGGCACTAGTGACACAAATTTCTGGTTCAGAACTAGATATAAAGTGGCCAATAAGAACTAGTACGTTAGTGACTACATTTTCCGTAGTTCCCTGCAGGGAACCCAGGCACTACTGAATAAATTTCAGGATCAGAACTAGATATAAAGTGGCCAATAAGAATAACTCCGTTAGTGTATACATTTGCACTAGTTCGAAACCAGCGTTTGAGGGGTCTTTAAAAGGCATTTGGATTCGTATTTGAATTTAAGTTTTTGTATTTAATTTATATTCAGAACTATAGAAATAGTACCAATAAACGAACTAGATCTAAACTGTCGAATTTTGTACTAGTTCCAGCCTAGGACATCGCCATGTTAAATTCGCCAGTTGATTTCATGTAAAAAGATAATTTGCGAACTAGTACTGGTTCGGAACGCACTAGAAGCGAACTAGCTCTGAACTAGAGATTTTCCCTACAGGGAATATACGGAATATGAGCAACACATTTACAATATTTACGCTCTCAACAATAGACTTCCCTTGCAAATATTTCAGTGGCAGCTGTTGCTATTTGGTTAGTTATACCGTTTTACCGTTGTACCTATAAATATATTTTTTTTGTATGAGTGTGCGTGAGATTAATTTCCCGTGGGGCGTATGAGTAACATCGGTACATCGGCAGAAAACATGCCAACCCGCCATGTCATTGTCACTGTCAACGCCTCTAAACAGAATAAAAGAAAAAACAATGGCGCCACCGATGATGATGGCACATTGTTCAAAGTAATAGCTTTGGTGTTGTTAATCAAAAAATTTGGTGAGAATTTAGTTGCGAATAATTTTAAATAGATTTTTTTAATTGCATATATAGGGGTTGCAAAGAAAGAGTGAAAGTCAGTTCACATATGTTGAATTGACATACAATGTCAATTAAAAACATTTCCTCGGGAGCAGAGTTTCTTCCAAGATGTATATGAGGTTCAAATCTTTAAAAAAACATCTAACTTATACGCATCAAGATAAATATATATATATCCATTACTTCTTCTACTGCCGGCGTACCTTCCTTTTGCAGCTTTTTTCTTCTTTAAGGGTCATCTCACCTTATGTTCATGACTCGAAGTTTCATATTGATAAGTCTAATATTAAATATGTTTTTGGATCAATGAAAACATTCTGATACTTTCCAACTAAAATTAACGTTCAAATTGGCACCGCAATTAGCACTTAGTAAGATAAATCTCAGTATTTAAAATGAACAATGTAGTAACATTAATATAATATTTTAGTTAGTTTGCTCTTTGTTCAATTTAATTAACTTGCAAATGCTTTCGTGGTAATGAAAAACGGCAAATTCAGTCTGATATGTTTAGATAACTTGTATATGATATGTTTCATTTCGATTTGATTTGATGCTTTGATCTGATATCATATTAAGTGATGTGCTGAGGCTGATATGACGTGACAAATTGCACTATTTGATCTTGTCAAAAACTGATGTCAAGTGTTGGTAAGATACGCAGCTTTTATGAGATATGAGGCTATTAGGCTCACGAGATGTTAACTCGTTTCTCTACGATTCACGAAAATCTAGGGTTTCCAAAGTACAAGGAACCCCCGGAAATATGCAACGCCATTTTCATGAATGTGAAGTTCAATCTCTGAAAATTGTGCCATCAAAACGAATGTGCTACACATTCATGTTTCTGGCGCAACGAAAATGTTTAAAAATTGAATTACTTATTATCTATGGCGAAACGAACGTTCGTTTCGTCTCAGAGACGCCTGTTTGCAATATCCCAGTGGGAAAAGGTAATGTACAGCAATGCATAAAGTACTGTATAGCTCCTATAGACTATACATGAAAACGTGCATGAATTTTTCTACAGCGATGTCATAGGAAAAGTAATGTGTCGCTCGCCTACAAACTGAACCGACATGTTTACATTACTTTTTATATTACTTTTTATAAATGAAAAGATGTATTACCTTTCAGGAATGAAAAGATGCACTACAAGGGATACATTATATCTTGCATTACCTTTCTAGAATGCATTGCAAGGGACATATTAAATTGTACATAACATTTTATGAATACATATCTGTAATTACTTTCCTTGTGGAATAACAAGGCCATTAACGCGACATGAGGCTCTACAACGGTAGAAGAGAGAAGGTCCTATTTTTGAATGTTTGAATGGCGAGCTCGTCATGTCGACCAGCCCCTGGATTCCCTAACTGTGAGTTTTGAAATGTACACTTTTTTCCCATATATTTCAAATGGTGAAAAAGTGAACATTTCAAAACTCACTGAGTATAGGTCCAGGTGGGCGTACAACCAAGATGAGTGCACACAAAAAAATAACATAAAAAAAACCAAAACAAAAAAGGCAACGGCGTCGTAGGTTCTCCAGACGATTTCTGGAATGCCTCACAGCAGCAGAGAAAGCGATGGAGATGCGCGAAAAAGAACAGCGGCCACAGCAGAGGTTTATTATTTAATTTAAATATTTATGTTTTCGATTGTTTATATTTTAAGGCTTTTTAGCTTTTTTTTTGAAGTTTGAATTTTTTTACAAAGCCTGCTTCTTTTCAAACTACAAATAAAAATTGAGCGACACATTACTCCCTTCCTTGCTTTTGGTATGATCTTTTCTTATAACAAAATTCGTACATCTTTTCATGCACGAAAAACAATTTTTTTTAAAACTACAAATCAAAAATTGAGCGACACATTACTCCCTTCCTTGCTTTTGGTGTGATCTTTTCTTATAACAAAATTCATACATCTTTTCATACATGGAAAAAAGTAATGCATTACCTACTTTCCCACTGGGATGTAAGACGATGAGAGCCTCACTGTGTCCTGTGTCTTAATGTCCTTGTTACTCCACAAGGAATTTATAAAGTGTTATGCAAAATTTAATATGTCTTTTCATTCAAGAAAGGCAATGCAAGATATACTGTATCCCTTGTACTGCATATTTTCATTCATGAAAGGTAATGCATATTTTCATTTATAAAAAGTAATATAAAAATTAATGTAAACATGTAGCTTTAGTTTTGTAGGCGAGCGATACATTACTTTTCCTATGACATCGCTGTAGAAAAATTCATGCATGTTTTCATGTATAGTCTATAGGAGCTATACATTACTTTATGCATTGCTATATATTACCTTTTCCCACTGGGAATAGGCCAAAACGTATTCAACAAAGTGTGCTTGAATTTGACGTTGCTCTCAATCGGAACCAGGGTATAATGTCAAACAGAAAAATATTTTAACCCAGTTAAAAAATTTTTTTTCCGTTTATAAACTTTTAGGAAAAAATTTGTAAATCAACTTTTGTTTTAAATTTTCAATATTTATATTTTACCTTTAATTCAAATAAGCAATACGAAAGAATATTCGGTAGCAAATTTAGCAGTATTTTATTGGTAGTGAAAAAACTTCGGTGCCAGTGAAGAACGGTTGCAATTCAATTGTTTTGTAAGCTAAGGTAAGAAAACTGTAACCAAACATTTTTTACAAAAATCGCGGATGGTATAAGAGTAAATTATTGCTAATATTAAAGAAGAGAAAATGATACCCAATTTACATGTGGTGCACCATAAAGGATTAATTAATTTGTTTATATTCGTTTGACATTATAGCCCCTTACAAGGGAAAATATTTAACTGTCAAGCACACTTTGTTGCATACAAGGTTTATATATTACAGGTTGAGGCAAGAAAAGACATGTGTGTTTGCTTTTGTTGTTAAAAATATTTTAGGCTGTCAAATGTTTGTCAAACTGCGGTGGTTTGTTTACAAATTTATACATTGAAAAGTTTGCAGCCTAAAAAATATTGAATACAGCGTGTTTTGGAATATAATTCTGATCTTTTTCGTCAAATAATATGTGTAATATTCAATATGTGCATGCACGGAACGTAAAAGAAGTTGAAACTCGTATTTGCTTAACCATTTCTTGGTAATTTTAGTGTGGAGCTTGCGGGCTTTGGCAATCTCCCAAACGCAATTTAAGTGGGCACAGCGCTGAAGTTGCAGGCTTTGCTATGCATCCAGTTGGTTTTTTCACTTAGATGTTTGCCAATTTCACACTAAATTTCACAAAATCTTCCAAGAAAATTTTTTGTTTGAATGTTTGTAAACAAAAGGTGGCTTTTGACAACAATTTGACTAACCAAAGTTGATCAAAATCAGAAAAAAGTAGAAAAAAAAAATTAAACAGCTGTTGACTTGCTGTCACCTTTCTTATTTTATGTTGGTTGAATACATTTTGGAATAGGCGAAACCTGCTGAGTCTTACGCAAGGCGAATAAATTTACAGGTGACTTTTTCCCACCATATGACTTCTTCTTCTTCCTTGAAAATCCAATCGTAGCTGTCAAATTTCTTATGTTGTTGCTTTGTCTGACATTTTTAGGCACAAGGAGTGTGTGCGTGCGTGTAGATCTGAATTCGCTCGAACACACCTGTAATGAATTCGCCTTGGTCTTACGTGACAAAAACTTAAAAGCAAGGCGAATTCATAAATGGTGGTATCACGGCGAATTGGGCAATATTCGCTTCAGTTCGCCGTACATAAAATGTCAAAGTGAAAGAGGATACAAAATATCAACAATCACGTGTTTTCTTTTCAATTACAAACAATTGCTGTTAGAAAAGTAAATTTATTGCGTGTTTCGGCAATAAATGCTATTAAATATATACCATTTACTTAAACCGTGGTCATAGCGCACATTTCGTGAGTTTTATTATGTTTTGTGTAAATAATAACGTAAATAAACGTGTTTCCAATTTCCTTTTAATGACAATTGCTGTACGCGAAAACAAAAGAACAAGCAATCAGCTGTTCACTTGCGGGCACCATGTAAATGAATTCGCCTTGCTTAAAAGTCTCTCAGCAAAATAAAAGTCATATAATTTAAATTAGTTGTCAACAGCTAATTGAAAAAATGGATGTTGCAGAAATAAAGAGGTAATATTATAAATAGGAGTTTATAACTATTAATTAGTAGTTCTAAATAAATATTTTAACTTTTCAGCCTTAAAAAGACCACCAGCGGCCAGGTCACCACGCTTTTAGCAGAGCTTGAAACAAATATAGAACTGGCAAAAGGTGCCCCGACATTTGGTTTGAGGCGCAATGGTCAGAAGTGGCCGGAAAAAGTAAAGCGGTCGACCCTCATATAAGAAATATGGTCGAATGGAGAAAGGTAAGTGTCAGGTTTAAGCTTTTTTATAAACAAGTGTGTACAAAGGTATTTTATAATTGTAGATTTGGGCTAATATGAAAAGCAGAGCGGAGATAAAACTGGCGGAAAATGAAAGGGCCCTTAGTGGTACAGGTGGAGGTCCGTTTCGCCACTCACCCCTTACGGAGGTCGAACGGACCATAGAAAAGATCCTATCATTGGCAAAGGCGGCTACTCCAAAGGGCCATACATTCGGGTAACAACACCAACATTACCGGCAAACACAGCAACAATATTAACATCTCCTGTACACACACCAACAACATCAACATCACCTACACTAACAACAGATACAACCGAAACCTCCATACAAAACATTACACAACTTTCAGACGCCCCTCACACATACCCACCCATGACGATTTAGCAGGAAACGGCCACCGCAACTGTGCCTACGCAGAGTGCTGCTCGAGGTGAAAAAAGGACGTTTCAGGATTCAATCGCATAATCGGCAAAGGAGCAGGCTGAAGCCACCAAAGAACAAGCACAGGCTGCAAAAAAATGGCGGAAAATTCAAGCACCCAAACAGAGGCGATTGTGTCAATAGCGGAGAGTTTGAAAACATTAATTGACATTTTAAAAAATATGTAAATGAAACAGCTTTCTGCCAAGTTTCTCTTTTCATCTCCCTATCCCTACTCCAATCATCCCGTATCCATATCCCTATCCCTATCCCTATCCCTATCCCTATCCCTTTCCCTATCCCTATCCTTATCCCTATTCCTATTTCTGTCCCTATCCTCATCATTATGCCTATCCCTTATCCTTATTCGGCATCTTGACATCTCCCTATATTTTCGAAATTATTTTCAGCCCACGACCACCCCTGAAATTTCTGCAGTGTGTCTTAAATTTGGTTAGGATCGGTCAATCCACTAAAGCATCCTCAGTGACAACAACTAGGAAAAAATTCTTTGAATGTTGTACACGATCTGCGTAATAGTAAAAAAAAAAACTGATATAATGAACTTTGTTCATAAACGCTTTACAAAGGTTTTGTAACTATTATTGGCTTATAAGGTTTTTGCTGTCAAAATTCAATAGAAATGTGGCAATATTGGCGTTGAGAAATGCCAGTTCGGAATTTGTCAAACAAATTATATTCAAATTCAAATCAAAATCAAAAAAATAAGGGCACGTCCTTCTGTGACTCCCTGTCAGTGTGCTCCGAAGATAGTAGGAGTGTTGAACGGATGTGAGAGGCGGTGGCGGCGTTGAGTGCGACCGTCAAATTTCCTTTTGTGTAGATATTGGGCATAGCAACTCTGCTGCTTTTCATTTCTACGAAGAGTCGGTTCTCCGTGTCGGAATCTTCGTGACTCCTTGCTGTTATCTCCAAAGGGCGTCCTGCGGCTCGCAACGCTCTAGAGATGCACCACCGCCTGTCTGAACTGTCTTCACGACCTTCTCTGCACGGCAATCTGTACACTGAGAGAAATGCATTGAATGTTGTGGCAATATCACTATTGATAGCGCCGAGTTTGATGCAATATTCATTCAGAATGAGCGAGTTATCAAATATTATTTGCTCCCAATAAAAAGTAAAATGACATGCCAACCATTTCGATATGATGTACTATTTTTTATATTTATGGATAGAATACTAATATATTTGAACGACATGTCAATATCTATGGTCGTGATAAGAATTTCTATTGTCGGTATATCCATATCCATATTTACTGCATAGTAATAATGGTAGAGACAGCATATTAATATATATGGACGAAATGTAAATTTTTCTGGGACGCATAATCATAATAGTTCAACAATTTTTACTATGGATTTTCTAACAATATTACAACTCGTTGGAGCGGTTTTTTTTTTAATTAAAAATTTTTTGAATTTCTTATGATTGAACATTTTTCTAAAAATTGTATAATATGTCGTAGCCGAATGGTAGAATACTGGGCTAACGTTCCAGAGGAGCATGGTTCGAGTCTCACTGAAACCAGATGTCAAATTATACACAACTTTGTTTTTTTAAACTATTTAGAATTTATCAATAGTTTATATGGATACCATTTCAATAGTGATTTATCAAAAAAGCATTGATGAAACATCCATATTCATTGATGGGACAGAAATATCAATTTTTATTTAATGTGATATCAATAATTATGGATGTCATTCGCGCCCTACGACCCCCCTACCTCACTCGGCTGCCCACAGCTTCTTTCTTAGGGGGTTAGCAATGCCGAGTATCAGATGCCGTATCCATTACCACACCTTTCCATACCAGAACGAGTGCAAGACAACTTGCACTGTTTGACGGCTAAGATTATATTCGAAGGTGCCCACGGTCACGCGCAACCCCTAACAAGTCCAATGCCATACACGCTTAGGCTCAAAGCGGGGATGCATACGACCTTTTATGCTTCCTACCAAGCCAACGAACCTAGCGTTCCTTATCCATCCTTCTGTGCAGCTTTGCCGACCCGACATCGACCCTAAGGACAGCTCCCTAGAACGACATGGCATCGTCGTCCAGGCGGTGATCCGGAACTTGAGCTCATAATCGTTAATATACCACCTGCCTCCTGTCCCAGCTATCCTAGAGATTAACGCATTGATATTAGCATATCCTCCTGAAGAAGACAGGACATAGTCGGGCAGATTGACGATTCGTCAGTCTATATTCTAAACGGAGTAGCTCAAAGCAGCTTACCTCACATCAGCTTTGGGCTGACTAGGGTGGGATTCTTAAGACACAGAGAGCTCCTTTGCTGTTCTTCCCACTTCCCAGCCGATGCTGCGACCGTGCCACCGAACGCCACCACGTGTGCGCTGAGGATCCCAAAATTATAGACCTGGTAGACTAGCGTAAACAATTCAAGTGGGTCCTGCAACGTCTCTGTTGGCGTTGAGAAATTGTAGTCCGCTGCTTAGTCCTTCCGGAAAATATCACATTTGGGGGCATGGTTGTAGCAGATGCGGGATAGAAGGGTGTAGGCTTTTTGCCGTAAATATGGGCAGCATCCTGCACTTGACAGGGCCAAACATTGTGCCATCAGAAGATCGCACCGACCCAAAAGTAACCATACCTCCATTTTCATAGCCGCCACAGCGCTTCAGGAGGCCATTTAGATGACCAGGAACTCAAAATGATTAGGCCCAAACGGGGTATGACTGAACCTCATCGGCGATGATTCCTCATTTTTTTTTTTTAATTTTACCAATTTTTTTTATTTTTGTTTGAAGAAAGGTCTTATTAAAGGCTTATACAAGGATAGAGCTCATTAAATAATGTTTTTGCTTATTTCATTGATAAACTCTTAATAAACCTTTGATATTTGTTTATGAATAGAGCTGTATATCGACGTGCCATACGAAAACTAACACTTTTAAAATTTTTTACGAAAACTAACACTTTTCAAATTCTGTAAGAAGACTAACACTTTTATTTTGTGTCTGACGAAAAATAACACTTTTAATTTGTGTCTGACGAAAACTAACACTTTTATTTTCTGTCTGACGAAAACTAACACTTTTGGCTAGTACATTTTCTTCAGAGAAAACCTGAAAGTGTTACTTTTCGTCAGACACAAAATAAAAGTGTTAGTTTTCGTCAGACACAAATTGAAAGTGTTAGTTTTCGTCAGACACAAAATAAAAGTGTTAGTTTTCTTCAGACACAAAATTTTTGGTGTTAGTTTTCGTATGGCACGGCGATATGTACAAACCTTCCGAATTTCATACTAATAGGTATAGCCGTTTTCGAGATAGTCTGGATATAGAAAGAATAGACCTTATAAAGTTTTAACATTTGCGCAATTTGTAGCCGAACATTTGCTGCAATTGACTGCTCATCTTCCACACTAATATTATCTTCTAATAAACTAGGAAATTGCAGGTGATTCTTAAAAACAATACATGCGTTGTGAATTGCGCAACAAACATTTACTATTTTGGTAGCTTTTTCAGCAGAGTAGTGAAGTCCTCGTGATCCCAGGATGATCCTGAACCTATTCTTCACAACTCCTATAGAGCGCTCGATAAGGTTTCTTCCCTTCCTATGCTGCACATTATATCGCGTCTGCATTGCGTCACTGGGACTGCGAAAAGGAGTGATTAAATATGGTTGCAGTGGATAACCGGAATCACCTGTTAAGAAATAACGAAGCTAGTATAATTATTCGTTTCTCTTATTTTATAAAACCCGGGGTGCCTTGCAGCCACGTACGTAATCGCCATGGCGTGATCACAAATCTGCAATATTGAAAATATAAAAAAGGATCATGAAACAGTCCAGACTAGGAAGACAGCAAATCTACTGAAAAAGTGGGACTCAAAGAGAGAAGGCAAAAAAGAAGATTCAGGATGCTTACAACCATGACATTTCAGGTGCAAACAAAATAGTTAATCCCAAAAATGGTACAATATATGTATATATATATTTTTTAAATGTAAACAAACAAATTTTAAACAAATCAAATTACTGCTCCCAGATTTTTAAAATGTAACGGAATAACATGAAAAACTTTGAAAACTTAACAAATTTATATAAGTTTCTATAAATATTACAAAAGCAAAATTCATTTAACAAATGCCCTCTCCTTCAATTTTGACATAACGTAAGAAACATAAGAGGCGGACGAAAGAGATAGAGAATTCAATTTCTAGACGATATCGTCCCGAGACGATTCATTCATCTGAGTTTTCGTTCGTGATACATAATGATGCCCTAAATTTTAAAAAACTTTCGTTAGGCCAGAAATATGTATGAATCTGAGGCAAAATTGTTACGTATACGCGATGGTGGCTGTAGTTGAGTGCTACATATTCATGTTTCAAATTTTGCGAAAGCGTTAAACTTTCAAATACTATGCGATGTGATGTAGCATGATATGATAAAGACGTCATAGAGATATACCTATCTTTGTTCTCAGATGTGCCGCCTATCATAGCTTACTTTCAAGCGTAATAGTCGCATCAAGAACTATGATACTAGTACCGTGAAGCAAAACTCAACCGAATCAATATACATAATAAGATCACTCAGCAACATCCGATATATTTCACTCCAGCCTAGCTGTGAAAGAGAATTAAAAAAGTACCTTTAGTTAGAATGAGAATTTAATTCAGCATCGATTGTCAAAACAAATATCTAAAGTGCAGTTATACAAGAAGCGTTAAGTAATATAATCTCCTCTAGCAACAAAAGGTGCGAAATTATTCAAAATTCTAAAATAAGAAAGTCAAAGAAAATTAAATGAATAAATCATGTCTGCTCATAACAATGATAATCGGCTATCAGCAGGAGCACCAACAGTACCGAAAACAAGAATCAACAAAAAAGCAGGATAAGTACCAACTCCAAGTGCCTCTTTGTTTTGCTTTCATAGCAAATTTATTGACGAATCCCAACGATTGACTGCTGAGCTTTGAAAGTGCCTCAAGGACTGTTTTTACAGTCAGCACTCTGGCATAAAATTTGCATAAATGCACTATGACAAAAGTAGCAGCACATAAAAATAGAAAAATTATAATGGGAATCTAAAAGCAAAGTAATGATAGTGGGGGCACATATTAACTTGAAGAGTACTTAGCAGGAGGGGCGCACTTTCATCAGACAGTCAAGTTCTATTTCCTTTCTTTTTTATAAAGCAAATAAATAGAATATGTCTGATGACGGCGACAAGCCAGATTATCATTTAAAATGTCAAAAGGCGACAGTTAGCACACCATTGTTGTGATTATGATAAATGGAGCAAATATTAGCAATATAAATATTTATAAAGCTTAAAGAAGGGAGACAAGGCAAATTGACAACATACATATGTAAATATTTTAAGGAAGATGTGCGATTGCTTTGATGAATCGTTTTTATGAATGCTTCTGTATCCAGTTAGGGGAGGAGAACAAAGAATCACAAATTTTTGGTAAGCTCCCGTGTTCAATCGTTAAACCGATTGATGGATTGTTTAACCTTCTACACGGGCCACTTTGATTTTTGAAGGTGTATACCATTTTTTCGTTGAGTTAGAAGCTAAAGCTTCTATGAATTTTATAGCCATTACTAGTGAACTGATTTTGAAAAAATATCAGAGACCGCAAATAAGAGTTATCAAGCAAAACTTTAACCAAATATATCATTGTGAAGGGGTAGGCTACTGCGATAAGGTGTACATAGAAACATTTATATTACTATCGTTATCGATTGGTCAAAAGATTTTTTTTTGCATTTTTCCGTAAAAGTTAAAATTAACAGTTATTTTTAAATTTTTGAATTTCGATCGATAAGAGTTATTTATAAACTTTTTTATTTCGGGGTATCTCTGATTCTTTTACATCCAAATCGAATTTGAGCTTATTTCCCACAGTTTTACTACTAGTTTTAGTCAAGAAAAATTCGGGATCAAGTTGTAAAAATATGTTTGTAAAAAAAAAATATCAAACTCGAAAATTACTTTTCTTTGAAGAGGCGTGTTTTTTCTCAGCAAGTGTAAGGAAAACGCTTCACTGGGTAAAAATCCACCTGAGTGTATGTCACCACCATAATTTATATGTTAAAATATGTTCCTTGTATATTTGAAGAGCTGTCTGATAAGTGTTAAACTCTTTGACAGTGAATACGCTAGACAGGATCTCCGAGTTCCTCACAGAAAACGCCCTTTCGCCAATATACCAAGGCACCACCCTTGAACACAGTCCCCACCGTTTTCCAATGGTTACCTATAATATCACAGAAGCCTTTCTAGGGATACTCGGGCTGAGAGTCAGTCCCCAAGATTCGAACCACCTTATCACAATATGCAGGTATCTTTGCAGAACATACGGCAGGGAACTTAGAAACATTCCGCTGAGCACAAAGAGACACATAAGAACAAATTCGTGCCCTTGGTAAAGTTGGGAGCCAGCCAAAGATACCCATGATGGTGCTACACATTCATGTTTCTGTCATACCATGTTTCTGTTACGGAAAATGTTTAAAAACTGGATTTTTTTAATTTTTTTAAATTTTCGTTTTGCCAGAAACATGAAGGTGTTGTACTCAACAAGAGACACCATGGTGCATAAATACGTAAAAATTTTGCTACACATTCAAGTTTCTGGCAAACCGAAAATTTAAAAAATTGTAAAAAATCCAGCTTTTCAAGATTTTTGTTGTGACAGAAACATTCGTTTTTCTGGTTAAATTTCATTCATGAAAATGGCATTGCGAAATTGCAAGGGTTCCTTGCACTTTGGAAACCCAGGATTTTCGTGAATCGTAGAGAAACGAGAGTTTAATCGCGTGAGTCTTTTAACTCAAATCTGGAAAATTGGCACATCCATGCCTCTGGAAAGCGAGCGACAGTATGTTGTTTTGGCATTCTTTATCAATTAACATTTGAAACGAGCTCGTAAGCACAAAAAATAAAAATAAAATAATTTATTCATACGAAAAACCTTCTAAATCCACATTGTACTTTTGTAGAAAGGCAGAGTAAACCTGTTACGTTAGGTTAGGTTAGGTTAGGTTAGGTTAGGTTAAAAGGGCAGGACAGAGTACACCGACCCCGTCCAACACTTAGGCCAGAAAAAATAGGCCCATTGTGATACCCCACACGGTCACTACACCACCCCCATGTCCGAAAAACCCAAGCTCACACTCCAGGCAGAGGAACAAACCAGTTCGTGGAATCAATAAATTTGGCTAACGCCTTAGTTTCCATTTTTGATACCTCGGCGAGGTCGTCGAGGAACGGTTGGCCGAGTATAGCCAAACGTCTTCTACTAAGTGCGAAGCATTGACACAGCAGATGCAGAACGCTCTCTTCCTCCTCAATACATCTGCAGCTGCGACAGTAGTCGTGAGATGTGACGCCCATCCTAGCACCATGCGTGCCTATTAGAGAGTGTCCTGTTAAGACCCTTACCAAAGAGGAAATGCCCGATTTATTAAGGGTCAGCAGGCAATTAGTACGCCCTTTATTATAAGAAGGCCAATGGATATCTCGCACGTCGAGAGACCTGACCAGAGCGTATTTGCTCTTTGTATGGTATTTGTGCTCGCACGAAGTTTGAAAGAGGCCATGGGAATTCCTACCAGATCATTTCCTGGAAGGAGATGAGTGGTGGTACCCTTCCTGGCCAGCTCATCCGCTTTGCAGTTGCCTTCAATATCCCTGTGACCAGGTACCCAAATAAGGCTGATACCGAAGTGCTGAGCCATCTCGTTAAGAGATCTGCGGCATTCAGTTAGCGACTTTGTGTTGTCGACACATGAGTTCAGTGCCTTTAGCGCGGCCTGACTGTCTGAGAAAATATATATTCTTTTGCCGTTTCGGGGCGTAGACACCAGACTTTTAACTGCACCGTGTATAGCCAGCATTTCTGCTTGGTACACGCTGCAGTGATCGGGAAGACGAAAAGAGATCTCTAGTCCCAGATCCGGTGAAAAGATACCTCCTCCCACCTTCCCATCAAGCCTAGAGCCATCAGTGAATATATTAATGGCGTTCCGGACAGTATGTGGTCTGTTATCCCATTCTTGTCTTGTTGGTATTTTCACCTCGTAATTCCTGACAAACACGTTATTTGGCGTGCAATAGTCAGTGTGTGATGGTATGTTAACAGGAGCGTGAGAGCCTAAGATTGTGGCGTGTCCACTTGTTCCGTGCATCCAAACGCCTGTTTCCCTTATTCGCAGAGCCGTGATCACAGCTACCTCCTTTGCCACCAGATCGAGTGGTGGAAGATGCAGCATGGCATTTAGTGCTTCTGTTGGGGTGGACCCGAGGGCCCCGGTTATGCAAAGCTCCGAACTCCTTTGAACTTTTTGTAGTTGCTTAAGGTACGTGTTCTTAGTTAGTGCCGGCCACCAAACCAGCACTCCGTACAGTAGAATTGGGCGAACAATGGCTGTATATATCCAGTATATTACTTTGGGAGAAAACCCCCACGATATACCAATTGCTCTCTTACAGGTAAACAACGCGCACGTAGCTTTTTTGACTCGTTCCGCTATGTTGTCGCTCCAAAGAAGTTTTCTGTCCAGAATAACTCCTAAGTATTTGACTTTGTCACTAAGTGTCAAAGTCGTGTTCCCAATTGTTGGAGGTGAAAGGTTCGGTATTTTGTACCTTCTAGTGAAGAGGACCAGTTCGGTTTTCTCGGGATTAACTTCTAAGCCCGAAGAATTCGCCCAGTCGCATACTTTCGACAGAGCTGTCTCCATTAAATTGCAAAGAGTTTGAGGGAATTTTCCTCGCATGATAACGCAGATATCATCAGCGTACGCAATTACTTGGTAGCCTTCGGCTTCCATAAGACGTAGGAGTTGATTTACAGTAACCAAACAAAGTAGCGGAGAGAGAACACCTCCTTGTGGGGTACCCCTGTTAACAGGTCTGCGAATCGAAATTCCACCTAACTCTGTTGTAATCCTTCTGCTAACAAGCAGTTTGCGGATAAATTCAACGAGGCAGGTGTCGACCCGCAGCTCCGTCAACGCCGAGGTAATAGCTTCCGGTAGAACGTTATTGAAGGCACCTGCTATATCAAGGAAAGCCACCAGTGTGTATTCCCTAATGTCAAGTGACTTTTCTATAGTGGATACCAGGGAGTGCAGGGCAGTATCGGTAGATCTGCCCTTGCTATAGGCGTGTTGGGCCCGCGAAAGATGAGTTGCGTCTATCGATCTTCTAACATAGTCCTCCAAGAGACTTTCCAGAGTCTTAAGAAGAAAAGAAGATAGGCTTATAGGCCTAAAATCATTAGGTTTAGAATGGGAGGGTTTCCCGGATTTAGGTATAAAAACGACCTTAACCTCTCTCCATGATGCAGGTACGTAGTTGAGCCTGAGGCAGCTTACAAACATAGTTATCAGCCAAGGCTTAATAATCTCGGATGTTTGTTGTAGCTGGGCCGGGAATATTCCATCCGGACCAGGCGACTTAAACGGCTTGAGCCTGCATAAGGCCCAGTCCAGCTTTTTCTCATCGGTAATTTCCTGTATTAGCTGATCAGAGAGAGTTTCTCCACAAATCGATGTAGTAGACATGTCTATGCATGTCGGAAAGTGCGTATCCAGAAGCAGGTTCATGGTATCCGTACTTGAATCGGTCCAATTCCCATCCGGCGTTTGCACGTAGCTCAGCGTTGCTGGCGATTTAGAGAGCACCCTCCTAAGGCGCGACGCTGCGGATGTTGATTCGATATCACTGCAGAAGTTCATCCAAGAGACCCGTTTGGCCTTGCGGATTTCCCTTTTGTAGTTACTTAGCTTAGTTTTGTGAAGTGCCCAGGATGCTTCGCAGCCATCCCGTTTGGCTTTGTTAAAAGCTGCCCTACATGTCCTTCTGAGATTATCTAGAGCGGACGACCACCACGGTGGTTTATGTGTTTCAGCTATCTTTCTAGGCGGGCACGCTTTATCTAAAGCGAGCTTGCATTGTTCATTGAAGGAGCTGACGAGATCGTCTAACTCTTTATCGTTTCTAGGTGTTACCAGCTTATTTGACAAGTTTTTGCGAGTAAGCTTTTGGTAGTAACCCCAATTTGCTTTCCTAATATTCTGTATGTATTTCGGACTTGTGTGTGAATCTGCTAAGGAGAAACTAATGTACTTATGGTCTGAGAAGGAGTGCTCTTTAGAGACCCTCCATGATTCAACGAGGTCACTGTAGGATTCGGTGACCAACGTAATGTCGAGGACTTCCTCGCGGTTTTTTGTTACGAAAGTGGGGTCGTTTCCCCTGTTGCATATACTTAGATTAGAGCCTAGTAAGTAATTAAAAAGTGACTCACCTCGCTCATTTGTGTCAGTGCTGCCCCACTGATTGTGATGGGCATTTGCGTCGCCGCCTAGCACGATAATGTCGTCACGCGGTTTGGTGGAACTCACGAGCTCTTGAAAGATCCTTGATGGTAATGGACCTTGGTGATCGTGGGCCAGATAGAAGGACGCAAACCTGCACCCCCTACCCAACCCCTCGACGCTAATCGCTGTCAAGTCTCCGTCACTGCATTGGGGTAAAAGAAGAGCGTTAATATTTGCTTTGGCTAAAATACACGTTCGAGGCTTACCTTTTTCTGTAGCGCTGTAGAGCTTGTATGTAGGGGTCCTCAAGCCACAGATCCTATCACCAGTGATCCATGGCTCTTGGACCAGAACAATGTCTACTGCACCTTTTGAGAGGTCGCCGCTCGAATTAGCCGCCGAAGCGTTACCAGGTGTCACCACGAGGAGGCTCCACCCCCGCTTGGAGGAGGAGGGTGCATGCACCTACGAGTCGACGATTTGAGGTGGCGCTGGTATGTGCAAGGCGCAAACACCCCCATCAAAGACACCCAACCTGTTACGTTAGAAATCCCCTAAAAAGCCGAATTTTTTCATTCGTTTTAGATTAGGTCTAGGGAACGTCAGGCGACTATGTGTAGGGTTTGCTTCTCAGACTAACACTTAAAGACCTATTGAGATTTTTCTACTGTAAACTTTTTTTTTTTTGGTTGTTAGCCGCTTTACCTCTTAGTCGACGATATTCGGTTGCACCCGAACTCAAATTTTCTTACTGTTTTTTTCTTGCTGAAAATGTTGTGAATTATCATTGAAAACTAAATTTTGAGAACTTATTGAGTAATTGCGACTTTTCTACTACCAACAGATTTTTAAATATTCGTTGGAGGGAAACATTTTAAGATATTATATGATAGATATTTATTTAAGACGCGCAATTGCGACTGATACATTTAACTTTCACATTTGGTGAAATTACCACACATCTGACATTAGGTAAACGGCAAGCAATGTCTGTTGCAACATCTGTAATGGCGACATTCACCACTAAGCCATTGAAATTTATGTCATCTTGCATTGTTGAACATACTTATTCACATACCACATGCCTCCCAGACTATATCCACACATTCACGCGAGAAAGGTCGATTGTAGTATGGGCCAGCAAGATACTTGGGAAATTTCTCAAATTCTTCGGCGGCATGCAAGAACGTGTAGGGTTCACAACATTGCAGCGAATTGGTTGGTATATTTGCAAAAATATTTCTGCTACACTCAGGGAAAAACACCGTTCTAAAATGCAGCACCACAAGTGTCAATTTTAGATTTTCGTATTCTTGATTTTTCGGTCTTAAAAAAAGAACACTTGGTCTTGAAAATATACCACCCTGTCTTAAAATAACAACCAGGTTCTTGAAATGCGAACGTAGTTATCGGAGATAGAACGGTCGGTGTTGTCATCAGAACGACGTTGACGAAAATAGAACGGCCGGTGTTATCATCAGAACACATAACGAGAACGTTACAACATCGTTGCATACTTTTAGTCATTTAGTCTGTAAACAACTTTAACTGAACAAATCCAACAGTGAAGATATTGTCATTGCTGTCATAAAACATAGCTGCATTTAAATGCAGGCAAACATAAGGACGCGATGGCCTGATGGTAAACCCCTCCGTTCAGCAATCAAAGCAGTGTGAGCTCGACTCCGGGTGGAGGCAAACCACAAAACATAGTGAGAAATAATTTGTCATTCAGAAGAACTCTGAAAAATCATTTTTTTTTTTAGATTTTTTGTTTACTTTGACCCAAAATGTTCCTGAAATGAGCCCAATACGTTCTCAGAATAAGTTAAAAATGTTCATAAATCAAGTCCAAACTGTTCATGGAACACAAAACATGGTCTTGAAAAATCCGTTCTCAAAATAAGACCATCGTTCACGAGTTAAGTCAAAACGTTACTGACAGACTTTTGTGCACGAATGTTCTCAGTTTGGACTTGGAACGAACTCTTTGAGTGTACAAAATTCCAAGATGGCATGAAAATGTGACTTGTGCAGTGTCAAAAGGTATCTATGTATAAAGACTTTCTTCTTCATTTCAGTATAGGAAAATGCCTTGCGTTCTTGCACTGCTTAAGACAATAATGCTATTTGAGGATGCAAAATGTAAAGGCGAATGAAGAAAACTGAGAAAAACAAGATAACAAAAAACTAAGGATCTAAGAAATGCGAGAACATTGCCATATGTGACTAAAAATCTTGAATATTGTACCAATCGCGCGAATGATAAAAAATAGAGAAGCAAAGGAAAATGTGGTAGGAAAATGAGAGCGAGCGCTACACGACAGAACGTACAACCAAACTAGCTTTTATCGCATGCCCCATTAATGATAATAACGTATGTAGGGCGTCACTTTGAAGAAATGGCCTGAGAACTACTCGTACCAAAACTCATACAAGCGTACATACAAAAGTCGCATCTTTGGCATTCATATGAAATGGAGTTGAAATAAATATCTGTTCTAATTTTGGTAATGATATATGAGCTTGTTTTATTGCGGCATTTAACAATTTATTGTTGTGGTTGTAACTACGGTGAAATAATAGGCCCATTAAAAATTCTTCAGGGCAAGTTATTAAGTATGTGTGGAGTAAACTTAACTTTAAATTCATACATAGGTATAGCTTTTGCTTTTTTGAACTTTTAACAGTGAAAACACCCGGAGCTTTACCCCGTACAAGGACTCTTACTTATAGTGTAACCCTGATGAGTTTTTTATGTCCCATTCCGAAATTACCATCCTCGAAGGAAGCGTTGGCAGCGGTGTTGCTCCATTGTCGATGCCAATGCAAAACCACCAATCTAACAGATTCAAAACCTCAAACATGACGAAAGTAGCATAAGTCAGATTTGGCTTCAAAAATTATATGGCCAAATACTTTCTTCAGTACTTTGTGGCCCCAAAGAGCTCCCCTACCACCCCTCTTGCACTCCAATAACTACAATAGTAGCAGTATCTTAAAGACTAGCAGTACTGCTGCTATCCCCGCCACCCAAATTCCTGACTTTCATTGGCGCTCTTCGACGCCAATACCTCTCGCGGCAGCTCAACACCTCCTCGTTACAGTGTCTACGTCCCGCAACAGACCTCAGCCTACTTCGCCAGGCGACCTTGCCGCGCTAAGTCCACAGTAATCCAGCAGTCTTGGTCTTAACCTAACAACACCTAGGCCAACATTGACCCCACCGACACACTTTTAAAACTAACAAGTTATCAACATGCCTCACAAGTTCGGGTATTTTCTCTAGCCCCTGTTCTCCTTCAAAACGCTTATGCGCACAAGCATTTATTCCATGATTCAAGTCATTTGGTAGAATAAGATCATTTCCGAAAATTACCTTTGCAAGAATCTGATCCGTTGTCTCGTGTACTGCAGTGTTCTTTTCAAGCTGCAGTTGTTTGGCTTTTTCGAATCTGTGCTGACAGTATTGGTTATGACTTTTTTGAAAAAATTATAAGAAAGCTTACTTTGGACCAAGGTATTAAAATAAAGTACCGGTTTCGGTTCCGGTTTCGTTCTTCCACATTTATTTCGGTTTCGGGTTTGTTCCGGTTTCGGTTTCCAAATAAAAAAACCAACACAAAAAAATGATGCTGCTACAAAACTCAAATATGTACCTAAATGCAAAATAAGTCTGAATTTTTATAACTTTACTCCGGTTTTCATGAGGAATTTTCTCCAATAATACTTCCGCTATTTATGGAAACATTTTTTCTTCAATATAAGTATGTAGTTAGTGGTCATTAATTTGAAAATCTTTGAAAATTTGGTGGACTTTTGACCGATAAGTTTAAAAAATTAACTCTACTTTTTATATTAGAAAAATGTTAAAATGGAACGGTAATATGATGATCTTTCTGAGACGGCCACTAAACCTTTTTTTTCGGATGCCGTAAAATTTTTTCGATGGCTTCATTCGATTCTTTCGAAATTTTGATATTAAAGCCAAACAGTGTCTTGCTTAATCATCTTCTTCAGGGTAGCCTCTTTTAAAATAAAATATGTGTCCACAAAAAAATTCAAAACCGTTTGGAACCAGTTCCGGCTTTTGAAACGATTTCGGTTTTGTTCTTTTTCAGAAAAAAATAACGGTTACGGTTTCAGTCTCGGTTTGGAAAAATGAATCAGTTTTAATCGGTTACGGTTAGGGTTTCGGTTTCAGTCCTTGATTTGGACAAACGGTCTGGAACTTGACGTATTTATCAGAGCCCAGTGCCAATCCAATTCTTTATCAACAAAATCCCACATACATATAAGTCCCTTAAAACACAATTCGTGTAACTCCAACTTTTCTTGATTTGAGATATCATAGGTTTTGTTTTGTCAACTAATTGGCGGTACCATTGATTTCATAAGTAAGTGCTGCTTTCGCTTCGGTTTCCATTGGACCTAGGAGTAACTGCGTTAGCTTAACCATACCTAACTAGTAATAAAAAAATTGGAGTTACATCCAAAAACCAAAATGAATCGTTATCATTCAGCTAAAATACAAGGAACCAAACACAGGGAAAGTAACGGTTATTACTTTCTTAAAATAAATCTAATTTTCAATATCTCAAGTATAATTGAAAGTTTACAACCATGGTATAAAAGAAGGCCGATTTTATTTAAAAAAAAAAAAGCGTGTAGTCAGTACACGTGAAAGAAGTTAACTTCTTAAGTTCAGAAATAACGAAATATGAATAAGATGTATTCGAGAATGGTTTAGATTCACAATGTCTTACTTCCGGGGGTGGCAACCCTGTGAACAGCCCCAAATGGAAACACCCACGCATATAATCTTAGATTGAATCATACTATCTATAATGCGAAACATTATCCAAATCGGTCGAGCGGTTACCGAGATATAGAGAAAAATAAATAAAATTCGGTTATGTGGCAACCCTAGGTGTCAATCCTTCTTGAGATTTACATATTTGGAATACGGTCGATAATACCTTTCTTTTGATACCCATATTGGCATATCTTGCTCAAAATGCTTCAGATTTACATATCTGGAAAATACCTTTTATTTGATACCAATATTGGCATAGCTTGCTCAACATTTAAAGAAAATTGAGATAGGTGGCAACCCTGTGAACACCCTCAAATGGAAACACCCACGCACATAATCTTAGAATGAATCATACTATCTATAATGCGAAACTTTATCCAAATCGGTCGAGCAGTTCCCGAGATATAGAGAAAAATAAATAAAATGCGGTTAGGTGGCAACCCTTCTGGAGATTTACATATGTATTTGGAATACGGTCAAAAATACCTTTCATTTGATACCCATATTGGCATATCGTGTTCAATATTTAAAAAAAATTGAGATAGGTGGCAACCCTGTGAACTGCCCCAAGTGGCAACACCCACGCATATAATCATAGAATGAATCATACTATCTATAATACCAAATTTTATCCACATCGGTCAAGCGGTTCCCGGGATATCAATAACAATAAATAAAATGCGGTTAGGTGGCAACCCTGCTTGAGATTTAAATATTTGGAATACGGTCGATAATACCTTTCATTTTATACCCATATTGGCATATCTTGCTCAATATTTTAAAAAAATTGAGGTAGGTGGCAACCCTGTGAACCGCGCCAAGTGGCAACACCCACACATATAATCTTAGAATGAATCATACTATCTACAATGTCAAACTTTATCCAAATCGGTAGAGCGGTTCCCGGGATATAGAGAAAAATATATAAAATGCGGTGAGGTGGCAACCCTGCCTGAGATTTACATATTTGTAATACGGTCGAAAATACCTTTCATTTGATACCAATATTGGCATATCTTGCTAAATTTAAAAAAAAAAAATTGAGATAAGCAGCAACCCTGTGAACTGCCCCAAGTGCAACACCCACACATATAATCTTAGAATGAATCATACTATCTATAACGCCAAATTTTATCCAAATCGGTTGAGCGGTTCCCGAGATATAAGAAAAACCCCTACGCCTGAAAGTCTGCAACATACGCCTGAAAGTCGGCTACAATTTCTATTTCTGTGCCATAACTTCCGTTTCATCGTCATCCATTTTCTCAAATTTTACTCTCAATCAAAACTTCATATCGCCGCCTAAGAAGTTAACTTCAAAAATAATAATGAAAGGCGATATATGGCAAAAGAAAATTTCAAACCAACCCTGTAAAAACGTTGGGGTTTCCATACTACTCCAAGAAAAATCAAATTCCATATAAAAAATGTGCTCCAATTAACATGGCGATGTCGTAGGAATGGACCACCTAATCCAACTAAGAATATCCATCCCGTACGCCATGGAACACCCACACAAGGGTATTTTCCAAAAAAGGTCCAACTATATTTTTCCAGTTGGAGTAGAAAGCGTAGCGAGAGAAGAAGACCTACTCCAACTCTCGTTTTACATTGGAGTACTCTATGGACTGCTTATTGTATATCGGTGGTCCAATCCTATGTAAAACATCGCCTTGTTAATTGGAGCACATTTTTATATGGAATTGGACTATTATTGGATACTCCGGTATTGGAATACTCTACAGAGTATTGATTAGAGTACTTTGCCATTTTTTCAGGGAACATACATACATATTAAGCTATGAAAAAGACAAATTTCTTGAAATTGAAATTTTTCACAACAGCACTTTTTGATCCCTGCCTGCAAACACTGTAATTGATGCGATATTAATACGATGACAACATCACAGCGAGAATGATTGAACTGGTGACAGTAATGGCAGTAGCTAAGCCGAATGCCAACGTTGTTGATATGTTGAGAAGGGCTTAGGCCCGCGTTGTGGTTAATCGACCTAAACGAGTCATGTATTTTCATATAGATAAATATTTATACGTATTGGTGAGTATGCATGAAAATATTTTATGTTCCAGATAACGGTGAATAGTGTAAAAAGGTTAAAGTATAATTTCCCCACTGGGGCATGTCAAGGTATGGTCGCGTAAATCATTTAGCTTCTTATCATGCAGTAACTATTTAGATACGGATGCTTTCCCGAAAGGTAAGAATTTGATAATACTGTGCGAATAAGGGAAACATGAAATTAGTTTTAATAATGTTATTGATTGAATTGTAATGATGCTGATGTAGATGCGTTTTAAATAAATTTTAACATTCCAACTAGTACTAATCTGATTCACAACTAGTAGACTATAAGGCAAGTTACTCAAGTTCCTACCTACAATACAAAACTCTGAGGATTGCTGGAAGTTATGGCATAAAAATCGCAACATTACCACCAAATCCGAGCTACTGAAACAAATGTGATAACAAATACATAGAAGATCTCTATTAGTCAGTATTTGCTGTTTTGCCAATGATTGATGTATATATGTGGGTGGGGTTTGCTGAGAGGGCTGTGGATATGTGTGGTTCAATGTTCAGTACTTCTTTACAACTAAACACATTCATATAGGGGATTCCAATTCGCAACAATAATCCTAATGTCCTCTTTGTCTGTGTATGAAATTTTGAAATGTAATTGTAGCTTTGCTGATTGCTACTCTGACTGGGATTATTGTTTTTATTGTGTTTTTTTTTTTGGTGGCATTGAAACTGCTGCTGATGATGGCTTTCGTCATTAATGTCAACAATGATATCAGCGTATTTCAATTGCATGATTCACACTTTCACATTCAACTGGTTGTGAGTGAGGTCTTGATGAGCATATGACCATTTCAAAATCATACTTTATTCAACCATTTGTGTTGAATAAATGCTGAGTTATAAAAACTTTGTAATGGAATATATCCTTCTTTCCCAGTTTGCGCATAAAGTATAACTATTAGGGTGACCCTTGTTATATAGGCGAACAATTAAATCATGTTTACAGATCTAGGCCAAAACAAAAATTCTGGGAAAGTTTAAACTTAGTTTTCCAACGGTAAGACAATGCTTAAGGACATATTAAGGCCCCTTTTATCAGTGCGAGTTTAAACTTAGTTGAAACGGTCAATTTGTATGAGATAAACTCTAGTCAACTTTGACTGTGGTTGAAACTTGCAATGAAAAACCGGGCCTAAGAAACAAATTTGAAAACCCGTAATTTTTGTAGTTTTCTTAAACAGGTACAACTACATACGTGCCATTGAAGTACAACTACGTGCATTTCATTTACATAGGTATGTATGTATGACTCATTAGACAGATAAGTGACTAATATTTTACCTCTTTTTTCTAAAACTTGAATTTTTGACAATTTTACTACATCACTCAATCATCAAACTTTAAAGGATATTTATGAGAGGCTTACAACTCACTTAAAATTGGCTGTTAGCTTTAAAGCTTTGTTTGACTTGTTGATGAGACAGTTTTGATTTGATCTAACCATAAAAATGTTATTTTCACTTTTTCAAATTAAATAAAATCTTTATAGACACGGTTTTAAATTGAATGAAGGAGCTTGCGCGTGCTCGCTGTAAATGAAGCCAAAGAAATATGCGGTAAAATAACTTTTTGGAAAAATTACCGATTCTCTTTAATATTGCCTTTAGTGCGAAACCTTTTAATTTAATTTAATTAATATGCCAGACAGCGTTCTTGATTATTTGCCTCCAATTCGATACAACCGCAGTCATTATTCGTGTGACCATGCTACAAATCATAAAAATCCGTTTTGGCTTTAAATGTTAATTTAAGCAATTAGAAAGTAAATGAAATGCTTTAACGAATATAAAATTTCCATTTTTAGTAAGTTAAAGTAGAATATGGGTTTATTTGGATAGGTATTGGTACTAAATTAGGTCCTTCAATCCCGGGTTTCTGAAAACTCCCTGAAAATCTTACTTTTCCGCGAAATGCTATCATTGCAGATCATGGATTTAGAAATTTATTCATAAAGGCCCGGTTTTCAGTCAACTTTGTCTGTGTTTTAAACTTGCACTGAAAATCCGGGCCTATATCCGTTGTTAGTTTAAATAGCACTGTAGATATTGTTTAACCCAATCAATTATTCGATTAATTGGACGCATCCTATCCTGTTGAAGTTATGCTAAGAGTGGGAGTGTTTAATACAAATTTTAATATAGATCGTTCTTTGGGACTCATGAAAATTACATTTATATTCTCAAAGAGGTTTTCAACGTTTTTATACCCACCCTGCAGTCAACTTAACTAGTTTTATACTAATCAAATACCAGTCAGCCAGGCCGCCTCAACTAGTTCGAGTTCTGTAATTTTTCCATATTAGCAACTGGTATTTTTAACACGGCGATGTCCTACGAGATGGCAATTGTCCTTCTCTGCATCAGCGCCATACCAATTGGCTGACTAGTCAGCCTCTGCATCAGGAATATACCAGTTGATATACTTGTTATTATACACATCAGTAACATACCATTTAAGATGCTAGTTCGTATATACGTCAGGATCGTAGCAGTTGAAAGACTAGTTCATATATACATACGAATCATACCAGTTCGCAGACTAGTTCATACATACATCAGAATCATACCAGTTGAAAGAATAGTTCATATATACATCAGAATCATACCAGTTGGCAGCCTAGTTCATATATACATCAGAATCATACCAGTTGACAGACTAGATCATATATGCATCAGAATCATACCAGTTGGCAGACTAGTTCATATATGCATCAGAATCATACCTGTTGACAGACTACTTCTTATATGCATCAGAATCATACCAGTTGACATACTAGTTCATTAATGCATCAGAATCATACCATTTGACATACTAGTTCATATCTGCATCAGAATCTTACCAGTTGACATACTAGTTCATATATACATCAGAATCAGGACATACTAATCATTATGCCCATTCAGATCGTACCACTTGTCATACTAGTCCACGAATTTGGATTCATTCCAGTTGGTATACTAGTCGGTCTATGCACCAGTATCATAGTCAGCCTCTACATCAGCAATATACCAGTTTATTCTTTAGAAAGCAGCGACTATTTGTATTTACCCAAACACGAAAAAGCATCTGTGAATTACAAGGTAAAAAAGAAGCAGTTACAAGAGGAAAAGAAAAGCAATTGTCCTCTTCTGCATCAGCACCATACCAATTGGTATACTAGTCAGCCTCTGCATCAGCATTATACCAGTTGATATACTAGTTCATACACAGCCAAAAATGAGCTAAAGGCTCTGAGTTCGATTCTCGGTAAAGTTAACACAAGTTTTTTTTTTCTATATTTTTTAAATTATGTTGTTTATTGTATTTTTAATTTAATTATTGAATTCTACTTGCAATGGCTCCTTTCAAATTCCGCGTTCGTCAAGTTTGATTATATAGGTGAAGGCCCAATTGCATTCAACTTTGTAGGATCCACTTTCATACAAAGTTTTTTAAACGTAAAACGAAGCGAAATTTTTGCAAATGCTCAAAAACGAGGCGCGCATTTGTCAAAGTTTTATGTAATTGGGGCTTTGGGGTTGTATTTTTAGGTAAGGTAAATTAAGGTTAAGTTAGTCGTCCACTGCGGAGTTCCGGACCCAAATATGATATATAGATAAAATTAAGTCTTATTTATACATCAAAAAGAGTCAAAGTAAGACTGCTTTCATGCTGGGCCATACACTCGAGTTAAAGGAGCATTGGTAGAGTTAATTTATATTGTTGTTGTCAATATACTCAAGTTTATGCCGCAACGTAAAAAAATTGGCGGTTATATACCAACAGGTTGTCATAACCTCTAACGAGACTTTTGCCGAACTTCTCTTCCAACTTATAGTGTGCTGCTTTGATTTTTTCCCTATGAGTTGGCGGGACCTAGTTTTTTTTTTTAAATTTAAAAATCTGTGACTGTTCAAACAGTTGAATGCAGTTAGGTTAGGTTAGGTTAGTGGCTGCCGCAGAGGCACACTTAGGCCAGTTTTGGAAAGCCCGTTGTGATACCACCAGCACTAGGAAAGTCAGTCCCGGGACCCGGCCATTTGGAAAATCCCAGCGGACTGGTTTAGACTATCCAGGAAGGGAACTCCCAAAAAGCGCGTTCCCGCGCCGCTTAAGGCCGGGCAGTTGCAGATGAGGTGCTTCACCGTTTCCTCTTCCTCATCATCTTTGCAGCTCCTACAGCATCGTCGATAGGGCACCCCTTCTGCGTGCCTACCAATAAGGCAGTGCCCAGTTAGAACACCTATTAATATTAAGATTTCTCTCCTTCTTAGGGCGTGAATGCCTCTAGATCTTTTATGATCCCATTTCGGCCAGGTTTGTTTGGATGTCCGGCAACTTGGGGATTGTCGCCACCTTTCGTTGGCTTGGAGTACACACTCCAGTTACAGAATTTCCATTTGATTTTCAGAAAAATACAATTGCCATTCAGAAAATTACAATTGATATTCAGAAAACTTTCTGAATATAAACTGAAAAAGGTGTAGTATGATTTCAACCCGAGTTTCATACATACTTGCATACTAGTACGAACCAGGATTTTTCTGACTAGTATTATTTCGCCCAGCAAATTATAGTTGTATACTAGTATGTTTTCTGATTAGATTGGCATTGATTGGTTTAAGGGTAATCAGCAAAGAACTAGTATAAAAACATCCATAAAATGTATAGTAAAAGAGCTAGGTGTCTGCTGAGCAGTTTGGAATTGATTAGTTTGAAGGTAGTCAGAAATTAACTAGTATGAATACACCACAAAATTTTTAGGCGTAGAACTATAATGTTGCTGAGTAGTTTGGCATTGACTGGTTTAAAGCTAATCAGCAATGAACTAGTATAAATACACCACAAAATGTATAGTCAATGAACTATATTGTTAGCTGAGTAGTTGGACATTGACTGGTTTAAAGGTGATCAGCAATGAACTAGTATGAATACACTACAAAATGTATAGACAATGAATTATATTGTTTGCTGAGTAGTTCGACATTGACTGGTTTAAAGGTGATCAGAAATGAACTAGTATGAATACACCACAAAATGTATAGTCAATGAACTATATTGTTTGCTGAGTAGTTCGACATTGACTGGTTTAAAGGTGATCAGATATGAACTAGCATGAATACACCACAAAATGTATAGTCAATGAACTATATTGCTTGCTGAGTAGTTTGGCCTTGACTGGTTTGAAGCTAATCAGCAATGAACTAGTATAAATACACCACAAAATGTATAGTCAATGAACTATATTCTTTGCTGAGTAGTTGGACATTGACTGGTTTAAAGGTGATCAGTAATGAACTAGTATGAATACACCACAAAATGTATCGTCATTGAACTATATTGTTTGCTGAGTAGTTCGACATTGACTGGTTTAAAGGTGATCAGAAGTGAACTAGTGTGAATACACCACAAAATGTATAGTCATTGAACTATATTGTTTGCTGAGTAGTTTGGCCTTGACTGGTTTGAAGCTAATCAGCAATGAACTAGTATAAATACACCACAAAATGTATAGTCAATGAACTATATTGTTTGCTGAGTAGTTTGGCATTGACTGGTTTAACGCTAATCAGCAATGAACTAGTATGCATACGCCACAAAATGTATAGTCAATGAACTAGAATTTTCGCTGAGTAGTTTGGCATTGACTGCTTTTAAAACTAATCAAAAACGAACTGGTAGGCATATGCCACAAAATGGTTAGTCAATGAACTAGTATGTTTGCTGAGTAGTTCGGAATTTGACTGCAGGGCAGCTGTACTTGTACACAGGGTATTATAACTTTGTTAGGATAACGGTTGGTTGTACAGGTATAAAGGAATCGAGATAGATATAGACTTCCATATATCAATATGATCAGGATCGAAAAAAAATTTGATTGAGCCATGTCCGTCCGTCCGTCCGTCCGTCCGTCCGTCCGTCTGTCCGTTAACACGATAACTTGAGCAAATAATGAGATATCTTCACCAAATTTGGCATGCGTACTTATTTGGGTTCAGAATAGATTGCTATTGAAAATGGGTAAAATCGGACCATAACCACGCCCCTTTTTCAATATCGAAAATTTGGAAAAACGTATAAAATGGGTTAATTCAATATTAGAAGCAGCTACAATGATAAAATTTGCAATATGTATTGATTTAGATGTTCTAAGGCCGATTTTATAAAAATTGTTTAAAAGGGGGCGTGGTACCGCCCACGTATATTTGAAGAAATTTTAAAATTTTGACTCTTAATAACTTCAGAACAGTTTATGCTAGTATAACGAAATTTCGTAGAGGACATACTATTGTTGTGGTAAATTCAGCTATAGAAAATAAACGAAATCGCTTCGCGACCACGCCTACTTTTTCATAAAAGTTATATTGAAAGGAGGTGGAAATAATGAAAAGTCCATATCTAATTAACTGATTTCGCTATAATAATATAATTTGGTACATACATCAACTTTCATATTATTTACATAATTTTTTTTAAATTTTGGAAAGTGGGCGTGGCACCGCCCACTTATGAGTCAAGCAATTTTTAAATTCGACTGCTAACAACTTCAGAACGGTGTGAGATAGATTTACGAAACTAGGTACCAGGCATGTTATGTTTATGTAGAGTACTACCACAGAAAATAAGAAAAATCGGTGAACGATCACGCCCACTTTATGTGCACAGCTGGGTATGTAATGTTCGGTTTCACCCGAACTTAGACTTCCTTACTTGTTTCAAAGAAGTTTTTGATAACCCCAGAGTCATCGGAAATACGTATTCGTATGGGAATAAAACGCGCTATATATCTATCTAAGTGACTCGTCCGACGTTGTTCTGCTAAAAAGAAACCTTATTCACCTTGGGAAATTCCCTCAACATAATTGTTTTGAGCATAATTTTTCCATTTTCCAATACCTTGGGAAATTCCCTCAACATAATTGTTTTGAGCATAATTTTTCCATTTTCCAATACATTGGCTAGACCTTCACTTCTACCTCTAACACTAACTTCAGCAGGAACCTTGCCTCCAGTTCCACCTGTTTTACCCCTACTTCTAGCGCTACATATATTTACCTCTAGCGCTACCACTACCTAAGCCTCTACCTCGAGATCCACTTTTCATACAAGTATAATTTTTAATACATGTCTTATTTTTCGTACAAGTACCCATTATTTTTCATACAAGTATGCTCGAGCTACTACACCCACAATATTCGGAAATCTCAAACCGGTAAAATCAACATCAAACATTTTTTGAAGTTTAAAGTTTTGATTGAGAGTAAAATTTGAGAAAATGGATGATGATAACGGCGTAGGCGATTTTCACCACGATTGCCAATATGGGTATCAAATGAAAGGTATTTTCGGTTAGGTTGCAACCCTGCTCGAAAATATCTTATTTGGAATACGGTCGAAAATACCTTTCATTTGATACCCATATTGGCATATTTAGGTCTTATTAAAATAAAAGGGATAGTTGGCAACTCTGTAAACCGGGTTATGTGGCAACACCCATACATATAATCAAATTTTATCCAAAGTGGTCAAGCCTTTCCCGAGATATACGAAAAAATAAATAAATTGCGGTTAGGTGCTACCCTAAGTGGTAATCCTGCTTACAATTGTTTGGATAAAATTTGGCAAATAGACAATTTGATTTATTCTATGATTATATGTATGGGTGTTGCAACATAGGCCGGTTTACAGAGTTGCCCCATATCCCATTTTTTTTAATATAGACCTAAATATGCCAATATGGGTATCAAATGAAAGTATTTTCGACCGTATTCCAAATAAAATATTTTCGAGAAGAGTTGCCACCTAACCGCAATTTATTTATTTTTTCGTATATCTCGGGAACTGCTTGACCGGTTTGAATAAAACTTGGCATATAGACAATTTTATTCATTTTTATGCCAATATTTGTATCAAATGAAAGGTATTTTCTAACGTACTCCAAATATGACAATTTCAAGCAGGGCTGCCACCTAGGGTTGCCACCTTACCGCATCTTATTTAATCTTTGTTATTTCGACCACTATTTCGGTTGCCAATTGATCTATTTGGATGGAATTTTATTAGTGTTAATATGCTTCATTCTAATTTAGGGATAATGTATAAGATATTTTCGAATGGATCGGTTCTCTGGTTCACTTCCCCGAAGTAAGAAATTGTGGATCTAAACAATACACCTTATTCATATTTCGTTATTTCTGAATTTAAGAAGTTAGCTTTTTTTTAGAAAAACATCGCCCTCGACAGTAGTTTTGCAAACTCTCCAAGTGTATTTTTGCCATGAAAGGCTTCTCCGCAAATAATTCATCTGCTTTGCCTTTTAGAATCGGAAAAACTGTAAACAATGTAGGAAAGAAATCCAAAGCAGCACAACACGAATTGGAAGAGAAGCTCGCCATAAAAATCCCGTTAGAGGTTCCAATAATAGCATACCTATCCCCGCCATAATTTTTTTTTATTCGAATAAATACCGCGAAGTTACGAAAACTCCGGTATTAATATATTTCAAGTCCCGAGCTCCCGGTATTTGTAAAGACTTATTCGGTATCAAATACACTAATTCAATAGATGAATAAACAGCTAAACTCCAATCTCTATACCACTCCTTCTCTCCCTCCCCAAGAGAATACAAGATATTCGTTGAAGCAACGCTACAATTTTCACCGGCGGAAGCCAAAAAGTTGTCTGCCTGGAATACGAAATTGTTGTCACGTAAGGATAAAGAAAATGCATGCAATTTAATGTCGATTTCTTCTATACTTGTCTGCATTTTCTTCTGTTTTATATCATTCGCTGCAAAATGTTTTTTTTTTTTTGTTCCTTTTCTAAACACATTTTTTATTCAACATTTTATTGTTTGGTGATGATGACGACGACGACGACTATGCAAAGATAGACGATGCACCAGCAGTGAAGTTGAGGAAATGATTTAGGAATGAAGTAAAACTGTCGCGTACGATTACACCTTACACTACCACACAGCAACTGAGCTTAGCAGCTTAACAGCTACAGTCGTCGTCGTCACAAATCGGTGGCAATTGACGGAAGGTGAGCGCGGCCGTACAAGTTGTGCCAACTACCTTAACAAATCCTCTAGCGGTAAACGAAAAGAAATCACAATAAAAAAAAGCCGCATAATAGCTGCCGAATTGGTACGTAGTAGAAGTGGTGGCAGGCAGGCGGCTGTATGAAACTTGCAACATTATCGCTTAAAATCGATTTCGATTTTTACGACATTATGCGACAATTTCCATTTCGGCAACATTTGTGTACTAATACTTAATGTGTACGTGCGAGCGTGTTCTGATAAGTACAAACACATCTACATGAGTCTGTATGCTTGCCTGTTTATCTACTTTTGTATTTGGATTGAAACTACACATTCCTACCTGTTTGCGTTCCTTTACATATGTATGTAGGTAAGTATATTTGTTTGCTTTCAAAGTTTTACGTAGGAGTTTTTTAGTTACAAGTATGGTGGGATGGCAAAAATCTAAGTTTGGCTTACACTTAACCCTGTTTTAAAAATTTTGTTTGTGCTATCTGACGTTTCACGAGTAGTGCTATAAACGACTCATAACTATTTTTTTAGGAATAATTCTGCAATTTTCTTGGGCATTCTCCTATTGTGTCCAGGAAACTGAATTAGTGCCAACAATCCAAATCGGCCCAGCTGTTCTGGAATTGTAAGCGGTGTAACTAACGTCACTGTTCGATATAGTTCATTTCGAAACCATGAATGAGCCATCTCTGGTAGAGCCGGGCCCTTTTGCCACTCCTTTTGCATTTTTGCTATCATCTTTCTAGATCTCATCTAGGAAGTACCCAGCATATTTTATGCACACTAAAAAAATTGGTAACATAACTTTTGCTGCTCTACCAAACCTAAGGTCCCAGGTTGTTGTTGTTGTTGTTGTTGTTGTTGTTAACCGCAAAACATTCCCCGAAGGTTTTTGGGGAGTGATGCCGAAGTTGACAGTCCTTGGCCGGATATGACCCCGGTACGCTGCGGTACTCCCTTGCGGTACTGCCCGACTGTCGTGGTAGCGATTTGGTATGCCCAGTGGAACCTTCTAGGTCATGTCATCCCTCCATCCGTGAGGAAGAAGAAGATGGGTAATGAGAGGTGAGAGGAATCATATCCGTAGATCAACCATCGAGCAGCACGTCATTACCTATGTGCATATTAGTCGCCTCTTACGACCGGTATGCCTACCTCGGGCATATTCTAAACCCCTAACCCGCAGGTCCCAGGTTCGCGTAACGGAACAGGTAACATTAAAGGTATTTTCAAAAAAAATTGTTAATTGTACTTTGACGGACTTGCATATTGAAAATCAAGAGAACTTTATCAATGTACCAGTTATACCCTGCAGGGAAACCTCAAACTAGTCAGAAAAATACTAGTATACAACTATAACTTTCTGGCCGAACTCATACTAGTCAGGAAATATCCATTTTATATTAGAATACAACTAGAATTTTCTGGCTGAAGTCATACTGGTCAGGAAATATCCATTTTATGTTAGTATACAACTAGAATTTTCTGGCTGAACCCATACTAGTTAGGAAATATCTATTCCATACTAGTATACAACTAGATTTTTCTGAATGAAATCATACCAGTTAAAAATTACAAAATTCATTCCTTTCGTTTGATCATTTTTTCTCTTATAATTCACAGATACTTTTTCGTGATATTGTAAATACAAATAGTCGCTGCTTTCTTAAGAATAAACATGAAAATAAAGGCAAACGATAAAATAAAGGGTAAGTCATGAAAATTCGGGTGAAATCATACCAGTCTAGGTTCAATGCTTTTTGGACTAGTATATTTCATACTAGTCTTTTTGAACTAGTATGGGGACTAGTTAATTTTATGGAAATCATACTATTCCAGGTTGAACTAGTATGGGACTGGTATTTTACAACTAGTATAATTCTAGTATATCATGACTAGTAGTTGACTGGTATGTTCTGGTCGAAATCTGACAATTGACATTTCGTAGGACATCAACACGTAAAAAATACCAGTTGCTCATATGGAAAAAAGACAAAACATTGACTAGTTGGGCCCGGTGCACCAACTAGTTGTAAAGTAGCTTTCAACTAGTTGCTTTCGCTGCAGGGTATATCCAAAGTGTGAGTTGAATTTTTTGATCCCCCCAAATCTAAACGCACATTTTTATCTAGCAACTTTACTTGCCGTGAGACAAAGGATAAAGTTTTATCCTAAAGTTAGTTGAATCGCACTGACTTGAGATGCCAAGCAATGCCATAACCCAAAGTTATTCGATTCGATTTCTTTTAAAGCAACAATCTTCTACATAAGTATTGAGCAGACTTTTTTTGGTCTGGTCTGCATAACATTTTTTTTTCTATGCAATGAAGGATAATCTCCTTATCTCATACTATATAAGTTGCAGTTAATAAAGAGTCCAAGAAAGTTTACTTCACTCCAAATATGAATTTTCGATTTTGAAGCATTGCACTGTCTGTTTTTCGTAGATCTTATCGATATTAATAATTAAATAATGAATTAAAACTTTTAATTGAACTAGTTCGCCAGTTCGTTCAGGAAAGTGAACTACACTCTTCTGTGGCTAATGTTCAGTTGAGAATTTATGTAAGTTATTTTAGAAACTCGCCACTTTATACTGCCGTCCTTAGCCCCCTTTTTTGGAATTTGTATACCATTGATACACTGTATTTCGAAGCACATGCACCTCTTTAGCACATACGTAAATACATATCGCTCATTTGCTGCAACATCGTCAAAACTCCAAAATTGTGATATTACCTACAGAAAACACATTTTTAGTTTTTGAACTGCTGTGTATTTACCATAGTAATCAATTATAACGCGATGCTGCTTGAAATGTTAAAAACTCGGATATAAAACTTTGCCAGTTGATCTAATATATTATTTCCGATATATTATTGATGTTAACTCAAACTTGCGTTTTTTGAGTTATGACGATGTTGCAGCAAATGAGCGATATGTTTTGTGCGGTATTACCTACCATTATACGTATGTATGTGATCCATGTGCTATTACTTCCTCTTTAAGTTGACATTGTTGAATTGTTGAAATTCTGCATAATATTATCGCACAGGAGACGGCCTGCCAAAATATGTCACGTTCATCGACAATGAGTGCGACGTGTCTCGGTTGTTTACTTTTCTGTTAAATTACAAATTACAATAATAACAAAGTTGTAAGTAAATAAAGAAAACAACCAACCCAAATAAATGTTTTGTCGTAACGGTAACTCTGACAATGCTAATGATAATGAACTGTATAAACATCAGAAGGCAACAACAATCAAACAAACGACAAAGGATCATTTACAAAGAAACAGGTAAACGACGTCGATATACACACAAACAAAGTATTTTTACATATTTCTCCTAGATATTAGATACTCTGTCGTTGATGTGTGTAAACATATGGACCTATGTATGTATGTATGGCTGGATATTTACATAGGCGAGGCTATATAGGTTTGAACTCAAACTTGCAATTCATTATCAATCGTTCCTGTTTGTAGAATTTAGAATGTAGAAAACAACGTGAAGCTTTGACTGCAAAGTTAAATAAATAAATGAACTTTAGCTTTGGTCGATAAATTTTTGATTACCTACACTACTCTAAAAAAATCTTGAAAAATCATCTGTCGCTTAGAAATGTCTATGGAAGATATGTACTTTACCTTGGTTTGGCCGCTGGTGCTCCTCGCATTCAGATAAATGCCAGCTCTGTACCGCGCCGAATGCCTACTTTCGTAGGGGTAAGAGCTGTTATCGGCCGAAAAGATAAACAAAAGAGCGCAGGCAGATGACTGATATCTGCTACGACGGGCGACCGATATATTTAGTCCTATGGTCTAAACATATTTTATTTTCGGAAACAGCAGAAAATTCTGCATAGAAACTACATATGTATCAAATTTTGAGGATATGAAAACATCGGAAAATTTCTTGGGTAAAAACAGAAAATTTTCGATTGAGGACTGCCAATATAACAGGGCTTATAAAGTCAAGGGCACATCACAATGTACTTCGTAAAGTTTTCGTTTTTTTATTTCACTTTATTTATTTATTCACATATAAATATTATGACCGTACCCAGCAAACATCGCTCAGCTTTATTTGGATATCCAACACAATTCTCCAATTGTTCACCAACCTAAGAGATATTTTGGTAACTTTGTAGTTCTCAAGTTGATACCCAACATCATTTTCCAAGGATTCTCTAACTTTTGAGATATTTTGATAACTTCATAGTTTTAAAGTTGATATCCAACATCATTCTCCATGTATTCTCTAACGTTTGACATCTTTAGATAGTTTAATAGCTCTCATGTTGATATCCAACATCATTCTCCAAGTATTCTCTAACTTTTGAGATATTGTGATAATTTCATGGTTTTTAAGTTGATATCCAACATATTCTCCAATCTCCAGCTTTTAATATTCAAATTAAAGAGCTTAGATTAAAATTTATGTAAATAAAAATTTTTCTCAACCAATTCTTGTCGTTTTAACTTATACAAATCACGGTTAATTTGTTTAGGTATTTATTTTCAGAGTCGTATTTATACCTTTGAGTCCAATTATAGTACAAGATGAGAACTATCCCTTTCTTAACTTGAGAAACAGCTTTTTTTTCGTATAAAATCGTTCTCAATTGATTTTCCTGTTGTGAAACAACGCTTGAGGTTTGAGAAGCCCCTTAGTTCTCAACTTGAGATCTAACGTAACTCAAGCCTAAATGTTTGTTGGCTATAATTATGTTTATTTTGTACGTAACAGTGGCCAAACCTTTTCAACTTGCGTTGATACTTAATTCTGAGCAGTTAAACATATTGGTCTCCTATTATATTGCTGTCGTTTTTGAAATGAAATCCTTCAGCATATATTCCAGTGCCCTACATCGACAGGTATGCTTTGGATAGCAATAGCGGAGATTCTTTTTAGCAAGACACATCCGGTTCCGGCTTGACTTTCCATCCGAAACTGTTAAAAATACACCCTTGTAATAATGCCCGACACTTACAAGTATACACAAACATACATACATTTCATAGCCCTCAATCCACATTCACGATGCCTGAAGCTCTCACACGCTTACAAATAACATTTACCACTCGTACCACATGTTTACAAAATCTTCGGCGATGGCACGACACGCATTTACCACTTCATTGCTTCTTATCCTCAGTTTTCTCCTTTCCTGAGTTTTCTTAATATTTCGAGTTCTGGCTCAGTTGAACTTGTAAGCTTGTACGCGTGTTCTTGTTGTTCACAACAAATCGTGCAAATCTTGTGTACGTGGAAAATTGTGTACAAATTGGATGCCATTATCCCGTTTAGAATGAGTGTGTGGAGGTGTTTTGTTCGAAGGTTACCCTGTAGAGAAATTTTCTAATTCGACCTAAATAAATATCCATGTTTCTTTGTTCTAGATTAAATATTTTTCAGAAGGGACTTGTTTGAATTAATGTCAACAGCCTCGCTAAGACAACACAATTCCAGTTGAATATGATTTCATACATACATATATAATTAGATACATATCCGCTCATTTGCTGCAACATCGTCATAACTCAAAAAACCTAAATTTTGAGTTAACATCACTAATATATCGGAAATAATATGTTTGATCAACTGGCAGAGTTTTATATCCGAGGTTTTTACATTTCACGCAGCATCGCGATATTATTGATTACTTATCCCATACAAATATACAGCAAGTCAAAAACTAAATATGTGTTTTCTGTAATATCACATGTTTCTAGTTATGACGATGTTGCAGCAAATTAGCGATATGTATGAAATTCTAAAGTACATTTTCCATTCCTTGGAATATAATTGAAAAAATTCAATTGTACTTGAGCCTCAAAACGATGAAAAAGTACCAAAAGTATTTTTTAGGAATTGAATTTTCTGAAAAGAAAAGGAATTGATTAAAATTCGAAAAATCGCCATAGTTTAAGAAAAGTTTAGCAACTATTTTTGAGAACGCGGTTCCTTTTACTTATAAAAACAAAATTTATTAAAATAATTTTATTTTATATTTTTGTACGTCATCAAGTTTTTTGAAAGCAAAACAAAGCTAGGTGTAATTAAAATAAAATTTGACAAAAGTAAGTTAATTGTGGCATAGTTAATGTTCCAATAACTCATATTCAAAAATTCCCAAACCGTTTTTACCCCGAGACAAGTTTTGCATTTTTACAATTGGAAAATTGTTAGCACTGCATTGGCCATAGATTCTGTTTACCTAAAATATTCAAATTAATATAGATAGTCAGACCACTACAAATCAAAAAACTGTTTATCAAGTTCCTTTTGGTAATATGCACTTGCCTCATTTTCAGACATCTAAGCGAGTCACTACAAGTTTTTAGTTTTATTTTTATAACTTTTTTTAATAAATTATATTTCCGGCATCTTAGTAAGCAAGAAGACACCCCACCCTCAAATTTGCCACTGCTTCATTCGAAACATATTTACAAATTTTGCGTTGCATAATTTTAGGCGCTTGATATTGACAAATTTTGCGAACTCTAATGATTAATATTAACTTGTCACCAATTGAAAAGAGAGTTGAAGAATATATTTAAATTTTTATTTTTATAATTAATTTCTTCAAAGACCGATATTTGTGGGTGTTGCTGTTTTCAATTGTGTCTGACATTTCTCTTTTGAAATTTCAAGGCAATTACTGTACCCCGTTTCTGTAAAAAATCGACAAAATTCTCGATTTGAATGTCTTCACTCTCGGCTCGATTCAGAATTGAAAAAAAAAATAAAAATTTGTCACTACCCCAAAAGCAAGTGAGAAAATAAATCGACAAAATAAAATTTTATTACAGAAACAAAAAAAATTAGTGTGACGTCAATATGAAGTTAAATCGACTATTTCAGTCGAGACGATGGATCGAATTGAGTTACAGAAACGTAGTACTGGTCACTCTGCCTTCCACTGCACTATTGACTTTCCTGCAGGGTAGGTTCTATCGCTCCACGTCGATATACATACCCACTATGCATATAAAAGTGTGTGGGATTACTGCTTATGCAAGGCGTTCAAGCGCAACAATAAATTTGATATGCGCCAATAAACCGCCTGCCGATAAACGATGATATTTTTCCAAGTTACATATATATTCGATGTGTTTTTCAATTGTTTTTTTTTTTCTGTTTCGGCTCGTCGCTCCCAAAGGATTTTAAAGCACAGAAGGTGTCAGTTGCCATGTGAAAGGCCTTTACCTAAAACTTCATATTTTTGTATATTTTTTTAAAAAGCTTAGCACCTGTAGAAAAAATTTAATTTGAATTATATATACTCGGAGAAATTGTTTGTGCAGAGCATCTGATTCACTGATTCGGGGTTTCCAAATCTTCGTGTGTTTTTTTATTGCTAATGGTTGTGGCGTTTGGACACCAAAAGGGCTCACTGACTTTTTTTAAAGTTCAATAATGCCTTGATATGATAGCTATCCTAGTCCAAAACAAATGATCTAAATTTAATTATTGAACGAATTTCTTTCGTATCGCGATCCTGGCAGTTATTTTTCTTTAAGGAAGAAACTGACACTTTCTCATAATGAGCTCTCTTATTGCCGACCACTGTTCTAGTAGACGTTAGTCCTTAGCCAAAGGGGTTCAAAGCCCGATATTTTAACATGTTAAGGAAATTCAAAGCTTCGTGTGGATGGTAGCACAAAGAGCTTGATGGCAAAGTGGAAGATGGTCCTGTAATTTTTAAATTTTTTTTTTTCGATAAAGCTATTTAGATAAGAAGTCAAAAACAAACTATGTTCTAATAAAAATTCTATACTTTTACAGCTAAACACATTAGTTGTTTTTGAAACAATTCTTGAGATAGGCCATTGTAGAAAAATATTCTGACATATGATATTCCCCATAAATGAAACAGAGATCTTCCACTTATTAGTGGAATTGGAGAGTTTTTTCAAACCCTTGTATAAATGATTTAACTTTTTTCAAAACTTAATTTAAATTTTTTTGAACGTTTTACAGTTGACTTGAAAAATATGCTAGTAAACAGCGGATTGAAGGCGAGTTCAAAAACTAATCGCCTGCGAATCAACTACTTAATAGTACAATTTTTCGGCAATATCAATGGAACCTACTTTCACTATTTGTATTTTTTATTATAGAATATGCTTTTTCAAACCTTTTTTTAGGTTTTTTTTATTCAAAATTTTAAGTTGCCTGGAATTTATTTATATGAAGTAGTCAGCAAGAGGCAATGCTTTTAAAAATTAAATTGCCTACTTCTTCACTACTTAATACAAACAAATTCGAAAATCACTGATTGCTGATCAAATTCAATTAGACTGTTCGTTGCACATTGTCTGTGAATTGTGAATGATTACCTCTCACAAAACTCTGGTTATATTTATATGAAAATTAATCACGGAAGAAGGCAGTTGCCGATTGTACTTTGACACAACAAACATACATTTAGAATTTAGAAGCTTATCAGCTATGTTGTTTTTTTGACCTTTGTTCCTTTGACCGCACACTACAGTCAATCCAATGGTTCGTGTTAGTTCAAATTTTGATGTAGAATGCCGAATCCAACGCACGGCATCACGTTCATATCTACCCACATAGATACATACATACCTATGTAGATAAGTATGCTCCTTGTAAAAACATGTTTACGACCTTTTAGTATTTGCTTATGATTATTGTAGTTATTATTATTTATATTTAAATAAATAGTTTTGCCAAATAATAATGGTCACCCACGTACCCATATTTCCAAATAAGCAGTAGATAGTACAATGCCTTATTGGAAAATATTTTGACACAAACAAATAAGATTATCAATTTAAAATGTTTAAAAGTTCCGTTATGATCTTAGAAAATACAAACATACAGTGTCTCACAGTGAATTTGACCCAGTAAAATGTTTTTGAATTTCGTTTGACTGGATAATTAGATGATATTTCTTCTTCAAAATTTCCTCAAAAATTTACACAAAGTTAAGGGTAATTTTTCAAAATTTGAAAAAAAAAACGGCCTCAAAATTTTCAACTTGTTTGCCAGAATTTCTAGCGGATTTCTTAGTAGGCAGTTTTGTAGAATAGTCAATTTCACTATAATAATGTGCAAACTAGAAGTAAGTAGCTCAACATTTTCCCTGATTTTTAAGAATTTTTTTCGTTGAGGGTGTTGAGTAATTTCTTCCATACAAAATTACATATTATATTTTTTATGGAAGAAATTACTAAACACCCTCGACGAAACTGCTTTTTATCAAAAAAAGAGCGAAACTTAAACCGTTTCAAAAGCCGGAACCGGTTCCAAACGGTGGGTTTCAACCGTCTGGCTTCGTATCATCAGTTGTGATGTAACTGGGTTTCTAAAATCTTGGTACTGGATCACTAACGGCTTTAATAATAATATTTTTAGATACTGTGAAAACCTTAAGTACTCAGGCGCTTAAGTGCCTAAGCCGATTAAGTACACAAAATTTTTGTGCACTCTGCCTTTTGTAAGAAATGATAGGAAAATCCGCCTCTTAAGTAATGGAGTGTGGTTGCTAAGTGACCCTGCTCATCCCGACTCTTGCGTCCTCGTTCGTGCACTCTGGGCAACGGGAGCTACCTAGGCTCGCGGCAGAAAGAGAGGGAGCCCCGGTGGAGCCACTCTGACATACTTGGTTTAAGGGCTCACCAAAAATTATTCCAATGAAAAGCAAAGAAAAGCCTCGGATGAGAACCCCCTTTAATGTTGACGACCCGGCAAAACGAAATAAGGACTACGAGAAGGATATTAGGGCATGTACCTGGAATGTCCGGACCCTTTCAAGGGATGGTACCGCTGCCCGACTGGTTGATGTACTCGTGAACGCAAAGGCTGACATCACCGCCCTGCAGGAAATGCGAAGGAAAGACGACCATCGGACCTTGTAACGTATACTACAGTGGCCAGACACGCGGAAAAGCGCGTGGTGTAGACTTCGTGGTGGGAAAGAGACTTCGCCGCCCAGTACTAGCGTTCACTTCTGTGGACGAGCGTCTCGCTGCGATCCGCATCAAGGCGAGGTTTTTCAACATAACATTTATCTGCGCCTTTGCGCCGACTGAGGAGACGGACGACGCAGAGAAGGACTCCTTCTACGATAAACTTGAACCAACTTATGATCGCTGCCCCCAACATGATATCAAAGTCGTGCTCGGCGACTTTAATGCCAAGGTGGGCAAGGAAGGAGTCTTTGGTTCTACAGTTGGAAAATTTAGTCTCCACGATATAACATCACCCAACGGCACTAGGTTGATTGACTTCGCCGCTGCTCGCAATATGGTCATCAGTAGTACTAGGTTCCAGCATAAACGAATACACCAAGCCACCTGGCTGTCCCCTAATCAAAGAACAAGAAACCAGATTGATCATGTCATGATTGACGGCAGACATAGCTCCACCGTTCTGGACGTGCGTACACTGCGTGGTCCCAATATTGACTCTGACCATTATCTTGTCGCAGCCAAGATACGCACACGCCTCTGTGCAACGAAGAAAGTGCGCACAGTAACGGAAGGAAAGTTTGACGTCGAGAAGCTGCGCATGACACAGACAGCTGATAATTTCACAACTCGACTCTCACACCAGCTAGCAGAGGGCAATCCTCGACCTAACGATGTAACCGAGCATTGGAAGCATATCTCTCACTCATTGCGTACCGCCGCTGAGGACACTATAGGGTTCCAGCGAGCCCGCAAGAACAACTGGTACGATGAGGAATGCAAAACTGCCTCGAAAAAAAGGAGGCTGCCTATAAGGAGACGTTGCGAACGGGCGCAACCCGCAGTGTATGGCAACAATATCGTGAGGCAAAGAAGGAAGAGAGACGCCTTTTCAGAAAAAAGAAAAGTGAGGCCGAAAGGCGTGAGTGTGAGGAGCTTGAGATGCTGGCTGACAGGAATGATGCCCGAAAATTCTATGAAAAGATCCGGCGGATGACGGAAGGTTTTAAGACCGGGGTAAGCTCCTGTAAGGACAATAATGGCGACCTGGTAACCGACGTACAAAGTGTACTTAAATTATGGAGGAGGCACTAAAATGGGAGGGAGACGTCGAACCCGATACCCCAATCCCTAACGATGGAAAAGTCGTCCCACCACCTGACTATGATGAAGTGAGGATAGCTATATCCCGGTCAAAAACAACAAATCGTCTGGAAAAGACGGACTACCCGCCGAGCTGTTCAAACACGGAGGCCAAGAGCTGGTAAAAAGCATGCATCAGCTCTTATGCAGAATATGTTCAGACGAATGCATGTCTCCGGATTGGAATTTAAGTGTGCTTTGCCCAATCCACAAGAAAAGCGATCCCGCTAACCGCACCAACTACAGCGGAATCAGTCTTCTTAATATCGCATATAAGGTTCTTTCTAGCGTGTTGTGTTAAAGGCTGAAGCCCATCGTAGACAAACTGATTGGACCTTATCAGTGTGGCTTTAGACCTGGTAAGCCTACCATCGACCAGATTTTCACGATACGCCAAATCCTGGAGAAGACCCATGATAAAAGAATCGACACACACCATCTCTTTGTCGATTTCAAAGCCGCCTTTGACAGCGCAAAAAGGAGTTGCCTGTATGCCGCCATGTCTGAATTTGGTTTCCCTGCAAAGCTTATACGGCTTTGCCAAATGACGTTGAGCAATACCAACAGCTCCGTCAGAATCGGGAAGGACCTCTCTGAGCCATTTGAAACCAAACGAGGCTTCAGACAGGGCGACTCCCTTTCGTGCGATTTCTTCAATCTGATGCTGGAGAAGATAATTCGAGCAGCAGAGCTAAACCGCAATGGTACAATCTTTTACAAGAACGTGCAATTTCTGGCGTATACCGATGATATTGATATCATTGCCCTTAACAACCGCGCCGTAAGCGCTGCCTTCTCTGGACTGGATAAGGAAGCGAAAAAAGTGGGTCTTGCCGTGAACGAGGACAAGACGAAGTATTTGCTGTCATCAAAGAAAGAATCGGGGCACCTGCGCCTTGGCAGCCATGTCACTGTTGATAGTTACAAATTTGAAACTGTGAGGGACTTCGTCTATTTGGGAACCAGTATCAACACCGAAAATAATATCAGTCTAGAAATCCAGCGGAGAATCACTCTTGCCAACAAGTGCTACTTTGGACTGAGTAGGCAATTGAGAAGTAAAGTCCTCTCTCGTAGAACAAAGATCACGCTCTATAAGTGTCTCATCATACCTGTCCTGATGTATGGCTCAGATTCATGGACAATGTCAAGAGAAGATGAGATGGCCCTTGGAGTATTTGAGAGAAAAGTTCTCCGGAAGATTTATGGTCCTTCCCGTGATGCCAACGGCGAGTATCGAAGGAAATTTAACGATGAGCTGTACGAGCTCTACGCAGATCTGACCATAGTCCAGCGAATTAAAGCCCAAAGACTCCGCTGGCTGGGCCATGTTATGCGAATGGACAAAGAAGCTCCAGCACAGAAGGTTTTCCTATCGTCGCCTGAATTCGGCAGCAGAGGAAGGAGGAGGCCTCGACTGAGATGGAAACAACAGGTGGAGGATGACTTGAACTCCCTTGGGCTTTCCAATTGGCGTCAGTTATCGCTAAAAAGGAATGACTGGCGTGCTTTGATATGCAACGGCCAAAATCGCTTAGGCGGTTAAGCGCCAATAAATGATGATGATGAAGTAACTCCCCGCTTTATTACCCAACCCGCTTAAGTGACTAAATTTTTCGTTCGCCAATTTCCATTCCTCATATAATTTTTCCCTCTTAAGTACCCACTTGGTACTTATATACATTTTTGAAGCTTAATGGCAGCACTATAAAATCGATATTTGATTTCGATAGTTTTCAAAGTGAATTTAAGATGAAAATATATACATTTATATGTACTAATGTAACTACATCTCATTTTGCATATCTTCCCTTAAGTACCCGAATGTTCGATCATCAGTATAGCCTGTGTCAATTTAACTTTAGCTCATACCGAAATTATCGGAACTGTCGATTACATGGCGGCGATGTGTTATAGGTATTGATCCAATCTCATTGATTTTTAACATTGCCATTCCAAATTCTAAAAGAGAAATAGGTCCGAAATTTCACGTTCCTACCTATATAATTACAGGAGTAATTTACCAAAATCCGTTTATCGGAACAATCGATTGTATGGGGGCTATATGTAATATCGGTCCGACCTTGCTGGTTCCGCCAAATGATTTTTACATTAGAAAATGGTGGCCGCATACCAAATTTCATCCCTCAAAAACTGAGGGACTAGTTTGCGTTCAAACAGACAGACAGACAGACGGGCATGGCTAAATCAACTCATATCGTCATCCCGATCATTTCGGTATACTTATTGATGGGTCCATCTTTTTTTCTATTCATACGTACAAACATCGGACCAAAGTTATAATACCATTTCATCTTCATGAAAGGTATAAAGGATATACCTACCAACAGGTTATCAGTAGTACCTCTAACGAGATTTTTGGGCCGAGTTTCTCTTCCAATTTGTTTTGTGCTGCTTTTGAATTTTTTCCTAGAAGCAGGTGGAACCTACAGTTTTTTTCCGACTTCGAACTCTGCAAAGCAAATGAATTTTTGCTGAGAAGCTTTTCATGGCAGAAATGCACTCGGAGAGTTTGCCAAACCACTGCCGAGGGCCGACCCCGTTTAGAAAATGCTTTTTCTAAATAATTTTTTGATGTTGGTTTTACCGTGAGTATATACCAGGTCACTGGGTGTAGTAGGCCGAGCACACTATTGCTACACAAATATTATTTTATGATTCTAGATGCCTTCTAATTTTTTCAATAAAATTTTAAAATCTTTTTTTACCAGCTTAAACCTGCCAAATCTATTTACCAATATATCCCCATAGTTTAATTTGCCGACTTTGAACCCAAACTGCAACTCCTTGAATTTGAATGAGAACAAATTTCTAAAGTAGCAACCCTCATTTTGTTCACTACTTTTTTTCTTGGTATACCACTTTTTTTTTTGTAATGCAGTGCAAAATTTTACCAATTTTACCTTATAGTACATTTACACCGCACCAAATTTGACGAATTCAAATGAGCCAGTTCGATACCGTTTACACTGGAAAATTTGCATTTGGCCTCACCTTTCCTGCAAGAATCTTCTACCAGGACAAAAAGCCACAGAAAGAAAATGCATTACCGTGATGATTTAAACACCTGTAGAGTAATAATAAAAGAAGAGTCAAGAAGGCTTCTGCCTTTTCCCATTTTCTTAAAAAAAAATTGGTTGTAATTGTTATTTACACCTGTGCATAGTGCAAAGGTATCATACGTCAATTGCCCATTAAGGTTCTTGCTGGACGATTCTAAATGTGGAACAGCCCCAGCGTTGCTATTTTGAGGAGCTGTGGAAAGTATTGTTCGGCAAATGAGGCCAAATACAACGGAATTCCGAATTTGGAAAATGAGATTTGTATGAAAAAAGCGCCAAATTTTCCAGCCTTACTTAGATGACAAAAAACTATTAAATTCAGTAAAATTAATAATTTATTCAAATAATAATGTACCTAAAAATCAATAAATGTTGTTATTAACTAAATTAAATATCACCTATTGTTGTACTAGACCATGAAAGTCAACAAAGAAGACTGGAAATTAAAAAAAAATCAGACTAGTAAAAGAACAAAAGAAGAAAATGATATTTGAAGCTGTACTAAGTACTAATGAAATATTTTTGACGAAGGAAAAAACAATGAAACATTGTCTTCTCATTACAGACATTGGCATAGGCTTAAATAGCAGTAAAAGAATGAACAAGAGAAGAATGGTAAGAAGATTAGAGGCCTTACATACATATATAAAAACGTTTATTGCCTGAATTGGAGGCTTAATATCTGCGTCAGTGAATGACGATGACTGTAATAGTACATTTACACCGCACAAAATTTGGCGAATTCAAATGAGCCAGTTCGACGCCTTTTACACTGGCAAATTTGCATTTGGCTACACCTTTCCTGCAAGAATCTTCTACCAGCACAAAAATCCACCGAAAGAAAATGCATTATCGTGATGATTTAAACACCTGTAGAGTAATAATAAAAGAAGAGTCAAGAAGGCTTCTGCCTTTTCTTTGTAGCACTCTACCATTTTATTAAAAAAGTAGTTAAAATTGTTATTTACAGCTGTGCATAGTGCAAAAGTTATCACAGTCACAGGGTTACTATTTTGAGGAACTGTGGATTGTATTGTTCGGCAAATGAGGTCAAATGTGATGGAATCCCAAATTTAGAAAATGAGATTTGTATAGAAAAAAGCGTCAAATTTGCCATTTTTCGCCAAATTTGCCAAATTTGGGGCGGTGTAAATGCCAATAATGAAAACATGGTATGGTAATGGTATGGTAATGGTATGGTAATGGTATGGTAATGGTATGGTAATGGTATGGTAATGGTATGGTAATGGTATGGTAATGGTATGGTAATGGTATGGTAATGGTATGGTAATGGTATGGTAATGGTATGGTAATGGTATGGTAATGGTATGGTAATGGTATGGTAATGGTATGGTAATGGTATGGTAATGGTATGGTAATGGTATGGTAATGGTATGGTAATGGTATGGTAATGGTATGGTAATGGTATGGTAATGGTATGGTAATGGTATGGTAATGGTATGGTAATGGTATGGTAATGGTATGGTAATGGTATGGTAATGGTATGGTAATGGTATGGTAATGGTATGGTAATGGTATGGTAATGGTATGGTAATGGTATGGTAATGGTATGGTAATGGTATGGTAATGGTATGGTAATGGTATGGTAATGGTATGGTAATGGTATGGTAATGGTATGGTAATGGTATGGTAATGGTATGGTAATGGTATGGTAATGGTATGGTAATGGTATGGTAATGGTATGGTAATGGTATGGTAATGGTATGGTAATGGTATGGTAATGGTATGGTAATGGTATGGTAATGGTATGGTAATGGTATGGTAATGGTATGGTAATGGTATGGTAATGGTATGGTAATGGTATGGTAATGGTATGGTAATGGTATGGTAATGGTATGGTAATGGTATGGTAATGGTATGGTAATGGTATGGTAATGGTATGGTAATGGTATGGTAATGGTATGGTAATGGTATGGTAATGGTATGGTAATGGTATGGTAATGGTATGGTAATGGTATGGTAATGGTATGGTAATGGTATGGTAATGGTATGGTAATGGTATGGTAATGGTATGGTAATGGTATGGTAATGGTATGGTAATGGTATGGTAATGGTATGGTAATGGTATGGTAATGGTATGGTAATGGTATGGTAATGGTATGGTAATGGTATGGTAATGGTATGGTAATGGTATGGTAATGGTATGGTAATGGTATGGTAATGGTATGGTAATGGTATGGTAATGGTATGGTAATGGTATGGTAATGGTATGGTAATGGTATGGTAATGGTATGGTAATGGTATGGTAATGGTATGGTAATGGTATGGTAATGGTATGGTAATGGTATGGTAATGGTATGGTAATGGTATGGTAATGGTATGGTAATGGTATGGTAATGGTATGGTAATGGTATGGTAATGGTATGGTAATGGTATGGTAATGGTATGGTAATGGTATGGTAATGGTATGGTAATGGTATGGTAATGGTATGGTAATGGTATGGTAATGGTATGGTAATGGTATGGTAATGGTATGGTAATGGTATGGTAATGGTATGGTAATGGTATGGTAATGGTATGGTAATGGTATGGTAATGGTATGGTAATGGTATGGTAATGGTATGGTAATGGTATGGTAATGGTATGGTAATGGTATGGTAATGGTATGGTAATGGTATGGTAATGGTATGGTAATGGTATGGTAATGGTATGTGAATGGTAATGGTATGGTAATGGTATGGTAATGGTATGGTAATGGTATGGTAATGGTATGGTAATGGTATGGTAATGGTATGGTAATGGTATGGTAATGGTATGGTAATGGTATGGTAATGGTATGGTAATGGTATGGTAATGGTATGGTAATGGTATGGTAATGGTATGGTAATGGTATGGTAATGGTATGGTAATGGTATGGTAATGGTATGGTAATGGTATGGTAATGGTATGGTAATGGTATGGTAATGGTATGGTAATGGTATGGTAATGGTATGGTAATGGTATGGTAATGGTATGGTAATGGTATGGTAATGGTATGGTAATGGTATGGTAATGGTATGGTAATGGTATGGTAATGGTATGGTAATGGTATGGTAATGGTATGGTAATGGTATGGTAATGGTATGGTAATGGTATGGTAATGGTATGGTAATGGTATGGTAATGGTATGGTAATGGTATGGTAATGGTATGGTAATGGTATGGTAATGGTATGGTAATGGTATGGTAATGGTATGGTAATGGTATGGTAATGGTATGGTAATGGTATGGTAATGGTATGGTAATGGTATGGTAATGGTATGGTAATGGTATGGTAATGGTATGGTAATGGTATGGTAATGGTATGGTAATGGTATGGTAATGGTATGGTAATGGTATGGTAATGGTATGGTAATGGTATGGTAATGGTATGGTAATGGTATGGTAATGGTATGGTAATGGTATGGTAATGGTATGGTAATGGTATGGTAATGGTATGGTAATGGTATGGTAATGGTATGGTAATGGTATGGTAATGGTATGGTAATGGTATGGTAATGGTATGGTAATGGTATGGTAATGGTATGGTAATGGTATGGTAATGGTATGGTAATGGTATGGTAATGGTATGGTAATGGTATGGTAATGGTATGGTAATGGTATGGTAATGGTATGGTAATGGTATGGTAATGGTATGGTAATGGTATGGTAATGGTATGGTAATGGTATGGTAATGGTATGGTAATGGTATGGTAATGGTATGGTAATGGTATGGTAATGGTATGGTAATGGTATGGTAATGGTATGGTAATGGTATGGTAATGGTATGGTAATGGTATGGTAATGGTATGGTAATGGTATGGTAATGGTATGGTAATGGTATGGTAATGGTATGGTAATGGTATGGTAATGGTATGGTAATGGTATGGTAATGGTATGGTAATGGTATGGTAATGGTATGGTAATGGTATGGTAATGGTATGGTAATGGTATGGTAATGGTATGGTAATGGTATGGTAATGGTATGGTAATGGTATGGTAATGGTATGGTAATGGTATGGTAATGGTATGGTAATGGTATGGTAATGGTATGGTAATGGTATGGTAATGGTATGGTAATGGTATGGTAATGGTATGGTAATGGTATGGTAATGGTATGGTAATGGTATGGTAATGGTATGGTAATGGTATGGTAATGGTATGGTAATGGTATGGTAATGGTATGGTAATGGTATGGTAATGGTATGGTAATGGTATGGTAATGGTATGGTAATGGTATGGTAATGGTATGGTAATGGTATGGTAATGGTATGGTAATGGTATGGTAATGGTATGGTAATGGTATGGTAATGGTATGGTAATGGTATGGTAATGGTATGGTAATGGTATGGTAATGGTATGGTAATGGTATGGTAATGGTATGGTAATGGTATGGTAATGGTATGGTAATGGTATGGTAATGGTATGGTAATGGTATGGTAATGGTATGGTAATGGTATGGTAATGGTATGGTAATGGTATGGTAATGGTATGGTAATGGTATGGTAATGGTATGGTAATGGTATGGTAATGGTATGGTAATGGTATGGTAATGGTATGGTAATGGTATGGTAATGGTATGGTAATGGTATGGTAATGGTATGGTAATGGTATGGTAATGGTATGGTAATGGTATGGTAATGGTATGGTAATGGTATGGTAATGGTATGGTAATGGTATGGTAATGGTATGGTAATGGTATGGTAATGGTATGGTAATGGTATGGTAATGGTATGGTAATGGTATGGTAATGGTATGGTAATGGTATGGTAATGGTATGGTAATGGTATGGTAATGGTATGGTAATGGTATGGTAATGGTATGGTAATGGTATGGTAATGGTATGGTAATGGTATGGTAATGGTATGGTAATGGTATGGTAATGGTATGGTAATGGCATGATAAGTTAGAACATATTTATCATCAAAAGTAGTCTTTTAAACCACCACTGCTATGCTTTCATAAGCCAACCACCCTCTGGCAGGAACGGCTCATTGAAGCAGAGTTCGACACTAAAACAATGCGTTTTTGATGATTCCAAATATTAAGAAGATATCGACATCAAAATAAGGTTACAACAAACACAATAAGTTTGCTACACAAAGGAGACAACGGACAATCTTGTAAACCAAGAAAATACCAACATCATTATAAGTGACAATAAAGATAAAATGTAAGTGGATGAAGATGACACAGGAACTGATAAAGTATGAAGTGACGAAGCACAATGCGCGCTATGACGCCTACAATTACCGCATGGAGCGATGTAAATTTACTTGAGTGTGAGGAAATCTTAAGTATTTTGTAAACGACTGTGAGAATATGTTTTTGATAACCTGATTTTGATTGGTCACTCAAGAGTTTTGCTTTGAAAAGGCAGCAACCCGCTGTGTTTGTATGATAGTTAATTCATATTCGTGCGGTTGAACAGCTACACCGATGATGGAGGTAAAGTTGTAAAGCAGTGCTCTTCTTCTTCTGTAGTAAAAGTGTGTCAAAAATGAAATGTTTTTGCCATTAAGTGGCAATCCCATTCTAGGTAGTTGACCTCACTTATAATTCAGCCTTTTCTCAAAGTTAGATATCATCAATCTTTTTCCCTCAACACCTCTAAGGGTAATTGTTGATGATGAGCGTGTTTTGCTTCTCCAGTGTCACTCAATTTTGGTTGTAGCGTAGCTGCTTCAAAAGTTTCTGGGTATGATGTGACAATGTTCGCAGTTGAAGCTGTTGACAACTCTTTGAAGCTTCTGTTCGCACATTTTTGAAATTTATTCGACTATAAAAACGATATTAATAGTATAAGCTAGTGTAAGAAGGGAGAATGGTGAAATCCTGGCTCGAATATAGTAAATGTACGACTACCAGTGCGATCTTAATAAAACCATTGCAATTTACTTTTTTTTGCATCATTCATCTTTAATTATTTTTCTTTATTTCTTTTTTAGTTTATTTTTTATTGAGTTTTTTTTTTAATAAATATTTTTTTATTATACTTTATTCTATTTATTTTTTTTATTGATTTTGTTGGATTTTTTTAATTTTTTATTTGGTATATTTTTTTATTTATTCGATTTAACTAAGCCTTTTATTTTATTTTTATTTTATTATAATTTTTTTGTTTTTTTCTTTTTTACTTTATTTTATTTTATTTTACGTAACTTTATTGTTTTCTATTTTTTAATTTACATATTTTCAATTTTTTTTTTTAGCTTTGTTCATTTTTAGTTTTATTTTACTTCATCTTATTGGATTTTATATTATACATTTACCTGTATTTTATTTTCAAAGTTGAGCAACAAGTCAAAAAGTAACCAAACAGGATAATAAAATGTAATGTAAAATTTAGTATGTATTGCTTTTATCGATGAAAATCAAAAATAAAGCAATGTCGGTTAAAAATGATGTCGAACGCAAATCTTCAACGATTTCCTCCATTTAAAAAGAAAAGCTAAAACGGAGCGGCTTTTGAATGGGTGGGGTGCCATAACACCATGCGACATAACGCCATATGGCTTTATTTCTCAAACCAATTGGAAATAAGGCCATACGGTATTCGAAATTTTCATATTCAGGCCGATTCTAAATAATTTCTCACTTTTCGGATTTTCTCACAGCCATATAATGTATGAAAATGTGAAACGGTTCGCACCGGCTCACTACGGAAAAATTAACTAGAATTGGCATGATCTCTACATATAATAAAATTGTAACAGGTCGATGTCTTTACATGGCAGATATCAACAAAAAATTGATTGGGGGAAGCATTATTAAGCGAGTAGAATCCAAATCAACCATTTTAAAATTTTTTGTGTATCTGTCTGTTTGTCTGTCCGTATGTTTGTGGCCGTATCACTGTGAAAGTAATGAATGGAATTGAATGAAACTTTTTTCGTTGGATTGCTCGACGTCCAACTTAAAATTTAAGATATTACTTTTTTCGATATCTCGACCGGTTTTGGAGTTATCGCCCAATATGTGGACTATGTCTGTCTGATGTTTGTGGTCGTAACACTCTAAAAGTACTGAATGGAATTGAATCGTTGTATTGCTACACACTAAAATTGAAGTTTAAGATATTATTTTTTTTTCGATATCTCAACGGATTTTGGGGTTATCGCCCAATATGTGAACCAGAGGTGACCAAAAATGTCTTAGTACAATATGGGTGTCAAACGAAAGGTGTCAGTGAGTGCTATAATATGCGATGTGATTCATTGAAATATCTGAAATGGTTTGGGAGATATTTTGAAATTTCGATAGCTCGACGGTTTTGGAGGTATCGACGAATATTTCCACAAAAATATGTTAGTACATTATGATACCCTTATGTGCTGTACTCCAGTCTATTTGTTGAATTTTATTTTTTGCAACCCAGCTGCAAAAAAAAACAGAAATTATACGCATACCAAGTCGCGGGCACCAAAAAAATAAATAAATGAAAAATATTCAATGGTATGATTTTCAAAATTGGAATAACGTTTCTTTTTCATTTTGTTAAGTTTAGTTTATATGTTATGTAAACATTGCCGATGATTTGCCGATTCTTTATAAATTAGGAACAAATTTATTACTAATAAATTTACAAAGTTGTGGTTTATTATTTTATAGATTTTTTATGATTTCTACAAAATATTTCTTATATTTTCCACTTCGCCGGTATCGAGCCGTACCCCGGCCCACGGTTCCGTGCCGTACCGCCTCACCGCCCAACGTGGGCTAGGCCGCAAACGCGTATATGTTATAGACGACGACCATTGTTGTGAGTAATATTTTATACTATGTATCTCAAAAACTGTGTTTTGAAAAAGGCAATAATTATCTATTTTATTTCCATTAGCAATTGGAATTAGGGTCATATGGGTTTATTGCTTATGGTTACATTGCACCCCACTTTTTGAATGTGATTCTAAGCCCAACAACAATGCTATTGACAAGTATGACAGGATAATAAACGGCATACCTTTGAATGTGTGTGTGAACCACGATTTGTAAGAACAAACACAATGGTTGCTTGGATGTTTAGCAAGCGTGTATCAATTTTAACCCAATTTACTTGCTCACTTTTTTCTGATTGCCGTTTTTTTTTTTACTTGTTTTGTTTGATTTTATTTCGTTTATATTTATCATTGCGTGCTGTTACCAAGAAATGTTTACTTGTATTTTATGATTTTTTGTGTGCTTATTTATTATTGAAAATATTTACATTACAGGTGAATAGCTTTTGTTTGTTTATACTTTATTTTGCAGGAGCAAATAAACTTTTCGACAAATATATATAGAAAGTTTAAAGGGAGAGTATTTTCAAATATATACCGAATAAAAACACATATGTATGTATGTACATATATGACATAATTATATGCAAATATTTTATATATTTTATTGAGATTAAAATTTAAAAACTTGTAAAAATATTGAGGCGGGCGAAGGTAACTAACCAAACATTTTATGATATGCTAATTCTTTACTTCTTTAGTATGTTACCAATATTGTACGCAAAATTTGTTGGACTTACGTTAGAAGAGGTTGATGACAATATAGGGTAGGGAAAAGTACCCTTCGTAGGGCTATCTTAACAACAACAAACTTCAAACAATCATTGATTTATTATGAAGAAAATAAGAAGTACTTGCTGCTACTTTGAGCACTAAAGATAAAATTATTCATCTCGCATTAAGTCAGCTCTTGTATGTAAATAGGTAATGAATTTTTTTTCTATTGGAAATTGCATTTTACACTGTAGGTACACTGATAAAAAAATAAATGTAGTTTTCGCAACTTTTGACACTTCAACCTAAGTATGTTTTTTTTGGTATTTTTGAATCGATTCATAACTTTGTAGGATCGTTTTAAGGACGATTTGAAATAAAGTTCAATTATAATAAGCAACCAAAAACAAGTATAAATTTTAAAACTCAAAATTTTGCAAATTTTTTCAAGTTTAGGCTCCATTCCTCAGGGTTTGTTTTGACTCCCAACCTCATAAAATTTAAGGATTTCCCATTTCTATTAGACTTGTATGGAGAAAATTAAAAATTAAAAAAAAAAAATTACAATACATAGACAAAAATGTGTAGTTGAGTAAAAAAAAATAAAAATTTTTTAACGGTTTTGAGGGATCACAAACAAAAACATAAAAACTTACACCAAAAACGATATGTATTTGCCCTATTTTTAAAACCTTTATATTAAGTCGCTTTCTTGTTTGCGCCACCTTTTTCATACAAAATTTCGGAATCTTGCAAAGTCTTTTTAGGTAGCTTCCTGTTGAGCTAGACACTTGAAACTTGGAACATAGTTCGGAGCTCCGTGACAATGCAATGTGAACGAAAAAATTATCCGCTAGGTGGCGCACGGATTAAAAAATACGGTAAATTCATTTAAAATTTGAAATTTTGGGACGCATATTTGAGGAACTTCCCGGTAAGCTAGATTATTGAAGATTTGCATACATATGAACAATTGAAGGCAATACAAACTGTTGTACGAGAAATTCCGCTAGATGTCACACTGGTCGAGATAATTACAAAAAATATAAAAAGACTCCTGGAATTTTGCGATCGATTTTTAGTAACTTCCAGGTTAGTTAGAGACGTGAAACTTGACACATTTGTCACCACCTGGTGACAATGCAATCCCTCATCAAAACAATTCCGGTAGGTGGCGCACGGATCGAGATATTTTGAAAACTAATTTGAAGTTGAGAATTTTGTGATCGACTTTTGACCAACTTCCAGGTAACCTAGGAACTTGAAACTTGGCATTAAATTGAGGCAACAGTGATACTACAAATAGTAAAAATCAAAATTGCGGTAGATGGCACGCTGGTCATATAATTGCAAATATTTAAAAAAAAAATTAAAACACTCCTGGAATTTTGCGATAGATTTTTAGTAACTTCCAGGTTAGTTAGAAACCTGAAACTTGATACATTTGTCACAACTCGATGACAATGCAATCCCTCATCAAAACAATTCCGGTAGGTGGCGCACGGATTGAGATAATTCGAAAACTAATTTGAAGTTGGGAACTTTACAATCGACTTTTGACTAACTTGCTGCTAATCTTGGAACTTGAAACATAGCATTTAGTTAAAGGAAGCGTGACAGTAGCATATATAAAAATCAAATTTCCGATAGGAATCACGAAAACTAAAAAAAAAATAATAAAAAGATGATAAAAAAATTTTAAAGACAACCTTTATATGAATGCTGTCAAAAAGCCTCAGCACGTTAAACAAAGACATGGTTTCGGTGTTTTTGGTTTTGAAATTTTAGTCATTCCAATTGTAATCAATTTTTGAGATTTGAAAATATAAAGGTGGTGTGCACGTTTCCAAACTAAGGCAAACAATTTCTGAGAGCCTAAATAGAAGTTCGGTTATCGACAAAACATTTAAAGCCTATTAATTGCACTCCACCTTATATTTTCAAATCTCAAAAATTGATTACAATTGGTATGACTAAAATTTCAAAACCAAAAACACCGAAACCATGTCTTTGTTTAACGACAAATTTGCTGAGGCTTTTTATCAGCATTCATATAAAGGTTGTCTTTAAAATTTTTTTTATCATCTTTTTTTATAAATTTATTATCCAAAAAGTTGTATATGTTCGAAAAAACTGAAATCTTGGCAGAATATCGTCAACTTTAATTAACTACTTTACAAATAACGGGTCCTCTTCCAAGCAGGATAATGTCATGTCATAGCAGGATATTGTCGATACTTTACATAAAGTTGGTTTGGGTAATGTCACTTATTGAAAGTTGAATTTTTTAAATTGCGGAGATGCTTCCTTATAAAAAAAGTGAGTGCGCAAGACATACTTCAGTAGCAATCGGCAAGACATAGGTTAGGTTAGGTTCAAGTGGCTGCCGCAGAGGCACACCTAGGCCAGTATTAAAAGGCTCGTTGTGATACCACCAACACTAGGAAAGTCACTTCCGGGACCCTGCCATATGGAAAATCCCGGTTTTAACGGAATTCTCCACATAGCAGAATCCCGGGACTGACGTTCCTATACCGACACCGTTTACTCCTCCTCGAACCATTTAGATGACTTTATGAAGGCCATCAGGTCCCTTATGTCCAGCTTCGTGACCTGGCGTAGGCTAACCAGGAAGGGAACTCCCAAAATGCCCATTCTCGCGCCGCTTAAAGCCGGACAGTTGCAGATGAGGTGCTCCACCGTTTCCTCCTCCTCATCATCCTTACAACTCCTACAGCATCGTCGGTAGGGCACACCTAGTCTTTCTGCGTGCCTACCAATGAGGCAGTGCCCAGTTAATACGCCTATTAATATGGAGATTTCTCTTCTCCTTAGGGCATACATTTGTCTTGATCTTTTCTGATCCCATTTCGGCCAGGTTTCTTTGGATATCCGGCATCCTGGAGATTGCAGCCATCTTTCGTTGGCTTTGCGGAGTGTGTACTCCTTCAGCATAAGCTTGCATGTGGCAAACGGCATACCTAAGCGCTCTTTATCCCGAAGAACCTGCTTGGTCGTGCCCTGCCTCGCAAGTTCGTCTGCCCTACAATTTCCCTCAATATATAGGGACGCCCCGGGACCCATGTGAGGTTCACGCGATTCTGTTGGGCCATCTCTTGTAGAGATCGACGACAGCTGAGCGTCAGTTCAGAGTTGAACGAGTAAGAGCCAAGGGATTTCATGGCCGCCTGGCTGTCGCTGAATATAAAAATGTCCTGTCGGATAGCGTGTTGGCCTATCCAAGCCGCGGCGTCCATGATTGCTGAAACTTCAGCCTGGAAGACACTGCAGTGATCAGGTAGTCTGAAGGAGAGCTCAAGATTCAGATCCTTTGAATAAACCCCTCCTCCAACTCTGCCGTCTAACTTCGAGCTATGAGTATAAAATGAAGTGCCGCCATGAGTGGCGGGACTCCGATCCGTGCTCTCCCATTGTTTAAAACCCCTATCTCAGACTGTTGTGGTCGCACAACGATCTGTGCTCAGCGGAAGAAAGCTATAGGATCCCAAAATACAGGCGTGTCCAGTAGTGCTTGCGCCCCAGCCGGACGTTTCCCTTAGACGCAGAGCCGATGCTGCTGCTACCCGGTGCCCTTCCAGATCGAGTGGCAAAATGTCAGGAATGGCCTGGAGTGCTTCATTGGGCGTTGTTCTTAACGCACCGCTTATACAGATCATGCAAGATCTGTGTACTTTACCTAGCAGATTAAGGTTTGTTGCCTTGGTCAGCGCAGGCCACCATACCACAACTCCATAGAGCATGATTGGTCTAATGATTGCAGTGTAGATCCATTTGCATATTTTGGGGCTGAGCCCCCATTTCTTTCCAATGGCTCTTTTGCACGTGTAGAGTGCAATACACGCTTTCTTTTGGCGCTGAAGAACATTCTCCTTCCAGGTTAGTTTCCTATCCAGAACTGTGCCCAAGAACTTGGCTTTGTCAGCGAAGTTCAGGTGCACGTCATTCAGTTTTGGTAGTATCAGCGGTGGTATCTTATAGCGGTTGGTGAAAAGGACTAGTTCTACTTTTCCCGGCTTGATGCTCAGTCCGCAACGCGAGCACCATGTGGAAACCTCTCGCAGTGCTACTTGCATCAAGTCGCACAGGGTTTGTGGGAATTTGCCCCTATATACTATAGCTAAGTCGTCTGCATATGCCACTACCTTCCCGCCCCCCCCCCCCCTCCCATTCCCCCCCCAACTTGTGTCTCGCAGCATCGAGTTGACAGTGAGGTTCCATAGGAGCGGGGAGAGAACACCACCCTGAGGCGTTCCCCTTGTGACATAGCGTGATAAGTCAACCGAGCCAAGTGATGAAACTATTCGTCTACCCCTTAGTATTTGATCAATAAGTCCAATAAGAGACCTGCTTATGCCCAGACTTGTTAAATCGGTGTTTATAGCATCAGGGCTTATGTTGTTGAAGGCTCCTTCAATATCTAAAAAGGCCACAAGGCAGTACTCCTTCTCATACAGCGATTTTTCAATAACAGAAACTAGGCTGTGAAGCGCAGTTTCTGTAGATTTCCCTTTGGTGTATGCATGCTGATAGCTACAGATCAGGTTGCTATCAATAGTAGAGGAGAGGTAGTCATTTATTATCCTCTCAAAGGTTTTGAGCACAAAGGATGAGAGACTGATCGGCCTATAGGCCTTGGGCTCGTAATGAGACGCCTTCCCCGCCTTAGGAATAAACACTACCATGGCACTTCTCCAGGAGCACGGAATGTAGCTCGGTAAGATAGCTTCAGCCATCTCCACCGTCTTTCTAGCATTCGGCGATAGCGTCTCTTGTGAAATACCCTCGTATTTCTTCAGGATCCTTGCGGCCGCTCTTTTGTCCAAGTACTCAGGGCGACTGGGAGATGTCTTTTAAGATAAATTTCGACCCGTAGTTGCCATCGCGGTCGTTCCCTTATTTGGATCTCTAGGGCCAGGTCGTGAGACCATTGCCACAGACGTTAAAGACTTGGTTTCGGTACCGGCACTTACTAGGGCTTTAGCATCAGCCGTTGTTGGCTTCATTGTATTTGTACCGGTACTTACTTTGGGGATTTCCCCCTTATTATCCAGAGCTAATCGACCCGTAGTTGCCATCGCTGTCGATCTCTCGGCTGATAAAGAAATGGAGTTTATCCTCCGACGTTGCAGTATACATTGTTGTATCTTTAGGTTTAGGGTTTTTGTTACTATTTTTCATCTTGTTCGTACGACCCCTCGCCGGGCAAGGCCAGTTTAGGGTCAAGGGAAGATTGAGGGGAATGTGTCGTCCGCCGCGGCAGAGCCCCATACCGCGGTAAGGCCATAGTTACTCTCCGAGGCGGCCCGGTATCAGAGAGGCTCGGTTCGTTTACAGCAACGATTTGCCTCCCGGCTGCAAACGTCCAATGGGCACGTGGTCGCATAACACCCTGGATTGGGAGGGGGAAGATCTTAGTCGTCGCGCCAGAGAGGCTTGGCTTCTCTCGTGATGTAGTACCGGCGGCGCTATGATCACAAGGGCAGCGTAGCCCTGTGGCTATCGACTTAAGCCCTCGTACCGCGGCAAGGTGTACACCCTTCACGAAGGTCGCCAAGACATACTTCATACAAATTTATCAGCCAACAGGTTTGAAATAAAGGGCCATTTACCAGTGAAACTTACATTAAGGGACCAGGGGTCTGTATTTATACATAGCTGTACTAGTTTCGATTAGCACCGCCCTAGTAATTTTATTGATAATCTTTTTCAGTCGTTTAGGACAAAATTTTGACTCATTTGGATCTACATTAGGGTGATTCAAATTTAAAAAAATTGTTTTTTTTTTTCGGTCTTACCCCCTGAAATATTAGATTTAAAAACGATATATTAGATTTTAGTTTTCCTGGGAGCTTAGACAAAGGTGATAATAGTGGACCACGTGGAGTTTATAAATTTATTTCAGTACTCTCCTATAACGTTGCAATTCTAAATAGTAAATTGAAGATCGGAGATTTCTTTGAATATGTTAAGACATTTGATATAATCTTTTTATTCGAAACGCATGTACTCACTGAGGACAGGTCAAAATTTTTTCAATACTTCCAGTACTACCGGAATCATTGGGTTGATGCGTCAAAAAAATGCAAAGCGGGTCGCGCCATCGGTGGTTGTCTGTTTGCGTATAGGAAGGACGTTGAATACCTCGTAAACCCTAATTTTCCGGTATCAGTAAAAATATGCGAGGAGAGCTTTTGTTTTATTCCTCAATACTTAAATTGCACAAACTGGGAGTTTGACTTTAGCCGTTTTGAGAAATTTTTGTGTAAACTAAATCCAAGCTCCTCCTGTGTAGTAGGAGATCTGAATGCCAGAACTGGTTCCTCGCAAATAATCTGTGAGAACTCTTTATAGGAGTCCCCGTGTATCTCGGAAGACCGTAGCTCTAGAGATATAGTCATAGACAAAAAAGGTAAACAAGTGCTAAGCCTAATAGATAGTTTTGGGGGTGTTATTTTGAAAGAAAGAACTTGTAGAGATATGTTTGGTGCGTTCACATTTTGTGGTTCTGTTGCGAGCTCTGTTATTGACTATGTTGTTTGTTCATACAATGTTTTTCCTCTCGTCCATGACTTTTACAATGATAGCAAAGAGTATTCCGACCACATGCCAGTTGTTATAAAGTTTGGAGTACCGTTGTGTGCGAACAGTCTCGCGGATCTTACTTTTCCCCCCAAATTAGCATGGAGGCCTAATAAAGCTGATAGCTATCGTGAGAACATCTCAAGAACCTGTGGCTATGACTATATTTACTCTAGCGCAGCAATAGAAGACAAGGTGTTACTTTTAACGAAGAAGAATAAAGCAGCGGCTGTGGTAAAAGTTCCGCGTGGAAATGTTACGTGACCTAAACAATTATAGGAAGAATTTAGATACCGTGCCTCACGCAAAAAGTACTTCCAACTATGCAGTGAGAAAAAACTCAATGGAAAAGCAAAGACATCGACCTTCTAAACATTGTAAGGAACTCAAGTGATTGGTGGCGAACAGCACGACTCCTGGGGTCAGTAGTAGCCTGGTGCTTCAAGTCTTCAACGACCACTTTAGCACGTTGCTTTTTAACCCTGTAATAGTTAATATCTTTCAATGGGCCGCTCCGCTAATTGTAGATCCGTTTCTCGACGCACCTTTTGACGTAAAAGAGCTAAAGTTGGCTTTAAGAAGTGTAAAAAACTGTAAAGCTCCTGGAAACGACCGCATACCTTATGAATTCTATAAATATGCTCCGCAAAGCTTCCAAAATGAGGTTCTGTCTCTGCTTAATTTTATTTTTCTTAAGAAGCAGGTCCCTAATTCATTCCGCCCTTCTGTCATAATCACACTGTTCAAAAAAGGCGATCCTTGTCTTCCGAGTAACTATAGAGGGCTGTCTCTGCTGGATACGTTGTATAAGATATTTACTGGCATGTTGTTAAGCTGAATTAATGCATGGATTGAATGCAATGGTATACTTTCAGAATGTCAAGCGTGCTTCCGTAAAAACTATTCAACCATCGATAACATATTTAATTTGACAAGTATCGTTAACTTTACCGCGAATAGAAAAACTTTTGTTTTCTTTGTAGACTTTTCATGTGCGTTTGATACTGTCCCTCGTAGCTCGCTTTTCTATAAGCTGGCCTCATATGGTCTGTCAAGTCATTTTATCGATATTTTACGCCTTACCTATATATGGAGATACTACTAGTCAGGTATGGTATAATGAAACGCTTTCTAACCCGTTTTCAGTCAATCAGGGTGTTTGGCAAGGTTATTTACTAAGCCCGGTGCTTTTTTCTTTGCATCTCAATCATTTAATTGATTACCTGCCAGGTGGGGTTAAAGTTGGGGGAAAGAAAATCAAGCCTTTGATGTATGCCGATGACCTAGTACTGTTAGGAGAATCGGCTGTAGATCTGCAAAATATGATAAATTCCCTGCATGAGAACTGCAGGCTGTGGGCTTTGAAAGTAAACCTGCCTAAATCGAAGGCCCTTGTGTTTAGGAAGGGTGGTAGACTTCATTGCAGGTGTTTTTTTGGAAATGCGCCGGTTGAAACTGCGAACGAGTATAAATATCCGGGTATAACGCTAAATTACAAACTCTCTTTCACTAAACACTTAGACACAAAGCTTGGCCAGGAAAAGCGGCAATATGCGCTACCTGGCTGAGTTATGAAAACAACCCTCGGATCTGCATTAATTTAATAGTTAAGATAAACGCACATGGCTTACCCTTTTGGAAGCTTCAAAGCTTCAACTTTAGGAGTACTGAAAAGTATTTTGAAAAAAGTTTCAAAAATCAAAGGAAAATTCACTTTGAAAAAAATGCCATTTTACACCATACAAAATGTATGGGAAAGGGCGAAAAAAATAGCCACCCCTAAGGGTTAAGTTAGAGTGTTAATTTTTTGCAAGGCTTATTTTCTCATCAATACCTAACTTTTTAGGGGGTAAGACCAAGTCTACATTTTTTTTGAATCACCCTAACCTACATACATATGTCACGAATACTTTTAGTCCAATCTTACTTTCCTTTTACTTTTTTTTTTTAATAAAATTTATGTTAACTTAGACCTTTTTGTATTTCTTTTAAGACCTGGAATACGCTTTCATAGATTGAAATCCTTAAAAGCTACATACCCTTACTTTTTTCCGTTTTTGTTATATTAGGTTCGAGAACTTTTCAATTTAGAAATCAATTCTGAAAACGATTTTTTTCAGCGCTTCAATATTTTTCAAAAATTTTCCATTGTCAAATTGTTAGTGTAATTTTTTATTTCATAAGGAAGTGCCTGAGTTTCTTACCAAAGGGTTTTTGATTTGCTCTTTCATGAGAAACTCAGGCACTTTCATTTGAATTTAGTTTTTATGTGCAAATGGGAGTGCTTTGAAATTTTTTTTTAATTTTTTTTTTTTTTTTTTATATATATAAAAACTTTATTAACAAAGACAATTGATTGTACAATAAATACAAGCATATATCTGAGCAATTACATAGTACGGTATTCAAAGTGTAAATTTGTCTATATTTCAGGGCAAAACAAAGACCAAAATTGCTTCAAGGGTATAGGTCCAGCGCAGCACTGCATATGTATAAATTCGTAAGAGTGACTGAATTTCTTTGCAAGTCTTTTACATACGTCTAAACTAATGCGCCAATCTTTATCAAATTTTGCACACTTATTCTTACGAGTATAGAATAGGTAACAAGGATCATGATATTTCGATAACTGAGGGACTAGTTTGCGTTCAAATAGACAGATAGACAGACGGACAGACGGACATGGCTCAATCAACTCATCTCGTCATCCTGATCATTTCGGTATACTTATTGACGGGTCCATCTCTTCCTCTTCTCATACTTACAAGCATCGGACCAAAGTTATAATACCATTTTATCTTCATGAAAGGTATAAATCGTAATTTTACATTGAAAGTTGAATAAGTTCTGAAGAGCAGTTTACCTTCAGTTAAAATTTTCGCTAGTCCTGAATCTTTTCATCAATATTTCCCGAATGGCTGTTAGAGTTTCTTGATGCGAAATTCCAAACTGGCCACCCCAACGTGTTGTATGGCCCATACCCAGACACATGTATGTAACTACAACATACAAAAGGAATTTGTTCAGCGGGTAATACTTGCATTGTTATCACAGTCAATTGATACCTATGGCGCAGAAAGCTGAGTTCCTCGCTATTTCAAGAATGCTTTGAAGTGAAAAAAATGTTTTTTGTAAAAGTGTTAAGATGCTACGCCATCAACGCCTTGTCGATATTCCACATTACTACAATGCCTTGATTTATCTGTGCATTTATTTATTTGTACGGTTCGACTTTCAAATCAAGCATCTTTTCACAACAAATCCATCCAACACAAAACACGTTCAACTCATTCAAACGCTTTGCTCCTTTCGCATTTTAGTTTTACTGAACTTAGTAATCGGGTCGTACAAATGGCAAGTGCTCTCTTCAGTTTGGAGTTAAAGTGTGTGTTAAGGCACCGAATGTTTCGGGTTCACAAAATCCCCGTTAAGGTGACAAATGTCGATAATGTGTTGTAATTTAGTTGAAGTGTGCCTTTGATTTGCAGCTATGTCATCTCTCCAACTACAAGTAAGGAACAATGGGATACTTCTCATACGTCTAACATAATGATAAATGAGTAGATGATCAAAAAAGGGATGTTGTTGGAAGGTTGAACAGCTGTTGATGAAAATATGATGGGTTATTCGAAATACAACAGTACTTACATAAGCGATGGGAGAGAAAATAACTGGCAAAAAAGATTTGGCAAACAATAAATTTGCTACACAGTTGATTTATTTGCACTTGAGCTTTATGGCAAGTTGAAATCAAAGGTTCTCGTATAACGACTTAAAGAGTCGAATAGTGAATTAATCCCTAAATAGAAACATATATATATATTAAAGAAAGAGGTATCAAAAACAAGCTTCAATTCAATGCTCTGGTTATATTTTGACTAAAATCTATCATATTTATTCCATCGCGAATTTAAAGCCGCTTTCTGTAGAGTTTTTTTATGATAATTTAATAACATTTATCCCATTCACTTGAATTTAATTACTCGTATCTTATGTAAGTATACAGATAATATGTAAAGTACACAACTGTCAATTGTTCACTTTATCAATTATCTGCACAGTTTTGTGCGACAATGGCAATGAAGTTTACGCTAAATAACCCAATAAGAAATCATTAAACAAATTAGAAGAAAAAAGATATAAAAGTAAAGAATAAAAGTAAATTATATCAAATTAAATTAAATTAAAAAATAAGTCAAAAAACAATTAATAAAAAAATACAATACAATAAAGTAAAGGAAAGAATTGAATGCAACATTTTACACAGCGGGATGGTAATTCACTGACTAGTTTCTATGCGACCAAAGCACGTCAACAGAGTATTTTTTTAGTATCAAATCCAAGTACTGCACAAAGGCTTGAATTGAATTTTATTCCCATAAACCCAAAATTTTTTCTTCATACAAATTGATGTCAAACTTGTGAAAATTTGAGAAAAAGCAATTGAATTTTTTATTAATTTATCCCATTGTTACGTTTTTTTTTTTTCAGAGTAGACATGTTAACTAAGAGAAACCCACGGTATCCTAGCACGCGGCTTTGAAAGTCAGGTAAATGGTAAACTTTTATTTTAACAAAATAAGTGACATACTTTTAGTGAATAGAACAAGCTTTAAAAAATAGTGTGTTAGCTTTTTAAAAAAAAAGTAAGTCAGGGAAAATAAAGTTCAAGATATATTTAATAAGAAAAAATTAATATATATACCTTAAGGCGTCTCGCCAAAAAAAGTTGCAGTGTTTCCACCGGAATTTTAAAATTCACCCTTTTCTATGGACTCTCTCAAAATATTTCGAAAAAATATTAAGATTTACTGGAGCTAAACCGCGTCAAAAAACGCTAAAAATGTCCTTTTTTATGTATAAAAGGAGTATGAAAAAATATTTTTTAATAAAAAGCACCTGAGATGATGAAGCAGCTAGAGTACAAAAGGTTCTTTTTAGCGTTTTTTAACACGATTTAGCTCCAGTAAATCTTAATATATTTTCGAAATATTTTCTTAGAATACATTGAAGTTTATAATTCGGATGGAAACAGGGTGTCCATTTTTTTTGTATGGAGCGTGAGGCGCCTTAATATACTTATCGTGTATGTTTTTAAACCATTTTTTGTATTTCGTGGAGTAGAACTAACCAGCGGAGGAGGGTCGAGGCACAATAACTGTATTAATTTGCTTCGGAGTATTTATTTATTTTACTTTACTAATAACAACTTTTGATCATATTTTCGTGAATATCGCGACAACAGCGCCACCTCGCGGAATATTTTTTTAAATATACTTCACATTCTTTATGGGGAATATATATTCATACTATATTTGGGGATTTCGACTTTATGCCAACAAAAAAACTCAATTCAGCATTTATGATGGTGGCGGGCACTGAATACTTAACAAAGCACCACTGTACAACAAATATATTCCAGAAGAAGTTCTTAAAAACAGTGGCCCGTAATCATAGTCGTCGCTTAACACGCGTATTAGTTAACATCTTCACTAAACTTAAAAAGAAATTTAAAATTTTGTTCAATCATAGTCATGCTAAACAGACATATTAGCTGAAAAGAAATTAAGTTGGTTGGTGATATGAAGAATTTTTTATCTTTGGCAGGATCACCCTGTGCCAGCTAAAATAGATTTCTGTGTCACAAACCATTGCACTTTTGTGCTAACAACCGACAGAGGGCAAACTCATGTACTGTCACCCACACAACCATAGACACGCACCGCTTTATTAAAACTAGGATCGCCCGTGGTCGAAATTCGACCATTTAAATTTTCTTCAACTCTCTCTTAATATACATATCTCCCGTTCCCAACAAAACCAAGTAAGTGGCTCCCCCGTGACAAATGCAAATTTTGATTAAGTGATACCATACATTAGGGTGGTGCAGCAAAGTATTACAACAGAATAGCTGACGACAATACATTAGGATATATCTACAACAGATTTATATGCAAAAAAACCCGGTATGGGCTTATAATATTTCGATATATAATGGTACTTTTTTATCGTAACCTGGTGGAATTTTATTTTTAAAGATACCATATCGTTAAAAATATAAACTTTTTAATGGACAAAAAACTAAATATAGAAGTACTCTGCGAAAAACCTTGGATTATGTGAATTATGTGATTATGTGAACGATGATGGTGTGAAGATGGCGAGGATGCAATGATATTTATATGATTTGGTACATGTTTTTTTCTTTGGCACAAAAATTAAGGCAAGTGGCAGCTGCCTGGATCGCTGTATACTTATGTACGTTCATGTGAGAGTAATGAGCGCGAAAAGTGGTGGGAGTGGTTTTCGAAGCGCAGAGAGTGTTTGTCGGAGTTTCGATGACTGTGCAATTTGCAAGGTAGCGGTTTTCTCTTTGCTTCACGCATACATATCTATATATACATGATGTTTGGGAATTTAAGTTTTTTTTTTGAAAATTACAATTCTGGTGTTGCGAACAAAATTTTTAATTCTATATAACTAACTTCACTTTTCAGTTTGAAAAATTCATTTTCTGCTTAGAAAATATAATTTTCCAATATTTTTCTCCTTTAAAAATTACATACGTGAAAAAAAAAATAAATGGAAAAAGCTTAGCACATCAAAATATAAAAGTAGAAAAGGTGTTTTCATACAAAAAAGTGGAGTTACTCATGTAAAACGGTACTTTAATCAAAGTTCGTATGACCCGACCTAACAATTGTGAATAAGCAACTAAATCAGGGGTAATTAATAGATACATTACGAATACACACAATCTGGAGGAGTGCTACGCGGATAAAATCAGAACATACCAAAGTCTGGCGCACTAAATAGATGAGATTGGAAATTAGACAAGCACGACATCATACCAATTATAATATCTTCAACCAAGGTCATTCCAAAATCTTTACACTGCATCCTTGAGAACACTGAAAAAAAAATCTACAAGAAACGGCCGTCAAATTAACAGTAAACCCTGTCATTTTTCGTCCAACAGCGGGTAAAATCAATTTTGAAAGTGACCCCTATCATTCTTCGAATATACTATCATATTGACATGATTTGAAAGTGGAGACTATCATATTGACATGAATGAATATTGAAAGTGGATTCATATCATCAATTGATATTTTTCAAAAATCACATGTTTTTACTGCCAATTTTACAGTAAATACTATAATATTTGAAAGTGGTAAGTAACATATCAATACTTTTAATGTGCACTTTCAACCTTTTTATTTCAGTGAAGCTTCAAATTATCGAAAATTGACGAGTAATTCAGAAGGCTGTTATACTATCGAAAAATTCTATTGTTAGAAAATTTTTACACACAGAATAATTACGCATGTTATTTTTCAACATGAACTGTTAAACTAACACGAAAATTGCTGTTAAATTTGGATAGTGTTGTTTTAATAGGAACACATTATGTTTTTTTTGTGTTGGCGGCCGCCGTGGTGTAGAGGTTAAGTGTTCGGCCTTCTACACCAAGTCGTGGCGGTTCGATGCCCGGCCAAAGTAACATCAAAAATTATTTAGAAAAAGAATTTTTCTAAACGGGGTCGCCCCTCGGCAGTAGTTTGGCAAACTCTCCGGGTGTATTTCTGCCATGAGAAGCTTCTCAGCAAAAATTTCATTTGCTTTGCAAGTGCCGTTCGGAATCGGCAAAAAACTGTAGGTCGCGCTAATTTGTAGGAAAACTCAAAAGCAACACACCACAAGTTGGAAAGAGAAGCTCGTCTAAAAATCTCGTTAGAGGTTATGATAACCTGTTGGTATTTCGCCGCCATTAGTGTGTTATGTTTTAAAAGAAATTCATGTTAATTTAACCGGAAGTCATGTTAATTTAACAGGAAGTCATGTTAATTTAACAGAGACTCATGTTAATTTAACACAAAGTCAAGTTTTTCAACATGAGCTCCATATTAATTTTACAGGAAATCATGTTAATTTAACACGAAGTTAAGTTATTCAGCATAAGCTTCTTGTTAAAATAACATGAGCGAAAAAATTTAATTATTTATTAGGTATCCTGCAGCAAAAGCAACTTCCTTACAACTAGTTGGTGCACCAGGCCCAACTAGTCAGTCTTTTGTCTTGTTGTCCATATAAGCAGTATATAAGTATTTTTTACGTGTTTACCCTGCGGGTTAGGGGTATAGAATATGCCCGAGGTAGGTATGCCGATCGTAAGAGGCGACTAAAATCCACGAAATCATTCCCAAGACAGTCGGGCAGTACCGCAAGGGAGTACCTACCGGACCATACCGGATTCATCCGGCAAAGGACTGTCAACACCCGTACAACCACTGTCTGGTCTGTCACGTAACTTTTTATTAGTGGATCTTCCGACTAGGCAGGGCAAAGTATGGCTACAACAACAACAACAACAACGTGTTGATGTCCTACGAAATGTCAATTGTCAGATTTCAACCAAAACATACCAGTCATCTACTAGTCATGATAATCTAGAATTTTACTAGTTGTCAAATGCCAGTTCCATACTAGATCAACCTGGACTAGTATGATTTTCATAAAATGAACTAGTCCCCATACTTGTCCAAAAGGGACTAGTATGAAATATTCTAGTCTAGTACTAGAATGATCTCCAGCAAAAATTAATAGTCGTATTATTTTCATAACTTACACTTTATTTTATCATTTTCCTTCATTCCCATGTTTATTATTAAGAAAGCAGCGAAAAAACACCTGTGAATTATAAGAGAAAAAAGGAGCAAACGAAATCATGAAATTGGATTTTTGTAACTGGTATGATTTAAACCAGAAAAATCTAGTTGTATACTAGTATGGAATTGATATTTTCTCCCTGCAGGGTATGTACGCGAATACTTGTATGCATATCATGCGTGTCATATCACATGTTGTATCGACTTACAACACGAAAAATATATCTATTTTAACATATTTCCGTACTTATAACATCCTTACCATGTGGCTATGGTTATGCATAGCATATACTATCTTTTTTAATTGCAATTATAATTTATTCCACCTATTGTTAAAAATGTATGCATGATTTCTTTTTCACTATCACCGCCATATGCCTACAGTTACTACGTATTGTATGTTTTTATATTTATCTTTCATATTTTTCACACTTTTCATTTTCATTTGCATATTACCCATTGTTCAATAACAATCGGCGATTGTTGATATTGAAGCATTGCTTTTTTGATGACAATTGCATTACTTTCAATGTTTTCTACCTAGGTATCCGTTACAGTTGTTATTAAAGATATGATGTTGCTGTTGTTGTTTTGCGCACAACTACATGTTGATATTGTTATTATTATTGTTTTAACATACTACTAACCAAGCAAAAGAAATAATTAATTTTAAATATTTTTGTTTGTAGTAAAAGGTACATAGTTTGAAAAATTTTAAATAAATAGCAAACCAAAGTATACTGGATTGACCCAAAATACCAAAGTTGTTTTATTTAAACGCATCCCCTCATTATGCATGAAAAACTATCCAGACAAAGTTTTATGTAATCCGGACCACGACAACCCGTGGTGCAGTTGACGTTATGATTTATGTACTCGTTTTTCTCATATTGCTATATCCTTATCCTTTGAGGACTTCGCAATTAGTAAATCGGTCCTTTTTCTGTCCCAGTTGTCAGGATATCCTTTAAAGTACCAAAAATTGTAGCACCTCCCGATAAATTTTAACAAAATGTGGATGTGTGTCTACTTTTTTAAGCGATAATTGAAATATGGGCTAAATATAACTTTTTTCATTATCCTTGAAAGACATGAAAGAAATTTCCATTAAAATTATTATCCTTCAACTTTTTCAAAACTCTATGGTTATTAAAATATTGTATTGTAATAAAAGTTCTGGCGGCCGCCGTGGTGTAGCGGTTAAGTGTTCGGCCTTCTACACCAAGTCGTGGCGGTTCGATGCCCGGCAAAAGTAACATCAAAAATTATTTAGAAAAAGAATTTTTCTAAACGGGGTCGCCCCTCGGCAGTAGTTTGGCAAACTCTCCGGGTGTATTTCTGCCATGAGAAGCTTCTCAGCAAAAAATTCATTTGCTTTGCAAGTGCCGTTCGGAGTCGGCAAAAAACTGTAGGTCCCGCCAACTTGTAGGAAAAACTCAAAAAGCAACACACCACAAGTTGGAAAGAGAAGCTCGGCAAAAAATCTCGTTAGAGGTTATGATAACCTGTTGGTATATCGCCGCCATTAGTTTTTTTTTTTAATAAAAGTTCTGTATACAAATACTTAAGGATACACGGGAGATGGACAGAACATACTCCAGGAATTGATTTTACAATATGGGTATCAAATGAAAGGTGTACATGTGGGCCTGGAAGTAATGTAAGTTTTATTTCGATATCTCAATTCGTTTTGGAGACATGGACGAAAATACTTAATACAATTTACCTGTCCTTTTCATATATGTACAAGTATTTTTGGAACATTCTAAAGTATACGCTTAAAGTAAAAATAAATAACTTACAGTTTCATTTTTTTGGGGAAAACCCAGTCAAAGTTTTTTGTTATGAAAGACATTTATTATCGCACAATATCGTCTGTCTATATTTTGGTTTGGTACATCATAAAATCTAGAAATACAAAGTTTTAAGTTGTGTATGTACATCTGTTTACAATAAAACGTACGATATCTTTCCCAGACAAAGACATCAATCTTAAAAACTTACAGGACTTTTTATACGACTAGAAGGATCTAAACCCCATTAAAATAGAGGAATAATAGTGCTTTAAATTAATTAAAAAAGACGCCCCCGTGCCTCACCCCTAAATCCGTCCTTGTTAAGGGGCAAACTAAAAACTTCCCCAGGGACGCCAATTGGAAACCTCAAGGGAGTTCAAGTCTACCTCCACTTGTTGTTTCCATCTCAGTCCTCTTCCTCTGCTGCCGAATTCGGGTGTCGATAGAAAACCCTTCTGTGCTAGAGCTTCTTTGTCCATTCGCATAACATGACCCAGCCAGCGGAGCTTTTGGGCTTTAATTCGCTAACCTATGGTCAGGTCTGCGTTGAGTTCGTAGAGCTTATCGTTAAATTTCCTTCGATACTCGCCTTTGGCACCACGCGAAAGACCATAAATCTTTTCGAGAACTTTTCTCTCAAATACTCCAAGGACCATCTTCTCTTAACACTGTCCATGATTCCGAGCCGTACATCAGGGCTGGTATGATGAGAGACTTATAGAGCGTGATCTTTCTTTGCCGAGAGAGGACTTTACTTCTCAATTGCCTACTTAGCCCAAAGTAACACTTGCTGGCAAGAGTGATTCTCCGTTGGATTTCTAGACTGAGAAAACATTCGGTGTTAATGCTGATTCCCAAATAGACGAAGTGCCTCACAGTTTCAAATTTGTAACTACTAACATGGACGTGGCTTCCAAGACGCAGGTGCTCCGATTCTTTCTTTAATGACAGCAAATACTTCGTCTTGCCCTCGTTGACCGCAATACCCACTCCAGAGAAGGCAGCGCTTATGGAGCGATTGGTAAGGCCAATGATTTCAATATCATCTGCATACGCCAACAAAAGATGGTGTGTGTCGATTATTTTATCATGGGTCTTCTCGAGGATTTGGCGTATCGTGAAAATCTGGTCGATGGTAAGTCTAGGTCCAGGTCTAAAGCCACACTTATAAGGTTCAATCAGTTTGCCTGCGATGGGCTTCAGTCTTTCACAAAATACGCTAGAAAGAAACTTATATGCGATATTTAGAAGACTGATTCTGCGGTAGTTGGGGCGGTTAGCGAGATCGCCTTTCTTGTGCATTAGGCAGAGCACACGTAAATTCCAATCTGGAGGCATGCACTCGTCTGATCATATTCAGCATACGAGCGGATGCATGCTTTTTACCAGCTCTTCGCCTCCGTGTTTGAACAGCTCGGCGGGTATTCCGTCTTTTCCAGCCGCTTTGTTTTTTTTTTTTTGAGCCGTGATATAGCTATCCTCACTTCATCATAGTCAGGTGGTGGGACGACTTTTCCATCGTCAGGGATTGGGGTATCGGGTTCGACGTCTCCCTCGCAATTTAGCAGTGAGGAGAAGTGCTCCCTCGATAATTTAAGTACAATCTGTACGTCGGTTACCAGGTCGCCATTATTGTCCTTTCAGGAACTTGCCCCGATCCTAATATCGTGCATCATCCGTCGGATCTGTCCATAAAATATTCGAGCATCATTCCTGTCAGCCAGCATTTCAAGCTTTTCACACTCACGCCTTTCGGCCTCAAGTTTCTTCTTTCTGAAAAGGTGACTCTCTTCCTTCTTCGCCTCACGATATCGTTGCCATACACTGCAGGTTGCACCCGTTCGGAACGTCTCCTTGTAGGCAGCGTGTTTTTTTTCGAGGCAGTTTTGCATTCCTCATCGTACCAGTTGTTCTTCCGGGCTCGCTGGAACACTATAGTGGTCTCAGCGGCTGTACGTAATGATTGAGAGATATGCTTCCATTGCTCGGTAACATCGTTAAATCGAGGATTGCTCTCTGATAGCAGGTGTGAGAGTCGAGTGGAGAAATCACTAACGTATGTGCTCGTTCGCAACTTGACTCTGTATGAGGTGGAGCGACAATCCATAGGGGTGTATTTATAAGAGGGCGTTCTGAACTATTTATAAATGAATAATTGTGAACCCTGATTAGGCCCACTTGCACGACGCCGAGTTATCCTTTTAACTCAGAGTTAATTTGAAAAGTTGTCAAAAACGTATGAGTTTAACCCCTCATTTGAAGTTAGCTCTGAGTTAAAAATATAAATTTACGTTGTGCAGCCTTATAGTGCGTGTGGGTCAATCACTTGGCTTTCTAATTAAACCTGAAAGTACTATTTCGAAACATGACCACATTGATTCTCAAACTTTCGTATCGAACCCTCCATTTGTAGTTTTTAGAACGGAAGTCAAATATGCAAAACGCCTTATTGTTTAATCATCCAATTGCATCGCTACTTGATTTTTATGACCTTTAGCATAAAATCTGATAATCAGCTTTTGCAAACTATTGAAACCTACAAACCAAGTTATAAAAGAAATAACTCTGCTCTACACTTGCAAACTATGGCACAAAACTAAAGACGACACTCGTAATACAATTATTTCAACTAAGTTTTGTGTGAAAATCGTTGTAAAAACTCATTTGGGAGAGCTGTCATAGCAGAAGCCAATGCAGTTTCGTTCCAACGCAAAAAGTTCACTTCATTGGCCAATATTCCCATGCTAAGGCACTTTTACTTATGCTTTTTATATGAAAACTTTATCCTTAAGAAAATATCGTCACTATGGACGAGTATGCTGTTTGAAAGTTCTTAGAAACCTCATAGAAGTTGCGTTGTGCAGCCACACGTTTTTGTTGTTGTTGTTGTTGTTGTTGTTGTTGTGTACAAGTAAGTTTTTATGCATTTTTGTCTGTCATACTCTAAGCCATTCGTTATTCCGCTGGGCAGCTTTGATGCTGGTGGTGGTTGCGCTGCATTGCTTGTGGCAGCTGCTTTCAATATCTGTTGGGTTCCTTTGAGCTAATAATATTATTTCCATAGTTTGGCATTAATTGTAATTTACTTAAAAATTTTTAGTAGCAGCTTTAGCAGCAAGAAGTTCCGGGAAAAAGTGGTTGTAATAATTGTTCTTTTAATTAATTTATATTTCTGAGCTCATAAGTTATGTGCCAACTGTGGCAAGATTAATAAGATGCTTGCGTACTTAAATGGCAGGCAATAAAACTTGGCTCAATGAGCTGTTGTAAAAAAGTAGATCAAGTTTTTGAAACTTTTTTTGCTTAAATTTTACAGTAAATTTGGAAAACCCATATTGCATTGTGAAGTGTGGGTAATGGAATGTGGTTGCGTCGCTGGACAAGCAGTTTTCGCCGTGCGGCCATACTCAATCCCGTTTCGGACTAATTTGCTCCACAAGTCGCTGCTGGGTATTTACTGCGAACTCTAAAGCATTTTAAAGTAAATAAAAACGTAGCCTCAAAGGCAACACTTATCAATTGACCTACTAACTTTTTCATTATTTTCGATTAAAATACACAACAAAAATATAATATATATTTTTTTATATTTAAACTTCACCCATTCAAATCATATTGTGTATTTTCAATTCAGTACCATCGACAATGGCAGAGTGCTCGGCCAAAAGTGCGCCACAGTTGGTCAATCGAGTAGAGTGCTTTTAACGCGAAAGTCGCTGGGAACTTAACAAAACGATGACATGAAAAACCACTCCACCATCAAACTATTTCAATATTTTGTCATGCCACAAAAAACAAAAAATAAACGGTTTTAAAAAATGACACTAAAATATTATATGCGACACCTCGGCGATATAGTTGATGAGATAGGGAGAAGTGGTGTAATAATATATTTCAAAAAAATATTTTTGGGCTGCAGGAAACTCAAAACAATTATGAATATAACGAAAATCGAAAAAAAAATATAAACAAACAGCTGAAAGCAAAAACCACTCAAAAATCCGTAGCAATATCCTATACAAGGAAAAAAATAAGATAAACATACTACAGTAAAAAAACAACGCTAGTTACATTTTAATCCACTAAAATGGGGTGTGAACGACAAAAGCAATAAAACAAATCAAAGCAAAAATAATATTTATATATGTTATGCAAAAGCTAGGAGGTCCTATGCTCCAATAGGAGTTGAGGGTGAGAACACATCGCTTGATATATTACTGAACACTTTTTTTAGTTAGGGAATACAATTTCTTATGAAAGACTGTAAAAGTTGTCATAGTGTCACCAATTTTAAAGCCTTTGGAATGATTCACGAAAACGGGTTTGTTTTATTATTATTATTACACGGAGGGAAATCTATGGATGGAACATCCATAATTATTGATACCACATTAAATAAAAATTGATAATCCTGTCCCATCAATGAATATGGATGTTTCATCAATGCTTTTTTGATAAATCACTATTGAAATGGTATCCATATAAACTATTGATAAATTCTAAATAGTTTAAAAAACAAAATTTAATATAATTTGACATCTGGTTTCAGTGGGACTCGAACCATGCTCCTCTGGCACGCTAGCCCAGTATTCTACCATTCGGCTACGGCATATTATACAATTTTTAGAAAAATGCTCAATCATGAGAAATTCAAAATATTTTGAATTTAAAAAAACCGCTCCAACAAGTTGTAATATTGTTAGAAAATCCATAGTAAAAATTGTTGAACTATTATGACTATGCGTCCCAGAAAAATTTACATTTCGCCCATATATATTAATACGCTGTCTCTACCATTATTACTATGCAGTAAATATGGATATGCACCTACCGATAATAGAAGTTCACGACCATAGATATTGACATCCCGTTCAAATATATTAGTATTCTATCCATAAATATAAGAAATAGTACATCATATCGAAATGGTTGGCATGTCATTTTACTTTTTATTGGGAGCAAATAATATTTGATGACTCGCTCATTCTGAATGAATATTGCATCAAACTCGTCGCTATCAATAGTGATATTGTCACAACATTCAAGGCATTTCTCTCAGTGTATAAATATTTTCTTTTAAATTATATTTTATTTTATTAATTTTTTTTAAATCCTTTTTTATATATTTTTTTTTTTTTAATTTATTTAATTCAAGTTTTTTAATTATTCTATTTTATAAATTTGTGAATTTTACCACTTCTACATCGGTTTTGCGATTATTGGGTGTTGTTTCTTATTTCTACGTTTTCTGTTTATAAAACTAAAAAATTAAGAAAATTGAAATTGTGTAAAATTATATTTTTATACAATGAACCAAAAATGTACATATTTTCCACGAAAAAGTACATATATTTTACGAATTTTTTTCATTAAAAGCTCTCCAAAGAACGTTTTCGTAGAATTTATGAACAAAAATTCGTAAATATTCATGTCAAACAAAATTTCAATAATAATACTTAAAATCGAAGAACTCATTCTTAGAATCTACGAACTCATTCTTAGAATTTACGAACTCATTCTTAGAATCTACGAACTCATTCTTAGAATGTATGAATCCATTCTTAAATTTTACGAACTCGTTCTTACAACTCAAGAACCCATTCTTGAAATGTATGAATCCAATCTTAAATTTTACGAACTAATTCTTCTAATATACGAACCCATTTCAAGAAAATCCAAAAAACGAAGCATATTATTCATGAAAGTTTAATTATTATTGTTAAATATTGTTTACAAAAAAATTTTATTTAAAAGGAGTAACAAAATTTGTCAAAGTACATAGTTTTTATACATCGTCGCTTTCAACGAAGGCTAACACGGTTCGTTGTTTGCATTTAAGACAAGCACGGTTTGTTGTTATCGTGGAAGACTAGCCCACTTCGTTTTCTGTGTGGAAAACTAGCATAGGTCGCATAGACCTGAAGCGTGTTAGTCTTCGACGCAGATAACGAAGTGTGCTAGTTCTCCACGCAAATAACGAACCGTGCTAGTCTTCCACGCTAACTGAACCATGCTAGTCTTCGTTGGAAGCGACGATATGTAGCTAATATAATGCTTAGTTGAACTAACGTAGAGATTGGCACGGCGCTACCAGAATTCGGGCACGATCTACACGTCGGGTGGATAGATAGATAGTAGATGGTGTCGTATGCAGAATTCATCAAAGGCGCGAAAAAAATCTCGTTGCTACCATTAAGTGCCATAAGCGCTGCCACGCGCCACCAGGATTGCGATTGCCAGGGCTCTTGTGTCTTGTAGTGTGTTGTTTGTGTCTTGAAGTCTATGCCTATCTGTAAAATAATTGAAAATTTTTTAGCACACCCTTAAAGTTAATGGCAAATAGTAAACTTACCTTTTTACACTAAATTGAAGGCAAATTCATTTATATTAACTATTTATTTATTTCATATAGCGAATTTGCCTTGATTATATTCAGCATTTAATATGAATGAACAATTTTTCACAGTGACAGCTGTCTGCTCAAGTAAGAAAATGTTGGTTCAATCTATGACACTTTCCTAAAATATAAGAAATAGTTCTTAAAATCTACGAAACAAGCTCTAAAAAATAAGAAAAAGTTCTTATAATCATAGCGAACAAATTGTACGTACGTAATTTCTTAAAATTTAAGAACAGATTCGTAACATTTAAGAACAAATTCATCCAAAAAAAATAATGAATTTTAGTTCTCATATTTTAAGAACGAAGTTCTGACGTTAATTAAATGTAACGTATTTTTTCATATATAATAAGAATTTTTTCTTAAATTATATGTAATTTTTCTTAGATTCTAAGAAAAAATCAGCGTGAACTTCTATGAAACTTTGTTCGTAAAAAACATGTACGTTTTTGGTTCAGTGTACATACTTTTTTATTTTTGTTTTATTTTTTTTAATTCATTATTTATTTTACAGTTCTATTTTGGTTTCATTTATTTTAATTTATTTTTTTGATTTTCTTTTATTTGATTTTATATTATTTTATTTTATTTTATTTTATTTTACTTTATTTTATTTTAATTTATTTTATTTTATTTTATTTTATTTTATTTTATTTTATTTTATTTTATTTTATTTTATTTTATTTTATTTTATTTTATTTTATTTTATTTTACTTTATTTTATTTTAATTTATTTTATTTTATTTTATTTTATTTTATTTTATTTTATTTTATTTTATTTTATTTTATTTTATTTTATTTTATTTTATTTTATTTTATTTTATTTTATTTTATTTTATTTTATTTTATTTTATTTTATTTTATTTTATTTTATTTTATTTTATTTTATTTTATTTTATTTTATTTTATTTTATTTTATTTTATTTTATTTTATTTTATTATTAGTGAACAAGATGGAAAAGTAACAACAATTACAAGCTACCATGATTACGTAATTTCGGCCTTGCTCAAGGGCACTTATCAAATGGCTTTGTGTTTAGAAAATTTTCATCACCTTTTGTTGGTCATCGAACCAAGAACCAAGGGGATTAGGAATTTCTAAGCCCGCAGTGTGTACCTCTTACACCAAGCTGCGTTGAAATTATTGCCAGCTTATATCCATCATGTTCACTTAGTATGTATTCATTTTATTTGTTTTTTGTTTTTATACTACCTTATCGACAACTAGAACGACATCAATCGGCCGCCATTTATACTAGCAGCCGACATCAAAAAACAAAAACAAAATTAATTATCTAATTGTTTGGTTCTTTGTTGTTTTTTGTTTTAAATAAATATATAGTGTCACTCCCCTGAAGAAGCCAAGGATAATTGGCGAAACGTCGGGACGTAAGGTGGAATAAAATTACACTGTTTTATTTGCACTAAAAAATGTATAGATCTGCTCAGCTTATTAAATATTTACATAAATCAAACAGATCGGAAGATAATCATATATTCATTTCTTACGGAAAGCCTGCCGAAACCATTTTTATTATACTTATTTCAAAACAACAACAAAGAACAACAAAACTTCATCATGAAAAACTACTACAATCATATGAAATATAAATACGGTGAACATATCTGCATGGATTTGAAGCACTTCAGCAAACAGAAAATTAAACTATCTAAACTAACAGAGCAACTAAAATTTTTGTTAGAATGCAAAAAATATGCGTTAATACCAAACCATTTATCTAACCTAATAAAAAATACAATAGTCGACACAACATCGGGTAAAATTAAACAACAAATAGATAAAACCAAACACAATTTCCTTTTAAAAATACTTAACATTGAAATAACACAAACAAATATTAACATAAAAATCACCAAAGATTCGATATACCACGCACAACAACAAATTCGTAGCTCTCTCAGTGAAGAAGAATTAAACTCAGCCATAATTAAACAAAACTGCCTCAGCAAAAAGATAGCAAAAGAAAAAGCCTTTACACTGTCCTCTAAGTTAGATAAGCTAAAAAACGAACAAGTACGAAAATTGGGAATTAACACCAACAACGAATGGTTTGTTAACACAACAGACATAGAATTTCCCGAAGACGTCAAATGGTTGTTGTCGTTAGGCAAAAAATTCACAATTCCCACAACTACAAATAATTTTTCACCCATACACACCATAGCCGAAATGGAACAAGTATTTGAAATTATAACAAATGACAACGAGAAGGAAATCGCGAGAAACAAGCTGTGCAGCAGAATCCTACAATTTAAACGAAACATCAAGCACAATTCCGTAGAAAAGTTTATATTACAAACATACAAAAACACCAAAAATTTCTTAAAAAAACACAAAGACGACATAATCGTGACAGACGCCGACAAGGGTAACAAAACAGTTGTTTTATATAAAGAGGAATATAATACGAAAATTTCCGAACTACTAGGAGATAAGAATACTTACAAAGTAATAAGAGCCGATCCCACACCTACACTACAAAGAAAGAACAATAACCTGATACTTGATCTCTACAAAGGCAAACATATAAGTGCAAAAGAAAAACACCAATTAACAAACATATCAGCAACAGCACCTCGTCTATATGGACTCCCCAAAATCCATAAGCCCGAACGTCCATTACGTCCTATCGTCTCGTCTATCAATGTACCTTGTTACCATTTGTCCAAATTCATAGGAAATATTCTGAGCTCCCTAATTTCCTCAGAATACAACATCAAAAACTCGTCTGACTTAAAAGAGAGATTGCAAAATGTAAATATATGTAGTGATGAGCTGTTAGTGTCTTTCGATGTTGTCTCCCTCTTCACTAACATACCAACAAATCTAGCTTCTAAAATAATAATGCAAAAATGGGATGAAATAAAAGAAAACACAAATATACCGAAAAGCAACAATATTCTACAATTCTGCCTTAAAGACAACAATTACTTCATCCACAACAACAACGTGTATACCCAAACGTATGGAATGCCCATGGGTAACCCCCTTTCCCCCACCATCGCCGATATAGTTATGGATGACGTACTTAATCACACCTTCTTGCAATTAGAACAACAACATAACATACACATTAAATTTCTGGTGAAATATGTAGATGACATTTTTGCTATCATTGCCCGGAAAGATGCGAATATAATATTAAATGCCTTCAACAGCTATCACAATAGACTTAAGTTTACAATAGAAAAAGAAGAAAACAGCAATATCCCCTTCTTAGACACTCGCATACACAGATCCGAAGACATAATAACATTAGATTGGTACTCGAAACCTACTGCTTCTGGGCGCCTAATAAACTTTTTCTCCTCACAGCCATTTAAATACAAAATTAACACTGCCAAAAACTTTATCCACAAAGTATTAACGATTAGCCATCCACGTTTTCACGACGCCAATGTAAGAAAAATAAAATGGACTTTAAAAAAGAATAATTTCCCCGACCTCCTGATATCTAGTTTAATCGATCAACAAAAAATTAACACCAACAATTTCACCCAAAAAACACTTCACACAGAAAGCACCCAAACAAAGCGATATTTTAGTGTCACTTACGTTCCCAGGCTCACAGAAAACTTTGCACATGATTTTACCAAAACACACAACACTACACTAGCATATAAATCTAATTGCACCCTAGCTACGTGCTTTACAAAAACAAAAACCCCTATAGATCCCCAACAACGCAGCAATGTAGTTTATGAAATACAATGCAAAGGAAACGATAAAGAAAGCTGCAACAAAGTGTACATAGGTACAACAAAGCGCTCGCTTAATACAAGGCTATCCGAGCACGAAGCCGACATCAAAAAACAAAAACAAAGCACAGCACTGTCACAGCATGCAATAGAAAACAATCACACAGCTGACTTTGCTAATACAAAAATAATAGACAACGAAAGAAGAGAAAGAACACGGTACACTTTAGAGAGCCTCAGAATATTACAAAAAAGAGAAAAGACTATAAACAAAAAGGAAGATACTGACAACATCGCGGCTGCATATTTATTATGTTTATAATTTAGTTTTAGTTGACAAGCTTACCGCATGCAAGCGGTATCGAAATTTCCAAATTTTTAAATGTTTTTACGGTTTTAAATGTTCCAAGTTTTACATAGTGATGTCTTTATGCAATTTTTAAGTTTATAATTTTTCCACTTTTATGTAAGTAACTAGCTGACCCGGCAGACGTTGTCCTGCCACAAATTTATTTCCCTGTCTGTTTCACTAACCCGATCCCTATATCTATTTTAAACCATATCCCTATCTCCTTCATATAGGAGAAACCACACCCCCTTTTTCCTTATACCCATTTTTTTTTGGAGGTGTCCGGGATTGATCTTATATAACTCCTCACAAAATTTCAGTGGTCTAACCTAAATACTTCTAGAGATATGGACTATGAAGTATTTTATTCGTATGGGAGGTGCCACGCCCCCTTTATCGTTAACTCGAGTTTTTTGGGAGGTATTAGGGATCGATCACATATAAACCCTCACCAAATTTCAGTGGTCTAACATAAATACTTGCAGAGATATGGGCTATGAAATGTTTCCTTCGTATGGGAGGTGCCACGCCCCCTTTTTCTTTATCTCCAGTTTTTTTGGAGATGATGGGATTAATCTTATTTTACTCCTCAAGAAATTTCAGTGGTCTAACCTAAACACTTCCCGAGATATGGACTATGAAGTATTTCATTCGTATGGGAGGTGCCACGCCCCCTTTTTCGTTACCCTAGTTTTTTTGGAGGTGGTAGGGATCGACCTCATCTAACCTATAACCACGTTTCAGTGGTCTAACATAAGTACTTTCAGAGATATGGACTATGAAGTATTTCATTCGTATGAGATGTGCCACGCCCCCTTTTTCGTTATCCCCAGTTTTTTTGGAGGTGGTAGGGATCGATCTCATATAACCCCTTACCAAATTTCAGTGGTCTAACATGAATAGTTCCAGAGATATCGACTATGAAGTATTTCATTCGTATGGGAGGTGCCACGCCCCCTTTTTGGTTAACCCCCAGTTTTATGGGTGAGAATGGTGTTGTTATCCTATAGGTCTGTACCGATTTCCAGGTCCCTACCTTAAACCCATTTAGAGATATTCACCTTGAAGAAAAATGTTTGTATGGGAGGTGCCACGCCCCCCTAATATTTTGTTCTGATTTTATAACATGACCTGCGCGTGGTAATAACAAACAAACCCCCTAAAGGAAGTATATGATTTGGTTCAGCCGTTTTCGAGTTTTAGCGTAACGACTGAACACCATTTCATATTTATATATACATATAGATTGTATGGGAGGTACCACGCCCCCTTTTTCGATAACCCCAAGTTTTATGGGTGAGAATGGTGTTGTTATCCTATAGCTCTATACCAATTTTCATGTTCCTACCTTAAACACTTTTGAAGATATTCACCTTGAAAAATTCAGTTTGTATTGGAGGTGCCACGCCCCCTTTTCCGATTACCCCTTCTTTTATGTGTAAGAAGGCTTTTGATACCATATAGGTCTATACCAATTTTCAGGTCCCTACCTTGAACCCTTTCACAGATATTCTGCTTAAAAAATTTAGTTTGTATGGGAGGTACCACGCCCCCTTATTGGATAACCCCCGGTTTTATAGGTGAGAGTGGTGCTGTTATCCTGTAGCTCTGTACCAATTTTCATGTTCCTACCTTAAACACTTTTGAAGATATTCAACTTGAAAAATTCAGTTTGTATGGGAGGTGCCACGCCCCCTTAATATTTTGTTCTGATTTTAAGACATGACCTGCGCGTGGTAATAACAAACAAATCCCTCAAAGGAAGTATTTCATTTGGTTCAGCCGTTTTCGAGTTTTAGCGTTACAATTATACACCATTTCATTTTTATATATATAGATTAATGTGCCATCCATGTTTTAATTTTACAAAATTAATTATCTAATTGTTTGGTTCTTTGTTGTTTTTTGTTTTAAATAAATATATAGTGTCACTCCCCTGAAGAAGCCAAGGATAATTGGCGAAACGTCGGGACGTAAGGTGGAATAAAATTACACTGTTTTATTTGCACTAAAAAATTTATAGATCTGCTCAGCTTATTATTTTATTTTATTTTATTTTATTTTATTTTATATTATTTTATTTTATTTTATTTTATTTTATTTTATTATATTTTATTTTATTATATTTTATTTTATTTTATTTTATTTTTTTTTTTTTATTTTATTTTATTTTTATTACATCTTTTTTATTTATATTACTTTATTTTAGTTAAGTTCGTCTTTTTTGTATTTTATATATTTTATTTTATTTTGTGTAATTTTATTCAATTCAATTTCATTTTATTTTATTTTTCAATTTTATTTTATTTTATTTTGTTTTATATTATTTTATTTTTTTTTTTCAAACCCCGAACTGCACCTACTGTGGAGCCATAGACGACATACGCCACACCTTTTTCGAATGCGTGCAATTCGCTCAAGAACGAAGGCGGGTGGAAGAGACAATTGGCAAGCTTTCCCCGGGCAGTGTCTTTCGTAAAATGACCTGCGAAAATGCCAGATGGGATATAGTCAGGCGATACGCGAGGAACGTCCTCCTTGAGAAACGGGGAGACGGTGGTCTAGCCAGTTAGCGTGAAGTAGCCACAGGGCTCACGTAACGCGCTTCCTTACCTGAAGTAATGCTAAGCGCCGTCCCACGTAGGAAGATTGCGCGGACCATGGGAGGTTAGGTTTTAGTGCGGTATACCTCAAGATAAGAAGTCCGACACTCGGAGAGTCCCGCTGCAAGAGCATCTAGTAACGAGGGCTTAAACCCGATTAGTGCATTTCCCCTTCCCACGAACATCAAAAAAAAAGTATTCCAACAACACAACAAGAAGTTTTGTAAATAAACCATCTTGAAAAGTTTTAACAACCGCCAAGATGAAGTAAAACTTTTTCGAAAAACTTTAAATGTTATCCGTTTTTACACTTAATATTTGTGTATGTACTTGGTTGTGGAATTTTTATTTGTTTATCGGTCCATTTGTAAATACATATTACGCCACTGGACAAAATATGCAAATGCATTTTAGTAAGCTTCGAATATCAATAACCGTAAAAAACTGTTAAGAGCATTTTGTAAGAAATGAGTTTGTTTCATTTCTGTGTTGTAGAGGAATAAAACATAAAATATTACTTGACTAAATCTAAAAGAAAATTTAAAATGAGTAAAAAGTACAAAGTTCTAGTGTTTCAACTTTTGTGTTCATTTCTTGTGTTTTTTATGACAAAAATTTAGAAAGAAGGCCCCTATTGAAGAAATGGAAAAAGTGGTACATCGTAAACTCAAAGTTCAAGCAAAGCGCACACTTTGACTAAGGCCCAATTTCACAGTGCCAGGTTAACTTACGTTCCACAGATTTTCAATTTTCATTTTGAGTTAACCAAAGGTTAACTGCCCAACGTTGGTGGTGTAACCTCTGGTCAGATATCAGAAGGCGATCTACCAACAATTTACATAAAAAAATTCAGTTAAAGAACTTAAATAAAATTGCGAATCCATAGTTAACTGTGGAATTTAAGTTAACCTGCCCCTGTGAAATTGGGCCTAAGCTTAATATGTAGTTCATATTGTCGGCGGTTTTTAACAACTTCCCTGTCCCCATACAAAAGGCTTTGAGAATGCGCTTTGTATTGAGAAATGAGTCACATGTGACTCATGAACTTACTTCAATGCGCTCTCGTGAGTCACATATGACGCATTGGACATTTTTCGGCATAACATGATGGAATTTGAATTTACAAAAAAAAAGCACCATAAAAAGCTAGAAAATTGCAAGTATTGAAATTGAAGCTTAAGAAATCATAAATCTTCCAATTAAAAAAAAAAGTCCTACATGAATGTTTTCTTATTCTCTTCTTTTAACCAAAATGTTGACAAAATGTTAACTTTCCCAGTTGCTGCCGTTAACGAATAGTCAAAGTTTTTCCTTCCAAACCAACGCCAAAAACTTTGCCATAACAATGAGTCTTCGTATCACAATTGTAGTCCATAGACTTCACTTAATATTCTGCCATATGTGTTTTTCATATGCGCATAAGTTTTGCGATTTTCAACTAACTTTCCGGCCAAGTCATAACTTTCTTACTGCCTAACAATAAATTCGCCAACTATAAAGAGCGAATAAACAAATAATAAGAGTATATGAAAATATAAATAAAATGTGGTGGAAATTCGTGTAAGCTGAAATGGCACTGAAAAACTTGTGTGTGAGAAAGTTTGGGAAAGTGCTTACTCATATTTATAAGTATACAATTTTGAGGGTGTTTATAAAAAAAGTATGTAGATTATTGAAAGTTAATTCTTCAGAAGGAACAGATAGGAAAGTTAAATATTAAGATCACAAACCAGTGTTTGTCAAACATCAATTTAAGAAAATAGCGGATAATGTGATGAAAGAACAACGACTTGAGGACATGAACCAAAGAGAGGAGATTGTGCCAAAAGCGATACCGTTAGAATAAATTTCCCTGTTTCGAAACAGCTGATTGCTACGTCACAAGTTCTACTTTTACCACTGGTGTGATTAAAAAAACTGTTCTGTAGGGGCAACCATGGACGAATTCAAGATGGTCGACTGAGTTGCGCAGTACTGAGGAGGTCATGGGCCTGACTTGAAGCTTTAAACCTCTATAAAATAAATTATTCAGATGGAAATAAATTGGAAAGCTTCATATTTTTTCAAAAACGATTGATATAGGCTGACTTTAAACAATATTTTCAATACTTCTTCTCACCCGTCGAAAAATTTTTGGGGTCTATTACAAAGGTTGATAACAAAAACTTTTATTATACAATTTTTTAAAATAATTTTTACTTCGTGTCGATCCTCACACCATATGAGACCCATTACCATTGAAAACGAAAATGGTAATATGTATGTATGTATATTTCGTGAAAACAAACCTTGAACGAAAGAAATTACTGGTGTGATCGAGTACGTGGACTTTTTAGTGTCATTTATTCCCCAATACTTTCTTAATGAATTTAAAATGTGATTGGCAACCCTGCTAGCATTTTGAAGAGCGTTTACTCTTCCATATCGAATAAATAATGCCTGCGCCACTTGGAGAACCTGCTTCACATTGCACAACAACAAGAAACATAAATATCGCGTATCTAACTTCTTGGCGTCACTTGGGAGTTACTCCATTACTTAGTTACTCAGTGTCGCATAAGTGACGGTAGCTTGTGTTTTGAATACATATTGTTGAATTTCTATGTAAATATCAGACAATGATCTTGATCTAGAGCTAGCGTGATAGCCTGGCATGCTGGGTTCGAGTCCCAGTAAAACGATTTTTTTAAATTTTTTTTATCACTCAGATCACACTTATAAGTCACTTTTCGAAGGGTCGCATAAGGGCCATACGGACGTCTCACATACGGGGAACAATTTTTCCCGAAGGAAGATGAGAAAAAGATGAAACAGCGATAACTTCCGTGATGAAATTCAACTTCTTGTAGAAACTTTTTGGGCACATCCGCGATAGAAAATTTTCTAATTACATTACAAGGAGTCAAAAAAGTACTCTTGAATTTTCCATTATATTCAAATTGTAAAAGCGACTCTATCGCTTCCATGGATGGGTAATATTTTATTTTTGAGTGACGAAAAAATAAAAAATAAATTTTTATTCATTATTCAAAAAAGTTTGAGTGATTGGTTATTAGAAAATCAAATAACTATTTTCGGGATTATTTTGAGACTGTTTCGGGATAATTTCGGGACTGTTTCCGAAAAATTTCGGAAATGTTTTGGGATCACTTCTGGACTATTTTCGGAATCATTTCGGAGATATTTTTGGAATATTTTGGTAACATGATATTTTTGAATAATTTTTAACCTGTCACTCATCATTCAAAATTTTATAAAAGAGGAATAATTTTTTATTCATTATATGTTTTTTTTTTTTCAGAAAAGGAAATTTTGTTTTGGAAAGTGGTGCCATCGGCATCTTATAAGTTGAAATTTCAAAGGAAAGGGCTCATCCTTTAAATTTACTTTAATTTTATTTTAAAGATTTTTGCCTCCTGTTAATTTATTTTTCCTGTATACTTCAGTCTCTACATATAATAAAATTGTAACAGGTCGATGTCTATACATCGCAGATATCAACAAAAAATTTATTGGGGAAGCATTATTAAGCGAGTAGAATCCAAATCAACCATTTTAAAAATTTTTGTGTGTCTGTCTGTCTGTCTGGCCGTATGTTTGTGATCATATCACTCTGAAAGTAATGAATGGAATTGAATGAAACTATAAATGGTGACCAATAGATGTCGCTCTAGTTGTCGATAAGGTAAGAATAACAAAAAAAACTAATAAAATAAATGAATACATACAAAGTGAACATGATGGATATAAGCTGGCAGGTTGGTCTAAGAGGTACACACTAATCCTCTTGGTTCTTGGTTCGATGACCAACAATAGGTGATGAAAAATTTCTAAACACAAAGCCATTTGACAATGGCCCTTGAGCAAGGCCGAAAATACGTAATCATGATAGGTTGTAATTGTTGTTGCTTTTCCATCTTGTTCACTAAAAATAAAACACAGAATAATTTAAGAAAAATTATTCACAAACAGTCAAAAGTCCACCAAATTTTCAAAGATTTTGTAATTTTTTCAGATTTTTAAATTCAAGTCTAGAGGTCTATCATCGCTAGTTTAGATTTTACAGACTTTACCTCATATTTGGTATAAAAACGACAAAAAAAAACACCTTTTACCTGAACATATTTTTGAAGGAAATCGAATTCCCTACAAAATTTGCATTGACCAAAATTTTCTCAGACTAGCCGTTTTCTCGAAAATACCTTTCATTTGATACTCATATGATATGCCAATATCATTAATTAAAAAAAAAAATTGAGATGTGTGGCAACCCTGTACACTAAGGTGGATCGACAAAAAAGTTTTTCCAGTCCATCCCTAGGATTAAAAATATTTTGAAGGCGATGGGTCAAGCGGGATAGTCTGGATAGTCTGGATATACAAACATACAAATGTACAAGTATAGAAATATACAAGGTTAGCTCGTTTAAAGTTATGAACGGAGTATCTCCTTTTTTGCACGAAAGTCATATATCTGTGGTCATAAGCAATAATAGCCTAAGTCGACTTAAGAAATTAGACCAGTTGAAATTTTTGCTGGCGAATTTTTGTAACAAAACTGTTTTATAACTAAGGCAAACGTATTGGATTTAATTGCTTGTAAAGAAAGTAAAAAAAGACCAATGAAAATCTTGAAAAATGTATCGATGTTGCTATTCAAAATCACCAGCAAAAATTTTAACTGGTCTAATTTCTTAAGTCGACTCAGGCTGTTATTGCTTATGACCACAGATATTCACACACATACATAAAGTCATGTTTTTGGATCTTTGAAATTTTCATTATTTTTACTTTCTGATATACAGAGAAAAGCCGATACACCGTTAAATGTAGAAGCATGGCAATTGTTGCAAAAAACTATAAAGCTTTATGCATAGAAGAATAGAATATTTAATGAAATTTAAAAAAATGGCATAATATTTATAAATTGGGAAAAATTAGAGAAGAAAATAGTAACAAAAATAAGCTACTGGAAATCCCAATCAGTAGCCTAAAATAGTAGAAGTGGTGAACGAAGTCAGGCTCTATCGAGTAAAATACGACAAATTCATTGAATACTAATGACAAGGAACGAGCACGAGGGCAGTGGCAATAAGTTGTGTCAGCCACAAACGATTGAAACGTGTATTGTCAACGATGAGTTCGAGTGATGAAAGACTTTGAATGAGCCGTCATGTTGTGGTTTGGTAGTGCTGCAAAAGAAGAATCGAGTTGAGGTTAGCCTTAACTCGAACTATTGGCAATTCGACTGATACAATATACAAACTAAATTGCTGCTGCTACGTGACTGACATTTAAATTTAAACAAAAAAAAGCTTTATCTCGTAAGCCGCGCACCCACACACACACACATAAAAATATAAATGAACGTGTAGTCGCATACGAATACATTTATTATGCACCTAAATGTGAACAAGTGTGTGGGTGTGTGTGTGAATGGGTAGATTACTGCCTTTGTTAGTTATTTTATCCTGAAGTCACATACAAGTAGTTAACGTTGCTGTCGTTGCATGTCGCCATTTACAAATTTACAATTCAATTGTTCTAATTTTGTAGCAATTTCGTAGGGATTTTTTCCTTTGGCCAAGCAACGTACGTATTGCGATTTAATTCTTGTGTTACACTAGGCATGTTACACACATATAGGTGTGGTGCTCGTTTGTGTAAGTCTCTGCAGTGTTTACAGATTCCTAAAGACAAAAGAAAAATAGTAAATTTAATTTACAGGAGCTCCTTGTTGTGCATACACATACACATGTATACATTTGTGCAAGCATACAATGTGTTGACAATACTTGCCGGGGCAACCTGTCGCTGCTGGGCGACGCCAGGGCTTATGAGTAACGAAAATGATGATTTTTATTTTCTTCTCTTGTTTTACCTGAACTATTGTGTATAAACAAACAAATAAACAAGTAAATTACGTACGCAAATTGAAACATGTCACTGAGGCTTTTAAAACAGAAAATTAAGCCTTAAATAGATTTTACTTGGAAAAAAGAACAAAACAAGTTTTGTATGGCCAAGAAAGAAGGCGAAATGAGAAAAAGATAGGAAATATGTAGATAGAACAGTTGAGTGCGAAGGTGTTTTGATTGAACACACATGCGTATGTTGATTTTGAAATTTTCTAAAATTACATTTGACACCTCACACAGTTTTTTTGCTCACCTAGTACATGCTTTTTTTTGCAGGTAGATAACTTTGGCAATCTTAATTGGATGTATTGTTTGGTAGTTAATGCCGATCTAAACAAGAACATTGGTTACTGCTACGATACACAAAAAAAAAAAAATTGTATTAGCATGGCCAAAGTAAAGTAGAGCAAAGAAGTGAATTTTAAATATAATCGAATCACGAAAAGACAAATGGGATTAAATCGATATTCTGCTAACGCTTACGCATGAGCGTTTTTATAGTAGTTAGGCTTCACTAGTGAATGAATTTCTAATACATAGTTCCTATGAAGTGGATATTACTCTCAATATCTTTACATTTTTCTTCACTTTATTTTAAGCCTAAATGTAATTCAGTGTAAACTAGAAATTCCTTCTACCCCTTAAAGATGAAAATAAAATAAATCCATAATTACTCAGAACTTTTTAAAATGTATTTCAAGTTTTTCCAGCGACTACGTTGTATCGCATGACAACCGTCGGCCGGGGCGTATACGTAACATTTCTGTCTCCAATGCACTGTGGCCGCGGCGACTACTAGTTACAAATTATTTACTGGCTTAAATTCGAGAAGTTAACAAATCGGTGGCTTCGTGTACAAATGTACACAGAGCCAACAATGCCTAATAAAATAGAACAAATGTCATATGATATCTCTATAGAGTTTCTTCAAGAAGAAGTTCTTTTTATATTTAAAGAGAAAATTTTATTAATGTTTACAAAGGGAAATCTTGCATAAAACGAACCGATTTCTTAGGGTTCCTAACAAGAAGATTTGACTTATCAATGTTTTCAAAGAAAAATCACATATTATTGAGAAGATGTTCTTTTTAATATTTCAAATAAAAAAAATAAAAATTATATTTCAGAGTTCTTATATTGTCCTCGTGAACTTCAGATTATCAGTTACGATTCAATTTTAGATTTCTCTTTTATTGCCTTTACCTTCTTATGTTGCCTTTTTATATTGCCTTCAAGCCATCTCACCGCACTCTTCCTTACTTGCCATATTGCCTCCACCGCGAATTGAACTAACCACATATTGAATGCTGAGCACAGGTGCTTACCATCGAGCCATCGGGTGCTTCTGCTTCCCAGCGTCTAATTGTTCTACATGATGTCTGCTGATGATGATGCAAGATTTCCCTTTGAAAACATTAATAAGTCAAATCTTCTTGTTAGGAACCCTAAGATCATCTTATTAAAATAAGAAGTTTTTTCTCTTTCTTCTTTTTTCCATATTTTTAAGGAAATCTTGAAAAGATTTTCTTATTAATAACACATATAAAAAGAAAACGAAATAAGAAGAAATTGCACTTAATAATATTAATAAGAATTTCCTCATTAAACCAAGTAGATTTGCGTATTTTCGTTTCCATCGTTTCGACTACCCCTGAGCCCAAAAACCGCTCATAAAGACAATCTTATTAATTTTTTTAGGCATTTTTGGCTCTTTGTACCAAGGTCATTTTTGGTAATTGTTCAGGAGACGAAAAAACTCGCTTTTTTTTTGTTGTGAATATTTTTAAAATCTAAAAATGCAGTATATAGCAGATACAAAATCTGTAACGAAACTAAATTAATTTTGTTCCTTGTAACAGAAACCGAAACAGAAACCAAATTAATTTTGTTTCTCAGTAGCAGAACTCTAAACATTCTTATAATACTATTGACGTTAAAAATTCCTCCGTTTTTAGCTACAAAAACACAAATAAATAAATAAAAAACCTTTTAAGGAACCTATTTTCTTTAAAATAGAGCTGTTCAATACCGCGTATTTTAAAAAAGCTATGTTTTGCAGTTTGAGTGCTTTTTCTTTTGTAAATTCTTATATCCTCCTACACAATTTGGCTTCCATCAAATACGCGGTATTGCTTTTTGCAAATACGCGGTATTGCGCGCCGAGCGACGATATATATATCTGCCCAATATCCAATTATCCATACAAAACTATGTTGCACCCGCAAGAGCATCCTCCTTCGACATCTTATAAAAATGATGATGATGCACTGCAAAGTAGTTTGAATGAATTATTATTAGAAAATGAAATATTTGTTGATAACTATTAATGTTAATTTTTTCACAATCCGTTGCCCTATGCATATGTATGAAGCGTTTTTATATATCATTTAAAAATAAAAAATAAAAAAGACAACCCTATAGTCGCGCAGTTATATTTTTCTTCATATCTTCAGCATTTATTGTCGGATCTTAAAGTGTGATACTACATTTGTTTGTGCCAAGGACCCGGATTTTCCTACCGAAGTTTCATTGTGGTACTTACCCGCCAGTATAGTAGACACCAAGAAGTTAAATGTATCACACGAGGTTTCAGAGGTCGACTGAAGTTACTTTAGTTAGTTGCAACAGACATATACATGTATATTATATACCAGAAAATAATAAATCCATCCTAATGTACTGCAAATATAGTTCTGCTACTGAGAAACAAAATTAATTTTGTTTCTGTTTCGGTTTCTGTTACAAGGAACAAAATTAATTTAGTTTCGTTGCAGGTTTTGTTTCTGGGGTTTTGTTTCTGTTTCAGTTTCGTTACAAGCTATGTAACAGAAACCGAAACCGAAACGCGTTACAAGTCCCTGGTTTTTTTTTGTTGCTTCCGATGTCGATGAATTTTGGCATATAGATAGTATGATTCATTTTAAGAATAAATGCATGGGTACTGTCACTTGGGGCGCCTTACAGAGTTGCCACCTATCTACAAATTTTTAAATATTGACCAAGATATGGTATTATTGAAGATACTTGGAATTTTTAAAATCTATTTTGGAAAGCTTTTACTGTCGGTAATTGGTGAAAATTTCGAGGTATGTATACCGAGCAAACTCGGTCATCCAGGTACTAAATAATTAAGTTACCGCGACTTTGTCTGCGAAAATTTCAATAACGAAATCGCGACTCCACCGCCACCTATCGGGTTATTTTTTTGCAGAGTTGTTGATTAAATGAGTATCAAACATACAAAAATATATCTTATATTGAGAGGACTTATCCAAAGAATAAACTGTCAAAATTTGGTGAAAATCGGTGCAGTAGTTTTTGAGCCAATTCGTTATTAAAAACCCGTTATAATTTTTCATATATAGTCATATTAAGTCATGCTTAAATAAATTAGCATTCATACGGCCGCCGTGGTGTAGCGGTTAAGTGTTCGGCCTTCTACACCAAGTCGTGGCGGTTCGATGCCCGGCAAAAGTAACATCAAAAATTATTTAGAAAAAGAATTTTTCTAAACGGGGTCGCCCCTCGGCAGTAGTTTGGCAAACTCTCCGGGTGTATTTCTGCCACGAGAAGCTTCTCAGCAAAAAAATTCATTTGCTTTGCAAGTGCCGTTCGGAGTCGGCAAAAAACTGTAGGTCCCGCCAACTTGTAGGAAAACTCAAAAAGCAACACACCACAAGTTGGAAAGAGAAGCCCGGCTAAAAATCTCGTTAGAGGTTATGATAACCTGTTGGTATATCGCCGCCATTAGTTTTTTTTTTTTTATTCATATGATCCTAGGGAAAAACTTGATTGAAACAAATAAAAACTTATTTTCAACTGGACTTATGACGTCTAAAACCGACTTTTTGGTCACTTTTTTGGTCACGATGTATTTATAACTGTACTATCGTTTTGCGCTGAGATTTAATTTATCAAAAAAAATGGACTTAGGACATAAAAGTTTCCAAAAAATGCAATTAGTCAAAAAGAGCAGTTGAAGAAAAACACTTGACGCTCTTCAACCAAATTCTAGAATTTACTGACTATCGGGTACAGTATAGGGTTGCATTATGGGAAATCAAATGATTTCGTTATTAAGTGATTATTTTATGGAAAATTTAAGGTATTTCATTATTACTATTTTTAATAGCAACATACATGTGCATATAGTCCGGTCAAAATAGGCATAAAAATATTGCTTAAATAACAATAATTCCCACAGAGACAAATTTTGGTAAAGAGCTTAAGTTCACCGTCAGAAAGAAAACTTCAAAAGTCCCCATCGATCCCATGTGTGCTAAAAAGTTATTCGGGCTCAAAGGTCAAAATTTTAGGTTTCCAAATGTTTTTTTGACATAGATTATAGTAGTTAAACAAATGTCCGCATTTCCTTGATTTCATCAGCCTTTCATAACACGACACAATTAAAAAACAAAATAATTGAATCCAGCTTCATTATTCAATTATAAGTAAATATTGCTTCTGACAAATTTGTGTTGTATTAAAGCTATCACAATTTTCTGACACTTTACAGACAGATAACATAGTGTAGCTATGTATATTTATCTATGTATATGTCAACATACCAGTTAAATGAAACTGGCGAAACCCAAAAAAAAATTTCAAAATTAATATTGTCTGTCAGGCGTTAAATGGATAAACACATGTTTTAATCACAATGAAAGGTAAGTAAATTCAAAGAATGTGTGTGTGTGTAGCAGGATTGGCATCAGCCAAGGCGAACGGTATTTATACTTAGAACGTTTTTCGTGGCAGAAATATATATATATTCGGATGGCAGCCGACCACTGCCGAGGGACAGCCTTTTCCAGCCAGTACTCTCTAGTCCAGTTTTTAAATTTGTACTGAAAAAAAGCACAGCAACCGCAAAATGTAAACCACATACATACGCATGTAAAAGCCGGCAAAACAAATAACAACAAAACCACTCAACATTCCATTCACTGATTGCGCATACCATAAAGCCAATGAATTGAAATAAACACAAATATGCATATGTACGACGACGCACCTGACTATCTGTGTGGGCAAAGTGTGGGCTTGTGCGTATTTCAGCATATGTGGCACTAAAAAGAGACAGGGAGGTCCACATCCCAATCCTGATTTTCCGTTGTAAGCTAGCCGCAAAACGTGGCCACCTCTGATACCCCGTCAGCACCAAATCCATTCATCCAGCTATGTAACAGAAAACACGACCGCAGCTACAACGCTGGCAACTCTTGGTGGTATGATGTAATTGAAAACATATATGTACACACGCTCAAACGTTTGTATGTATTTGATATGCCCCACTTTAAAGCAATATCAATGTAATTATTTTCAAATATCTAATTAGGATGTGGAATTAGCTAAAGTTGTATGTTTCAATCAATCAATTATCAAATCGTTATGTGTAACCATTAAATGCAACCCTGATTGTTTGGCCAAATGTTCACTACGTTCATAAAAATTGCATTCCCATATTGATGAAGTAAAAGCTCATACTGGCAAAGCTTATTCCAAACACACACATTCTTGCCTGACTTCCTTGAATGTATCGTATGTAACTACCACTAATTTGGTACGAATTTTAAGATGGTCAATATATTCAAATACAAATTTAAATATGTACTTACCACAGTCTCTGAGCTTGGATCCGAGCGATATAGCTCTTTCGGACGATATAGCTAGTTTGATGACCAAGAACTACCCACCCCAATCCAGGGTAACTTCTGTACTCTGCCCATTGAATTATTTGCATCCAGGGGTTATCTTAGACTGTATTCGTATGGTGTTTTCCCGATACCAAGCGCCAACCGCAACAACGAACTGCGCAACTCGCATAACGCAATACCGAACAGCCCTGCACGTCCAAGACAGAACGAAGTGGAATCAGCGGGGTTATCTTAGATTGTATTCGTATGGTGTTTTCCCGATACCAAGCGCCAACCGCAACAACGAACTGCGCAACTCGCATAACGCAATACCGAACAGCCCTGCACGTCCAAGACAGAACGAAGTGGAATCAGCGGCGGTGTACCGATCCCTTACAGACTCAGGCTAACTCGGAGAAGCCAAAGGGAGACAACTCACCGACTACTTTTCTCTTTGGGAACGAGAGTGACGTTGCAAGCTGGCGCTTCTCGGCAGCAACGACCCATGTGGGTAGATTTCCACCGCAAGGATGCTTCTCAGCTACATGTTCAAGCTGATGGGGAACGATGGGAGCCCATCTTTCTTTTAACTCGACAGGTTAGCGTAGTGGGGTTAAGCTTATTAGGTACAACAATAGTGCGACCTTCAGTTGGCTGTCGTTGGACCAAATTTCAGAAATGTTCAGGAATTGAAAGAAACCAACAACACTTTACAAAGCCTGCTATCTAGGAAGATCCAGAGGCAAAGCAAAAGCGCCATAAGGGAGGAAAGTTCTGAAGACTCTTCGGGGGCAGGTCAAAGAGAGCTCCAAGCTGACAAAAGCAGCTGAATGCGAGTAGTGCTGGGGAATATATGGATATGTTAAGGGTCTACAAACAGGAAATTAGAAAAGTTAATAGAGTCTCATGTAAAAACTTCTGTGCGGACCAAAAAATGTCTAGCGAGGCAGTAATATTAACAAAGGTCCTATATAGAAGTGAAATATTCAATGGTGAAGAACCCCTTGACGAGCTTTTCGACTCACATTTCCCGCCGAATATCCATCCGTCTCGACTCTTGATTGTAGTAAAAGTGAAGAGAAATTCTCCGTCATCGATTTATTCAAAACAAAATTTCTGTTTTTTTTTTAACTTGATCAACTTTAACTCTCACATACCTTAAAGTATCATGAGCACTACATACACAACTACATATAAGGCAACAACACACAGACACTAAATCAAATGAATTACGGCAATGGCAAAACCCGGCAGCCAGACAGAATCCATAAGCGGCGCTACGCAAATAAACAGACAACTGACTAAGTGACTGTTACAACAAAGGAAAATCAAACTAACACCTGCAGCTATACACCGACAACCACACACTAACTTAAAAGGTTACATATGTGTATGTATGTGAGACCAAAGGCAATGACACAAAACATTTACAATATGAATAATTAATGCCTAACTAAGTTATGTACGTGTCGTGGGTGGTATAACCATATCTCGAACCCAGTCAACATTTTGATAATTATTGGACCACATCTTATTCGCTTTAGATGACAAGTGGGAACTTGTATCCCAAATTCCGGTAGAATTGGTCATCGTCCAAAGCTTCGTATAAACTCATATGACTCACTTTAATTTCTTCTTTCCCAGCTTCATCGCATAATCACTTTCCTTTGCAATGAGAAGCGCCCAAGTCGGTCTCGTTTTTGATTTGTGTTCGCTTCAAAATATCACCTGGGCAAGCACTCGTAATTGAGTCGGCACTTTGCTGGTGTTGTTTTTTGTGGCACGCGCTTTTGCTCTCAGCATAAATGGCACTTTGTCTTGCGTTGTTTTGTGTTGCTTCACTCAATTGGAATTGTTGATGCGTCGCTATGAGCCGTAAAGATAAATTTCTTCGCAACTGTTGAAACATTAGACCAGTGGGTACCATTTACAATGGCGAAAAGGTGATTGAGGTAATTTAACCTAATTGCTGTGGGAGGCCGCAAGTCAATTTTCAGGTAACTTTGCGTGACGAAGAAATTCGATATGAATGTAAGTACGTATGTATGTAATGAGTGTGGCCATGAAAATGTCTAGAAGGGCAAATACAGAGTAAATTGCTTAAAGCAATATGAAAAAGAAAAAAATGTAAAAGACTGAAGTAGCCATCAGCGATAAGTTCAATGAATTACAACTGAATACTCTAATTATTTTGTATTATACATTTTTTTTACTCATATTTCCATTTTTATAAATTTTATAGCATTTATGTTATTAAAATACAAATCTAAAAATATTTATTTTTATTTTTTTTTATTTTTTTTTTGGTTCTAGTTGTATTTATAATTATTTTTATTTTTTTTATATTTGTTTAGTTAAGTTTATTTTACTTTATTTTAATTTCATTTAATTCAATTAATTTTAATTTTAATTTATTTTATTTAATTTTATTTTATTTTATACTATTTTAATTTATTTTATTTAATTTTATTTTATTTTATACTATTTTAATTTGTTTTATTTTAATTTATTTTATTTTATTTTATTTTATTTTATTTTATTTTATTTTATTTTATTTTATTTTACTTTATTTTATTTTATTTTATTTTATTTTATTTTATTTTATTTTATTTTATTTTATTTTATTTTATTTTATTTTATTTTATTTTATTTTATTTTATTTTATTTTATTTTATTTTATTTTATTTTATTTTATTTTATTTTATTTTATTTTATTTTATTTTATTTTATTTTATTTTATTTTATTTTATTTTATTTTATTTTATTTTATTTTATTTTATTTCATTTTATTTTATTTTATTTTATTTTATTTTATTTTATTTTATTTTATTTTATTTTATTTTATTTTATTTTATTTTATTTTAACTCTTTGTTGCTTTTTTGACTTGTAGTCTATTGCTGTAAATACCGACGGTATTTACAAGCAATTTTCGGGATTGTATGAAAATGTGTTTTTTGAGAAAAATTTACCTACGCGCTGCAGGAACCAGACAAGCCGACCTATGTTTCGATGATACTGGAGTTACATCTCTTCAAGGACTTTTCTTCCCGGCATTGTGAGAGTCGAACTCACAACACTGTAGTGACTTGTATGCTAGAAGGTCTAGCACCTTAGGCCACTACCCAGCTTGAAGGTAAACCCTTCTCAGTGTCCATTTATGCATATATTTATACTTCCATATAGAACATTTCTTTAATTTCAATGCTAACTTATATGAAAGATTTGCGAATTTTTAGGACTTGGTGTGAAACCTATGAAAGAATTTCCATACTTAATTAAGCACGAATATTTTTCATTTTTAACATTTAAACTCTTTGTTGCTTTTTTGACTTGTAGTCTATTGCTGTAAATACCGACGGTATTTACAAGCAATTTTCGGGATTGTATGAAAATGTGTTTTTTGAGAAAAATTTACCTACGCGCTGCAGGAACCAGACAAGCCGACATATGTTTCGATGATACTGGAGTTACATCTCTTCAAGGACTTTTCTTCCCGGCATTGTGAGAGTCGAACTCACAACACTGTAGTGACTTGTATGCTAGAAGGTCTAGCACCTTAGGCCACTACCCAGCTTGAAGGTAAACCCTTCTCAGTGTCCATTTATGCATATATTTATACTTCCATATAGAACATTTCTTTAATTTCAATGCTAACTTATATGAAAGATTTGCGAATTTTTAGGACTTGGTGTGAAACCTATGAAAGAATTTCCATACTTAATTAAGCACGAATATTTTTCATTTTTAACATTTAAACTCTTTGTTGCTTTTTTGACTTGTAGTCTATTGCTGTAAATACCGACGGTATTTACAAGCAATTTTCGGGATTGTATGAAAATGTGTTTTTTGAGAAAAATTTACCTACGCGCTGCAGGAACCAGACAAGCCGACCTATGTTTCGATGATACTGGAGTTACATCTCTTCAAGGACTTTTCTTCCCGGCATTGTGAGAGTCGAACTCACAACACTGTAGTGACTTGTATGCTAGAAGGTCTAGCACCTTAGGCCACTACCCAGCTTGAAGGTAAACCCTTCTCAGTGTCCATTTATGCATATATTTATACTTCCATATAGAACATTTCTTTAATTTCAATGCTAACTTATATGAAAGATTTGCGAATTTTTAGGACTTGGTGTGAAACCTATGAAAGAATTTCCATACTTAATTAAGCACGAATATTTTTCATTTTTAACATTTAAACTCTTTGTTGCTTTTTTGACTTGTAGTCTATTGCTGTAAATACCGACGGTATTTACAAGCGATTTTCGGGATTGTATGAAAATGTAAAATATTTTATTTTATTTTACTTTATTTTATTTTATTTTGGTTTATTTTATTTTATTTTATTTTATTTTATTTTTTTTTATTTTATTTTATTTTATTTTATTTTATTTTATTTTATTTTATTTTATTTTATTTTATTTTATTTTATTTTATTTTATTTTATTTTATTTTATTTTATTTTATTTTATTTTATTTTATTTTATTTTATTTTATTTTATTTTATTTTATTTTATTTTATTTTATTTTATTTTATTTTATTTTATTTTATTTTATTTTATTTTATTTTATTTTATTTTATTTTATTTTATTTTATTTTATTTTATTTTATTTTATTTTATTTTATTTTATTTTATTTTATTTTATTTTATTTTATTTTATTTTATTTTATTTTATTTTATTTTATTTTATTTTATTTTATTTTATTTTATTTTATTTTATTTTATTTTATTTTATTTTATTTTATTTTATTTTATTTTATTTTATTTTATTTTATTTTATTTTATTTTATTTTATTTTATTTTATTTTATTTTATTTTATTTTATTTTATTTTGTTTTATTTTATTTTAGATTATTTTATTTTATTTTATTTTATTTTATTTTAGATTATTTTATTTTATTTATTTAAAAATTTTTTTTTTTATCGTACTTATGCTTTTTTATTTTTATTTTTATTGTACTTTGGAAATTTTTGTGGACTTTTGATCAGTCGAATAATTTTTATTAAATTATTCTTTTAGGTTTTTGGCGAAAACAAGTTGAAAAAATGCCACATACAATACCAACTACGATAATTGCAATTTCGATCTTGTTCTAGGCATACTTAAAATAGCGACAGAATATCGCTAGGGATATGTGCATTTAGGTAAGAATAACAATGAGAAATAAAATGACAGCAACAAATGCGAATCATAGTTGCAATTTATCTGCAGATATACAAAGCACAGTTTGATGTAATGCAGTGTTGCCGCTGGGGACCCTAGAGGGTCAATTTTACCCTTTTTGTGAGCCATGATCCCGGACCCTACTTTTTCAAAAAAGTACCATATTTGACCCTTTTTTAAAATGTGTGACCCTTTTGACCCCTTTTCACTCTCCAACTGTAATGAAATGAATTTTTATAGTTGTTTTTTGTTAAAAACCAAAAAAATCTTCTTGTTCCTATTTTACGTCGCCCTCGTGAAGGGTGGACACCTTGCCGCGGTACGAGGGCTTAAGTCGATAGCCACAGGGCTACGCTGCCCTTGTGATCATAGCGCCACCGGTACTACATCACGAGAGAAGACAAGCCTCTCTGGCGCGTCGACCAAGATCTTCCCCCTCCCAATCCAGGGTGTTATGCGACCACGTGCCCATTGGACGTTTGCAGCCGGGAGGCAAATCGTGGCTGTAATCGAACGGAGCCTCTCTGATACCGGGCCGCCTCGGAGAGTAACTATGGCCTTACCGCGGTATGGGGCTCTGCCGCGGCGGACGATACATTCCCCTTACTCTTCCTTTGACCGTAAACTGGCCTTGCCCGGCGAGGGGTCGTACGAACAAAATGAAAAATAGTAACAAAAACCCTAAAACTAAAGATACAACAATGTATACTGCACAGCAGAGGAGGAAAATGCTGGAGCAAGCGAGAACGCAACGTCGGAGGACAAACTCCATTTCTTTATCAGCCGAGAGATCGACAGCGATGGCAACTACGGGTCGATTAGCTCTGGATAACAAGGGGGCAATCCGCAAAGTAAGTACCGGTACAAAGACAGTGAAGCCAACAACGGCTGATGCTAAAGTCCTAGTAAGTGCCGGTACCGAAACCAAGTCTTTAACGTCTGTGGCAGTGGTCTCACGACCTGGCCCCAGAGATCCAAATAAGGGAACGACCGTGATGGCAACTACGGATCGGAATTTACCCCAAAAGACATCTCCCAGTCGCTCTGAGTACTTGGACAAAAGAGCGGCCGCGAGGATCCTGAAGAAATACGAGGGTATTTCACAAGAGACGCTATCGCCGAATGCTAGAAAGACGGTGGAGATGGCTGAAGCTATCTTGCCGAACTTCCAAAGCGATTACGCGCCAAAGAAGGTTTATGGAAATCCCTTAGTGGGTAAACTAAGCTTTGCTGAAGTAACTAAGAATAGGAGCGTCATTGACCGAGGTAACGAAAGCTGGGCCATCCCTAGGGACCAGTGGCGGTACGTCCGGGACGCTATCGGTAATGCCCTTCTCGACATTATGGATGAGTCTCCGGGTGCCACGCCGATGAGTTCTGATGCGGGATGGCACCAGGGCCGAATCAAGGTATTCGCTTGCGAGGATGCAAAAACTGTTGCACTGTACAAGGCAGCAGCTGCAAGACTGGGTGAGATCTACCAAGGGGCAAGAATCGAGGTTGTCGACTGGAAGGACATCCCGGCTCGGCCAAGGGCAAGAGCGTGGATTCCTGCTATCCCTGCTGAACCTGAGAGAATTCTCAGGATGCTGAGGATCATGAACCCGTCTCTCCCGACGCAGGACTGGGGTGTCAATCTGGTCGAGGGTGCGGTAGGGCCTGACAGGCAAGTGGTCTTCACCTTGACTAAGGAAGCACTCGAGCCCCTTAAACGGTGCAATGGGCGAGTGCACTACGGCATGGGTCAGATAGTGATCCACGTATACCGTGGCGATGCACAGCGAGCTGCTATTTCGGCTGCACCGGAGGGCTCGGACATCGCAGTGCCGGTAGAGGAGTCGGAGATTTCCGACTCGGATAGTATGGTATCTGCCACGTCAAATGGCGAAGGAGCAGTGAACAGCTCGGAGATGGGAGCCAGCCTGCTGGACGGAGAAGGCCTCAACGTCACAGTGATAGCAGCTAGTCCTGAGCGCACCAATGTCAATACTGCCACAGTTTGTAGGATCTCGGCTACGCCAAATCGTGGTCTGAACAAATCGTCGTTGAAAGATAATCCTCCAGACGAGGTGGAACTCGACGATACGGCGGTGGCAGGGAAGTCTGAGCGCTCTCATGTTGGTGGTGATTCAGATAAATCTGCACAAATCTAAAGCAGCCTCGGCTGCTTTAATCAGTCGTCTCTCTAAAGGCGACATAGATGTGGTCCTCATCCAAGAGCCCTGGGTCAACAGCTCAAGGATTTGCGGTTTGGGGACTAAGGGTTTTAAGCTAATCCTAGCCAGCGAGGGGGGCAGGGTTAGAGCCTGTTTTTTGGTTAAGTCTGAGCTGAATGCCTTTCTCTTGCCCAACTATACCAATGGTGACGTTACAGCTGCCAGTTTAACAGTCGACAGTACCAGTCTGACGATGGCGTCGGTCTATATGCCCTACGACGCCGAAGAACCTCCGCCACAGAGGGAGGTAAAAGACCTGGTGGCAAATTTTTCCATGGGTCATCTTATTATCGGAACTGACGCCAATGCTCATCACGTCCAGTGGGGAAGCTCCGATGTCAATGCTAGAGGAGAGTCGTTGTTTGATTACACTGGTTTACAGCCAAAATGCACCAGAGACGCCATAGTGAAATTCCTATGTAAAATCACCTCCTAATTCCGAAAATCAAGGTTATTTTTACTTGAATGGTACCGTTTTTGAGATATTTACGATTTACCGTTATTTCAAAAAACAAAAAAGATGGCTCCACTTAATCGTGTATATCTCAAGAACAAACTGAGCTCTTCCAAAACCGTTTTGAAAAATTTGAAAGCTAATAAAATTTACTATAATCAGTACATACAACACTTTTTGCTAGGTCCTGCAGATTCAAACATATTGAACAATCATTACGGATTTTTTAAATTTTTTTTGTAAAAATATAAAAAAATTTGTACTTTGCGAGGAAGCATCTCGAAAACTTTTTGTTTTTTAGCAGATATCCCCCCCCCCCCCCCCTCTAAGCTCTGTTTTATTACAAAAAAAACAAGCTTTCAGTGAACAAAATCGATGAACTAATACAAAAGTTATAAGCATTCAAGTAAATATATCCATTTAATACTTAAGTACCCTACTGGTACATATGTGTTAGTATTCGTATATCAGTTAGTTAGCAGGTAGATTTTCGAAAAGTTATTAGATACGAAAAGCTGTTAGTGTCGTTTTCTCAAACCTAGGTACATTTTAAACAAGATCATATTTTTGAGGCAGGTAGTGTTTTCTTTGTAGAACTAGGGAACCTTTTTGTTTAGGTAGGCTTGAATTTTTACTGGATCTAAGTATAAATAAGAGTACATGCGCCTTGTTCCTTCATAATATCTGCAAGGCTCGCCGGATACTGTTCAGTTTATAATTGCAGTTTATAACCCGTCATTTACTTAAAAATAAAAAATGAATAAAAGGGCGCGAGAGTTTGAGTGTACAAATGATCCAGATATGTTCTGTTTCATCTGCGGTCAATTTATTGTTAAAAGTATGAGACGTGTGTTTTCAAATCCTTTGAAAGTTACATACTATAAGTGTTTTGGAATTGAGCCTAAAAACCATGGACACCGAACACTGCGTGCACCACATGCCGAGTCGAATTGATTTCTTCGGAAACCGGAACAAAAAGGTACGTTGTAAATATTAGGAATTTGTTCCCTTTTAATGCATAGCTGACTAATTTCTGAAACTATCTATTTAGGCGACGTGTGAAATTTATTACACCAATGAAGTGGAGGGAACCAACTTGCCATTCAACGGACTGCTATATTTGTACTACAAAAGTACTTGGGGTTGGAAAGTCCAGAAAAGTAACCTATGCGAGCGTATCTACCGGCTATCCGGCTCCAGTTTCATTGTCAACAGTAGTATCTGATTACGCGGCATCATGTTGTACTGAATTTCAAACGGAAAACGAAAGAAATTCTTTGTCACAAGCACAACTCAATGATTGGATAAGGGATTTGGAATTGTCAACAATTTAAATTTGTTTCATCCGATGTTAAGGTAACATATTATAGAACTCGTCACGAAGAATTTTCCAAGTACTATACGAAGGAGGACAGTGTTTGTTACTGCAAAGACATTGCTGGTCTATTCAAACAATTTGGTGAACCATATGATTCAAAAGAGTGGCGATTGCTCAGAGACGGCAATAAATTAAGTTTAAAGGCCGTATTATTGCATATTGGCAACCAAAAGCCATCTATCCCGATCGCGCATGCAGTAAATACGAAGGAAACATATGACATAATGCAAAAAAAAGTCCTAACTACGAGATGATAGTGAACGACTTAATCAAAAACTATGCGGAAATGGGTAAATAAAAAAACATATTATAATAAATTATATATTACATAAATTTACATGAGAAAATATAGCCATAAATCTGAATTCATGGTCCAGTTCCGAACAAACAAGAACGGGAAAAATATAAATAAAAATTTGTTCTGAATTGAAAGATAAATCCAGCCTAAGAAAATTATATACTAATGTGTCACTTATGTATTTATCTAATTTACTTTTTTATTTTCTTTCAGGAGTAAATATGTCTTTAAAAATTAATTTCTTACACTCCCACTTAAATTTTTTCCCGCAAAATCTTGGCGACGAAAGTGACGAGCATGGCGAAAGGTTTCACCAGCAAATGAAAGTGATTGAAAGTCGGTATCAAGGATTCTTGGATGTCGCTATGATGGGCGACTACTGTTGGTTTCACATAAGAGAAACCGATCCTAATCTAAATAAGCGTCAAAACAAGACACACAACTTTTTCAATTATAAAATAAGATCATAGAGTTAAGACAGAACCATATGTACATATGCTATTATTTGTAGGGTACTTAAGTATTAAATGGATATATTTACTTGAATGCTTATAACTTTTGTATTAGTTCATCGATTTTGTTCACTGATAGCTTGTTTTTTTTTGTAATAAAACAGAGCTTAGAGGGGGGGGGGGGGGAAATCTGCTAAAAAACAAAAAGTTTTCGAGATGCTTCCTCGCAAAGTACACATTTTTTTATATTTTTACAAAAAAAATTTAAAAAAATTCGTAATGATTGTTCAATATGTTTGAATCTGCAGGACCTAGCAAAAAGTGTTGTATGTACTGATTATAGTAAATTTTATAAGCTTTCAAATTTTTCAAACCGTTTTCGAATAATTCAATTTCTTCTTGAGATATACACGATTAAGTGGAGCCATCTTTTTTGTTTTTTGAAATAACGGTAAATCGTAAATATCTCAAAAACGGTACCATTCAAGTAAAAATAACTTTGATTTTCGGAATTAGGAGGTGATTTTACATAGGAATTTCACTATGGCGTCTCTGGTGCAGAAAAAAAGTTGGAATTTGTGATCCAGTGTTATTTGTTAACAACTAACCTGGTAGTTTGCAACGTGGGTAACGAACCTATGTTTGTTACTAAAACCCGTAGGGAGGTCATAGATCTCACTATTTGCAGCGAAGGCGCTTATGAGTGGGTCAGAAAATGGCGCGTTCTCGATGAACACTCATTCTCCGACCACCGGTACGTAGAATTAGTTCTAGACTTTTCTGTTGAGCAGCCGGTTATGAAACGCAACCGACGTAACACTAACTGGCAGCTACACAATGAAATACTATCTAGGGACTTGCCAGCACTGCCCCCACAAGTCCCCTCATCAGTATGGGAGTTGGAGGATCTGGTAAAGACCTTTACAACGGCGCTCTCGAATGCCCTAGAGCAGGCTTGCCCAGTGCCAAAACCACGCGGTAAACATAGGCCGCATTGGTGGTCCTACGACCTGGACTCGCTCCGTAAATCATGTAGGACACAATTTAATAAGGCCAAGAGCCTTGGCACGGAAACTCAATGGCTCGAATATAAAGTTAAACTCAGGGCCTACAAAAAAGCTCTGAGGCAGGCGAAGAGAGTATCGTGGAGAAATTTCTGCACTGGGGTCGAAAATGTCGACGATACAGCGAGACTTAGACGAGTGCTCTCAAAAATTCAAACAGCAACAGCTATTTGCGCAAACCTGACGGATCCTGGACCAACACGGAGAGGGAAACCCTAGAACTGCTCTTGAATACGCACTTCCCAGGGAACTTGCATGAGGAACCCCTAGCACCTACAACAAACCTGGCTGTACACATACCCATCACGAAGGAAAAGGTTAGGTGGGCGGTTAAAAGCTTCGAACCTTTCAAGGCTGCCGGGCCAGACGGGATTATTCCCGCACAACTCATAAAAACGCTGGAGACATCAGCCAAATGGCTGGTATTTCTCTATACAGCCTGCCTGGCTCTTAGCTACATTCCGTGCTCCTGGAGAAGGGTCTGGTACGATATGTCGAAAAAAAAGAAGTCGAAACTAAAAATGTCGAAAAAAAATTTGCCGAAAACACAAAAGGTCGAAAAAAAAATGTCTCGAAAAAAAATGTCAAATGAAAAAATGTCGAAAAAAAATATATAAGATGTAGAAACAATGTAATGAATGATGTGTAAAATTCGCGCGAATTTAACACATCATTCATTACATTGTTTCTACATCTTATATATTAATGTTGAGTATTATTTTTCTAGGGTTTTGCAATAGCTCTTGCAAGCAAATATAAAACCTGACGGTAAAGTTACCAGCACAAACTCTTAAGCTCTTCTCAATATAATTAACAACAACCTCTCAGAAACGAATCTCCGGTTTAAAGATGTCAGAAAAATTTTGATTTTTGGCGACTTTTATAGTCACGTAAATATTTGATGTATCGATGTTTCTATAAAAATTGTGAAGTTTTGAACGTTTAAACGTTATTTCGGTTTCTCACTTGTAAAAAAACAAAAGTAAATTCGACCAACATCTTTTCCTTGTTCAAAAATATGCACGTAATAAGAAAAATATACACATATTAGAAAACTTCTAACCAAGTCGAAGTATCGATGTACATATATGGCGAAACAAATGTACATAGACTTTGCATCAAAGACCCATCGATTTATTTTTGCCATTGGTGACTCCAGCATAGTTTAGCTCAATAAGATAACGGTAACTTTCTCGAAATGATCATTACCAAATGATTAGTGTTATGCTTTTAATAAGTACAAATCATAAGTCATTCTCAATCTTAATTTTTACATGTGCAGTTTGTAGCCCGAAAATGTCTGAGAATATTTCTGTTGTTACCTCTAACAAGGGGAAAATTTGAATAGACTTTGTATTGGAAAATGGTTGAAAAGTTCTTGGTAAGAGGTAAGGAAGTGATAAATAATTGTATACTGTCATAAAACACGTTGTTAAACTCAAATTTCCGAAGTTTTACATTAAGCATCCAAATTTCGACCTTTTTCGGTCATTTGCATTTTTTCGACATTTTTTTTTCGGTCAAAAATCTCTTCGGTATTTTAAAATTTTTTTAAATTCGGTCTTGGAAATTCGACATTTTTTTTTCGACATATCGTACGGGACCCCCTGGAGAAGTGCCACGGTAGTGTTTATTCCTAAGGCGGGGAAGGCGTCTCATTACGAGCCCAAGGACTATAGGCCGATCAGGCTCTCATCCTTTGTGCTAAAGACCTTCGAGAGGATAATAAATGACTACCTCTCCTCTACTATTGATAGCAACCTGATCTGTAGCTATCAGCATGCATACACCAAAGGGAAATCTACAGAAACTGCGCTTCACAGCCTAGTTTCTGTTATTGAAAAATCGCTCTATGAAAAGGAGTACTGTCTTGTGGCCTTTTTAGATATTGAAGGAGCCTTCAACAACATAAGCCCTGATGCTATAAACACCGCTTTAACAAGTCTGGGCATAAGCAGGTCTCTTATTGGACTTATTGATCAACTGCTAAGGGGTAGACGAATAGTTTCAACACTGGGTTCGGTTGACTTATCACGCTATGGCACAAGGGGAACGCCTCAGGGTGGTGTTCTCTCCCCGCTTCTATGGAACCTCACTGTCAACTCGATGCTGCGAGACACAAGCTGGGGGGGCGGGAAGGTAGTGGCATATGCAGATGACTTAGCTATAGTATATATGGGCAAATTCCCACAAACCCTGTGCGACTTGATGCAAGTAGCACTGAGAGAGGTTTCCTCATGGTGCTCGCGCTGCGGACTGAGCATCAACCCGGGAAAAGTAGAAATGGTCCTTTTCACCGCTAATACTACCAAAACTGAATAACGTGCACCTGAACTTGGCTGACAGAGCCAAGTTCTTGGGCACAGTTCTGGATAGGAAACTAACCTGGAAGGAGAATGTTCTTCAGCGCCAGAAGAAAGCGTGTATTGCACTCTACACGTGCAAAAGCGCCATTGGAAAGAAATGGGGGCTCAGCCCCAAAATATGCAAATGGATCTACACAGCAATCATTCGACCAATCATGCTCTGTGGAGTTGTGGTATGGTGGCCTGCGCTGAGCAAGGCAACAAACCTTAATCTGCTAGGTAAAGTACACAGATCTTGCATGATCTGTATAAGCGGTGCGTTAAGAACAACGCCCAATGAAGCACTCCAGGCCATTCTTGGCATTTTGCCACTCGATCTGGAAGGGCACCGAGTAGCAGCAGCATCGGCTCTGCGTCTAAGGGAAACGTCCGGCTGGGGCGCAAGCACTACTGGACACGCCTGTATTTTGGGATCCTATAGCTTTCTTCCGCTGAGCACAGATCGCTGTGCGACCATAACAGTCGGAGATAGCGGTTTTAAAATCAACATTCCCAGCAGGGAAGAATGGGAGAGCACGGATCGGAGTCCCGTCACTCATGGCGGCACTTCCATTTATACTGATGGCTCGAAGTTTCACGGCAGAGTTGGGGGAGGGGTTTATTCAAAGGATCTGAACCTTGAGCTCTCCTTCAGACTAGCTGGTCACTGCAGTGTCTTCCAGGCATTTTTATATTCAGCGACAGCCAGGCGGCCATCAAATCCCTTGGCTCTTACTCGTTCAACTCTGAACTGACGCTCAGCTGTCGTCGATCTCTACAAGAGATGGTCCAACAGAATCGCGTTAACCTCACATGGGTCCCGGGGCATAGGGATATTGAGGGAAATTGTAGGGCAGACGAACTTGCGAGGCAGGGCACGACCAAGCAGGTTCTTCGCGATAAAGAGCGTTTAGGTATGCCGTTTGCCACATGCAAGCTTATGCTGAAGGAGTACACACTCCGCCAAGCCAACGAAAGATGGCTGCAATCTCCAGGATGCCGGATATCCAAAGAAACCTGGCCGAAATGGGATCATAAAAGATCAAGACAAATTTATGCCCTAAGGAGAAGAGAAATCTCCATATTAATAGGCGTATTAACTGGGCACTGCCTCATTGGTAGGCACGAAGAAAGACTTGGTGTGCCCTATCGACGATGCTGTAGGAGTTGTAAGGATGATGAGGAGGAGGAAACGGTGGAGCAGCTCATCTGCAACTGCCCGGCTTTAAGTGGCGCGAGAATGCGCTTTTTGGGAGTTCCCTTCCTGGTCAGCCTACGCCAGGTCACGGAGCTGGACATAAAGGACCTGATGGCCTTCATCAAGTCATCTAAATGGTTCGAGGAGGAGTAACGGTGTCGGTATAGGAAGGTCAGTCCCGGGATTCTGCTATGTGGAGAATTCCGTTAATACCGGGATTTTCCATATGGCAGGGTCCCGGAACTGACTTTCCTAGTGTTGGTGGTATCACAACGGGCCTTTTAATACTGGCCTAGGTGTGCCACTGCGGCAGCCACTTGAACCTGACCTTATTTTACGTCGGGAACTCTTGCCGATTTTCAAATATCATGCCCAAGAACGCTGTAGCATGTGACAACTCCGTCACATGTATATATACATTAGGATGATTCAAATGAAAAAAATTGTTTTTTTGGGTCTTACCCCCTAAAAAGTTAGTATGTAATTGATGAGAAAATAAGTCTTGCAAAAAGTTACCTCTGCAACTTTACACTTAGGGGTTGAATTTTTCGCCCTTTCCCTCTTTTGTGGGAAAGTATTGTATTTTTTCAAACTCAGCCATTCAACGTCAATAAAATTAGATCAAGTTTGTGATGGATTTTTATTAATAACTTCTGAATGAAACCTCACTAAAACCTTAGTACTATACTATATCGTACTTAAATATTACAGGTATTGATATTTGTGCTTTCGAACAAGCCACCGTTACTATGGTTAACTTTATACGGCTGGTACATTAGCGCAAATTCCGAATTAACTGCGATTTTGGAAGTTAACTCGAGCATAATCTTCATTATAACCTCCCAAAAATGAAGAAGATTTGAGTAGATTTCAGAAAACGACCTAACGATTTGACCGCTACTGTCATCTGTCGTCGATAAATAAACAAAAATAGCAAGGGCAACTACCATAATCGCGATTTTACCGCTACTGGACACTAGAGTCACCAAAAAAAAAAAAAAACAATCCTCACCTATATCTAGTTTTAAAACGCAAGTTATACAACCAAAGCAACAGCGGCAACACTGATGTAATGGTTACGCACTGAGGTCAGCAAATCCTAATCACCCTGGATCGAGTCCCAGTTAAAGGTTATAAAAATTGTCTAACAATGAAAAACAAAGCATTTTGACAAGATCCTTCAACAAGATCAAATTTGCAATCATCGAAGTTGTAGTATTTTTCAACTTCTTTTTGCCAAAAACTCAAAACAATATATTGTTAAAAATTATTGTACTAGTCAAAAAACTACACACACAAACACAGCCAACGAAACAAGCAAAAAACATATAAATATGCCAACACACGTTTGGCATTTAAAGCACGTCCACCCGAGCTCAAGTGTCGGACGAAAGTTTTGCAGTGAGAGAAGGAGAAAAAGCCATACACAAGTCTCGTGTAGCGACTTGGTCTGTAGAGGCCAACGAGGCAACGAGAAACCTTACACCGGAAGATAACTTAATTTACATTATAAAAAATGCATGCTATGTGCAGCAAGCTGCGGGCGAGAACCGCAACAACAAAAGTTGCAACAGCAATTTCGGGAGCAGCAGGCAGCGTCACACAGTGCAACCAGCAACAAAAGAAAGCGGGTGGGAGGTCCAGCAGGTTATGAAAATATATAATATAGAGTATGCAATAAAAAATAAAACAACTAAATATTTAGTACAAAAATAACGAAAATCAAAAGCGATATTAACTTACTAAACGCCTAGCTTGTCGACATGGCGAAGCGAAGTAGACAGCAGCGCGTCTCTGGAGCGTAATTGCAGCTGCCGTACAAAATATTGCAGGGGCAGTGCGCATACGAGACACAGCGCATAAGCTTCCATAGTTAGTTGCTCAAATCTTTTCGTTAAGCTCACGCCATAATGGGATTTTTGTTGACTATGCAGCAGCGGAATTTGCTATTAAAGGCAACACTACGTTGCACAGTGGTGCTTTTTTATGAATAGCTAATTTTCAGATTTAAGTGATACCAGGGCTGAAAATTAACGTTAAATTTATGAAAAAACAAAAAAAAATTTTTGATTTCGTTTCGTTTATCAATAAAAACGAAAAAATTTAACGTTATTTATGAAAACAATAAAAAGTTATCAGAGCAAATTTCTTTTCGTTATTTATCAAAAAAAAAAAAAAAAAAAAAAAAAAAAAAAAAAACAATTGAATATTTGAATGAATTCAATATTATTTCGGGTCGCAAAAGAGAGGGCGAAATAGTGCGATAATGCTTTGCTGCTGATATAAGTATAAGGCACGTTTCCCCAGCGGTCACAATGCGATTCCGCATCAAAAGATCGGATCGTGCTATTTCAAAAATTCATTTTAATTCGGGAATCCACTAACTTTCTGGCAACCTAGGGACATGAAACTTAGCACATAAATAGTTTAGGACATGATGTCAATACATTTTGCAGAAATCTAAATTACGATAGCACTTCATGTACAATGACGCATTTATCGTCGAAGAAAGTGCAAAACCACATAAAGAATGTCTTTTATGATGCTTGGTTTTGCAGGGTCACCGAAGATGTGAATAATTAACGAACATGGAGCAGAGTTTCCGTAATGGCTTGTTACTCCTTCCTCTTTCAACTAGGTATCTAACCACTGGTTAAACTGACGCATTCAATGATGATGCAAAAAAAAGACAGTTAAAATTTCTATGGAACTTTTAACTTAAACATAAATTTACCGGGCTTAAAGCGCAAGTGGCGTAATTCCACCTTTTATTGAACTGGGATATTAAAGGTTTTCTGTTTCAACTTATAGAGGGTACCCCTGATTTCACAAACTAGTTCTGCTATTTATTCTGTTGCTATGAGAGCTAGGAGTTGCCCCGTTAAAACACGTTTTCCCTCAAATAGTGTCATTGCTAACTAAAAGAATCCCAACATTGGACTAACGCCACTTGCGCTTCAAGAGGCTCATATATCAATTATACCAAATATTCCACGACCCTATAAATGTACTCGTAGAGCGCTTTAGCGGTTAAGTGCTCGGCCATATCAGTTTCATATCAATGCCCGGCAAAAATCAACATCAAAAATTATTTAGAAAATAAATTTTCTAAACGGGGTTGCTCCTCGGCAATAGTTTGGCAAACTCTCCGGGTGTATTTCTGCCATGAGAAGCTTCTCAGCAAAAACTCGTTTGCTTTGCAAGTACCGTCATTAGTTAGAGCGATTTCGACCTTAAAATATTTTATGAATAATTACAGGTCAGTACTGCGTTTCTGTAACTCATTTCGATCGATCGTCTCAACTGAAATTGTCGACTTGACGTCATATTGACGTCACACTCATTTTTTTGTTCCTGTAAAAAAATTTAATTTTGCCGATTTATATATTTTCTCTCTTTTTTTCAATTTCGATCGATTTTTTACGGAAACGGGGTACAGCCTGAGTGCCGACTTCCAATTCCATTTAGTACTTAGTAACTACCAAAACATTTTTTGTATTCCTTAACTTATTCTTTTCCGACCCAGCCTGTTGTACATATCTAAGCAAAATGAATTGACGTTAACGAAAAAAAAAATTTTTGTTATTTTTTGATTTGATCATCAACGAAAAAAATTTTTTTCTGATAATTATTGAAACGAAATATTTTTTTGATAATTTTTTTTGATAATTAACAAAACGAAATTATTTCGTTTATATCGTTGTGCAGCCCTCAGTAATACAGTCTTATAAAATACTAGCTGGTGCCCGCGACTTCGTATGCGTAGCTTAGGTATTGAAATTAATCAAATGGTTTATCATTTCAGATATTTCAATGAATCACAGCGCATAGCATTCATTGACACCTTTCGTTTGACACCCTCTTAAACTTTAAGTTGAGCGTCTAGCTATCCAACGATTCAATTCCATTCAGTACTTTTAGAGTGTTACCACCACAAACATACAGACAGACATGGTCTACATATTGGGCGATAACTCCAAAACCGTTGAGATATCGAAAAAAGTAATATTTTAAATTTTAAGTTGAGCGTCGAGCCATCCAATGAAGATTCCATTCATTACTTTCAGAGTCATACGGACACAAACATACGGACAGACAGACAGACAGACACACAAAAATTTTTAAAATGGTTGATTTGGATTCTACTCGCTTAATAATGCTGTTGAAATCTGGCATGTACAGACATCAACCTGTTACAATTTTATTATATGTAGAGATAATTTTGTCGACATAACGGTACTACGTAACGGCACAAAATAATCGAGATAGATATAGAGTTCCATATATGAAGTTCTTAGGTTGAGAAAAAAGTTGATTAAGGAATGTCGGTCCGTCTGTCCGTGTACACGATAACTTAGGTAAAAATTTAGATATTTGCCTGAAATTTTGCATACAGGTTACTTTCTGGCCAAGGTAGGTTGCTATTGAAAATGGATGAAATCGGATGATAACCACGCCCCGTTTTTCGATATCGAAAATTTCGAAAATCACATAAATTGACATATAACATAGCTGAAAATACTAAAATGATATAAATATATAGTTGAATTCCCCTGGTCATTCTCTTATGATTTTCCACAAATTTTTTATAGTGGTCGTGGCACCGCCCACTTTTAAGGGACGCATTTTTGAAAATTTGACTTGTCGTAACTTTTAAACTGATTACGATAGAACAATGGAAATCGGCACAAAGCATACTAGTATCGTTGGGAGTATACCTGATGAAATTGGATAAAATCGCCCTCCAACCATGCCCACGTTCGATATCGAAAATTTCTAAAATCACCTAAATTGACATAATTCGGTACCGGAAATGACTAAAATGATATAGTTTGGTAGGTTGAGCCCCCTAGTCATTCTATTATGATTTTTTGAAAAAATTTTTAAATATTTATGGCACCGCCCACTTTTAAGGGATGCATTTTTGAAAATTCGACTGGTCGTAACTTTTAAACTAATTAGCATAATAGGGAGTATACCTGATGTAATTGGACGAAATCGTTTCCCAACCACGCCCACTTCCGAAATGGAATACATATTTCGAAAATCATATAAAAACTACCGTTGGGTATTTAATGTTCTGTTTACACGAACTTAGAGTTCCTTACTTGTTATATTTTTGATTCGATTTAAGTATATACATAAGGAAAATTGAATTTAGCAATGGCTGTTTTTTATTTACTAATAGATGTATGTGTCCTTTATTTGTGTTTAAAAAAAGTGGTTGTTTTTGTCAATCACGCCCATTGTCGGGACAATTGATGCAGGATGTGTGAAACTTATTTGACCAGTTTAGTGAAGATATCTTATTTTATTATTTGTAGTCAAATTTTTTGTATGAAATTAAAATTTGTTTCTGTAACTTTTTAACGAAGTTCGTTACATAAAAATCGTTAATTTTGGCACAATTTTCTGTCCAAATTTGTCAAAATCGATGTTAACGACAATAACGAATTTCGTTAAAAAGTTACAGAAACAACGTGCAGGGGAGGTACCTGTATTTCAAAAATTGTTGGTGTGCCAAGTTTCATGAATCTTCTTATTTGAGCTGAAATTGAAATTTGTATTTAAATTTTTTGTATAGGTCCAAGGGAGGTACCCGATTTCAATCATAACATAACACATATGCGCAAAATTTCAATGTCCTAGCACAACTCCTTCTATTTTTTTGCAAAAAATGTATGGAATGAACCACTGTGCGTCGCATAAAGGCATACCAGCTGACGTAGATGTTATTTCCTTGTGTATAATAAAGCATTCCGGACGACAGACACCAACTACCTACTCGTTCCAACGAAAAATTTTATCATCATGGCACCATCAACACCCTCATCATCGTCATTGTCATCATCAGCGTAGATGCAGTGCTTTTGCTTCCTAGCAACTCATATCGGTGGTATAATTTGCTATGCCGGTCGCATGCTGCATAATTTCAGCTTCTTCCGACGAGAAGAAAAAACTGAAACAAAAAATGTGTCTCAACCTTAGCTTGTTGGCGCATTTGCCCGCTCTCATTCAACTTCTTTATTTTGTAAATAAAAATAAATTTTCCCTGAGAAAAATAAGACAACTCGTGGGGGAGGAGGGCTCAGGGAAACGGGTACATAACAGCGTTCTCTGCTCAGGTAAAGGTGATTTCAAAAAGCTGGCATGAAAATTGTTGCAGATGTTACAGTGCAAGTGTCACCATTTTGGGTAAATGCTACTTTTTATATTTTATTCAGCGCCGTAAGTCTAAAATCGCCCATCCATCTTGAGCGTTTATGGTCTATTGTGCTTTTTAGATTTTTACTATTTTTTCAGTTTGTTATTTTCATCTGTTGTTTTTTGTTAAAGTCAAGTTTGTCTTTGTACTTTGTTATGCTATGCCATGCAAACGGGTTAGCTTATGTTAAAGAAGAAAAATGAGGTAGTAAAGTGAATACTCAACCAAGGGTTAATAAAGCTAAGCGAAATGGAACTGTGGTATTAAATATTTACGGATGCATTAAGGTACTACCAAATATGCTCCATACTATCAATTAGCTCAGCCAAGACTATGTAGTAACTTCCACGTCACGGTAAATACTTATTCGTGGGTAATTTACTATGTATTTACATACATTTAGCACGCGACACTGCGTAGACTTAATCAAAGCACCTCGCATCATCAGCCACGCCACAAATACCACAATAGCAATGCTGCAATGAAGCAAGTACAGTCGCAGACAAAAGTCCGTTTTCACTTTGCTGAAAAATGTACACTCAAAAAAAAAATTATCGGTATCGGTTTCATACCGGTTGGGTTAAAATGAAATTTCTAGAAGTATCATTTTCTTCGTATCAATGAAACAATGCATCATATAAAACAGATAGTGAAAAGTATCAAATCTTCATTTTAGCTATTGAATCGCTGAAGAAAAGTATTAAATTGGCACTTCAAAAATGTCAAATTGAGAGTATTAGTATCAATATAGTAGCATAAATCATATAATTGATATTCAAAGATATTAAATTACAACTTATAAAATATCAATTGAATAATACGTTTGATGAAGAACAAGTAAGGAAGTCTAAGTTCGGGTAAGCCGAACATTAAATACCCAGTGTATGGAAACAATAGTAGTACCTATAAGGTATATATTTTCTATATATATAATAATTTGGGAAAAACGAACTCAATAAATTTATTAGTTAGTTTATAAAATTAATATTTATTTATGCCACGGTATAAAATATATGTACATTGTTCGTGTGCCCTCAAAATATTACTTATAGTTGAATGCATTTCTTACTTCTAATATACTTACGCCCAATTTGTGACAAAGTTTTAAATTGAAAAAAATATGTTTGGGCCAGTTTTTCGAAATTCAAATTATTTTCAAAGTTATAGCTATCACCACTTTTCGAAATTCCTTACTTTTTGATGATTTTCTCACGATTGGTCAAACCGATTTTGCTAATTTTTTAAATATATATAAAAGATGGTATCTTCTACCAAACGACGATTCTAACTTTTGCAAAAAAATGATTAGTAACTATTGGCAAAAAAAAAATTGTTTGGCACTTTAAGGGGGCGGGAGTTATTTACAACAACATCATACAAAAGCGCCATCTCGCCACGATGGAGAAGTTAAAAATTGCGAATAATGTTTGTAAACAAATTTTTTTTTGCAAAAATTGGAAATGTCCTTTTGTAGAAGATACCATCTTTTATATATATTTAAAAAATTAGCAAAATCGGTTTGACCAATCGTGAGAAAATCATCAAAAAGTGAGGAATTTCGAAAACTGTTGATAGATATAACTTTCAAAATAATTCGAATTTTGAAAAATTGTATACGTATTTTTGTTTAATCGTTCTGAGCCATACTACCCACTTTCAATAAAATACATGGCCGTCGAAAAAATTATAGGTGGCTCACTTAACAAAATTAACTCATCTTTTAAGACTCGTTAATAGTAGACAATTCCTTACAAATTTAACTACCAAATTATACTTTAATTATACTATTTTAGTTATTTACCTTACCGAATTATGTCAATTTATGTGATTTTCGAAATTTTTCATATTGAAAGTGGACGTGATTGGGAAGCGATTTCGTTTAATTTCAACAGGTATACTTCCTATAACTCTAGTATACCTTGTGCCGAATTTCACGATTCTACCGTAATCAGTTTAAAACTTACGACCAGTCTTTTAGGTGATTTTCTAAATTTTCGATATCGAGAGTAGCCGTGGTTGGACGGGGATTTTATCCAATTTCATCACGTATACTCCCAACAGTACTAGTATGATTTGTGTCAAATTTCATCGTTCTACCATAATTTGTTTAAAAGTTACGACCAGTCGAATTTTCAAAAATGCCTCCCTTGAAAGTGGGCGGTACCACGCCCACTTTTTAAAATTTAACAGAAAATCATAATAGAATGATAAGAGAGATTCACCTATGAAATTATATCATTTTATCAATTTCAGCTACCGATATACATATGTCAGCTTATGTGATTTTCAAAATTTTCGATACTGACAAAAGGCACGTGGTTATAATCCGAGTAATCTGTATACCAAATTTCATGCAAATTCCTCAATTTTTACTCAAGTTATGTTAATTTGTATGATTTTCGAAATTTACGATCTCGAAAAAGGGAGCGTGGTTATCATCCGATTTCGCCCATTTTCAATAGCAACCTACCTGGGCCAAAAAGTAACCTGTATATAAAATTTCATGCAAATATCTTAATTTTTACTCAAGTTATCGTGTACAAAGACGGACGGACAGACGGACGGACATGCCTGAATAGACTACTCTTTTCAACCTAAGAACTTTCATACATGGATCTTGATTATTTTGCGCCGGTACATAGTACAGTTATGTGGACAAAATTATAATACCCCTGTACTAGTACGCTTGGTATAAAAATGCCTCCCTTAAAAGTGGGCGGGGCCACGCCCACTTTAGAAAATTTATCAAAAAATCATTATATAATGACTGTTCAAGCCAAAAGGCTTGCAATGGTTGGGAATCGCTGGAGGCCTTTCGATATAGTTGTCCGCTGCAAAGCGACACTGTGATGGGAAATCCACCGGTGAACATTTCCATGCTAGGAAGGAAGGAGTTGATGATTGGCTGGAACGATCAGTCTTTGGCTAACCATCTATCGAATCGCTCCAGGCAATCATCGACATTCAAAATTCTTTCAGGTAATCTGTGGTATATCTTGCTATACTTATTTTTACTCACTTTTAATATACTCCTTTGTATATCAACCTACCTTTTTCTAATAAATTCCACCGTTTATTATTTACTAATTAAATTATCTTGTTTTTGTTTCTTTTCGTGGCTACATCTTGTTCGTGAGTTCGCACCGGCAATTCCCTCGTTGCTTCCCCCCCAAACATTTGGTCCTCCGGAGCCGTCGAACTCTTCGAACTGCATTGGAAAGCATTAACAACAAGCAAAATTCTTTCAGCCACATACATTTAACAAGTGAAAAGAAAAACACAAGCGTGAAACAACACCAACATAGAACAACAAAACACAAAGAAGAACAAGAAGCAATACAATACCTACATCGAGTTGCAGACTAAAATATTAACAGGTGCGTGTAATCATTACTTTGTTGAGCTGGTAGGAATTTTGTTTTATTTGCTATTCCTAATAAATTGATAGTGTTTGAAAATAGTTTTTGTGGATAATCGGTGCATAATAGTGCAAAATAAAAAAGTGAGATAAATACGATTGTTACCGGCATCTTAGTGGTTAATTAATTTGTACTTCAGAAATCGTTTTGTACGGCGAAAATTCGTTTGCCCAGGAAAAAGTGCAATTTAAATCTTTGGTTTAATTTTCCTTTTGTAAAAAATAATCAATAATTAATTCGGTTAGCATAAATAACAAAACAATCGTGTTTATCCTCTCCCTTACTTGTTGCTCTATTGGATTTTGTGCGCGATATTCCAGATTGGAAACCTTTTCCAATTTTTTTACTTGTTTTGTGAGAGTTAAAGTTCTCAGCGTCGGCTTTTGCCCTTTTCAATTTGCAATCGGCAATAAATTGTCCATATTTGTATTTACATACATCCATACATACAAACGTATTAGCTTGGAAAAATTTAATAGTCAGCCGAATACAAATCTACCCTCGCTTTGTTAATTTAGCCTTACAAGCAAACAGCAGTAAGTGCAGTAGTACCTTTTTTGGTTTTTGCGACACTTTTTTATTGGTGGAAAAATATCTTACCACATCAATAAACATAAAATTTTCATAAATCAGTTCACGCGGTCACTTTAGTAATTTACAGCATTAAACATAAAAGCTTTATTTATATATACATACTAGTACATACCCGCGGCCTTGTCCGCCCCTGCGAAGTACCCTTTCAACATTTGAAGTAAAAATTCGGTCGTCGAAGTTCACCAAGTTAGTTAGATTGGTCAAATAAAAAACTGTTGGAAGATCAATTATTTGTCTATGTTCCTAGTGTTTTGAAAAAATAGTATGTATTGAAAAACGGGTTTCAAAAATTTTATTTAATATACATATCCTTGAAATCGATTGAAAGTGAGGTTTCTAAAGTTAAATATTGCTTTGGTTTTAAGTATGGATATAAATGTCTCAGAAAGCATTTATCGAATAGTTCATCTTAACTTCAAACTTTGATATTTATATAATATTATTGAATACTGAAGCATTTGCCAAGGGTATTTAAAATTTTAAAAATTCCCATCAATGGGGAAAGGTAGATTGATTAAATAATTTGATGTTTTTGGGCGATCACGTTTTGACCGATAACTCAGTTATCGATAAATATATCGAAATACATATATCGAAGTCCAAATGAAACCTGGGGCCATCCCTTTTCGTTTGATAGCCATATTGTTGGCCAATTTTAAGGCTTTTGAGCCATCTCGTTTTCACCGATAACTCAATTATCGATAAATTTATCGAAATATATTGAAGTCCAAATGAAAACTGGGGCCATCCCATTTCGTTTGATACACATATTGTTGGGAAATTTTAAGGATTTTTCACCGATAACTCAGTTATCAATAAATTTATCGAAATATATTGAATCCAAATGAAAACTGGTACCATCCCCTTTCGTTTGATACCCATATTGTAGGGCAATTTTAAGGTTTTTAGGCAATCACATGTTCACCGATAACTCAGTTATCGATAAATTTATCGAAATATATCGAAGTCCAAATGAAACCTGGGCCCATGCCCTTTCGTTTGTTACACATATTGTAGGGCAATTTTAAAGTTTTTGGGCAATCACATCTTCACCGATAACTCAGTTATCGATAAATTTATCGAAATATATCGAAGTCCCAATGAAACCTGTTGTCATGCCCTTTCGTTTGATACCCATATTGTTGGGCATTTTTAGGGTTTTTGGGAAATCACATTTTCACCGATAACTCAGTTATCGATAAATTTATCGAAATATATCGAAGTCCAAATGAAACTTGGGGCCATGCCCTTTCGTTTGATACCCATATTGTAGGGCAATTTTAAGGTTTTTGGGCAATCACATTTTCACCGATAACTCAGTTATCGATAAATTTATCGAAATATATCGAAGTCCAAATGAAAACTGGGGTCATGCCCTTTCATTTGATACCCATATTGTGGGGCAATTTTAAGGTTTTTGTGCAATCACATTTTCACCGATAACTCAGTTATCGATAAATTTATCGAAATATATCGAAGTCCAAATGAAACCTGGGGCCTTCCCCTTTCGTTTGATACCCATATTGTAGGGTAATTTTAAAGTTTTTTTGGCAATCACATTTTGACCGATAACTCAGTTATCGATAAATTTATCGAAATATATCGATAGCCTATACTTCCTTCCAGACTATTAGCTGTCTGGATGTGAAATTTCAAGAAAATCCGTCTTGCCATTCTCACGTGATTGAGGAACGAAAATCGTGAACATCCAAACATCCAAACATCCAAACATCGCTACATTCAGATTTATAATATTATTAATATACATATTAGAATTTCTTAACGTTAGAATTTTTGATATACGTTTTATTTATTTAATTATACACCCACATTGAACAATTCATTCCAATTTTCTTTGGTGTTGCTTTGTTTACCACCTTTCAGCTTCGTTAGCGCGAGTAAGTGTAGTACATACACACACATACATACGTACAAGAGCGCTAAAATTTGTACAAGCATCCCTGTAGGAAATTTTTGCATTGACCCAATAGGAACATATTGCGTCAATAACTTCTTCGAATATACTCTTATTTATACTACATTGGGGCGCGTATCATCCCTTTCGGGTTATAAAATAATTTTGAGCTAGTTTCCGCAGATTTCTGCTTTGTTTTAGTACAACCGAATTTCGTCAAATTTTCAAGATGCCTTTAAATTATTATACTAGATGCTCTGATCAAGTCGTCGCATTCAATGCGGAATACTCCGACGCCTCAATAAAAGAGCAATCAAAATTCTCATTAGAAGTTCTGAAAACAGAATTAATCGGTGCTTGGTCGAAAGCAAAGGAAGCATATGAGGAATGTATGCGCACGTTAGTCAAGACGGGTGAGGTAGAAGCAGTGGAAGCCAAGCAGGCAGCCACCCGTAAAGATTATATAGAGTGCCTATCTCGCATTGGTGAATACCTTCAGCAGGCCGAGGCAAAAGCTGCGCAAACCCCAACCCCTGCCCAAGTAGTGAACTCGTCCAATAGCCTTCGTTTACCCCCTTGCGACACAGACATATTCCATGGGGATTATGTCTCATGGCCATCATTTCGGGATCTTTTCACAGCGATTTACATGAATAATGGGCGGCTTAGTGATGTCGAAAAATTGTACCATTTGCTTCAAAAAACAAGTGGTGAAGCAAAGGAAATCGTTTCAAAGGCTCCACTTACCAACCTAGGCTTCGGGATGGCATGGACAAATTTGAAGGCGACTTACGAGAACAAACGAGTTCTAGTCAACAGCCATCTGAAGGTACTTTTTTCTCTTCCAGTCATTCGGACTGAAAGTGCATCGGCACTAAAGGAGTTGCAGCGGAGCATTAATGGATGCCTAGTAGCCCTGGAAACGCATGAGGTCGCGGTGAACAATTGGGATCCAATCCTTATTTTCCTCTGTTCGAATCGCCTCCCAGAAACGACGCTGAGTTTATGGGAACAATCGCTCGTGGACAAAGCAGCTTTACCAGCTTGGAGTCAAATGGATGCATTCCTCACGCAACGGTTTAGGACACTTGAGTCCATAACAGACGTAAAAGCTTCAACGTCGTCGTCTTCGGGAAACCAGCAACAAAAATCGATTTCGACCTCACAAAACCCAACGGGTCAAAAAAAGGTAGCGCTAGCGACAAAAATCGCGTCTGCTAATTGTCTGTTATGCCCAAAACAACAACACCACTTGCGTTTATGTACCAAATTTTTAGCGCTTTCGGTAAATGATAGATTCGCTTTTGTTAAAAAACATAATTGTTGTTTGAATTGTCTGTTGAAAGGCCATTCCCTAAAAGACTGCAAAAATCAATTTTCGTGCTCTAAGTGCCAGAGTAGACATCATACTCTACTTCATCGAGTGCCTTCTAGCGCACAAACGTCCAAAGACTCAACAACCGCAACCGCTTCACAAGCATTTCATACAAACATACAGTCCACTTCGTCGAATAGTAGTAAGCCGTCAGGAAATTTGAAATCGTCAAATTTAACCTCGGCACTTCTCGGAACCGCGATGGTTCATATTTGCCATTTAGGATCAACATATGTCGCTTGGGCATTGATTGACTCAGCTGCAGAAGCATCGTTCATTTCGGAGCGACTTCGGAAACTTCTAAAGCTACCTTGCGCAAAAGCGAACGCAATTATATCGGGACTTAATCAAAAAGTTTGCAACAATACTTCGAAAAGTTGCTCGTTCGTTTTGGGCTCACCCCGTGACCCAAATCTTTTCATAGATGCCAATGCATTTGTTTTACCAAAAATTACCGGTAACTTACCTTCATCCTCAATAGATGAATCAATATTAGACCAACTGCCTAAAGTACCTTTGGCAGATTCGAACTTCCTTCAAAGCGGCCCCATAGATGTTTTGATAGGAGGTGACTTATACCCCAAAGTTATGTTAGACGGGGTAAAGCGCAGTTTGAATAACGATTTTCTGTCCCAAGAGACCGTGTTCGGGTGGATCATCACTGGAGCATCTTCCACTGCACACGTCTCTTGCTTTGTTACAAAAGTCTCAATGGGGGAGGACATCTCGTTAGATTGCCAACTGCGCAGATTCTGGGAACTTGAGGAAGTTCCTAAAAGAAACCTCCAAACGGAAGAAGACTCGTTTTGTGAGGAACTTTACTCGAAAACCACCACACGTAATTCGGAGGGGAGATACATCGTATCATTACCTTTTAAAAAATTTTACCCAACGGATTTAAAACTAGGAGTGTCTCGACATATTGCGCTACGACAGTTTCATCGAAATGAATCTAGGCTGTTGAAAGACATCACCCTAAAAGAAGAGTACGACAACGTCGTGAAAGAATATTTGGAATTAGGACATATGGAGAAAACGGATCCTCCAAATTATGAGCATTCACCCAGCCATTTTTACCTTCCACATCACGCGGTTCTGAAGCCTGAAAGCACTTCGACAAAATTAAGGGTCGTTTTTAATGCGTCAAGTAGTACCTCCAACGGAGTGTCTCTAAATGACATTTTACATGTAGGCCCCTCTCTTCAAGCTGACTTAACGATGTTAATAATTCGTTGGCGCATGTATAGGTTCGTACTAAACAGCGATATTCAGAAAATGTATCGTCAAATCTTAGTAAATCCATCGCATAGGCCGTACCAAAGGATTCTTTTTAGAGATGACCCACTTAGTAACGTAGACGACTTTGAATTAAAGACGGTTACCTTTGGCATAAATTGCGCACCGTACTTAGCAATTCGAACTCTTCTTCAATTGGCGCAGGATAGCCAAGATTCACACCCACTAGCAGCCCAAATCCTCCGAAATTCGATGTATGTAGATGATGTGCTGGCGGGATTCCATGATATATCCACAGCCCTAACGGCACGTAACGAGCTCATCGGAGCATTAGGCAGCGCAGGTTTCGCGTTGAGGAAGTGGTCATCAAATTCGAAGGAAATCTTAGCAGACCTTCCACAAGATCACCTGCTCGATAGGGATTTCCTGGAGTTAGAGGAAACAAGCACCACGAAGGCTTTAGGTATAAGATGGAATGCTAAGTCAGATAAATTTTTCTTTAAAATTCAAAACCCAGTGGTTAAAGATACTTTCACCAAACGGGAAACTCTCTCGATGATAGCAAAGCTTTTCGACCCGGCTGGGTGGCTAGCACCAGTCGTGGTACTAGCTAAAATTATCATGCAACAAATTTGGTCAGATGGGACTCGTTGGGATCAACCTTTAGCACCTCAAACCCTTTCACAATGGTGTGCCTTTTTGGAGAACTACAAGTATGTAGAAGAAATACAAATTCCGCGGTGGGTGCAATATACAGACCAGTCTTATTTCCAAATTCATGCCTTTTGCGATGCGTCGGAAAAGGCATACGCGGGGGTGATATACTTAAGAGTAGAAAATCAAAATATCGCGTCGTCTCATCTGTTGCTAGCAAAAACGAAAGTTGCACCTATCAAAACTATTTCGCTCCCCCGTTTAGAGTTATGTGGTGCAGTTCTCATAGTCGATATGCTTAAATCTCTTCTAAGCGAATTACCCTGCAAAATCGAAAATGTCACTTGTTGGACGGATTCAACAATCGTTTTAGCATGGCTAAATAAACGACCTAGCACCTGGACAACCTTTGTCGCTAATCGAGTGGCAAAGATTCAGGAAATGGTAGGATCTAGGCATTGGAACCACGTCGATTCTAAAGCTAATCCCGCAGATCTCGGTAGCAGAGGAACTTACCCACAGGAATTACGATCGAGCAAGTTGTGGTGGCATGGACCCCCATGGTTAGTAAACGAGGTAGAAAAATGGCCGTCATATGATCAGCCAATCGAAGACGTCACCCTCGAGGCCAAGGTAGTAAAGGCACATACGTCGCGAATATCGAAGTATGAAGATCCCCTAGAGAGATTTTCGTCATTACCAAGAGCACTTCGGGTTCTCGCATACATCTTTCGATTCTACAATCGGGCCAACAAATACACAAGACCATTTCATTCGTATCCCTCGCGTACTATCTCGGGAGAAGAAATTTCAAAAATCCGCACTCGGCTGATAATTGTTGCACAAATGAATAATTTCCCTGAAGAACATCAACATCTCACATCGAAAATCCCGATTCACTCTAAAAGCAAAATTCTTACGTTAAATCCGTTCTTAGATAATCGTGGGGTAATCCGAGTGAATGGACGACTAGCAAATTCTTTAGTTCTCTCCTACAATGAAAAACACCAAATTCTACTTCCCTATAGTTGTTCTTTTTCCAAATTATTAGTCGAAATGATACATCGCATTTCTTTACATGGTGGAAATCAACTGACATTGCGTTTACTTCGTCAGCAGTACTGGATTCCAAAGGCGAAGAATCTCATCAAGACAGTTATCCATAACTGCAAGCCGTGCGTTCTTTATAAACAAAAGGACCAGTGCCAAATCATGGCGGCCCTTCCGGAAGAGCGTACAATGCTTACCAGACCGTTCGAAAATACCGGGGTCGATTTTGCCGGACCTTTCGATATCAAAACTTTTTCGGGACGATCGTTTAAGGTAACTAAGGGATATGTTTGCATTTTCGTATGCTTTTCAACAAAGGCAATCCACTTGGAAGCCACTAGCGATCTATCCACAGAAACATTTCTTGGTGCCTTTTCGAGGTTCATTGCTAGGAGAAGTTGTCCAAAAAATATCTTTTCGGACAACGGAACGAATTTCGTAGGCGCGTCAACTTGCCTAAAGAAGGACTTTAAAAGATTTCTTGTTACATCGCAGGAGTCCTTATGTAACCTCTATAGTCACCAAGAGGTCTCGTGGTACTTTATTCCTGCCGGCGCTCCCCACATGGGTGGGCTATGGGAAGCCGGGGTAAAAAGTTTTAAATTCCTTTTTCGAAGAGTCGCTGCTGCTCAGAAATTCACTTTCGAAGAGTTTCAAACATTGCTGTGTCGCATAGAGGCTTGCCTTAATTCTAGGCCAATATCGCCAAACTCCAACGAGGTTTCTGACTGCGCAGCACTAACCCCCGGCCACTTTCTTACTGGAGGTCCACTTCTCTCGCCCGCGGAGCCCTCAATCGACGCCAATCCTACGTCGTTAATTAATCGTTGGCAAAAATTGAAAGCTCTGAGCCAACAGCATGCCATGCGTTGGAAGGAGGAGTATTTGAAGGAACTACACAAACGACAGAAATGGAAGTTTCCCAAGAAAGACATCGAAGTCGACGACTTAGTAGTCGTCCGACATGAAAATCTGCCTCCTAACGAATGGCGCTTGGGCAGGGTTACTAAGGTTTATCAAGGTACCGATAAAAAAGTCCGTGTCGCTGACATTCGCACCCAAAAGGGATTGATAACGCGCCCCATCGTCAAGTTAGTGGTCTTACCCAATTAACCTTTTCTCTCTCTCGCACTGTAGCATCATGGAATCGGCACGTTCGAACGAATCGACAACCTCCACGGTACCCGCCTCATCGCCACCAGCGCCAACTGCACCGAATAAAGTCGCCCAAACATTATCAAAATCAGACAGCCGCTTCAAATGCAGAATTTGTCACCGCGCGCATCCACTGCGGTATTGTAAGAAGTTTCTGCAAGCGAACCATGAACGTCGGCTAAGGCTCGTACTATTGCATCGCTACTGTTCGCGCTGTCTAGCACACTCGCATGGGGCCAAAAATTGCGAAAGTCATGGGACGTGCCAGTATTGCCATGAGAATCATCACACGCTGTTACATTCCAAAGCCTCTCTGTACCTTCAAAAAGAGGTGCCTCAGCTTTTGACACAACTCTCGGGAACCATCACCGTACTTCCAACGGTCGCGGTGTATTTGCATGTGGGGCAGCGGACGGTCTTGACCCGGGGTCTGCTCGATCCGTGCTCGCAGACGAGTAAAGTCTGTGGGTCACTAGTCAAGCGTCTGCGCTTGCGCACATTACCGGTGGCCACCACCGAAATGTGCAAGTTACGCGTCAGCTCGTCTAATGACCCATACGTACAATTCTCGTTTGCTGCCAGGGTCGTCGCGGAGGTCGGGTTGAAAACGCCTGCCCGCCACCTCAGCCAAAGCACGCGCGAAAAATTCGTCAATCTTCATTTAGCAGACCCGAATTTCCATACGTCGTCCGCGGTAGCTGTAATCTTCGGCGGCGACGTACACAGTAAAATTATGCGCACCGAGATCATCGCGTATTCTGGGTATCCTACTGCCCAGAATTCTATATTCGGTTGGGTCCTTTCTGGCCCATGTGTCCTTTAAAACACACATACCCCTTACTGGGTACCGAAAAACTTTATGAAGGCACCTCCTTACTGAGGATTAGTTTTCAGACATTATGAATTGAATTGAATTTAATAAAGAATTAGAAAACCATTGAAAAGCTCAACAATTAATGTCTTTACACGCATATTTAGCCATAGATTTAGTCACATATTGTTTTGAATTTGAATTTGAATTGTAATTATAAGAAATCTATTTTGCCACATCTCAGAAATTCCTGACCTAGTATGTTGCAATTCCTCAGTATTGCAAGGCTGGCGGCAATGTTGAAGCCAAAAGGCTTGCAATGGTTGGGAATCGCTGGAGGCCTTTCGATATAGTTGTCCGCTGCAAAGCGACACTGTGATGGGAAATCCACCGGTGAACATTTCCATGCTAGGAAGGAAGGAGTTGATGATTGGCTGGAACGATCAGTCTTTGGCTAACCATCTATCGAATCGCTCCAGGCAATCATCGACATTCAAAATTCTTTCAGGTAATCTGTGGTATATCTTGCTATACTTATTTTCAATCACTCTTAATATACTCCTTTGTATATCAACCTACCTTTTTCTAATAAATTCCACCGTTTACTATTTACTAATTAAATTATCTTGTTTTTATTTCTTTTCGTGGCTACATCTTGTTCGTGAGTTCGCACCGGCAATTCCCTCGTTGCTTCCCCCCCAAACAATGACCATGGGGATACACCTATAAAATTATATAATTTTACCCATTTCCGTTAGCGAATTATTTCGATATCGAAGGTATACTCCCACCGATACTAGTATGCTTTTTGCCAAATTCCATCGTTCTACCGTAATCAGTTTAAAAGTTACGACCAGTCAAATTTTCAAAAATGCCTTCCTTAAAAGTGGGCGGTGCCACGCCCCCTATAAAAAATTTATGGAAAAATCATAAGAGAATGACCAAGGGGATTCACCTATAAAATTATATCATTTTATCCATTTCAGCTACCGAGATATGTCAATTTATGTGATTTTCGAAATTTTCGATATCGAAAGTGGGCGTGGTTGACGGGCGATTTTATCCACTTTCATCAGGTATACTCCCAACGATACTAGTATGCTTTGTACCAAATTCCATCGTTCTATCGTAATCTGTTTAAGAGTTACGACCAGTCAAATTTTTAAAAACGCCTCCCTTAAACGTGGGCGGTGCCACGCCCACTATAAAAAATGTATGGAAAAATCATAAGAGAATGACCAAGGGGATTCACCTATAAAATTATATCATTTTAGCCATTTCAGCTGCCGAGATAAGTCAACTTGTGTGATTTTGGAAATTTTCGATATCGAAATTGGGCGTGGTTGAAGGGCGATTTTATCCACTTTCATCAGGTATACTCCCAACGATACTAGTATGCTTTGTGCCGAATTCCATCGTTCTATCGTAATCAGTTTAAAAGTTACGACCAGTCAAATTTTCAAAAACGCGGTGCCACGCCCACTATAAAAAATTTATGGAAAAATCATAAGAGAATGACCAGGGGAACTCACCTATAAAATTATATCATTTTAGCCATTTCATCTGCCGAGATAAGTCAATTTGTGTGATTTTCGAAATTTTCGATATCGAAAAAGGGGGCGTGGTTATAATCCGATTTCGCCCATTTTCAATAGCAACCTACCTTGGGCAGAAAGTAACCTGTGTACAAAATTTCATGCAAATATCTAAATTTTTACTCAAGTTATCGTGTACACGGACGGACAGACGGACGGACATGGCTTAATCAACTCCTCTTTTAATCCTAAGAACTTTCATATATGGAACTCTATATCTATCTCGATTATTTTGTGCCGTTACAAACAGCCGTTATGTGAACAAAGTTAATATACCCTTGTACTAGTACTAGTACACTGGGTATAAAAATTGATACTACAAAGTTGCATATTGACACTACTATTTGTACTATTTAGCATCGCCCTGATACCAGCTGTTTTTGAGTGTAGGTATACAATTTTGTTGTAAACCCTGTTCTAATTTAATATATTAGAACAAATCCATTTTCTTACATAAAATACAGCAACTATGGGGAAAAAACGCAAAAATAACCTTGACAAAAGTCTACATACACCACGGGTTTGCTAGCAGGTACGCCGATTTGCTGTGTTGCCTACCCTTTTGTTCTACTATTTTGTTAAATTTTGTTTGCTAATTTGCTAGTATTGAATTTAGTTGTGATTTAAACTTATTAGCATCAACAACGGCTCTGCGAAAGGAAATACCTCTAGGCGTAAGAGACTTGGTTATCAAGCATAGAAATGAGAATAAATCGTACGGTGAAATTGCAAAAATTTTAAAGTTAAGTCGATCAACAGTACAGACCATTATCAAAAACTTTAAAGAAATGGATCCACCGAAAATAAGCCGCGTTCTGGCCGCCCGAGGAAACTAACTCGAAGAGATTATGAAGGAAGTGAATGATAATCCTAAAGTTAGTGGTCCAAAATTAGCCGAAGGCATCGGAACATCATCCGGAAAGAGTGTAGTACCCACAGTGAAGCATGGCGAGGGCAACGTAATGGTTTGGGAGCAGTTGCGGCGTCTGGAGTTGGAAAGCTGGTTTTATTGAGGGTAATATGGATCGGTTTAAATATAAGTCATTGTTGGAAGGCAATCTGAAGCCTTCGGTTGACAGTTCGGAGCTTGGCGCAGGCTGGATCTTCCAACAGGATAACGATCCGAAGCACACGGCCCACATTGTTAAGGATTGGTTGCTTTATCATGCTCCAAGACAACTACACACACCACCTCAAAGCCCAGATTTGAATGTTATTGAACATGTTTGGATCGAAAAATCATAAAACATCAGATTTCTAGCTCGGCTAAACTCAAAGAACGTCTTATTGAAGCTTGGGGCAGTATTACTTCTTCAGAATTGATAAATTTAGTAGCTTCGATGCCACGACGGCTTCAAGCTGTTATTGATGCCAACGGTGGACCAACTAAATACAAAAAAAGATAATTTTACTTTATATTAACCAAAGTTTTTGCGCTAAGTATGTGCTGTATGTAGATCTTTGTCCACGTTGAATTTACGTTTTTTTGTTATAGCTTTACTATTTATGTTAAACAAGTAAGGAAGTCTAAGTTAGGGTGAACCGAACATTATATACCCAGCGGTAATTTTCGGAACGGGATAACAAAGATATAAGCACTAGGAGGATTTACCTAAAGTTTTTACTATCTTAGCTATTTACCTTACCGAATTATGTCAATTTATGAGATTTTCGAAATTTTCCATATCGAAAGTGGCCGTGGTCGGGAAGAGATCTCGTCCAGTTTCATCACCTATATTGCTAGTATATGTTGTGCCAAATTTTATGAGTCTGAAGTAATAAGTTTAAAAGTTTTGACCAGTCGAATCAACAGTACAGACCATTATCAAAAACTTTAAAGAAATGGATCCACCGAAAATAAGCCGCGTTCTGGCCGCCCGAGGAAACTAACTCGAAGAGATTATGAAGGAAGTGAATGATAATCCTAAAGTTAGTGGTCCAAAATTAGCCGAAGGCATCGGAACATCATCCGGAAAGAGTGTAGTACCCACAGTGAAGCATGGCGAGGGCAACGTAATGGTTTGGGAGCAGTTGCGGCGTCTGGAGTTGGAAAGCTGGTTTTATTGAGGGTAATATGGATCGGTTTAAATATAAGTCATTGTTGGAAGGCAATCTGAAGCCTTCGGTTGACAGTTCGGAGCTTGGCGCAGGCTGGATCTTCCAACAGGATAACGATCCGAAGCACACGGCCCACATTGTTAAGGATTGGTTGCTTTATCATGCTCCAAGACAACTACACACACCACCTCAAAGCCCAGATTTGAATGTTATTGAACATGTTTGGATCGAAAAATCATAAAACATCAGATTTCTAGCTCGGCTAAACTCAAAGAACGTCTTATTGAAGCTTGGGGCAGTATTACTTCTTCAGAATTGATAAATTTAGTAGCTTCGATGCCACGACGGCTTCAAGCTGTTATTGATGCCAACGGTGGACCAACTAAATACAAAAAAGATAATTTTACTTTATATTAACCAAAGTTTTTGCGATAAGTATGTGCTGTATGTAGATCTTTGTCCACGTTGAATTTACGTTTTTTTGTTATAGCTTTACTATTTATGTTAAACAAGTAAGGAAGTCTAAGTTAGGGTGAACCGAACATTATATACCCAGCGGTAATTTTCGGAACGGGATAACAAAGATATAAGCACTAGGAGGATTTACCTAAAGTTTTTACTATCTTAGCTATTTACCTTACCGAATTATGTCAATTTATGAGATTTTCGAAATTTTCCATATCGAAAGTGGCCGTGGTCGGGAAGAGATCTCGTCCAGTTTCATCACCTATATTGCTAGTATATGTTGTGCCAAATTTTATGAGTCTGAAGTAATAAGTTTAAAAGTTTTGACCAGTCGAATATACCAAATGCCTTCCTTAAAGGTGGGCGTTGCCACGCCCACATCTAAACATTTATCAAAAATCATAATAGATTGATTGAGGGGTTCATCCTACCAACCTATATCATTTTAGCCATTTTCGTTACCGAATTATGTCAATTTATTAGATTTTCGAAATGCTCCATATTGAAAGTGGGCGTGGTCGGAAATCGATTTCGTCCAATTACATCAGGTATGCTTCCTATTATGCTAGTATACCTTGTACCAATTTCATCGTGCTACCGTAATCAGTTTAAAAGTTATGACCCGTGAAATTTTCAAATATGTCTCCCTGAAAAGTGGGCGATGCCAAGCCTACTTTTAAAAATTTATCAAAAAATCATAATAAAATTACTAGGAGGTTCATCCTACCAAACTATATCATTTTCGCCATTTCCGTTAACAAAGTATGTAAATTTATGTGATTTTAGAAATTTTCGATATCGAAAGTGGCCGTGGTTGGAGGGCGATTTTATCCAATTTCATCAGGTATACTCCCAATGATACTAGTATGCTTTGTGCCAAATTCCATCGCTCTATCATAATCAGTATTAAAGTTACGCCCAGTCGAATTTTCAAAAATGCCCCCCTTAAAAGTTGGTGGTGCCACGCCCACTATAAAATTTTTTTCAAAAAATCATAAAAGAATGACCAGGGGGATTCAACTATAAAATAATGTAAATTTAGCCATTTCCGTTACCGAATTATGTCAATTTAGGTGATTTTAGAAATATTCGATGTCGTAAGTGGGCGTGGTTGGAGGGCGATTTTATCCAATTTCATCAGGTATACTCCCAACGATACTGGTATGCTTTGTGCCAAATTTCATCATTCTATCGTAATCAGTTTAAAAGTTACGCCCAGTCGAATTTTCAAAAATGCCCCCCTTAAAAGTGGGCGGTGCCACGCCCACTATAATTTTTTTTTGGAAAATTCATAAAACAATGACCAGGTGAGTTCATCTATAAAATTATATCATTTTAGCCATTTCAGCTGCCGAGATATGCCAATTTGTGTGATTTTCGAAATTTTCGATATCGAAAAAGGGGGCGTGGTTATCATCCGATTTCGCCCATTTTCAATAGCAGCCTACCTTGGCCAGAAAGTAACCTGTATACAAAATTTCATGCAAATATATCAATTTTTACTCAAGTTATCGTGTACGCGGTCGGACAGACGGACAGGCGGACGGACATGCCTTAATCAACTCCTCTTTTAATCCTAAGAACTTTCATATATGGAACTCTATATCTATCTCGATTATTTTGTGCCATTACATACAACCATTATGTGAACAAAATTAATATACCCTTGTACTAGTACTAGTACGCTGGGTATAAAAATGATTTTTTTTTTTTCTATAATAAACGAACGTAGTTAAAAAACTGCGTCATTAGATTTTCCAAAAAAACTTATGGGACCTTCAATTCATCGAAAATATGCGGAGTATGTAGACTTTTGTCCGCGACTGTAGTTGACACAGAAATTCCTGACATACTTTAAAAGCCACAATTACAATAGGGACTGCAGCAGCAAATGTGAAAAGGAAATGACCAATGGTAGCCGACTGAAGATACCATTGATCCCTATCGCTTAAGTACTACACCTTTTCCACCCAAAAATGAGAAAACGTAAATTAAAATGAGAAAACAAGAACTATAATGAGAAAAATAATTTGTATTGAGGAAACATAAATTGTAATGAGAATATGTAACCTTGTAATGAGAAACGGTAAAAAAGAAATGAGAAAACGGAAATTATAATAAGAAAACATAAAATATAATGAGAAAGGGTAAAATAACTGACTTGGCATCATCAATAGCTCATTCTAAATACTGTAGTCGTTGTTCACTTAACCCTGATCCGCTCACAACAGGTATCCGAAGAGTCGTATTTACTTTTGTCTTTACATAGTTTTTACTATATTACCTCTATCAGATTCAGCATTGGAGAGTATAGACCGAAACGAGTATGTTAATTTGTAATGGGGAAACATAAGTTGTACTGAGAATATATCGTCGCTCCCAAAGACTAATACGGTTCAGTTAGCGTCGAAGACTAACACTGTTCGTTCTCTGCGTCGAAGACTAACACACTTCGCTCTCTGCGTGGAAGACTAACAAACTTCGTTCTCTGCGTGGAAGACTAACACACTTCAGTTTTCTGCGTCGAAGACTAACACACTTCAGTTTTCTGCGTCGAAAACCAACACACTTCAGTTTTCTGCGTCGAAGACTAACACTCTTCGTTCTTTGCGTGGAAGACTAACACACTTCAGTTTTCTGCGTCGAAAACTAACACACTTCGTTCTTTGCGTCGAAGACTAATACACTTCAGTTTTCTGCGTGGAAGAATAACACACTTCAGTTTTCTGCGTCGAAGACTAACACTCTTCGTTCTCTACGTGGAAGACTAACACAATTCAGTTTTCTGCGTCGAAAACTAATACACTTCAGTTTTCTGCCCCGAAGACTAACACACTTCAGTTTTCTGCGTCGAAAACTAACACACTTCGTTCTCTGCGTCGAAGACCAATACACTTCAGTTTTCTGCCCCGAAGACTAACAGACTTCAGTTTTCTGCGTCGAAAACTAACACACTTCGTTCTCTGCGTCGAAGAGTAATAAACTTCAGTTTTCTGCGTCGAAGGCTAACACACTTCGTTCTCTGCGTCGAAGACTAATACACTTCAGTTTTCTGCGTCGAAAACTAATACACTTCAGTTTTCCGCGTCGAAGACTAACACACTTCAGTTTTCTGCGTCGAAGACTAACACACTTCAGTTTTCTGCGTCGAAGACTAACACACTTAAGTTTTCAGCGTCGAAAACTAACACACTTCGTTCTCTGCGTCTAGGTTAGGTTAGGTTCAAGTGGCTGCCGCAGAGGCACACTTTTGGCCATTTTTGAAAGGCCCGTTGTGATACCACCAACACAAGGAAAGTCAGTCCCGGGACCCAGCCAAATGGAAAATCCCTGAGTTGTTGGGATTTTCCACATAGCAGAATCTCGGGACTGACACTCCTAAACCGACACCGTTACTCCTCCTCGAACCACTTAGATGACTTTATGAAGGCCATCAAGTCCTTTATGTCCAGTTCCGCGATCTGGCTTAGGCTATCCAGGAAGGGAACTCCCAAAAGGCGCGTTCTCGCGCCGCTTAAAGCTGGGCAGTTACAGATGAGGTACTCCACTGTTTCCTCCTCCTCATCATCTTTGCAACCCTTGCAGCATCGTCGGTAGGGCACACCTAGCTTTTTGCATGCCTACCAATGAGGCATTGACCGGTTAATGCCCCTATCAATATGGAGATTTCCCTCCTAGTTAGGGCATAAATGCGTCTAGACCTTCTAAGATCCCATTTTGTTTCGAATTCCGGCACCCTGGGGATTGCAACTATCTTTCGTTGGCTTGACGGAGCGTGTGCTCCTTCAGCATTAGTTTGCATGTGGCAAACGGCATACCTAAGCGCTCTTTATCCTGGAGAACCTGCTTGGTCGTGCCCTGCCTGGCAAACTCGTCTGCCTTACAGCTTCCCTCAATGTCCCTATGTCCCGGGACCCATATGAGGTTTACGCGGTTCTGTTGGGACATCTCCTGACGAGATCGACCTCAGCTGAGCGTCAGTTCAGATTTTAACGTGTATGAGCCAAGGGATTTGATGGCCGCTTGGCTATCGCTGAAAATAACGATATCTTCTCCGATAACACGTTTGCTTATCCAGGCCGCGGCGTCCAGGATTGCCGAGACTTCCGCCTGGAAGACGCTACAATGATCAGGTAGTCTGAAGGAGAGATCAAGGTCCAAATCCCTTGAATAAACCCCCCCTCCAACTCTGCCATCCAACTTAGAGCCGTCGGTGTATATGGAAGTGCCACCATTTGTTTCGGGACACCAAACCGTCCTCTCCCAGTCTTCTCTGCTGGGAATGTTTATTTTGAAACAGCTATCCCCGACTGTAGTGGTCGCACAACGATCTGTTCTTAGAGGTTTGCCCCATCCCGGAGGTTGACTATCAACGACGAGTTGTTCCGATTAACTGCCCGATATGTCGTTGCGGGAGTCCTGCTGTCTGTAGCGTTAGATGTTATTCGCTCAGCGTTGGCTGCTACCACCGTGAAGTGTGTTAGTCTTCCACACAGAGAACGAATTGTGTTAGTTTTCGACGTAGAAAACTGAAGTGTGTTAGTCTTCCACGCAGAAAACTGAAGTGTATTAGTTTTCGACGCAGAAAACTGAAGTGTGTTAGTTTTCCACGTAGAAAACTGAAGTGTATTAGTCTTCGACGCAGAAAACGAAGTGTGTTAGTTTTCGACGCAGAAAACTGAAGTGTGTTAGTCTTCTACGCAGAAAACTGAAGTGTATTAGTCTTCGCCGCAGAGAACGAAGTGTGTTAGTTTTCGACGCAGAAAACTGAAATGTGTTAGTTTTCGACGCAGAAAACTGAAGTGTATCAGTCTTCGACGCATAGAACGAAGTGTGTTAGTTTTCGACGCAGAAAGCTGAAGTGTGTTAGTCTTCCACGCAGAGAACGAAGTGTCTTAGTTTTCGACGCAGAAAACTGAAGTGTGTTAGTCTTCCACGCAGAAAACTGAAGTGTATTAGTCTTCGACGCAGAGAACGAAGTGTGTTAGTTTTCGACGCAGAAAACTGAAATGTGTTAGTTTTCGACGCAGAAAACTGAAGTGTATCAGTCTTCGACGCATAGAACGAAGTGTGTTAGTTTTCGACGCAGAAAGCTGAAGTGTGTTAGTCTTCCACGCAGAGAACGAAGTGTCTTAGTTTTCGACGCAGAAAACTGAAGTGTATTAGTCTTCGACGCGGAAAACTGAAGTGTATTAGTTTTCGACGCAGAAAACTGAAGTGTATTAGTCTTCGACGCAGAGAACGAAGTGTGTTAGCCTTCGACGCAGAAAACTGAAGTTTATTACTCTTCAACCGTATTAGTCTTCGGTGGGAGCGACAATATGAACTTTCAATAATAATTAAAATTTTAGAAAATAGTGGGTAGGCTTTGACAAATAAAAATAATCATATTTTTTGTTCATTGCTTATTAAAATAAAATAAGGAATATCGAGAAGAAAAGAAAGAATGCAGTTCCAAGACGATTGCGCTATTTGCTTAAATACTATGAAATATAAAAGTGTTTCGCGAGTTCCAAACTGTAAGCATTTATTTCACACAAACTGTATGGCGCCAATGGCATCGAGGAGTGAAGTCTATCCGATATGCAGGGGAAATATTGATGGTGAGTATTACTTTCTTTTGACCCCAATAGCCTTGGTGTCAACTACAAGACGGTACACAGGTGGGTGAGTAGTGGAAGCACAATTATGCAATCAGAAACTCAACAGCGGAGCAGTTAGCCCGTGTGACTGAATGGGTGGAGGAAGATTGCAGCCTAACCCTGATTCAGATTAAAGAAAATCTATTCAGTGATTTCGGCGTGACCGTGTGCACAATAACTATCGCAAATTAACTGTAGGATATGTGCTACTCTATTAAAAATGTGCACTTACAGCCTACAACGATGAATAACGAAGCAAATAAAGCAAAAAGGGCAGAATATGTATGTTCGAAAACTCAACGATTACAACAAGACCAACTTCAACCTTTTTTGCCGACTTACACGCGGAATGTTAAACCCCAATGTTAAACCCCATAGAGATAATATGGTCAAAACTAAAGAAAGAAGTAAAGACGACTATTCGAATACCTGTTGCGAGCGGATCAGGGGTAGGTAAACAGCGACTACAGCATTTGGAAAGCGCTATTCATGGTGCCAAATCAAAATTAACAGGAGGCGACTGCGCAAGAGCTGCGCAGCATACAACAACATTTCATGCAAATGCACTTGCACTCCAAAACATGGCAGAGGGTCAATAAACCTGAAAGATAAATTTGGAAATGTTTTTCATTACAACTTCACGTTTTTCGACAGGGTCGCTTCCCGACCACGCCCAATTTCGATATGGAAAATTTCGAAAATCACCTAAATTGGATAATTCGGTAAGGTAAATAACTGAAACATTGTAAACTTTTAGGTAAATCCTCCTTGGCCCTATATCATCGTTATCCTGTTCTGAAAACTACCGCTGAGTATTCAATGCTCGGTTCACCCAAACTTAGACTTCCCTGCGGGTTAGGGGGTTAGAATATGCCCGAGGTAGGCATACCGGTCGTAAGAGGCGACTAATATGCACATAGGTAATGACGAGTTTATTCAATGGTTGATCTACGGATATGATGCCTCTCACCTCTCATTACCCATCTTCTCCTTTCTCACGAATGGAGGGATGACATAACCTAGAAGGTTCCACTGGTCATACCAAATCGCTACCATTACAATCGGGCAGTACCACAAGCGAGTACCGCGGCCAAGGACTGTCAATTTCGGCATCACTCCTCAAAACCTTCGGGGAGTGTTTTTGCTATTAACAACAACAACAACAAACTTAGACTTCCTCACTTGTTTTAATTTTGACTTATGTACATATGTATATTCAAGGCTCGACACGTTTTTTTTTCATGTTTGTACGAACAACAAAATAATTTGTATGGGTCAAAATGCAAGCTACGCTAAAAGTCAGCATAAGAAATGCGATAGGCCGTTTTTGAGAATTTTAGATAGGATAGCCTTCTATTTAAATCTTGAAATCTTTATCAAATTTCATGACGACATCTATTTTGCACACAAAATTTTCCCGAAGAAAATCCAAATCGTTTCCAAAGTAAGACATTAATTTATCCGGCCATCCAAATTGTTATCCTTAAAACATTTTCATTGGCTTTGCGTTATAGTGCTGCCATATTTCCTTATTATTATTTACCTACATACATACATACTTACATACGTGTCTGAGTTTAAAGCTAACTTTCAAACATTTGCGCCACTAACTAATCTAATTATAACTTTTACCAAATGAGCTCCTTAAAATAAGTTCAACTTAAGTACCCATATGCATAAATCACAAAAATTAACAAACTTGAAATAACTTACAATTAACACTTTGGGTTTTTGAATATAACTACAAACATACTTACATAACATATGGGCATGTACGAGTCTAGTGCTGTTACGGAGCTCGAAGATGATAACAGACAACTGACGATGAAGCAAGATGAAATACTGTTGCAACAATAGCAGCAACAAGGGTATTAAGTGTCAAATGCATAAAGCTTTGTTAACCTCGCCTTACATTTGCAACCTCAAAACTTCGCCCTCAACTTCGTACCTCCTCTGCTACAATGAACGCTTCTCTTTTATACATTTGTTTTCGTTTTTTATTTCTTTGCATTCAAAGTGTATTGGTTAATTTATTGATTTAATTTTAATTTAAAATGAATTAATTATTATTTCCTCCCACTTTTTATTCTTAAATTATAGCATAGTCATCAACATCTGATTGTCAAAGCAAGCAAAGCTTGAGAGTTTGCCAAATTTTAACCTTGCTTCAACTTTGAGGTCTTCTATTAGTCATGCTTCGTTTAAATACGTATACTGAACTTTTCTGTCAAAGTCAAAGTTCGAGGTAAAGCAAAAATAAAGTTTTATGTAATTGACCCTTTAGCGACATATGATTGCAGCGTTTGCTTATCAAAAGGTGTTGCTTGCAAAGTCACTTTTCCATTTAAATAGACACTTTAATTTGGGAACATAGCTCCAAATGCGATTCATCCTATCCTATCCTACTAATATATAAACATCTAAGCTTGTGAGTGACTGAATTTGTTTACAAGTCTTTTACATACGTCTAAACTAATGCACCGATCTTTACGAATTTGTGCACACTAATACTTAGGAGTATAGAATAGGTAACAAGCAGCATGGTATTTCGATATATTTATCGATAACAGAGTTATGGAATGTCGGTATCAAACGAAAGAAGAAGGCCTCAGCTTTCATTTTAACTCTGGTTCAACTCGATATATTAATCGATAACAGAGTTATCGGTCGAAATGTGTTTGCGCATAATCTTTGAAATATTAGCATAAAATTGGTATCAAACTAAAGGGGAAGGCCACAGCTATCATTTGGACTATGTTTCAACTCGATATATTTATCGATAAAAGTGGTTGCACCTAATCTTTGGAATTTTACCACCAGGTTAAAAACGGTAGGACCTAAAAAAAATGAAATTTTGAAGGTAGGCTAAAATATATGTAGATATAGAAATTTGGATAGGGTATAGAATTTTGGATAGATTTTGGATATATCCCACAAAACGTGGCTTTCATTTGGACTAAGGTTCAATTCGAAGGTAAATTTACAAAACAATGGCAGTTACAAAACAATTTTGAGATTTTAAAATATAAAGGTGGAGCAACTTGAGATGCTAGCTGATATGAGTATAACAAAACATCGAGATGTATTTTGCAGCTGCAATAATGACTATCTGCTAGTACAGAGCCTACTTCAGTTGTGAATGGAAGCTTTTACTCATTTCTGGTTGGTAAAGTGGGGACGGTGATAATCTATCTATACTCTATACTATATATCTCCTCCATAAAGGACTTGATGGCCTTCATAAAGTCTTCTAAGTGGTTCGAGGAGGAGTAACGGTGTCGGTTTAGGAGCGTTAGTCCCGGGATTCTGCTATGTGGAAAATCCCAACAACTCAGGGATTTTTCATATGGCCGGGTCCCGGGACTGACTTTCCTAGTGTTGGTGGTATCACATCCGGCCTTTCACAACAAGCCTAAGTGTGCCTAAACTAACCTATACTAAGCTAAACAGCCGATCCACTGGGCCGATTTTTTTTCACACAATAGCACACCGACAAGGGATATGGATACATGCAGGTAAATAAATTTTTGGCAGGACAGCGTCTGCCGGGTCAGCTAGTGCAATAAAAAAATTCTAAAAATGTCGTGTCTGTCAATTGAAAATTTTTTTCAAAAAATTACTGGTGGTGAAAACTTATTTCGGATTAATTGTCTGGAAAAGACGGGCTAAACAAGGAGGGTAAGACTTTGTGAAAAGTTGCATATATCAACGAACGAGAGCCTCCACATACCATAATAAGGGCAATCCTACAGCTACCGCTTAATCAATATGCTTTATTTGATAGAGAAGGGATGAACCCATTGAGTTGGAAAAGGCATGTGAAGGAAAACTTTCTCTACCTTAGTGTTTCATCACAATTTAAAAAATATTCCGGTTCCGGTTAAATCACCTTCGTAACATCGCCAGTACATAAATTCATACATATTCATATTTGCTTGCATTTATGACCAATTTAACTTGCTGCACTCGTTCATAACTCGTTAAAAATAAGAAATTATAATTTAAGCTACTTATGAAGTGGCAATTACCCACCGGCTTCAATGCAAACCAACGACAGGCGGACGTACAAAGGTAACTTTTCAGTGTACATACATTTATATATAGTAAGTGCATATATTTATGGGACAACGGGTGGTATGAGTAACTATCGACAGTGCATATGGTAACGAAGCCTCAGAGGTGGGAGGGTAAAGTATTTAAAAAACCATACCAACACGTAATTAATATATTTACCGGTTAAACAGCTACTTCATTATGAACACCAATGTATTTATATTTGTTAAGGTTGCTGCTGATATTGTTGTTGTTGGCGATAATGTGCCGTTGCTAGCGCATGTGAATGAATAGCAATTTGCGCCACTTGAATTTTATCGCACAAGATAATAAAGACTCAGATTCAACAACAGCAACATAACACTTTTATTTGTTTGTATGTGGCATCACATTTCTTAATATACAGACAAATGAACATACGCAAGGATGTAGATAATACAATGCTGCGAATGCGTAATTAATTTATGCTTTCGATAATGATAGCAAATAAACTCACGTAAAAGCATATCTACAAATCGCTACCTCAAAATACGATTTTCGTATGTAGCAAAGCTTGATTTTAATTTTTAAAATATACTACAGAAAAACTACAATTGTATGAAATATCTACGACAAAATGCATTTTCAAAATCTGGGAAGTTATGGGATAACGCCATTCGAAAGAGACTGCGAAGCACGCTTTAAATATGCAACATTCCCGAAATGCCAAAAATTCACATTCGACATTCGTATTTTGAGGTAGCGAGATGTATGAATGTATGAGCTCGTACTAATATATATGTAAGTGTGAACCCAGTCAAAACAAATACTTGGAAATTTTTAACTAAACATTCCTAAACATTTCAAAAATTTCAAGGTTCTTATTTTTAGTTGGCGCTACTCCAACCTTCTTCAATCTAGCTTTATTTCATACGTAAAATTATAGTTGTTGTCTTGTATTTTTCCTTACTTGTTCATTGTCTCACTGCTGGGTTGCTGCTGTGTTGTTGCAATATTGCTTATGCCAAGTTTACACCGCTATCGAGCAGGCATTAATACTTGCAGTGGATATCAATGTGCCTTTTGTGCAAGGCTGTGTTTATTAATTTCATCATTCCACACATACAAAAGTCCTTTCATGCACGTAAATATGTACTTGTGGATGCGCGTGTTAATTTCAAGCGATAAATGCGTTAAAATTCCATATAATCGATGCGTTTAATTTCCCGTGAAGGCTAAACGTATCAAAAAGGCGAAAACTTGTTTTCAACACAAATAGTTTGTGGAAAAGCAGAACGACAGAGAATGTTATTTATGCCTATAAGAGCTAGAGTTTACACATAATTATGCATTGGGAATTGACTTTTACACGATTTTGTTTATATAAATAATTCACTGAAGAGATTACAATATGCTTTAGTTAGAAATAATTACTTTAATTAAAATTCAATTATATTTTTTTCAAAGAAAAGGAATAACACTAGTTGAGAAATAATTAGTTTGAAAAAAATACCGAGATATTCATGTATATGGACGAATTGGCACTGATATGCCGAGCACAAAACATATTTTTAAAATTTTTTGCATGGGTAGGTTTTCGAGATATCGGTAATTTTGTGTTTTTTCAGGTATCACTTCATTTAAAAATTATTTTCGCCAATGTTACAAAAGCGATGGACGCAAGCAATACCTCGTTGGAGAGGAAATCAAAATACGCTTCCAACGACGTATAATATGTAGGAGTGGTCCAAACCATCGCTGAACAATAGCTGGTCAAAGTCGGAATTTTGTCGAATTTTTACGAGTTTTGTAAAAATTTTGATTTTGAAAAAGTTTTTTTCATGCGAAGTTGTAAAAATCAGGAAACATTTTTTTTTCTAATATTAGCACTTTAAGCATAATATTACCAAGATCTATGTAGTGAAAACTGTATTTTTGGCGATTTCAACATCCCTACTTTTAATAGAACTTTAACAGGTCGATATCTGTATATTGCAGATCTTCAAAAAAAAAACTCTTAGTGTCTGTCTATCTTTCTGTCTGTCTGTCAGTCTTTCTGTCTGTATGTTTGTGGTCGTAGTTTTCGATATCGAAAGTGGGCATGGTTGGAGGGCGATTTTATCGTATTTTATCAGGTATACTTCCAACGATACTAGTATACTTTGTGCCAAATTTCATCGTTCTACCGTAATCGGTTTAAAAGTTATGACCCGTGAAATTTTCAAATATGCCTCCCTGAAAAGTGGGCGGTGCCACGCCTACTTTCAAAAATTTATCAAAAAATCATAATAGAATGAATAGAGAGTTCATCCTACCAAACTATATCATTTTACCCATTTCCGTTACCGAATTATATCAATTTAGGTGCTTTTCGAGGCTTTCGATTTCGAAAGTGGGCGTGGTTGGAGAGCGATTTTTCCCAATTTCATCTGGTATACTCCCAACGAAGCTAGTATGCTTTGTGCCAAATTTCATCGTTCTATCCTAATCATTTTAAAAGTTACGGCCATCATTCATTTTAGCCATTTCCGTTACCGAATTATGTCAATTTAGGTGATTTTAAAAATTTTCGATATCGAAAGTGGGCGTGGTTGGAGGCCGATTTTATTCAATTTCATCAAGCATACTCCCAATGATACTAGTATGCTTTGTGCCAAATGTCATCGTTCTATCGTAATCAGTTTAAAAGTTACGACAAGTCGAATTTTCAAAAATGCCTCCCCTAAAAGTGGGCGGTGCCACGCCCGGATACACTTCGCTCGCAAACGAATAAGCCCATCATAACCAAATTTTACACAGGCACTGGATGGCCACAGGCTAAAAAATAGTTTGATATAAATAAGGAGCGTGGCACCTCGCTTACAAATGGAATTTTTCATAGTCCGTATCTCTTGAAGTATTTAGGTTAGACCACTGAAATTTGGTGAAGGGTTATATGAGATCGATCTCTACCACCTTCATAAAAACTGAGGCGTTGCACCTCCCATATGAATGAAATGCTTCATAGTCGATATCTCTGGAACTATTTAGGTTAGACTGAAATTTGGTGAGGGTTTATATGAAATCGATCCCTTCCACCTCTAAACTGGGGATAACGAAAGGGGGCGTGGCACATCCCATAGAAATGAAATATTTCATAGTCAATATCTCTGGAAGTATTTAGGTTAGACCACTGAAATTTAGTGAGGGTTATATGAAATTAATCCCTACCATCTCCAAAGTACTGGAGATAACTAAAAAAGAGTGTAAGTGTGTAATATCACAAAGAATGTCGTATATCCAATTGTTTTAAATAATACCTAAACTCGCTTAAGAACTTGAAAATGCATATTTTTTTATAGAAATTTGGGTTGAAAGTATTTTCATCCATTGAAATGTACTTCAATTCTTGACCTATGTACATTTTAAATGCAATATGTATCAAAAAAAAAAAAACGTTGACAAAAAAAATTGAATCGAAATATTTATCCTCTTATACATATGTATTTTGTTAAATACATACCAAACAAATTGGGTTTGCGTAATCCCCCTCAAATTTTTTATATTAGTTACTCCAAAAATCAAGCCATCGTCATTGAATTATTTTGCTTTAATCCTACTATTTGACATGTAAAAGGGTGGTATGCAGACAAGTGATGCAAATCGACAATCCCGGGATTTAAAGCATACAATACAGAAGCTTTCGGGTTTAGTAACAAAACGAATACAAAAGGTTTTCACTTCAAAACAGTCTGTCTTAAGACTATTTGCTACTCTGGCGATAGCTCATCTCAAATAGCAAATTCTGTGATTTGGATGCAAAAAAACCGAAAAAAGCCGAAAAAAGCAAGCGCTATTAGATACCTATGAATGGCAAACATGTAATAAATTCATATATAGAATGACATTCACACGTACTTAAATGTTCATACATATAAGCACACCCACTTAAACGAAGTAATCTGTGATCTGTGACTTCTGAATATATTTTATTTAGGTATTACTAGACTATTATAAAAGTATTAGAGGACCAAGCACTAGCATATGGACATATAAGAAATGTAAGTACATATGTAAGGACGAATGCATGCAATATGTAGGAGTATGCGATAACTAGATGCTGTGATTTCCCTGCCTCGTCCTGCTCTCCCTTCAAAAGAAAACCAAGTAAAAACTTAATTAATTAACTACTCTGCATTTTTTTTGCTTTCGTCTTTTTCCTGGTTTTTGTGACACAATCGTGACTCTATTGTGGCCAGTGACCTACCAACTGAAAAACACTTTTCTGTGGTTGAGGAAGTGACAAAATTGAATGTAAAAAAGTTTTTAATGAATGAAATTAGTGAACTGCTCGGCAAACAAAATAGCAGAGCATCGCGTGCTGGCGTTGGAGTAACGCGATAAAAGTAGTTGTATGCACATGAAGTGAAGTAACGTCAGATTTGTGGATGGAAAGATCCTTTTAACTCAACTGAGAGCAGAATCGTTTTATTAAATCTCTAAGAGCAAAGTTAGAATTGTAATTAAATACGTACATATGTAAATGTAAGTATTTACTTTTTTGGATATGTTTTTTGATGAATAAATGAGTAATGTAATTAAAATTATTTATAAGTGCCGGCAACTCAGAGTCGGATGATGACCACGCCCCCTTTTTCGATATCGAAAATCACATAAATTGACATAACTTGAGCATATTTGGATGAAATTTGGTGTACAGGTTAATTTCTGGTCAAGGTAGGTTGCTATTGAAAATGGGCGAAATCGGATGATAACTACGCCTCCTTTTTCGATATCGAAATAGGTGAATCCCCCTGGATATTCTTTTATGATTTTTTGATCAATTCATTGATAAATTTTTCGAAAATTCGGCTGGTCGTAACTTTTAAACTGATTACGGCAGAACGATAAAATTTGGCACAAAGCATACTAGTGTCGTTGGGAGTATACAAGTACCTTATGAAATGTGATACAAATCACCCTCCAACCACACCTACTTTCGATATCGAATATTTCGAAAATCATCTGAATTGACATACGGTAACAGAAATGGCTAAAATTCGACTGGTCATAACTTTAAAACCGGGTTTAGTAGAATGATGAAATTTGGCAGGCTTTATGGTGGTATAGGAAATATTCCTGATGAAACTGGTAGAAAGCGCTGGGTATTTAATGTTCGGTTTACACGAACTAATTTTCTCTATTTTAGTTTAATTCAATTTTATTTCATTTTGCTGGGAATGATCAACAAACTACATGACACGAGTGCTCCAAATTCAAAGGTAACTAGGCAGAATAAAGATAATGGCCCACTCTAATATATTTTTCACCCTTAATGTACACAAAAACCCAAGATAAATGTATAAAGCAAAAGTCTTAAAAAAACTGCGCGCCAAACTTGCTTCACTGCTAATTTGTAATTCAAGATGTTGACTTTTATGAAACATTGTTACCATGGCAGCGAATGAATAAAACTATGAAAAGGATGTCGATGTCATGACATTTACCAACTAATTTCCCAAAAGACATCAAAGATGCATAATTGTTTTAAACGAGTTGCGTCTCAATTGTTGTAGTAGTTTTAGTGAGTCAACTACTTAAATATCGTCGCTCGCATGCCAGAGGCATGAATGTGCCAATTTTTCAAACTTGAGTTAATAGGTTCACGTGATATGCCTCTCGTTTCTTTACGATTCACGAAAATCCTAGGTTTCCAAAGTACAAGGAACCTTTGGAAATTTGCAATGCCATTTCCATGAATGTGTAGTTCAATCTATCAAAATATTGACAGAAAAATGAATGTGCTACACATTCATGTTTTTGGCGCAACAAAAATGTCTAAAAATTGATTTTCCAATTTTTTTTTTAATTTAAATTTTGCCAGAAGCATGAATGTTATTCCCTCAACAAGAGATGCCACGGCGTATACGTAACAATTTTGATTCGCATTCGTTTATATGGCACAAAGAAAATTTTAAAAAATTTAGAAATCCAATTTTCAGACCTTTTTATTGCCCCAAAAAAAAAACGAATGTGCTTCACATTTATGCTTCTGGCGCAAAGAAGTATTTTAAAAATTTAGTTTTGAAATTTTTAAAAGATGAATGTGCATTATCTCGACGAATTGAAGGAATATTAAAGTAAAAACTATATCAGGGGAAAGAGTATAACGCGAATATAACTTCTAAAAACATATTTATGTCAAAAACAAAATTTTCAAATTTTGTGATAGCACTAAACTTTCAAATACGATTTCCCAAAATTTTAATTTTGGCACATTCGTGCTTCTGGCAAGCGAGCGACGATATGTAATTCATAAGATATTTAATGAGAGTAAAATTTTGCTGAGACTAGAGTAGGTGGATGAATATTAAATTTAATAAGTGATAAAAAGATGTATTTAGTAGTTTCAACAGGCTAATTTGTATGCGTGTTTCTGCTGAGAAGCTTTTTAAGTCAAACCCGACGACGAACACTCGCTGAACGTAAGATATGCTAAAATGTAACAACCGTCCAACCACTTGCGGAATCAACTGTCTGCGTCACATGACTGAAGTGCTACATTCCACTGCTGCAAGTCGCTGCAAGTTAATTCAATAAATCTTCAACAACTGAATGAGCGTTAAATTAATGATGCTGTAAAGTTCAAATAAAATATTGCCTTGTTGTAGGCAAAAGCGTTTGATAGAGAGACTTTTCTAGAGCACACCACACGCGCTAAAATAAACTTACAACAATAAAAGCAAATATGTATGTCCTTAAATATGCTGAATGTAACTTGTTTACATATGTTTGCATAAACTTAAATTCTTGGGTAAGCGAAAAAGTTCCTCAAGCCAAATTATTCTTTTGGTTGACTCGAGTTATCTTAGCCTCTCAAGCTGTTGTATGTATGTACTTGAAGACATACTTATGTAAATACCCACGGACATATTGTAGACATGTTTTGCTGTCATTAGGTAAGCAAGTCAGTTTTTAAAATGTTGACACATTAACGCATGCTTAAGTTCGCCAACAGAAATATTTTACATTTAATATTATATTCAACGAGGTACATTTATTTTTTATTATATTTTATTTGTTGTTACTCGATTTAATTTATTTTAATTTTATTTATTTTTAATTATTTTAATTTAGTTTAATTTATTTTATTTTATTCCCTTTTTTCCTTTTTTTTCTTAATCAATTTTCATTTAACTTTTAAATTTCAATTATTTTCTCACTTCATTCCATTTTTATACCCAACGTACTAGTCTAGTACAAGCGTCCGTCCGTCTGTGTACACGATAACTTGAGTAAAAATTTTGATATTTGATATTTGTAGGTTGCTATTGAAAATGGGCTAAATCGGATGATAACCACGCCTCCTTTTTCGATATCGAAATTTCGAAAGTCACACAAATTGACATATCTCGGTAGCTGAAATGGCTAAAATTATATAAGTTTATAGGTGAATCCCCCTGGTCATTCTCTTATGATTTTTCCATAAATTTTTTATAGTGGGCGTGGCACCGCCCACTTTTAAGGGAGGCATTTTTGAAAATTTGACTGGTTGTATCTTTTCAACTGATTACGATAGAACGAAGGAATTCGGCACAAAGCATACTAGTATCGTTGCGAGTATACCTGATGAAATGGGATAAAATCGCCCTCCAAGAATGCCTACTTTCGATATCGAAATTGATTTTATGATAAATTTTCTAAAGTGGGCGTGGCCCCACACAAAGCATACTAGTATCGTTGGGATTATACCTGATGAAATTAGAAAAAATCGCTCTCTAACCACGCCCACATTCGATATCGAAAGCTTCGAAAGTCACCTAAATTGTTATGACTCGGTAACGGAAATGGCTAAAATGATATAGTTTGAAAATTTTACGAGCCATAACTTTTAAACTGATTACGGTAGAACGGAAATTGGTACAAGGCATACTAGCATAATAGGAAGCATACCTGATGTAATTGGACGAAATCGCTTCTCGACCACGCCCACTTTCGATATGGAAAATTTCAAAAATCACATAAATTGACATAATTCGGTAACGGAAATAGTTAAAATTATATAGTTTCGTAGGATGAACCCCACAATCATTCTATTATGATTTTTGGATAAATGGGTAGATATGGGCATGGCAACGCCCACCTTTAAGGGAGGCATTTTGGAATATTCGACTGCTCAAAACTTTAAACTGATTACTTCAGACTCATGAAATTTGGCACAACATACTAGCAATATACACGGTTAAAAATTTGAACCTAAATTTTAAACTTTTTTGGACTACATATATGAACCAACCAAATTTGGATTAAAATTCAATATAGACCAGTTTTCATTAAAATTGGCTAAATGAATCGGGTTTCAATAATAAACAATTAATGTTTTAACAATTTTTTAAAGATAAAATAAGTTTTTTGTCCGTTGGCGGGAATTCGAACCAAGACTCACCGCATCATGCCCGTCTGCTCTACCACTGAGCTACATCGCACACATAAATGTTTTTGGCAAAATTCAATCTTCAATAAGCTTTCAAAAATAAATTTGAATCTTCAAACCCAAAAGTTTAAATTTTAGACCGAAAAGTTTTAATTTTCAAAACAAAAAGTTTTAATTTTAAAACGAAAATTTTTAAGAATAAAAAAAAACTAAAAAAATGTGGCAGCTGGCAGCGGAATGGTAATTCACTGACTAGTTTCCATGCGACCAAGCATTTAGACGTAGTGTTTTATCCGGTCTGGCTGGCATCGAACCTACCAGACTGCATTGGCATTGCGTTCTCTTAACTTGAAAATCGTTGTAGGTATTTGGACGGTTTGAAATATTGTACAAAAAAGTTTGAAAAATTGATTAAAGTTTATACGGGTTTAAAATTTAGGTTCATTGGACGAGATCGCTTCCCACGCCCACTTTCGATATGGAAAATTTCGAAAATCACATAAATTGACATAATTCGGTAAGGTAAATAGCTAAAAGAGTGAAAACTTTAGGTAAATCCTCCTAGAGCCTATATCATTGCTTTCCAGTTCTGAAAATTACCGCTGGGTTCACCCGAACTATGACTTCCTTACTTGTTTTTATTATGTTTATCATTATTTCCAACAGGGTATGCATACAGCCAAAGATCTATAGATAATAACAACTGTCCAGTTTCTTAGGTCAATGTAAACATCTGCTATCTCAATTATCTCCTCGTATTCTTCACTTACTAAATCATGTTGGTGTTGTTGTTTTTGTTTAGGACCTTCCGAGTGTTTGAGCGTCTTAATCATGGTATCAATCGATTTTTCTGGTCTATGCTTTTTTGCTGAGTACAGCCCACTTCTAAATCACTTTCTAACTTTGTGGAACGTAAATCAAGTTAGTCTCAATTACCAATCTCATTTAGGCTATATAAAAAATTAATAAAGTGCGAGTCATTTGCGCCTCTTCTGTTGATGTTTCTGTTGTGTTTTGGGAAAACTTTGTTTTTGCGTCTGGAGCAATTAGGCCAGATGAGATCGAAATTAACTTTGCTTGTTTACCCTGCAATGAAGCACGAAAATAGCCTTAAAATATACTAGTTGACAATTGGAACAGCTTTCGACCTATTCCGGAAAGAATTAGATTTGCACCAATAAAAATTAATCTTGCTTTTTGGCTATGTTTAAACAATTTGAATGTTCACCTTGGCTACAGCTAAGTTCGTTCATAGTTGCCTCCACAACAAAGTTTTTGTGAATCACACCAAAAATGAAATTTGAGTAAGGTGGCACTCATTGGATTTGCATACAAACATATATGATGTCAAAACCGTCAAATTCATTATAACGGTGTCCGACTGACGAGATTCGCTCCTCACTCTTACCACCAATAGTTGTGAGATAGCTTACAACTGTTTGCATTGACTACAGGATATGGCGAATCAAAATTGAGTTAAGGCTGCCAAAACTGCTTAAAACTATTAAATTTGTGAAATCTAACCCCGATGGGATGCATTTTAAGTCACGAAAACATTGTGATGTAGCAATTTGCATTAATAAGGACATCAACCAACCGGTAAGCGATACTTTGCCTTTAAAGGGCCTACATTTTCAGACCGCCTAAAGTTTAAGCGATTTTTTTAACTTTTTTTCGGAATAAATTTTTTAAACCTTCCAAAAGTTTAAAAAGAATTTCAATTTCTTTTGGTTTTGATTTAAGATCTAAATGAAAAGCAGTCTAAAATTTTTTTTTTTTTTTTTGTTGGAATGTAATTGAACTTTGCCCACAAAAACTTTATGTGCGGCATAGCTCAGCGGTAGAGCAGTCGGCTGTGACTCCTGAACGCTTTCGTTCGAATCCTGCCAAGTACCACATTTTTTTAATTTTCGGTTTAAATTTAAAACTTTTTGTTTTGAAAATCAAATGTAGCTCAGTGGTAGACGGGCATGGTGTGGGAAGTCTTGGTTCGAGTACCAGCCAAGGGACAAAATATTATTTTTTGTTTAGAAAATTGTTAAAACATCTGTGGTTTAAAATTGAAACCCTTGTCATTTAATAAATTTTCTTCTAAAATTTGTCTACACCAAATGTATTTCAGAAAACAACAAATGTGTTTCAGAAAATATGAAATTAATTTTAGAAAAGATCAAATGAATTTCACAATAGCTCAAATGATGTTCAGAAAAGAACAAATATTTTTAAATATATATTTGATTTTTCATTTGTGGTTTTCTGAAATACTTTTAAGGTTTTTTGAAATACACTTGATATTTTCTAAAATAAATTTGTACTTTTCTGAAATATATCTTAGGCTTTCTGAGGTACATTTGGAATATCTGAAATACTTTTGGAGGTTTCTGAAAAACATTTGCTCTTTTCGGAAAATCATTACACCTGTTCGAAAAAAACATTTTATTTTTTTTGAAATACAGTTGGAGTAGTTTAAATTTGACACCAAATTTGGTTTGGTCATATATATATGTATGTAGTCCAAAAAAGTTTAAAATTTAGGTTCAAATTTTTAACCGTGTATGTGCACATAGACGTAACCCTGCGGGTTAGGGGTCTAGAATGTGCTCATGCCTACCGCGGGCCACCTCATAAAAGGCGGCTAAAATGCAAGGATAGGACAACTCACACTGAGAGAAATGCCTTGAATGTTGTGACAATATCACTATTGATAGCGACGAGTTTGATGCAATATTCATTCAGAATGAGCGAGTCATCAAATATTATTTGCTCCCAATAACCATTTCAATATGATGTACTGTTTTTTATATTTATGGATAATATATTTGAAAGGCATGTCAATATCTATCGTCGTAATATGAATTTCTATTGTTGCTATATCCATATCTATATTTTCTGCATAGTAATAATGGTAGAGACAGCGTATTAATATATATGGATGAAATGTAAATTTTTCTGGAACGCATAATCATACTAGTTCAACAATTTTTACTATGGATTTTCTAACAATATTACAACTTGTAAGATTTTTTTGGATTCAAAATTTTTTTGATTTCTTATGATGGGAAATTTTTTTTAAAATTTTATAATTTGCCGTAGCCGAATGGCAGAACACTGGGCTAACGTAACAGAGGAGCAGTGTTCGAGTCCCACTGAAACCAGATGTTAAGTGGTATGAAATTTTGTTTTTTAAACCAAATATTTGGAATTTATCAATAGTTTAAATTGATACCACTTCAATAGCGATTTATCAAAAATGTATTGATGGAACATCCATATTCATTGATAGGACAGGATTATCAATTTTTATTTAATGTGGTATCAATAATTATGGATGTTCCATCCATAGATTTCCCTCCGTGCAATAAAACCCGCGATCGCGAGTGTGGTCCGTACCGTGCTCATGGGACGAATGGCACTACGTTAGTGTGTCTTATAACGGAGGCCTCCAAATATCTGGCGCCTACTGGTTGCAATCCGTCTTACTGGGTTTTGGAGGCTATATCCCAGCTGACTTACTTTCCCCACACTCGTCGGAATTATATGGACCAATTAAATAAAAAATAAAAAAGATCAGATCAAGCTGGAGCTGAACTAAGACCTAAACTTAAACTTAAACTAAAATGAATACTCAACCAAAAACCGAAACTAAAACTAAACCGTAAAAACTAAAGAAAAATATATTAGGTCAATGGATACCAAGCAAGATAGCAAAACCAAGGAAGTAGTTGGGAAAATAAATAAGACTTAATTGGAGTGGCACTTACTTGGTTTTCTTGTGTCACGGGAGACTTGTGTATGTTCGCTCAACTCTTTTTCCACCACGTCGTGCCAGCCAAACAATTCCAAACATTTTCCAAGTGAAATAAATAATTAAAAACAAAACAAAAAACTAGCCAACGAGACCAGGCGATACGATCCAGAAACGAATAAATGCAGAAAATAGTTTATTCCTATTTTCTTTGATTTAAAACATATTCTTTTATAATTACCTCACAATTCTGCATTTCTTTCAATGGACAATATTTATTGGTTCTAAATCACTAAAATCAAACCAATTTAATTGCATTGCAATAGAAAATGTCTCATTTCTTTTGATTGCTATTGAAATAGCTGCAGAATCGTTTCTTTTTAAGTATGAATAGAAAATCTCGTACAATCACTTTTAGAATCGACATTTTCTTTACGTTGCATTTTCTATATAAAAATATTTGCTTTTCACATTCCAATATAACCACAATTTAAACGCTTCAAGGGACTTTTTTACACACATTCTCGTATAAGCCCAACAAAATATATTGTAAGCTATTATACGGCAGCAGTGCTGTTTATTTCGATGAGCCGTTAACCTTAAAGCATTGTAATTATACAGCCTTTACTATTTTGTAATAAAACTATAATTGGGCTTAAGCCGTTCTTTCGAAATTTAACGGAAAATCCAGCTTGCCAAAAAGTACCACTTTGAACTGAGTAGACAATTAAGAAGATAAGCCCCCTCTCTCGACGAACAAAGTTCACTCTCTATAAGTCTGGCATCACACCTGCTCTCATGTAGGATTCGAAATCATGAACAGTGTCGAAAGAGGTTATTTTTTGGTGGGTATATTTTCACCTGCATGAAAATCGGTAGAAAAATCTCAAGTAATGCTAATGATACGTAGTTGAAGATACATATTTCAATTTTCCTTGCAGTTCTATTTGGTTGGTGATCAATAACACTCCAGGCAGTTTTTGTTAGTAAGTATGCGGCTTGGGGCGATTTAAAAATATCGATTGTGTTATTTTGGAGTTGTCTGGGAAGTAAAAATTCATACACAGATTCCTTCCTGTAACTGAAAAAAAAGGAAATCTTACTGTCTAAGCCGGAGGACCTTCCTGTTTAAATTAAAAGCTTATATTTGGAGATCCAAAGAAAGGAAAAAGATTTTTTTAATCACCCTAATGTATGTACGTAGTCATCCATTTAAATAGTAATTCGCAAATGAGATACTTCAAATCGCTATTGGCTGTTCAGCAGTCAGTAAGTAGCACCATGTAGCAGTCTTATGTAAAAGAATTTTCCTCATTCTTGACATTTAAATGGATTTTTAAATCAAATTGCATTTACTTTGAAATTGAAATAGAAATGATATTACGAAAGCAGCAGTTCGCTCGCCTTAAGAAATCGGTTAATTAATAAGGGCAGGACATAAGAGTGTGAGTTGAAAACTAATTTGATTTATGAGGACACTCCATTGTATTGGATTGAAGGTTTTAATTTAAAAATGAAAGAGATTGGCATTAACGGGAGAATTATCTTATGTATGTATGTAAACTAAAGCTTAAACTGAAACCAAAAATAAAACTAAAACTGAAACCTAACATAAACTTGAACTTAAACTAAATCCAAAACCAGACCAAATTAAAACTAATACTTGATCTAAAACTGAAACCTTAATTTAAACCTAAACTAAAATAAATCTAAAACTTAAACTGAAACTAAAATTGAAGCTGAAGCTTAAACTAAAACCAAACTTAAACTAAAACTTAAGCCTAAACAAATCTATAACTAAAAATTTAACAAAAACAAAACTAAGAATAAAACTAAAACTTTAACTAAAGCTAAAACTAAAAAAGGAAACAAAAATAAACCCAAGCCTAAAACTAAAATTTTAAATTATCCGAAAAGTAAAGCCAAAACTAAAAATAAAACCAAAGTTTAAACTAGAAGTAGAACTTAAGCTAAAACTTATACTAAAATTAAAACTAAATATAAAACTAAACATAAATCTAAAACTTAAACTAAAATTAAAAGAAAACTAAACCTAAAACTAACTTAAACCAAACCAAAACTACAACTTAAACCTATACTAAAAATAAAACTTAAGCTAAAACTGACAGTTCCTTTCTTATAAGGTGACAAAAGTATTCTTAAGGGCTATTGGCAATTATTTAATAAAAAAATTTTAAAATAAAAATTTTGTTCGGTATTTTGCCAGCTTTAACCCAGGATACCCGCTTGGTATTCCTATTACATCTGAAATCGAGCACGAGAAACAATGTATGCAAACATTTACTTTATCTTAAATTATTTTATTTTATTTTATATCACTTTTCTTTACTTTATTGGCGACCGCTCTGGTTTAGCGGTAGTGTGCTCGGCCTACTACACCAAGTGATCTGGTATCGACTCCCGGTCAAAATTTATTTAGAAAAACAGATTTTTCTAAACGGTTTGGCAAACTCTCCGATTGTACAGTAGAAAATTTTTCATGGACTATTTGAAAAAAAATACACGTATTAACGAACATAGTAGCAATTATCCCACGAAATCAAACAAGCAGTGTTGGTGTAACTAGTATGACACGCTGCGGTTAAAAATTCCTAATTTCTCCTCGGTTCAATGACCACTATAAAGGGAAAAATGAAAAATTTCTAACAGATACAAAGCCGTACGTCTAGTTCCTTAGCAAGAACGAAATTGCAATCACGGTAGCTGGTATTGTTTGTTTGTGAGTTGTTGCTCAGGTTGTTCGTTAAATAACAAAAATAGAATAATTTAAAAAAAAAAAAAATTAATTATTCGATTGGTCAAATAGTCCACCTGACCATAACATCAAGCTCTCCGATTGTATTTCTACCATGAAAAGCTTTTTCTTACTTCCTTTTATTTATTTTTTTGCTCTATTTTATTTCGTCGCTCCCAACGAAGAATATGCGAACTGTGTTAGTCTCCCACTCAAAGAATGAAGTGTGTTAGTCTCCGACGCAGAAAACTGAAGTGTGTTAGTCTTCGACGCAGAAAACTGAACCGTGTTAGTCTTTGACGCAGAGAACGAAGAAAACTGAACCGTATTCTTCGTTGGGAGCGACGATTTCTTTATTTTTTTATTTTACTTATTTAATTTTTTTTATTATTCGTTTTACTTTATTTTATTTTATTTTGTTTTATTTTATTTTATTTTATTTTATTTTATTTTATTTTATTTTATTTTATTTTATTTTATTTTATTTTATTTTATTTTATTTTATTTTATTTTATTTTATTTTATTTTATTTTATTTTATTTTATTTTATTTTATTTTATTTTATTTTATTTTATTTTATTTTATTTTATTTTATTTTATTTTATTTTATTTTATTTTATTTTATTTTATTTTATTTTATTTTATTTTATTTTATTTTATTTTATTTTATTTTATTTTATTTTATTTTATTTTATTTTATTTTATTTTATTTTATTTTATTTTATTTTATTTTATTTTATTTTATTTTATTTTATTTTATTTTATTTTATTTTATTTTATTTTATTTTATTTTATTTTATTTTATTTTATTTTATTTTATTTTATTTTATTTTATTTTATTTTATTTTATTTTATTTTATTTTATTTTATTTTATTTTATTTTATTTTATTTTCTTTTATTTCATTTTATTTTAATTTATTTTATTTTATTTTATTTTATTTTATTTTATTTTATTTTATTTTATTTTATTTTATTTTATTGTATTTTATTTTATTTTATTGTGTTTTATTTCATTTTATTTTATTTTATTTTATTTTATTTTATTTTATTTTATTTTATTTTATTTTATTTTATTTTATTTTATTTTATTTTATTTTATTTTATTTTATTTTATTTTATTTTATTTTATTTTATTTTATTTTATTTTATTTTATTTTATTTTATTTTATTTTATTTTATTTTATTTTATTTTATTTTATTTTATTTTATTTTATTTTATTTTATTTTATTTTATTTTATTTTATTTTATTTTATTTTATTTTATTTTATTTTATTTTATTTTATTTTATTTTATTTTATTTTATTTTATTTTATTTTATTTTATTTTATTTTATTTTATTTTATTTTATTTTATTTTATTTTATTTTATTTTATTTTATTTTATTTTATTTTATTTTATTTTATTTTATTTTATTTTATTTTATTTTATTTTATTTTATTTTATTTTATTTTATTTTATTTTATTTTATTTTATTTTATTTTATTTTATTTTATTTTATTTTATTTTATTTTATTTTATTTTATTTTATTTTATTTTATTTTATTTTATTTTATTTTATTTTATTTTATTTTATTTTATTTTATTTTATTTTATTTTATTTTATTTTATTTTATTTTATTTTATTTTATTTTATTTTATTTTATTTTATTTTATTTTATTTTATTTTATTTTATTTTATTTTACTTTATCTTATTTTATTTTATTTTATTTTATTTTATTTTATTTTATTTTATTTTCTTTTATTTCATTTTATTTTAATTTATTTTATTTTATTTTATTTTATTTTATTTTATTGTATTTTATTTTATTTTAGTGTGTTTTATTTCATTTTATTTTATTTTATTTTATTTTATTTTATTTTATTTTATTTTATTTTATTTTATTTTATTTTATTTTATTTTATTTTATTTTATTTTATTTTATTTTATTTTATTTTATTTTATTTTATTTTATTTTATTTTATTTTATTTTATTTTATTTTATTTTATTTTATTTTATTTTATTTTATTTTATTTTATTTTATTTTATTTTATTTTATTTTATTTTATTTTATTTTATTTTATTTTCTTTTATTTCATTTTATTTTAATTTATTTTATTTTATTTTATTTTATTTTATTTTATTTTATTTTATTTTATTGTGTTTTATTTTATTTTATTGTGTTTTATTTCATTTTATTTTATTTTATTTTATTTTATTTTATTTTATTTTATTTTATTTTATTTTATTTTATTTTATTTTATTTTATTTTATTTTATTTTATTTTATTTTATTTTATTTTATTTTATTTTATTTTATTTTATTTTATTTTATTTTATTTTATTTTATTTTATTTTATTTTATTTTATTTTATTTTATTTTATTTTATTTTACTTTATTTTATTTTATTTTATTTTATTTTATTTTATTTTATTTTATTTTATTTTATTTTATTTTATTTTATTTTATTTTATTTTATTTTATTTTATTTTATTTTTTTTTTTATTTTATTTTATTTTATTTTATTTTATTTTATTTTATTTTATTTTCTTTTATTTCATTTTATTTTAATTTATTTTATTTTATTTTATTTTATTGTATTTTATTTTATTTTAGTGTGTTTTATTTCATTTTATTTTATTTTATTTTATTTTATTTTATTTTATTTTATTTTATTTTATTTTATTTTATTTTATTTTATTTTATTTTATTTTATTTTATTTTATTTTATTTTATTTTATTTTATTTTATTTTATTTTATTTTATTTTATTTTATTTTATTTTATTTTATTTTATTTTATTTTATTTTATTTTATTTTATTTTATTTTATTTTATTTTATTTTATTTTATTTTCTTTTATTTCATTTTATTTTAATTTATTTTATTTTATTTTATTTTATTTTATTTTATTTTATTTTATTTTATTTTATTTTATTTTATTGTATTTTATTTTATTTTATTGTGTTTTATTTTATTTTATTTTATTTTATTTTATTTTATTTTATTTTATTTTATTTTATTTTATTTTATTTTATTTTATTTTATTTTATTTTATTTTATTTTATTTTATTTTATTTTATTTTATTTTATTTTATTTTATTTTATTTTATTTTATTTTATTTTATTTTATTTTATTTTATTTTATTTTATTTTATTTTATTTTATTTTATTTTATTTTATTTTATTTTATTTTATTTTATTTTATTTTATTTTATTTTATTTTATTTTATTTTATTTTATTTTATTTTATTTTATTTTATTTTATTTTATTTTATTTTATTTTATTTTATTTTATTTTATTTTATTTTATTTTATTTTATTTTATTTTATTTTATTTTATTTTATTTTATTTTATTTTATTTTATTTTATTTTATTTTATTTTATTTTATTTTATTTTATTTTATTTTATTTTATTTTATTTTATTTTATTTTATTTTATTTTATTTTATTTTATTTTATTTTATTTTATTTTATTTTATTTTATTTTATTTTATTTTATTTTATTTTATTTTATTTTATTTTATTTTATTTTATTTTATTTTATTTTATTTTATTT